>CM052710.1:7355336-7417836 GCA_028551405.1 Uromys caudimaculatus | reverse complement strand
AGACTCTCTCTCTCTCTCTCTCTCTCTCTCACATACACACACACACACACACGCATGTGCACGCTCACTCTGATGCTATAATTCTAGTCATACAATGCCCTGTACCACCTCATGACTCTGATGGCAAGGTCATGACCAGCTAAGGGCCCTTGAACTTGGACCCCCAGAGCCAGGAGCCAAGACACAGCTCCCCTCCACCCTTTATAACTCAGTCAGACTGTAGGTTGGTGCAGTTGGCAATGGAAAGTGGACTAAGACACTGTGCAAACCTCCTGTAGAAGAGCCTTAAGCTGCTTCTCCTGGAGGAGGCTGTGGCTGCTGGGCAGTAAGCTGCAGCTCTGCATCTTCCTCATCTGGGGTGGGGGTGGGCTGTGTGGACACCTCGGGCCGTGGGAGCTCCTGTATCATCCTTGAGTAGTTCCTCCCCACGTTGGAGCAGGGTGACTTTGGGGACCAGTTTTGGTGACGGCAGAACTCTAGTGACCCAGGTTTCAAGTGACTATGTATAGAAGCCATCTTCCTGTCCATTGCTCTGGGTCAGAACTTGGATGGGTAAAACCCTTCCTTCTGTGTTTTCAGATCACTGGAATGTGGTCTCCTGGTTACTGTGACTGGCATTGCCTGTCCCAGTACTCTAGCCTAGAAGCCATGGAGCCTGAGAACTACAGGATATGGGAAGTCACAGGGCATAGGGTTCAAATCCTGGACATGGAGTGGAATGGAAGGCAGAGGCTTTTTAACTTGTCACCTTGATTCTGTTCAGGAGGGAAAGAAAGTCCTTGGGCTCCCCAGCCCTGTGCATGTTGACTGTTCCCTTTTAAATAACCGTGGAAGGGTGTGATGCCTCATTTCCAGTATGCCCATGGCAACCAGCTTGCGGCACCATATATGTGCTCACCCTGGGAGAAGCTGGGAAGAGGAACTCCAAGTGGGGCACCAATAGCAAGGCTCACCAATAGCCCTCTTAGGCAGGGGCTGGGCCCTCTACTCTTCTTCCGGTTCACCCTCAACTCTTCTTCCGGTTCACCCTCTACTCTTCTTCCGGTTCACCGTGATTGGCAGACCCTAGCTCTGCCTCTAATTTGTTGCTCTCCCATTCAGCACCCCTTTCTCAGCTCCGAGAGTACTGGATTCATAATTTAATTAAGGAGAGAGTAATCTGTCCTAGAATGTGCCCAGAGCTCCCAGTGTGTGACTGGTAGGAATCATGTCCCCTTTCAACAGCAGGCTTGGGGCCAATCTTCGTCCCGCCCGGTGGTGAGAGGCACTCTGTAGGTACACCCTTTCATGCTGCGCACAGCCTGCCGGTTGACTTATCAGATACTGAGCACCGGCACACAGACGCGGGGGACTTGCTTCCAGGGAGCCTTCCTGCTCACCTATGAATATTAATTCACTGAAATTACCAGAATGAAACCACTCCAGTGCTTCATCACAAATTTGGTAGATGTGTTTATGGAAATGGGCAGGAGTGGTCACGGACACACACACACACACACACACACACACACACGTACTTGTGTGGGTCAAGGTTGTTCTAGCCTGTGGGCACGAGAAGCAGGTAGGGTGGAGAATGGGAATGAGAAAAAGATGCAGAATGCTCTTAGGAAAATGACCATAGGAGAGAGCCTGAAGCAAAGGATTCAGGATTCATCTACTTCTGCAAACATAGTCGGTGGGTGCCAGCATGCCCTCTTTCACAGTCAGGGCAGACAGTACTAGTCAAACCATGATGTTCGATTTGTTTCCAGCTCTGAGTTCCAGGCAGCCATGCCCATCGATTAGCTTGCAGGATGCCTTCATGGATACACCTGGCGTCCAAGAGCTCCACTCAGAAATGGAGTTAGAATGGGATTGGGGCTCACTGACATGTCCCAATACCTGTGTGGCAGAACATGTCCCTTCCACAATGTGATGTCAATATCTGCACAATGGGTGATCCATTCAACTGACTTTATTGAGTTTTAGGCCTAAGGTGGGCCCACTTTGACTCATTGGGTAGCTGTCCACCTGTTCACCTGCAGCACACTTTACCCTTCACCTTGCTGGGTACCCATACCTCATGCTGCCTGCTAGCCATCTGTTCATGAAGAAACTGATGGCCTAGTGGTGTGGATACAGAGAACCTTCTGTCTGAGTTCTGCATGTCATGGTTTCTGCTGGCGGGATGTTTGTGGGGGTTTGATGTGTGTGTCTTTCCTCTCTTTCTCTTCTGAATCATCCAGAGACTATGCTGGGGCTGTCCAACTATAGAATAGAGCCTGTGGACATGGCCGAATGACCTACCACGAAGCAAAAGGCCATCCCAGGACAGTCAATAAGAGACAACCTCAGACAAGTGAGCCCAACCATGAGAAGCCACCAGTGTACCAACCTAAACCACCAATCTTCACACTCCTAAGAAACACAGCAAATGTTCCTTACTGATCTATGGAGATGTTTTGTTACACAGCTACATTGTGGCTGTCGATGACCGATACATATTGAGAATGGTTTTCTTTTCTTTTGCTTCTTTGCTTTTTCATCACAGCTTCTCACTGTGTAGCTCTGGCTGTCCTGGAACTCACTCTGTAGACCAGGTTGGCCTCCAAGTCAGAGATCTGCCTGCCTCAACCTCCCAAGTGCTGGGCTTAAAGGCTTGTGTCATGAAGCCCAGCTCTGAGGATGGTTTTCATTTCTGGCTTCACAGTGGAATCAAACAGGGAGCTTTAAAAAATTCTGACAGCCAAAGAGCATCCCACTTAAATGAAATCAGAGTGCCTTAGGCAAGAACCTAAGGATTGGCTCATTTCAAAGCTCCCATGGGGGCCAGATTGAGAGTGGCTGTGTTAGGATCAGCTCTGTGAGACGCGTCGCTTACTTGTGTCTGTGTGCTTGCCTGCACATGTGTTTCACAGAAGGCACGGATTATCTCGACTTGGCAGCTAGGAGGGATCTGGAAGAGTAGTTAAACCTCAGGTTTATAGTTTCTGTGGGATAAAGTCAGCTGCCACACAGGGCTGTTGTGAGGGTTGAGCACTGAGCAACGAAGTTGGGATAGGAAAGAAATCAAGACAGAGAGCCTCTTTCCTTACAGGCTGCAGCAGGGGACGTGTGTGTGCGTGCGTGCGTGCGTGCGTGCGTGTGTTTGTGCGTGTGTGCGCGCATGCGTGCTTAGCTTAGTCCTAAGAACTAAGCTCCATCCTAAAGCCTCTGCAGTTGCTATATTGCTATATTATCATGGCTGTGCTTTGACTGTGAGACTTGATGCTTCCCAAAGGTAAACCTGTCCCCATCTCCCTCTGCTCCCTACAGACTAGGGTGGAGGCACCCGAGGAGCTCCATGTAGTCTGCACAGGTTGCAAACTGTAGCCAGGCAGGGCAGGTTGGGAGAAGGTAGCCTTTTTCCAGTGAAGGGAGGGCTGGAGTGAAGCAGTTGAGAGGAAAGCCTGGGCTAGCTCTGGACAGTGGGCCGCTCAGGAATAAATGGTGGTATCTGCTGAGGCCTGCTGGGGGCGGGGTGTGTGCGCAAAAGGTATTGGCTTCACTGCTAAGCCCACAGTTGAGGCCTGGGGAAGACAGAAGGGTCTTTGTGCATGCTGAAAGGGTTGTGTGTGTCTACTCCAGCCTTCCCTGGCCGCAGCAACTCCTTGCAGTCCAAACACACACAGAGCAAGCCCGGTCATACCCGGCAAACATAAACACCTGCACACACCCACCCCTGTCATGGCCTGAGTCCTGGGCCTGTTACCATGGCAACAGTGCCTTTGCATGGGCATGTTTGAGTGTCTTCAGTCCTCTGGGAGCAGACATATTCTCAGGTTGCGTACCGAGGCAACGCCCTGATTCTTGTACGCATATTCCAAGAAACCTCTCATAAACCAAACTTCTCTTACCACCCAGGGGAGCGCCCAGCTGGCTGTGTTACAGAATCACTGAGAAGTTTCTACAGGAAGGGCCCTCCTTTGCATCTGGAGACTCCATCTGGCCCCAGCCCTCCTCCCCCAGGACCAGCTTCGCCCCCAGTCTAGCCAGAGTCAGGCCTTCCTTACATGCGGCTGCTGGGCGGGATCTTGCGTCCCTCACGGAACCAGGTCACCTGTGGCCGGGGGAAGCTGGAAATGCGAGGTGCTCTGATGGCAGCAGCTTCTCCGTGGGACACACTCTGGTGCTTCTCACCTTCCTCAAAGCTTCCCATGTCTGTAGGGAGGAGAGGTCAGAAGGTTAGAAGGTCAGAAGGTCAATCCAGTCTCAGAGAAAGAATGTTGTCAAGAGGCTGACCGTGAAGAAAGGCCACCTCTCTTGGGAGTGTCCCACATCCCATCAGGTGTATCCAACCTGTGCCCTCCCCTGGCTGCATGCATCCCAGGATAGCTATGAATACAGTCTGACATCATAGATGATACAGTCTCTCACAGGGCACAGCATTGAACACTTCTGCTAGCAGTCTGTGTGATGTGTCCTGCTTTGACATTTAGCTTTTGTGTAATTTGGACTCATGTATCCTTGACTCAATTGATTTAGACAACAGCCTTAAGAGGCTTATCATTATTTCACACATTTTACAGTGAGAAAAACCTGTTCAGACTGGCTCAGCTAAGTTAATTAACCTGTCTAAGGTCATATTGCTAGCAAGGAACAGAACCAGGATTTGAACTCAGACCCCGAGCTCTGGAATTAGGTTGCCTTTTCCCCTTCCCTACCCAGTGGGACTAATTCAGTACAGCACGGGGTTAGGCTGTGAGCCTTGGACCTCTGGGCCCTTAGGCAGAGGGAAGGGTGCAATCAACTCGTGCTTCCCTGAACATAAACACTTCACTGCTCTATTTATTTATTTATTTATTTATTTATTTATTTATTTATTTATTTATTATTATTTTTTGGGTTTTCAAGACAAGGTTTCTCTGTGTAGCGCTGGCTATCCTGGAACTCACTCTGTAGACCAGGCTGGTCTCAAACTCAGAAATCTGCCTGCCTCTGCCTCCCAAGTGCTGGGATTAAAGGTGTGCGCCACCTAAAGCAGATAAATGGAGACATTGCTCCTGGCCCTGCTCTTCTGTGAGCCAGGAGGAAAACAGAGAATGCAGAAATCACAGGGGTGTGTCTTCTGGTCCCATGCCCGCCTGCCCACTGGGCTGGAGTGAAAGGACTGGCTCCCACAGCAGCGTCTTTGAGTGGGCTTTGGGAAGGAGTAACTGGGCTTCCTTCACCTTGACAATGAATGCGTATTAACGAGACTCCAAGTGTTATGCATGAGGCCACAGCACAAGTACTCTGGGTGCCTTGGGACACGCAGAGGGAGGCCCTGAACCTGCCTCGGTGATGAACGTCCGTGCTCACCTGTGACAATGCTTGGCTGTGTATTGGGGGTACCAGAGGTAAAAAATGCTGTTGGGACCCCTATTCCCCCAAAACATCCCATTTCTTTGCTATGGCATATGGATGCGGATATCCCAGTTAGTCTCCTTGCCAGCCTCTCCCCACACCAGCCTCTAATCTATTACTTTGACATGACCTAGACCCACCAGACCAGCAGGCCTATATGTACTGGGAGTTCAGACTATGACTTCTAGGGCCTTAGTTTCTCCTTTACCCAGAGTCCCCTTCTTAACCACAAAGACACATATCCTACTGAGGTAGAAACTGTCAACTCCTGACACCATGGCCTCTTATCAACCTGGTCCCCTGAGTGGCTCAGGATCCCTGTTAGGACCTCTTGTTTTTCCAGAGGTGAAGTTGGAGTGGGTTGGATTCCCGCCCCAGTATTTCTTTTTAGCGTCTCAGGCACGAGCCAAGTTTGAGGACTGCTGTATTGGCTGAGGGCAGCCCTGGGCTCTTCTACTCCATCCCAAGCAGAGTCACTGGGGACTTGGCGAGCCACCAGGATACTCCCTACTTCCCACTTTCCCAGGTCATGGGAGACTCCATGGAACACGCCTGGGCCTCTCCTGAGTCCTGATTCCATTGCTTGCAGATGCTGCAGCACCTCTAGATGCAAGGCTGCTGGAAGCATGCTTATTTTCTCCAGTCTGGACTTGATCTTCTTAGGCTCCCTGATCTAGGGGCGGCTCATCTACAGTGACTATGACTTCTCTGCGAACAACTTCCGTGTTTCCAGTTCCAGCTCTAACCTGGGCTTCAAGGCACTATTCCCAATGGACTGCTGGTGGTGAGTTGGGGTGGGTGTGGGTTGGGCGTGGGGTGAATGGGGTGGTGGGGGGTAGGGAGACCTTGCTACCTGATCAATGAGCTCTCCTTTTTGTGCTGTTGATTGTCCATCCCTTGGCTCAATCACTTGAGCTTAAATCCTTGGAATTCTTGTTGGTTCCTTCCCTTTCTCTCACAAAGTCCTCAGCTCCTTCCCTGGGGTGCTGTTTCACCCTCCCCCACCTTAGCCTATTCCTTGAGCCGCTGACTCCTAGACTACATCACCCAAGCCCCAACCCATACACTGTCCTGGCATGTGTGTGTGTGTGTGTGTGTGTGTGTGTGTGTGTGTGAGAGAGAGAGAGAGAGAGAGAGAGAGAGAGAGAGAGAGAGAGAGAGAGAGAGAGACTCACTTAGAGCCAATACAGTCTCCTTTTTGCCCCAGGAAACTCTAGGTCCTCTTTGCCAGTATTCAAGGTTCTCCATAACCAAACTGCAAGTAGCCTTGCTTGCTTTGATACCTGTATCTCGATGCCTTGAGTGACATATGCCCTACTTCCCACAGCTAGACTTTGCTTTTGCTAGGTACCTGCCTAGAAGCCACCAGATGAGCCATGGCTCACCACAGTACCTTGGCTCTCCAGCATTCTGCATAATAGAACCAACTTGGTGTTTTAAAAGAAAGGAGCTGCCAGGCGGTGGTGGCGCATGCCTTTAATCCCAGCACTTGGTAGGCAGAGGCAGGAGGATTTTGAGTTCGAGGCCAGCCTGGTCTACAGAGTGAGTTCCAGGACAGCCAGGGCTACACAAAGAAACCCTGTCTCGAAAAACCAAAAAAAAAAAAAAAAAAAAAAAGAAAGGAGCTGCTGACGGCCTCCTTGTCTTAACGTTAGCAGGCACCATATACATTTGGAGACTTCAGTGGTCGAGTTCAAATCCTAGCCCCATATGTCCCCAAGTCATTGACCCTTGACCTTGTAGAACTGTGATCTTTCCTCTCCTGCGAAAGCGAAACACAAGGGTACCTTCCTCACGAGCTGTAGTGAGGAAGTGAGACAGTGTGTATATACCAGATTGCATCTTCCCAAAGGTGCCTGAATCAATATTTATCCCCCTTCCCACATGCTCTTGTTACAGTGTGACTCATACTCCTCCCACGGATCCCTTGAGTCTTGAGTGCCTAAGACTACTCTATCAATAGAACATGCTGGAAGCAATGCTCTGTGCTTTTAAAGGTGAAGTTATTCGAAGGAGATACCATCTACCTGGCTCTGCTTGACAGACACCCGCCCTTAGAATCCAGCCGCCATGTCGTGAGAAGCCCAAGTGAATGTGTACCTGAGACACCTTGCTGGAGGAGACCCGAGGCTCCCAGGGGCTTCCCAACAACACTGGATTCCTGGATGAAACCTGTGAATTCACCAGCAGCCTTCATGTCTACCACGGAGAGCTCAGCTGCCACCAAGCAGGACCGGCTGTGTCTGGTCCCCATTGTGCCCTGTCCAGACTCTAGACTCACCAATTGCGTGAGCATTAAAATATTGCTCTGCACCGTGGTGCCTTGGGGTCATTTGTTATGCTGCCATGAAGACGGGAAGAGTGTATAAAACTGCCAAATAAGTATATCTAATATTTTCAGCATTAAAATGCTGGAATCCTGTATATTTTTCATGATTTAGTGTAAACATTACCACCTCAACAAAGATTATCCCAAAGCAGCCAAATAGAATGAGAACCCCACATTTACCCTGTGCTGGGCTTCTTTCCGGACAAACTATGCATGCATTATCTCATTTGAGTTTCCAATAACGTGACAGGCTAGATTTTAATAAATACGAGTTTTTAGTTGTTTATTAATTTCTATTACTTGGCTCTATCTATAAAAAATCACATCAATAAATCATGCTGATTTCAGTTCTTATCATAATTTTTCTCTATTTAAAAAAAAAACTTTTCACAGAATTCAGAAGATAGATTTAAACAATTTAAAGCAATTTCATGATAATGGTGTTTCCCTCTCTCCACTCTCTCTTGTTTTATCAGCTCCATTTGGTCTTTGAGGAAATGAAGGCTCATGGAGATGAAGCGGCTGATCCAACATTAAGCAGTTAGGGTCTAGCACAGTGTCATTTCCCTCTGCACGCCCCCCCTGCCTCGGCTTCGATCCACAGTCTCCACAGAAACCCGTGCTCTTTCCTGCCTCCCCCTAGGTGATCAGCATGGACAGGCATCTGGACATTGCTCTATTCAGAAGCAATTGCCTACCAAATGGTTAGGTCCTTCTGCCTAGATCCACCAGCTCCTAATGGAGCCCTACCGTGTGTCAGGCGGACTCTGTGGAGGTGCTGATGAAAGTAAGAGCCCCTAATGCTCTTACAGAGGAGCGGGATGTAGCTCCCAGCATCCAGATGTTGACACATAACAACCTGTAACTCCAGTTCCAGGGGATCTTGTGCCCTCTCCTAGTCTGAGCTTCTGCAAATGCACATGGTATCATAGACTCACATGGGCGGGCACGCGCGCGCGCGCACACACACACACACCAATTAAAAAAACATTTTAAAGAAAAGAAAGACCTGGTTATTGAGTTACAAACTGGCTCGGCAGACAAGTCCACAAGTACGTGTGTTTAGTGGTATCTGCCACAGCTGCTGGGAAGGAAAAGGACAGGGTTCTCTGAGAAGTGCTAGCAAAACCTTCCTCAGGCTGGTGTGTGTGGGAGGCATCTTTTAAGCTGAGACATAAATAAGGGCCAGGTATAGCCAGGCGTGTGTGTGTGCACTGTGTATTGTGTCTATACATGTGTGTATGTACATGTATGTATGTATGTGTGTGTGCACATGTGTATGTGTGTGCACTGTGTATTGTATGTGCGCATGTGTGTATGTACATGCATGTATGTATGTGTGCGCACATGTGTATGTGTGTGCACTGTGTATTGTATGTGCACATGTGTGTATGTACATGCATGTATGTGTGTGCACATGTGTATGTGTGTGCACTGTGTATTATATGTGCGCATGTGTGTATGTACATGCATGTATGTATGTGTGTGCACATGTGTATGTGTGTGCACTGTGTATTATATGTGCGCATGTGTGTATGTACATGCATGTATGTGTGTGCACATGTGTATGTATGTGCACTGTGTATTGTATGTGCGCATGTGTGTGTATGTACATGCATGTATGTATGTGTGTGCACATGTGTATGTGCGCGCACTGTGTATTGTATGTGCACATGTGTGTATGTACATGCATGTATGTATGTGTGTGCACATGTGTATGTGCGTGCACTGTGTATTGTATGTGCACATGTGTGTATGTACATGCATGTATGTATGTGTGTGCACATGTGAATGTATGTGCACTGTGTATTATATGTGCGCATGTGTGTATGTACATGCATGTATGTATGTGTGTGTGCACATGTGTATGTGTGTGCACTGTGTATTATATGTGTGCATGTGTGTATGTACATGCATGTATGTATGTGTGTGCAAGTGTGCTCACGTGTGTGCACATGTGTGATGTGTGTGCGCATGTGTGTGCATCGTGTATGTGTGTGCACATGTGAGTATGTGTGTATGTATGTATGTATGTGTGGTACATGTGTGCTCATGTGTGTGCACCTGTGTGGATGTGTGTGTGTTATAATGCAAAAAGTGACAAGGTGGGGCGGAAGGAGAGGGTATAGGCAGGAAGTAAAAGGTCAGCAGGGCGAGGCTCGGGCATGGATGAGAGATGAGAGGGCTGCATGGGTGAATGGATGGATGGAGGACTGGATTGATGGTGGAGTGGGTAGATGAAAAGAGAGAAAGGGATGGTTATTGAATTATATATATGCTTATGTTTCCATGTACATGTGCTGTTTGTATGTATGAGTGGATGGATTGTATGTGGCTATGTGTGGTTGTTTTATGTATAGGTGGATGGTTGTGTATGTGGAGGACTGTCTATATGTAGAGTATATATATAGTGTGTGTGTGTATGTGTGTGAATGTGTGTGACGGGCTAGACGGCTGGATATATGTGTAAATATGTGTGTGTGTGTGTATGTGTAATGGGCTGGAGAGTTGGATATGTTTTCACATGTGAGTGGATGACTGTAGGTGAGCACCCATTTATGTTTACAGTGGGATGGATGGAGGAAGGATGGGCTGGGCTAGCCTTGGTCTCGATCCACACAGACCGCATCCTCTACCCTCTACTTCCCAGAGTTCCCACCTCACTGTGATTCCCAGGCCCCAGGCATCCGGCCCAGGAGCTCTAGGATCTGCTCAGAGAGCCCTGGCCCAAGCATGCAGCACCCACTGTCTGCCTTTTCAGCCCCGGGCACACAGCTGGGATGTGCTGAGTTGACCAAGGGGAGGCGACTAAGGAGGCCAGCCTGCCAGTGCGGGAGCTGGGCTGAGGAAGGGAGGACAGGCTGGGTCCAGGTCCCCCGAGGACTTTCCTCGCTCTCTCTGCTAACTCTCTAAATGCTGCTAATCCATCTCCCCGTGCACCACGTTATGCCCTGTAGGGCCTATCTAGTCTTCCAGATAATGGCCCCCAGAGCAGAGGACTGTGGCCCGAGGCACAGCGGGATGTGGCCTGGAGCTCATTCTTGATGTCTTTGTTAGAACTTAAAAGGGTCCGTAAGGTAAGAATTCTACTGCAGAGTATGTACGTCTCTGAACTTACTTACCTTTAAATGTTGAGATGGATCATGCGTGCGAACGTGAATATAATTATATGTATAATTTGAAGAAAATAGTCCACACCTCCGTCTGTACCACAGCATCCAACACAAAATCATGGCCCTGCTGGTTCTCCGTTCCCCTCCCCTCAATGCCTCCCACCCTGTTCTGCCCAGTCAGGGCTAATCTCTCTTTGGAATGCTATGAGTATTCACAAATAGTGACAGTCACTCCTGCGATTACTCTGTAGTTTCTTGTGTGTTTTTTTTTTTGGGGGGGGGGAGGAGAGATAATGTGGTTTTGTGGCATTCCCCCCTGAAATCCTGGCTTTGAGTCCAATCATCTTTATAGTTGCCTGGAATTGGGTCACATGGTGCTGATGCTGTGCACATCCTCTCAAGGCCCTGCCAGGACATAGGCTCTGGGGAGGCCTCTAGGGCCTCATTCCAAAGATGCAACTGGAAGGCTGTGCTACCCACTTTCCAAAATATCACCAATTTGCCAGTTATATAGGTGTATCCTCCTCACACGTGGTCTGCTTGCCTCTGGGTTTTGACAGTGGGTGCACATGGCCTAGTCTCTCCTTGTGGTTTCGGCATTTATTATGAAATCAACACCCCCTCTGTCTAGCAGATCCTATCTCAGCCCTGCCTCAGCTATCAGCGACTGCCAGCTCATTCTGATCACAGCTTAGTGTGCCATAGTCTATCCCAAAGGTCCCACACCCCCATTCTTCTGATGCTCTCTGGTGCCCTCACCCTCCTCCAGCACCCGGCCTCAGACCCTTGAGTATACCACAGGACCTTTACCCTTGTTCCCGGGCTTGGGCTGTTCTTCCCTTCCACGTGGCCCAGCCACTTTCCTAGTTCCACATCCTTACTGGTCATTCTCCATTACTGCCCCTCCCCAGTTCCTCTCACATGGCTCCATTTTTCTTGTAATACATTGCATTCATTCATGGGCCATATATAATTACAATATAATATGATATGATACAATGTTATATACTAAGACACAATGTTATATTCTATACTATGATACAGTTATATTTTATATGATACAATGTTATATACTACCATAGTGTTCTGTTATATACTATGATACAATGTAATATAATATACTCTGATACAATATTATTTTATATAGGATGACGCAATGTTCTATTATATACCATGATAGAATGTTCTATTCTATTAACAGCCTGCTCAGCCTTCCTGGAGAATAGGAGCTTGCTTGTACTTCACCACATCCTAGAACAGTGCTGGGATGCTGTGGGACACTCCACAGCAATTGTAGTTATTTATTTTTCAATTTTTCTCCAGGCAGGGGACTGCCATGTTTCTGAGGTTGGCCTGTAACCCACTGGCATCCCTCTGATCCAGAGTCCTGAGCCCAGGGATGGCAGGCATGTACCACTACACCTGGCTGGCCACTAGTAATGGGCGCTCATGACAAACCTGTCACACTGCCCTAAGTAGTTGCACGGTCCCAGCTATCACACCCTTTATCAGCACTCATGGGAAACAAGGAAAGGCAGGCCAGTCAGAGGCATTTCAGTGCCACCCCAGTCCTTGTGACGACAGAGGGATCCTGAGCCCCACTTGGAATGAGTAGTTAGCAGCGTGCTAATAACAAGAGAGGTGAGTCTGGCTCCTGGGAACATGGGCCCTTGGTGTGCCCTTGTATGGTTGAGCTTGGCATTGTGGGATGGGACGAGACAGGATGGCAAGTTCCTTTGTGTCATCGAAGTCTGGGGAAGGGGAAGAGGGCAGGTGAGCGGAGCAGAGAGGCACTGAGTGTGGGAAAAGCTCATGGGAGTCTTGAGTCTGAGGAGCTTCCCAACCGCCCGACCATTCATCCTACCTGCTCAATGGCAGGGATTTATGGCGACTTTAAAACGACAAAGAAGAGGCTCTGAGTGGGGCCAGGGAGGGGGCTGGGTCAGGGAGGTGTTTTATTGACTCCCCCTAATTGCTGTAATTAAAAACACGTAAAGAGTCTTTTTTTAAAAAACGACTTTGCCATTATCATTGGTTGTTAGACAGCCGCCTTATTAATTTCTCATTAGAACACAAGCCACAAGCCCTCTCTAGAGAGGGACAGGAGCTGGGGCGGGGCCTGTCAGTTCCAGGGTTCCTATAAAAGCCACTGGGGAACAAGCTGCTTGAGGTCACAGGACCCAGTTTCTCTCCTGCGCCCGCTGCCCCCGGGTGGCACAGCAGACAAGGGAGGAGTGAGAGAGGGGTTGGGAAAAACACCAGGTACCCTCACTCTCAGAATGGTGTCCCAGGGCAAGAAGACACACGGAGACGGACTAGACAGACACCAACGGACTGGTGGAGAAGGCTGGGCGAGCATGTTCTCTCCCACAGTCAGATGAAAGAGCAGGCCAGGCCTGGTCTACATACTCTCCAGATGCATGCACACAGATACCTGTGAGCACAGGCTACATATTCATAGACACACCTGCGCACACATTTACACACACAAGTCAATGCAATGTGAGGACACACCCGCATAAACGTGCACTGCCGTATGGAGGCAGATTGACCCAGACATACATAGTCAAGACACATGTATGTGTGCACACACTGGCACACAGACGTATTCATTCTCCTTACACACATGAACCAAAAGGCAGATCAACCTTTATGAATACATTGGAACGTGTGCCTACACGCACGGGCACATGGGCATGTACACGGGGAATACAGTCTCTCTCTGGAGGCTTCCCTGCTCCACCTGCCCACAAGACTCTGGGACATGATGAGAAGTTAGTGTGATCAGCTCATAGTCAGTCCATGGGCTGCGTGTGCTCTAGGACAGCTATGATATGAATGTGGCCAACATAAAATCAGAATCATATTTCAAATACGAGGGGTGTGTGTGTGTGTGTATGTGTGTGTGTGTGTGTGTGTGTGTGTGTGTTTCTTTTATAATTTGCATGCATGGCTTTTGAGAGTGCATTTTATAAATGACAACATTATGTCAAAATGTCACAAGGTGGGCATGCCTGATGCTACAGGAAGATGCCCTGTGGCCTCCTCCAGCCGGTGCTGTCCGCTTCCTGAAATCCTGTGTTGAGATTCAGGCTTTGCTCTTAGGGCATGAACAGAGCTGCCTTTAATGCTGGTTTGTGGACGGCCTGACCCCCCCACTTTTGATTATGGCTGTTTTCTCTAATTATCACACATACGCTCTGACAGCACTATGAGGTTCTCTGAGAGCTTTCTACCCTCGACTTCTCTCCCCATAGCTGCCTCTCCTTGTTATTTACTTGCTGTTGCTTTTCAGGGCTAGATGGCTTTTCTTGTAAAACTCCAGCCCTCACGCCTTCCCAGACTTCTCTGACCACCAACGTGTCATTGGCCAGCTTAAAAGAGCCCGCAATGTGTCTCCTTTGCAGCAAGAAGCAGGTCCTTCAGGAAGCAGCAGGTCTGGGGAAGGGATGCTGAGCTCTTGTGGGGTGGTAGTGATCACTGGGGGACAGAGAGTCCTCACACTGTCCTTCCCCCTTACCTGAGGAAACCTCTCTGGGCTTTGGTGGCCCCAAGGAGAAGTAGTCAGCCCCTGAAGGCTTAGTGATGACCCTCTGCTCCCTTGGTACTTCTGCGAGCCCCTGTACATCATTCCCCGCCCCCTTGTGAGGCATCTTGAGACATCTCCCAGTACCTCTTGAAGATCATGGGAGCCTTTGTTATCGTTGCTCCTGATGAGCAATCTGGAGGACACTAAAGTCAAGGCTCCCACTGAATGAGCTAGAGAATGACAGAGTCAGGGCCTTGGTTCTACCAGATGTAACAAGAAAGGATTGGCCCGGCCGTGCAGGAAGAACTCCATTGATTTGTAGCAGGGATGGAAGGCAGGAGTATTGTCCCAGTCCTCCACTGTACTTACAGGCCACCTGGACCTCAGTCTGCCGCTGTAGCAGGGCCCCCATCCGGTTACGCACGATGCAGCGGTAGAAGCCAGCGTGGGTGCGGTCCAGGCTGGTAATCATATACCTGGGGGACAGATGAGAGAGCCAATTAAGCAAGGTAGGTAATTTCAGAGGTGCAGAGGTCAAGTTGGGCTCGAGGTCAAAGGTCACGGGGTCACCCTATTCTGGATGAAGATTAGAGGAAGCTCTTGGGCCACGTCATGGGATTCCAGCAAGGTCCTTATCAATAGGATGTGGTCCGTCTCAGAGGCCACAGAACTTTGCTCAGCTGTGTAGGATTCTATTAAAGTCTTTGAATCTACCCATGGCCACGCCTCCCTGCCAATAGCCATGCCTCCCTACCCATGGCCACACCTCCCTGCCCATGGCCACGCCTCCCTACCCACGGCCACGCCTCCTAGGCTTCTTGGTTAGAGGCTAGTCCCCTCCTGCTTATGACTCACAGAGAAAGACAGGAACATTTGGTTTTTGGCCAGGTGCAGAGCTGTGTTGTAAGTATTAATCAGAAGAGACGGGCGAGAGGCAGGAAAATTTACACATCTCCCCAATTGTTCTCCCTCAGCTCTTCCCTTACGCTACATACAGTGCTGCACAGTGGAGCTGGGGACGGAGCCTCCTGAGCCAGCGGACTTGGCTCTCACCCATGTGCCGGACTCAGTGCCAAACCCTCAGTCAGCGCATCAGGCACTTATCACCCTCAGAACCACAGAGTTGGCACTGGTGGGCAGGTGGCTGGAGAGCAGGAGTATGGCAAACTTGCTTTACAGAGAGGCAGGACGGGTGCAGGTCAGTGAAGAGGCTCCTGACAGTGAGGCGCTAGGCTCCTGGGGACTTTCCGGTGTTGAGGGGAATGGCGGCCCTGAGAGATTTCCTTTTGCATTGTTAGGCAGTGGTCCAGCAGGGACCTCAGAAGAAAGAGGAGTTAGCATCATTGATATCTTCTCCCCATTCTCAGGGTCCTTGAGTTTTTCCAGCTGCCTTGATGGATAATTTCTTTTTCTTTTTCTTTTTTTCTTTTTTTTTTTTTTTTGGTTTTTCGAGACAGGGTTTCTCTGTGTAGCCCTGGCTGTCCTGGAACTCACTCTGTAGACCAGGCTGGCCTCGAACTCAGAAATCCACCTGCCTCTGCCTCCTGAGTGCTGGGATTAAAGGCGTGCGCCACCACTGCCTGGCAGATGGATAATTTCAAAACCATCGATTTCCAGGGTTTGCCAAGACTGGGGTGTAGTAGCTCACTCATAGAAGTTGCCAGTTTTATAAGAGTCGTGGTCTGGACCCACCATCATTATCATCATTGTCACGGCTACCATTATCACTACCGCCACCATCACCGCCACCACCATCACCACCACCACCATCATCACCTGCACCACCTTCATCACCATCACCACAGTCTCACAGCGACGTCATCATTGTCGCCACAGTCATTGTCACTTCCACCACCATCACCATAACCGCCATCACCATGTCATTATTGCCATCTTTATCATGTCTCCCCATCATCATCACCACTTCGTCGTGACTGTCACCATCATTAACACATCACCATTGTTAGGATAACTGATTATCAGGATAATTGTCATTGCCATTATAATCACCATTAACCATCGTCACCACCATCACCGTCACTGCTGTCATAAGCGTTTTCACCACTACTGGCACCATTACATCCTTGCCATCTCTGTCTTCATCATCACAATCACCACCACCACCATCATCACCACCACCACCATTGCCGCTCTCAATGCCAACATCTCTACCACAATCACCGTTGCCTTAATCATTATCCCATCGTTATTTCTATCGCTACCCCGTTGTCATCATGATCACCATCCCATTGCTATCACCACCATTACTCTTATCACCACCACGACCGCCGTTATAACATCAGCACCGTCATCACCGCTACCACCACCATGCTCATCATCATCTCCGTCGACATCATCATGATTGCCATCTTCTCCTCCCCCGACACCTCACTGTCACCGTCATCCTCACCTTCTCAATGATGACACCATCTGTGGCTCTTCCAGTCTCACCCAGCAGTTCCCAACTCTTGGGTACTGTGGATAAAGAGCCTTTTACAAATGTGGACCTACATAGGACTGTCAACTTTTTAACTTTGCCAAGATCATTAAAACCAGCCAACCAACCAACCAACCACGGAGAAAACAGAATCAAGCAGAAAACATCATAAAACAGAAAATAAGATTGTCAAGTGCTGGAGAGAGAAAAATACAAAGGCCTAGCACCTTCCGCTGGTGAGTCCTGAGGCCCTGTGTCCAGTCTCCAGAACCCCAGCAAAGGCAGAAGGAGAGGACTCCAGATTCCCACCTGTGTCCGAGCAGACGCGCACTCCCTACAGCAGCCCGCACACAACGATACTAAGTAAAAGGGAAAGGGCGGAATCTGATTCTGTTACAAAAGACCCCAGGGGAAGGAAAATAATGAGAAATGGCTGAGAAATTCATGAAAAGATCCCTGGCTTCTAAGATAATGAAAGGAATCAAATCAAAGCAAGACCCATTTGCATGTCAGATTGCCAAAACACAAGAATGAGGGGTGGGGGAAGGGAGAGGGGGATGGAGGGAAAGGGAGAAAAGGTGGAGGGGGAGGGGGAGAGGGGAAGGGAGAAAAGGGGGAGGGGGAGAGAGGAGGGGGAGGAGGAGGAGGGGGAGAGAGGAGGGGGAAAGAAAGGGAAGGGGAACACATGCCTGCAGTTTGTAGGTGGCACTAGGAATTGGTCCATTCTTTGGGGCAAAAATCTACGGCAATTAAAACATGTAGAATCTTTGACAAGAACTTGCACTCCCTGGAGGTGGCTCTTTAGTTACGCTCGAAACAGTGAGACAGGAAAAAAAAAATATGTACAAGGATGTTCACTGTGTCACTGCTTTCGATAGCAGAGATAAACAAAGAGAAATAGGAAGCAACAGACGTGTCCATCAAACCTGAATTAGATCAATAAATGATGCTGGGTTCCTGAGCGAGAGAAGAACACCTGTGTGGGATGAAATAGAAAAGTCTCCAAGACACCCAGAGCGAGGAAAGGAAATCAAAGCAGGGAGACGGGAGAGTTACATGAATCAAAATACAAGTACAAGGTTGTGTGTGGGGCTAACAACCTCAGAGCTGACGGGGAGGAGCAAGGAGACAGTGTATCCCTGGGTGTTGCTGTTTGGTGAAATGTTATCAGATCTTTAATGGTCGGATTATGCAAACGGACACAATAAAAACAACCTAGATCCGTTCCCCATTCCCAAGTTAACCGGGCGTGGTGGCGCACGCCTTTAATCCCAGCACTTGGGAGGCAGAAGCAGGGGGATTTCTGAGTTCGAGGCCAGCCTGGTCTACAGAGTGAGTTCCAGGACAGCCAGGGCCACACAGAGAAACCCTGTCTCGAAAACAACAACAACAACAACAACAACAACAAAAACAAAAAACAAAAAAACCAAAAAACCCAAACAAACAAAAAAAATAGTACATGTTAGGACACTGTTTGGTATTATATCATTTGGGTAAATTGTAACAATATGTATGTATAAATATATATGTATATATGTATATACATACACAAACATACATACATATATACATATACACACATATATGTATATATATATTTCGTGTGTAGGTGTACATTAATACTCATTTATATGTGCATGTATGATTTCCTGCATACCACACACAGGTGCACAGATATTTTTGAGACGGTATATCAATAATGTATTATTTCTCTTGGGAGACGAATCCAGGATTGAAACTGGGAGAGGGACATGTGTACTTCTTTTGATTGTATGTTTTTCGATGCCACCGGAATCATCGTTATCATATACACAGGTCGCTTTTAGTTTACAGAGAAAATTTAAAAAGTGCTACTTTGTGCAGAGAATTTAAGTACACATCACAAAAAAAGGCACCAGGGACTCGTTCAAGCTGAATTTGTTTGCCAATGCTAGTGATGCATGGCGAAATTTAAACTTTAATGAGACCCAATGTCTGCCGAAGACTGACATCCATGTTCTCTTCAGCCAGACAGCCCCAGGCCCCTCCTGGAGGCATGAGGAAGGACACAGGTTGTTGGTCTGATCCCTGACCTTTGGGGGAACCCTTCTGCTTCCTGTAGCAGAAGGTGAGTGTGCTCCCTGGCCTGGCAGAGTGGGTGTAGCCCTGTCTCAGGCACTCTGGCTGACTGCCTATGCTACTGCTCCAGCCTATTTCAGACTTGCAGGTACCATTATTTAAAGCAACACTGCCTCTCTATCAGGGGAGCCCTAGTCACAGCAGCAGAATTAAGCTCTTGTCACCCCGCCTGGGTTGGGAGGGAGTCGGTTAGCCAGGGTCTTGGTTTTGCAAACTCAGCACACACTGTAAGTAGCCCCATGAATGACAATAACCATATTTGTTATTGTCACCATGTCCTCTGCTATGGCTGCCAGGACACCACACACACACACACAGACACACACACACACACACACACACACACAGACACACACAGACACAGACACAGACACACACACACCCCACAGCTCTGTCTACCCTATCCACCTGTGGCTACTTGGCCAGCAAGGAACCAGAAGAGCCAGCCAGGTCCATTAGGAGCAACCATGGATGAAATCTCACGAATGAACAGCTCCCGACAGGCCCTGCCACACCAAGAGGAAATGTGGCGAGGGAGAACAGTGCGGGGACTCTCCTGCAGGGGAGATGTGGGCTAGACTTTCACTTCTGTTCATTTGGATGAGCTATGGAGGTTTTTGCTCCTCAGCATCCCTATCTGTAAAATGGGCACGAAGGTGGCCATCTTAGATGTGAGCCTCTCCAAGCACAGGAGAGCTTCCGCACAAAAGCCTGTTGAATGAGAGAGTGAATGTAAGGCTCACCAGTGGAAGGTTCTGGACAGACATGGGGAGGCTCAGAGGGGAGGAGCAAGAAGAGGGCATGATATGACCCTTGTTTTAAGCCCTGGGAGAGCACGGACTCCCTTGCCTGGCTTCTAAACCCTTAGCATAATGACTTTCCTTTGATTCTCAAGAAGAGGAGCCCCAGCCTGGCTCTGCACACACGGATTCACCCAGCTTCCGTCTCTTCAAAGCTTCACTTATTTTATCATAAGAGTTTTTCCACACGAGTCAAGACTCAAAGAACAAAACAGAAAACAAATAGTAGGTGGTGCCACACTGCTTACAACTCAGTCTCTGGTCGCTGAGGACCTGTAATCCACATGTGGAGACGCTCACGGTTAGGAGCTTCTCAAATATGTGCTTGAAACGTCTTTACGCATGGGAGAGTGAATTCAAACCTCTGCTCCCTCTCCTTTATAATCAGGCAAACTGGGCCCCTGCTCTGCCGATGTTAGAGATCCTTCCACCGCCCATCCGGAGCTGCCTTGCTCTTGGTCACAGCTGCAGAGCGTGGGTGCTCTTCTGGACAGAGGGGGCTTTGCTTTTTCTCAGTTAGCCGACCCAAGGGAGCTGGGGACAGAAGGGTGAAGCGAAGAGGTTGTGGGCTGCACAGGAAGCCACCGTAAGAAGAGTGCACTGCTCTCCTGATGTTTATAAGAAAGACTGTGTCCCTGATTTTAACCCAGCGGGACCCCGCCCCTCAGTCTACTCTTCCCAGATGAAGAGGAGGGTTCGGGGAGACTGACCAGCAGAGCCATAGTGGGGAGGGACCTCCACAGATAATTGGATTTTTAAGAGATAAGAGACCAGAGAGCTAGCAAATAATTGCCTAACGAGAGTTGCATCTTTCCAGCGCTTGGTGGAGCACACAATGCCCTTTTTGGTTGGAGTCCTTGGGTGTCACAGTTGATATTTAAAATGATTCTTACTCACATTAAATAAGATATTTCAATTCCACGAAGCTGTCAGGAATTGATGCGGACACCAGAAATAATAGGCGAGCTCTCCTTGTATTGTCCTGGTTAATAAATCAGACGCCTGGAGATGCATACCAGACACTCACGTGGAAGGGGCGCGTGTGTGCACGTGCACGCGTACGGCACACATGCCACACAGAGTGTACTCCTGCGCACCCACAGACATAGGTCAGGGAACCCAGCAGCCTGCAAACTCACAGGCACACACGTGTGCATGCGCGCATGAGCACCTGCTCTCCCTAGGCCTCTTTTTCTCATGCGGACCATGTTCAGAGGGTCGCCATGTCCACTGGTGGTCAGCAGACACCCTGTGCCTGATACCTGCTGATGGACAGCTGAGGCTGACCTGCTTCAAGTTCAGTGCTGGGCAACTGGGCTCTGGGGGATGAGGTTTCCAGTTCTCTTCTCATAGGGTTTTGGGCATCAGGTAGCAAGCACCATAGTGTGTGTGTGTGTGTGTGTGTGTGTGTGTGTGTGTGTGTGTGTGTGTGTGTGTGTGTGTGTGTGATACATGTGTGTAGGGGCATGCCTGTGTAGGTACATGTATACAAGCAGGTGAGTGGCTTATATGCATTGAAGGTGAATGCATGTGTTCTCAGCCTGTTTATGATTCAGGGGACAAAGTTGTATGGGACCTGGCCAGTGAGAGATGGAGTTGGCTTTTGTTTTATTATCATTTACCACCACCATCATCATCGATTAGGCATGTGTGAATTTGAGTGCAGGCTTGCACGTATGAGTGTGGGGTGCCTGCAGAGGCCAGAGGAGGGTGTGGGATCTGGTGGAGCCGATCAAAACAGGTTGTTTGTGAGCTGCCTGGCAGAGATTACAGGATTCGAACTTGGGTCCCTCTGAAAGAGCACTATGAACTCTTAGCTGGTAGAGCCATCTTTCCAGTCCCTGGGTCTTCAGGAGAGAAGGCTCTGTGATTCACAGGGAGCCACAGACACATGTGGAGCGGTCACAGCCCACCACTAGGCAGCATACACCTCACAATAGCTGCCATGGTTGTAAGAAACACGGGTGTCCCCAGGCCTCAACAGTTGCAACCGGTTCACTCCAACCCTGAAACACTGTACGAGGCACAGGTCCTATGAGCCTCTGTCCACAGGCGAAAGATGGCCCAGAGACAGGAATGAACTTGTTCTGGTCACACAGCATGTCAGGGCAGTCCGGCATGTAGAGCCCCAAATGGATGTGCACACAGGAACTCTTCATTCCTGGGGTTCACTCTGAAGAAGAGTTTGCCTGTTCTTAGAGGGCTGTGAATGAGGATGGGAAGGGGGCTATTGTTTCAGATAGCCTTTCTTTTTCTTTTTTGAGACAGCGCCTTACCAGGTAGCCCTGGTTACCCCGGAACTCACAGAAATCTGCCTGCCTCTGCCTCAGAGCGCTGGGAGAAAAGGCATTCCCCACTAGGCTTAGCTCTCAGACATCTTGCTGCAGCCCGGGCTTACCAGAACTAACTGCAGGTCTCCAGACTCAGCGTTCTGAGTGCTGGGGTTACAGACATGAGACATCATGCCCAGAAGGAGAGAGATTTTCTGAGCAGGCTAAGAACTGGATCCAGGAGGTTTGGGATGAAGGTGCTGGGTGGCTTGTGTGATGCTTGCCCTGAGCCTTTTAAAAGTGTTAAATTATACATTGTATTCATTTCCTTGCTTATGTGTGCATGTGTGTGAGGTCAGAGGACAACTCACAGTTCTCTCCCTGCATCACGTGCCCCCCCCCATTGAAGTCAGCCCCAGGTGCCTTTATCCACTGAATCATCTCCCTACCACCCTGTAGTGGGTCTTTTGATGGTGGAAGGGGAAGCCAGGGAGGGTAAAGGGTTGAGACGGCTGGGGTAACTTTGTGTCGGATGATAAAATCACACTGAAACTGAAAGCAGCCTCATGAAGCCTTAGCTCATGGAGTTGGGATGCCGGGTGGGGAGTAGGGGAGGAGAGAATAGACAGTGCAGGAGGAAGGAGGGAATGAGAGAGAAGGGGAGAGAGGGAGGGAGGGAGAGAGAGGGAGCACAGGGAGTCTGGCGCTGACGTCATGGTGGGCACCTGAGGGACAATTTGAGAGCAATGATTTCCGCTCTTCTATTTTAAGCAGGTTTGGTCCCGTGTTGTAATTCCCTCACATGCTGACACCCACAATTGTATCCTGCAGTGAGCTCTGGGGAAGGATGCTGCAGTCTGGCCTGGGTGGAAGCAACCTGCTGTCTGGGCCCAGACAAGGAAGCAAGGTCTGCTAGAATTCTTGGGAGGCTAGAGAGGGTCTCAGATGGACATGGTGGGCCTCAGAAATGAGGGCACCTGAGCATGGCAGGTTCTTCCTGAGCCCTGGAAGAATCAGGGACGATGTTTGCTGTGGACAGGGTGGGAAGCTGCTAACAGCTGATTGTTGAAGTCAACCTGACCAGGCTGAGGGACACCCAGGGTTAGTCGCTTTTCTCATTACTGTGACCAAATACTCAGACAAACAAACACTGAGAGGGGATGGATTCATGTTGATACACAGTCTGAGAGGACACAGCACATCATGACAGGAAAGGCACGGTGGCAGAAATGTGAGACAGCTGGTCACGCACTTGGCAGTCAGGAATCAGAGGGATGGATGCTGGTGCTCAGCTGTGCTCTTCTTTTTATTCAGCCTGGGACACCCATGAGATGGTGCCACCCATACTCAGGAAGGATCTATTCCCTTCAATGAAACCTCTTTACAAAAACCCCTCGTGCCCAGAGGTGTGTCTCTTAGGTAATTCCAAATTCAGACAAATTGACGTTGAGGATAACTGCCACACAGCAAGCTGGCATCCATTGAGTCTGGGTGTCCGTGAGGATGTGTTAGGGAGACACCAACAGCTGAACTGGAGGATGGAGTGAAGGGGACTGACTACCCTGACCAACATGACTAGACATTCCCCGGTCCTATGAGGGCGGTTATAGCAGAACCAGATGGTGGAGAGAGGAGGGATTGGATCTGTTGTGAGCTGTGTGGTGGACCCCCCCCCCCCCCCGGCTGCAGACACTCGAGTTCTTGGAGCTTGGGCCCTTGGGCCCTTGGACTCGTAGAAGAGTAGCCTGGTTCCCCTAGTTTAGGACTTCATACTCATGAGTTTTTCTTTTTTCTTTTTTGGTTTTTTCGAGACAGGGTTTCTCTGTGTAGCCCTGGCTGTCCTAGAACTCACTCTGTAGACCAGGCTGGCCTCGAACTCAGAAATCCACCTGCCTCTGCCTCCCAAGTGCTGGGATTAAAGGCATGCGCCACCACAGCCCGGCTTGACATCTTATCTCATGAGTTTTATACACCTATTTTTTCTTGGGTCTCTAGTTTCAGACTGTGAGACCTTCATATTCTCATCTGAAATCTCATGCATGGGATATATACTATCACATCGAGATATCTTACTGAGTCTCTATGTTGAACCTCAAAGGATGTACCATCTTCAAGACATGGGGACAAGCAGATGCTGGGCCAGGCTGTGGGGTCTGTTTACATACCCCTGCATGTGGAGAGGTAGAGACACACTGAGAGGATCCTCTCAGGATGAGGAGGGGGATACAGGCAGCAGCTACCATGTGTTGTATCATGGGTGGCAGCAGCAAGCAGTGACTGGGCTGAACCTCAGGGTTCTGGAAGACCCAGCCCTGTGTCTAGCATGTGGAAGACCTCAAACATCATATTCTCAGGCTTTGAACAATCACCTGTCTGGCAGCTTTGGGCAAGAGCAGCTGGTCCCCTCTCCAGATGTTGCATCTCATCCTGGAACACACCTCTATATTTGCAGCCAAGGCGTCTCCTTCAGGGCCCTTTCCAGAACATCTCCCTGCCTCCCCTAGGGTCCTCTTTTGCCTGAGCTGCTATGTTTATCACAACTGAATTTACCATCCTGTTTGCTGGCACATGTCTCCCTGCTACGGTTTTGAATGTGAAATGTCCCCCTCAGGCTCATGTATTTGAACATGCTGTCCCCAACAGGTGGTGCTGTGTTTGTAGACCTTTTAGAGGTAAAGTCTAGCATAGGAGAAGTACACCATGGAAGATGGGTGTAAATGATTTACTTTTCTGTTGAAGCAATAAAAATACCCTGACAAAGCAACTTCATGGAGAAAAGGATTATTTTGGCTGAGAGTTCCAGAAACATAGAGTTTCTCCTAACGGGGAAGGCCTGGCAACAGGCCAGCATGGTGGCGGGGGCAGGAAGCTGGTTGATCACATTTCATGCATGGACACACACACACACACACACACACACACACACACACACACACACACGAGAGAGAGAGAGACAGAGACAGAGACAGACACACAGAGAGACAGAGAGACAGAGACAGAGAGACAGACAGACAGAGACAGAGAGACAGAGTGGGTCTGGCCATATAACTTCAAAGCCAGTTCAGAGTGACATACCTCCTCCAGCAAGGCTTCACTTCCTAAGGTTCCATAACCTCCCCAAATGGCGCCACCAACTGGGGACCGAGTGATCAAATGTATGAACCTATGGAGAACATTTCTTACACCACAACGGGAGCTTAGAGCCCCGCCCCACTTCTAGCCTGGATGCCTTGCTTCCTGCTCCACTAAGGTACAGCAAACTGCACTCATAGACAGAACCACCAGCCACGGCACCCTCTGAATGCTCTGAACCGTGAGCTAAACTGAGTCCTTCATAAGTTGTGACTATGAGACATTTGGTCACAGCAAGAAGAAAAGCATGACGCTACTCCCCAAGGCCATGTCCCTCATCTCTCATCTTGTCCTATGCTTAATCACAAGATGAGTAGGGAAAGCCAAGGATGCCCCAAAGGTGTTAATGCTTGTCCCCAGAGCTCATAAGTGTGCTACTTTATGCTTTGTTTTGGTTGATTTGTGTCTCTATGAAAGAGTTTCTGGGGGACTGGAGAGACATCTTAGCAGCCAAGAGTACTGGCTGCTCTTGCAGAGGGCCCGAGTTTGATTCTCCACACCCATACGATAGCTCAGAATCATCTATACCTCCAGTCCCAGGGAATCTGATGCCTTCTTCTTGCCTCTGTGGGTACTGCATACACATGGTACACAGACATACCCATATACATAAAATACATACATATAGCTAAAAAAGAGACACTGACATCTTAACTCTGGACCTTGTAAGTATAATTTTACTTAAAAGGTGCGTGGGTTCACGTGCATGTGTGTGCATACGTGTTTGTGTGTGTGCGCATGCGTGTGTGTGTGTGTGTGTGTGTGTGTGTGTGTGTGTTGCTGGGGACAAGCCTGAGCATGCCACGCAAGCAATCTACCACTTCAGGTCCAAGTCCTTCATTGTGTGATAATCTGTCATGGCAGCCAGAGGGAACTAACACAGCTGGCTTCTCCAGGCTGAGGTGGACAGAGGAAGGAAAACTCTTCCTGGGGATTCTGGAGGGAAGATGGAGGTCACAGGCTTTAGTGTGTAGTAGCAGGTGAAGAAGGGACCTCGTTGCTCTAAAACATTGTTTAATTACATTTGAATTAATTTATTGATCAATTCATTTAATGCATGCAGGCACATGTGTGGGCGTGGGTGAGGGGTTAGGGGATAAATACTCTCTCCCACCATGTGGGTCCCAATGTCAAACTCAGATCATCTGGCTTGATGACAAGCACTTGTATACGACCAAACATCTTGCCAAGCCTGGTAGATTCTTTAGAAGCAGATGTCTTGGGAGCTCTGTCTAGAGTCTGAGTCCCTCCTGTCCCCAAGGATGGTGTTCAGATGCTGCACACCATGGGCTCATATGACCCCTTGAAAGGGCATTTGCTTTATAAGCAGAGGAAATGTCTCCAGCTGTCTCCAGCCCTGGCTTCTTGGCCATTCTGAGCCACCCTCCCCACCCCATGTTGCTATGATCGATCCTCAATAAGAGGGCTGGCAGTGTTATTGAGCCAGGGTTGCTAGCACTGTGACAGGCCTGGCTTGGGCTGGCTGTCTATCAACCCTATGGCCTTCTGGGCCAATTAACTGCCCTCAATGAACATGGAAAAGGAGTTCATTAAATTGTTATCTATCAGTCTGGGATCCCCAGCTGAGGTCTGTGGACTCTTTACTTCAACAACATTGTAACCAAAATACCCAAGAGGACAAGAAGGGACTGTTCGTTTACGTTTTGGGAAAGTTCAGCTCAGGGCTGCTAGGACAACCCCGCTTGGGCAGAGTATCATGGGGAAGGCTTTTCACCCACGGAGACAGGAATCAGAGAGCAAGGAAGCGCTGGGGATCATCTTCAAGGGATATTCGTTCATCCATCAAGCCCTTCAAGGGCTCAGCCTCAGCAACAGTTTCCATAGTTTTCCCAAGTAGCAACTGTAACTGCGGACTAAGTATTCAAACCTGTGAGCCTGCGGGAGACATTTCCCATTCAACCTGTACCTGTCTGCCTGACTGAGAAAGGGAGAGTGAGCCGGCCATTGAGGGGGAAACCAGGGCGGGGGAGGGCTGGGGATGGAGCTAGCTACTCAGCAATGGTATCATCTCTGCTCAGAGCACAAGTAGGAGCCCACCTCCCATAACTGCAGTGGAAGTGGGTTGTGAGACTGACACTTGATGTTATTATCTGGTTTCCAGTCCCATATGGACCACAGGTGGAGACTATCCATCTCTTCAATCTAAGGCCTGGGCTCAGAGAGGTTGAGCATGTTGTCCTAAGTCACTCAGCCAGGAGGTATCCAAGCAAACTATCAAGAACGGGAAAGGATGGAGAGTTGGGGGTTGAGGGGGGGGTAATAGTACTTGTCCAGGGGGCAAGAAATTCACACAGAGATCTTCCAGTTGGGAGAAATATTCGAATTGGGAAATAAGTAATCCCAAGGCTTATGGGTGGTGGTGGTGGTGGTTATTATACTAAAAATCAACCGAACAAAAGGAAACAAAATCAGAAGCTGAAAACCTGTGGCTGCGCTTTGGTGGCTCTGAAGTTTGGCTCGGAGGTTTTCTTCCCTGAGTCCTCCATCTGGCTTCCCGCCCCAGGGCCGGGAGAGCTCTTTTGTCCTGGGCTCCTGGCACCTGCTTGTGATTCATTTTGATTTATTATGATCCTCCTCACTCCGGGGCAGATCAGAAAAGAAACCGGATTAAAACACCCGATAAAGAGCTCACTTGGAAATCAGGTCTCAGCAGCCAAGGGCTGGTCCCGGCGGCACGGAAGGGTTGAGGGTAGCCTCATTGCCATCTCTTGCAGGGCTCATCCAGCCCCAGGGTTTACAGGGGAAATTGTCTCCCATGCTGGGTTAGACCTGTCCAGTGCAGCATAGGGTATCTGTACCTAGAAGTCCTCTTTTCCCTCCACAGCAGGAGGGTCCCTAATGGAGTGGCCAGCTGTTTGGGGACATGGGTCTCTATTGCATCCAAGGGCCAACTGTCTGCTTGGGTTCTAGCAACAAAGTGCCAGGAATCTGGTGGCTCAGCCCAATAGAAACTCCTTTTACGACACTGAGGGTCAGGAGTTGAAGTAATGGTGTAGCAGGAACAGAGCACCACCTCCACCAGCCCCTGCCCCGCAAGGCTCCAGGGAGGACCTTGCCTCGCCAGTTCCAACTCTCGTGGTTCCCATGTATTCCTTGGCTGTGGCTGCAGCTCTCCAAGCTGTGCGTCAACTTCACAAGGCTTCTTCCTGTACCTTGGCTAGCTCCTTCTTGTAAATATGTCATTGTGTTAGTCACCTCCTTAACTCCAGTGAGACCTCCTCTGAGAGGACTACATTTGAAAGGATCTTACTTCCAAATGAAGCCTCATTCTGAGGTGCCAGGGGTTGAGGGCTCATCACACATTTGGGAGAAAGGGGGACACAATTCATTCCATTCCAAGGGGTCCCCAAGGGTGTTCATCATCTCCTGACTGAGGTTCCTTGTGACTGCTGAAAGATTAGGGTAGGTAGATTTTAGGGGTGGGGTGACGAGAGAGCCCAAGATGGAGGGAGAAACGAAGCTAAGAGCAACTGAAGGAAAGGCTCTGTGGGGATTTGTTGTCAGAGGCAAAGGGAAGAGGAGAAGAGGAAGGATGGAAGGTCAAACATACTAAACAGATGTAGGAGAGCCAGACCCAGGACGAGCCATCCAACATGGCTTTCACCAGAGACAAGGGTGCATAGAAAAAAGGCTGGGCTGATGGCCCTGCATGTCCCATAGGCTCTCCCAGGCTAAGGAGTTTGGGTTTTCCCTCAGGACAAAAGAATCGGAGGAGGGTGTTAAAACAGGTATACAGCAGGCAGGCAAACCACAGGGTTTCAAATCGAGCACACAAGGAACAGTCTTGACATGGGTAGGTTTTGAACAAAACCAAAAGAAGACATTTTTGTGATGGGTGAGAATCACATGACATTCAAGTCTCAGGACCTGCAAGTAACCTTTCACTGGCACCTCAGCACGATCTGCATTGTCTGTGGCTGCTTGTGTCTCAATGGATGGAAGCAGTGGTACCCAGCTGTGTCTCACAGAGTCTCAGAAGGGTCTGCCTAGCCTGGTATGGAACAGCCTGCTTACAGGACTCACACTCAGCAGGTGGAGAGGAGACCAGACAGTCAAGACCAGTGGCAAGCAAATTTGGTCTTTGGCACAAGGGAGGGGAGATGGGACTCCTCACATGATGGTGGCGGAGGTTGGGGATGATGGATAGGTGTCTTTGACTTGGCATAAGAACTCTGACACCCCTTGTTGTTGGTGGGAGGTTGTTGGTGGGAGGTTGTGGGGGTCAGGCACAGAAGGTTGAGGAGAGAAGGGGCTGAGAAAGTAGGGTACCAGGTCCTGAGTTATCTTACGGTTTCTACTGATGTGCATAAAATCCCATGACCAAAAGCAACTTGGAGAGGAAAGGGTTTATTTCAACCTTATGGCTTATAAGTCCATCCCTGAGGGAAGCTAGAGCAGGAACTTGGAAGGAGGAACTGATACAGAGGCTATGGAGGAATGCTGCTTACTGGCTTGTTCTCCATGGCTTGCTCAGCCTGCTTTCTTATGCACCTCGAGGTCATGTGATCAGGGGTCTACTCACTACTCACATCGTTCCGGACACTCCTACATCAATCACTAGTTAAGAAAAAACTGCCCAGAGACCTGCCTTCAGTCAAATCTTATGGGGATATTTTCTCATTTTAGAGTCCTTCCTCCTAAATGACTCTTTTGTGTTGAATTGACATAAAGTAGCCACAACAAGAAATGGTGGCCGGAAGAGAAGAATGAGGAGGGGAATTAGAAGGGGCATGCATGTGGAATGAAGACCACAGAGGGGCTTTATGACCCTTGAATAGGTTTCAACTCTGGTGGAAGGAAGCAGATAAAGAGGGTAAGGGAGGAAGCCATCTCCTCGAGAGGAGGTAGGATCTGGGGTCTTATAACTGGGAAGTGGACAGAGTTCTGTGTGGTGGTTTCAGATTCCCGGGGAAGGGGTGAGGGGTAGAATGGAGGACATTGGAAACCATGGGGAATGGTGGCTTAGGCTGGAAAGGTTTTCAAAGTCCAGGTGGGATTGGCCAGTAGAAGGAAGGCCACCCCCAGCCCTGCCACTTGAAGGGTGGTGCAGCCTGGACTCAACATGGAAGGCAAACGAGACCATGTTAGCCACCTTGGACTGACTGTGATGAGAGAGAGGCTGAGGTGCAGCCGGAGAAAGGGAGGTCAGAAGTAAGGTTTTGGGACAGAAGAGCTCCTGGAGATGGCAAGGGGCAGGGTGTGGCCTCATCTGTCCTCAGTTTCCTCCTTTGGGAGATGACTCTGATGGGGTTCCAAAGGAACAGTCTGCACGAGCCCATGCTATGACATCAGCTGACCCTTGCTCCAGTTTCAGCTACTCCATTGTCTATGGAGCATGTGACCTCAGACAAAGACTGAGCTTTAGATTCTCCATCTCAAAAATGGGACAAAGTTAGGGCAACTGTCTCATGAGAAAGGCAAGTAGAGGTTGGTTGGCTGGAAGGCTTGCCTTCGAAAATTCTCATTCATCTAATTCTGCAGAAAAACCGAAAAATGCTATCAGCACCTGTGCATTTTAGAAATGCATATGCATGGTTTTAAAAGTTATTTATTGGCATATATTATCAGTAATTATACATAATAATAGGCTTCATTTTACGATGCGTAGCTTTAATCTCCAACTTGACACAGCCTCGATTCACCTGGGAAGAGAGTCTCAATGAGGGATTGTTATAATAACTAAGTTAATTGATGTGGAGAGACCTAACCCACTGTGGGTGGCACCATTCCCTCGGCAGGGCATCCTGAAGTGTGTAAGAGTAGAGAAATCCATCGGAACAAACCGGCAAGCACACGTGTATGTATCCTCTCTCTGCTTTTGGCTGCGATGTGACTGGCTTTCTTGTGTATCTACCTTGATTTCCCTGCCTTGAGGAACTGTAACTGGGAATTATAAACCAAATAAACATCTCCACTATGTTTCTTTTTCTAGGGTGTTTTGTCAGAGCAACAGATATAAAATTAGTACACATTACGGCATTTTCATCTATGCGATAATTTTTGTGAAGTTTTAATAACTTAAGATTTTATTTTATACTTTTATTTGTGTGTGTGTGTGTGTGTGTGTGTGCACGCATGTGTTCGCGCGCATGCACACACATGTGCACACACTTCAGTGATTTCATTATGCTTGTGAGGGGTTGTTTTCCCGAGTGTGGGCTACATCATTGAAGTAAATGCCTGTCCTTCCGCCAAGCAACGGTCATAGACTGTAGATCCTGAGCATAGGGCAGGACCACTACAGAATGCTGATGGTATAATACCATATAGGTCCTATGCGTGGTTTTGTCTACCAGAAATGACAGGCATGTGCAGAAATCTGGAGCTATCTGAACCACTTCTGCACCAAACACGCAAACCTTTAGGGTCCTCAGTTCCCTGAGGGTGTTACCCACATATACTTGAGTTACAATGTTCTTTTGATTTTAGATGGCTCTTCTGCTACTGCTGAACAATAGCTCACCAGTCACATTCTTTCCAACGCCCACTTCCCAAACCCACTTCTAGCCCTTCCAGCAAAGCACCAACTCTGCTCCAGGGTTCCTGCTTTTAAGAACCCTTGCAAAATCACACAGCCATCTGTATCACAGACCTCTCCTGCTCTGTGTGTGCCACCGAGATGGAGATGCTGAGTGCCGTGCCCCCCCTCCCCGACAGGCCTTGCGGAGTTTTGCATGACTTTGCATAGCATGGAGATATCTGCGAATGTGTAAGTTACATCATAGCAGAACTGGCTGCCAACGGCTTAGCTGGGTCCCAGAAACTGAGTCAGGAGCCAGGAAATATGCTTTTCTGTATAGCTCATCGTCACTGTGACTCATTCTACCCTCCCTGGAACGCTCCATGGCCAGATGCTGTGTGGGGCTCTGAGTATTAACAGTAACAATGGCAGCAGCCACAGCAATGCCGTCATCCTCACAATTAGATGAGCACTGTTCTGGGACTGTCCTGGGTTAGAGCCGTACTGATCCAGCTACAGCTCTGGCCCATCCATTCCTGCAGCCGGCTGCTGAGACCACAGAGGGGATGTCTCTGGACACAGAAGGGATGATGTTAAATCTTACCTACCCCTCTCCCCTCATCATCTTTGGATCCCTGGGACCTTAAGAGAATGAGAACTTGGGCGTCTGTGGGCAGGGATAACCTTGCAGTAGATCCGTCGGATCATGTGGAGGGGTAAGTGTGCCGTAGTCACACTGAGGTGGGTACTGGGTAGGCATGGATGAGCCATAGACAATGAACCTTGCCGGGCTCTGCCCAGCTGGACTGAGCTTCCTACCCAGCCCAGCTCTGCTCCCTAGGCTGCCCCAGGCTCCCGATCTCCCTAGGCCAGATGTCTGTGGGATGAATGAATGTTGATAAGCCTGGAGGCTGAGCCAAGGGGCTCCAGAAACTCCCTGCAACTTGCCTGACGGGCAGGTGTGGGGAGACTGGGGGGAAGTCTGCCTGGAGCCCTGGAGCCCTGCCCACCATCAGCAGCCCAGGCACTGTACGATCAGACTGAGTCTCCTGACCCAGGCAGACCAGACTCAAGGTTAGCAATGACCTACTCTCCCAGTGGTAAGGTATGGCTGTGTTTCTCAATCAGCCATCTTGGATCTCTGTCCACATCACCGAACTACAGTTTATCTGTCAACATTATCCACAGTGCCCGGCTCCCTCCCCAAGGCAGGGTCGCAGTAATGAATTTTTCCTAATTTTCTCTATCTTCCTTATTAACCACCCTACGTCAGAGCTGCGTCTCCATTTGGCAGATGGAGAAGATGAAGAAATCAAGGCACAGAGGGGTTAAGGAACACGCCTCAGGGTCTAACAGCGAGCAGGTGGCAGAACATGCCGTAGCTTCTGCCTGAAACGATACCACAGGGATTAAGTGTGACAACACAGACAGTGTGCTTAGGGCCTGCCATAAGGCATGTGTATAATGTCTGACTCAGCATCACTGTTACAGGCTCTACGCTTTCTCACTCATTCATCTGCCTCACTAGGAAGAAACAAGAAGACCATTTGTCCTCCTTATGGTTCTGATACTGGCTTGAGGCTCATTCAGCCAGGTAAACCCTGGCTTGCAGGCAGCCTGGGGGTAGAGCTCAGCACATGCAAATGGGTATAAGGTGCTTGCTTGCGATGGCTGTGCCCTGACCCCCTGAGTGGACTCTCTCAGGCCAGAATCTAGAACCAGCCCCATTACCTCTGTCCCCTCTGCTCTACCCCCCCACTCCAGGCCATGTACCCAAACATTCTCTCTTGACTCTCCAAAGTCACCCTTGCAGGTGACTTCAGAGGCAACTTCTGGATGAAGTAGACCAGAACCGTGTTAATTAGGCCCAAGGGGACCTGCCTGGGAGCCACCATCTGGAAAAGGTGCTTGTGAAGCCACTGGACACTGGCCAAGCCTGCTATTTTCCGGCAGTTTTCCCAGGACATAGACACCCCCCCCCCATCTTGTCCTAAATCTGGGCTGGCCTTATGGTGCTTCCCCCCACCCCAGGATGGGATGGCACAAGTCTCAATGGACTTGCAGCATCTGTCTACATGTGCCTCTCAGACCAAGACCCTGAGTTTTCTGTCTGACTCAGTCCTCCATGTCAGGAAGGAAAGACCACATGAGGAGTGGAGGCCAGCCTTGGACTCCCCTAGCAGTTAGCCCAAGTGGACTATCATCAAATAGGGTCAGGGGCCAGCCCAGGAGGGGCTGGTAGAGAAATGATGGTTTGTATAAGCCACCAAGTTTTGGGGGATGGTGGTTTTTGGATGCAACAATATGTCGAGACAATGCTTAGGGTCAAGCCAAGTGTGTCCCCGTAGGCAAGGAGTCTAAGATGAAGGCTGCAGGTCTTGGATTGCTATGGTTGTCCCTTAGGCCTGTGCCCAGGCTCTTTCAGGGAATGGTCTGTCCTGGTTCCTGTATTTGAGTCTGAAAAAGAACCTCTTTCCTTCAAGCCTTCCTGGGCTCACAAGGACCTCCCTCCCCCTCCCCCCAGCCTTCCGGAGCTCCCTAGTGCCTGAGAACTACCCCCACAGCTGCACACTCTGAGCCTGCATACCCTCCCATCTCCCAGCCTCTGCATTCCCACTAAAATCCTTCCTGTATCTCTCACCTCTGTTCCACGCCTACCTTCAGGGGTCTCTGCTGCCCCCAAAGACTTGGGAAACCCTAAGGAAGAGATTGGGGTTGAATTTAGAGACACGAGGCAGATATCAGAAAAGTGGGCCTTGGGGGTGGGGTGGGGTGGGGGGAGAACAATGCTTAGGGAAAGGACAACAGACAAATCCCAGGAGGAGTTTCTGAGGGGAGAGGTCTATAGGAATGAGGGAGGGGGGTCAGGAGGGAGGAGGAGGGGTCAGGCAAGAAGGACAGTTCCGGGAAGCGTGGTCACGGTCAGCTCTTTAGGCATTTGTTCTGGTTACCTGTCTGCACAGGCCTAGAACACAGTGAGAGAGATTTGCTTAATTTCGGTGTCCTGGCTGAGAGCCAAGGGTAGGGGGCACAGGAAGACTTAAGAAGGGCAGGAGGAGGAAGCCCCTCAGGACAGTTGTGCTCTCTAACCCAGCTGTGCGGGAAGAATCAATGATCACCTCATTTGCATGCCTTGAAAGGTCCCAGATCAGAAGCATATGGTCCTCTGCGGAGCCCACCTCTCTTGGCCTCCCCTCAGACCTTGCATGCACGCCCTACGCCCATCCATGTGTGATAGTTACCAGGGATTTGGGCCAGACTCAAGCACGTCAATTTCGGGTGATGGATGATCAAATCCTTCTTAATTTGCATGCTAAATTTCCTTGTGGTGGAAATAAATAGCCTCAGTTCTTCAGAGACAAGCTTGCCTGAGCCTCTCTTTCCTAGGGCAGCAGCCAGCCCTTCATTTGCATGTTCTGCTCTTCCTACACCGGGGAATCTAGAGGTATAGCCATTGATCCCCAGGCTACAGGCACTGGCCATGGGAAATCCACTGGTTCTTGGGAAAGAGGGCAAAAATGAGAGGGCAGACATGTGGGTGGGCATGTGCACTATTCCAGAAGATTCCATGGTCCCTGTCCTGTGTTTGAACTGAGACTCTGAACAGACTTTGTTTGTCTGGAACTTAGTCGTCTCTTCTCCCCTTACCCCTTCTCCTCTGCACCCTCTCTTCCCTCCGCCTTCCTCTCCACCTTTTCTTTCCCTCCTCTCTGTCCTCCTCCTATTTCTCCTCTGCCCCTTTTCTTCTTTCTATTCTATTCATCTTTCTGTTTGTTTGTTTGTTTGTTTGTTTGTTTTGGGCAGAGGTAGCCCAGGATGGCCTGAAAATGGCGCCAGTCCTCCTGTCTCAGCTTCCCATTTGCACGCACTCCAAGTCTCTGCATCAATAAATGTGTCCTGGCTTTTCATGCCACGCCGTGAGAACAGAGTGAGAACAGGAACGAACATACCTGGGACTGTGGGGAGAGAGGCGGAGTCACAGAGGGACACATGACCCTCTGCCCACCCCAGCCACAGAGGTAGTCTAGGGCTTCATGGACATGTCCTGCCTGGCCTGCCATTCTTTGGTCTTTGATCCCAGATAGGTACCTATGAATACATGGAGATATGTAGATACTGACAAAATTTAGCAGATCTATGGGGAGTCGGGGCAGAGTGGAACCTCTGACCCAGGGGCCTTCCCTTCAATACAGCCCTACCCATGACGCTGTGAACACTACCACACCCCCAGGTTCCCAGCCCAGCTATGGAGTGAAACCAAATCAAGCCAGCTCCTGACATCCTTTTATCTATCTGGCAGGATGCTGCTCAGTCCTCTAGCCCAAGGGGATTTGAGTAGACCAGGAGGACTCTTGGGTGACCTGGGTTCCAATTACAACTCTGACATCAGTTCTCACCCTACTTCTAGGAAGTTATTTCTGCTCAGAGACATGATGGGCCAGCTGTGAGACCAAGGGCTTGGCCTCCATGCCAGACAAGGCCCTCTGTGTCTGAGTTTGTGTCTGTGGGACGCTCTCATGCTGCCCACCCTCCCCACCCTCAGCATGCCCTTCCTGGGGCTCAGGTACAGTGAATGGCACCCCACTCTAAACCCAGTTTCTTTGGGAATGGGGGAATAGAGGCCTCACTTCCTCTCAAATCAAAACCTATTAAAGCCAGAGTGTGAGGAAACAGGTTGCCATGGAAACCCACCCAGCCAAGGTTTTTGAGACTTTGCCTGCTTTTTCTACCTTTCCACTTACACTCTGAACTTATTAGTTTTAATTGACATAATTATTGCAACGTCCACCGGAGGCATAAGGCGCCAGCTGTGCCTCTTGCCACCTACTGCCAGGCCTGACACTCTGAGGCCATCCTTGTCGACCTTCTCTCCCCCATCTCCTCTCCTCTGGCTTTTTCTGCCACTCACAGAGGATGCTGAAGGCAGGCCTGTACCCTAGGTAGAGCCTGTACAGAGGCATATGGGGCTCCTCCCCAGGGAGTGAATTAGGGTGGAGTTCAGACTGTGCCTGGAGACATTACTGAGCATCTCTGGGGACTGGGTCAGGGGGCATCACAGGTATCTAAGATCTATAGCCACAGCCATGTCCACTCAAAACAGAGTGTCTTGATCCTCCTTACCAATGCATTTGGTAAGGCCACCCGGAGGTGGCCAGAGAGCGTTGTTTCTGCATCAGAGAGCTGAGTTTAGAGTCCAGCTCATAGTTGAGTGGGTATGGCCAGGCTCTGTGCCTCTCTGAGCCTTCATGTCTACAGGTACTTAGGGAGGATTTCAGGACAGGCTTTCCTGTCTGAGGCCAAGGAGCCAGGGTATCAACAAAGGACATGGTAGCATGTCTATGACGTCATTGTTCAGACACACTAGTGTGGAAGATAGAGCATCCTACCCTTAGACAAGGGATTGCAGGCAACCAATGACTTCTGAGAAATGGAGAATTAGTTTTTCCCCTTAACTGGTTATCTGATACTAAGTGGTCAGCTCTGAAACCATATACACACAAACAGAACTAAATGGACAGGCTGGGTCGTATTTATATATTTATATGTATGTGTACATGTAACCATCATAATCAAAGAAAAAGAGGCCATCAATTTGAGAAGGAGGGAGGAGACACGGGAGTTAAAGGAAGAGAAAAATGATGTAATTATATCTCGATTAAAACAAAATTTAAAAAGGGTATCAGAGTGACTGTGTTCTAGTTTGCTTTCTAACACTGTGATAAAATGCATGACCAAAAGCAACTTGCGGAGGAAAGGGTTTATATAGCTATCAGGCTACGGTTCCTCATGGAGGGAAACCATGGCAGGAAGTAGCAGCAGGCACCCAGAGGCAGGAACTGAAGCAGAGGCCAAGAAAGAACACTGCTTTATTGGCTGTCACCCCCACGGCTTACCCAGGTCATTTTCTTATACAACTCAGGACTGCTTGGGTGGCACCACCCACAGTGGGTGGGGTCTTTCCATATCAATCATAAATTGAAAAAAAAAAGCCTTACAGATTTACCTACAGGCCAATCTGCTGAAGGCATTTTCTCAATTGAGGTTAACTAGACAGGAGAGGCAGCCTACTGGGTTGTGTAGAGAAGAGGAGGGGACAAAAGGGACATCCAAGAGCATCCACTAGGTATCCAGCTGTCACTGTCCTCCCCCGCCATGGTGATCTAGGGATCCTTAGGAATGGAAACTCTGGCTCCAGCTGAGAGAGAAACTTGGGTACATCAGAGGCTTGTTGGACAAAGTCCCCTAAGGCAGGATGATGCTCCTCTGCACATAGAGCTTGGGGACATTTATTTTGACTGTTGCATTGGCAGAGGGTGTTAACTGGCATCTAGTGGGCAGAGACTAGGGATGCAGCCTATACCTTACCATGTATAGATCTCCCTACAACAAAGAACTTGCCCTTAGTACCAGGAATGCCCAGGTTGGGAAGGGCTGTTCTAGCTGCCCTTTCTCCAGACAGAGCAAGGCTGGGCCCTGAGGTTCCTTTAAGCTGTATGGCACCCATTGATAGGAGGTGGGCCCGTGACTGCACACAGAGCTCTCTCTGCAGCCTTCCTTCTTTGTGGAAGCCTCTGGGTCAGGGGAAGGACACCAGGCTGGGTCTCTTCCTCCTCCCGGCCCACCTCCCGCTCTCCCTATGGATTACGACATTTCTAAACTCGTTAACTTCTAATTACTGCTTTGCCTCTGCCCCAGTACACTGGCTTCATGCCATCTACATCTCTATTAAAATTCAATTTACGTCCATCATAGCGGATTCCTGAACTTGGGCTGGCTCACGCTGGCCATCAGTTTTCAGATGTCCAAAGTGATGGCCAGACTGGAGGCTGGAGCAGGCAGAAGGGGGCAGACCTCAGCAAAGAAAAAGCTCTGATTTTCTGGGACCGTATGACCGAGACACTCTGCAAAGGGGGCAGGGTTGCCTGTCCCTCAAGAGGAGCCAGGTGAGAGGGGTCAATGTTATTTTCTTGGTGATTCTTAGACTTCCCTTTCTACTTAAGAGTCATCAGGACTCAGAGGCTCATTCCTGTGCTAGAGCTTGACCTCTAGGACCACCCTGGGAGGTAGTTACTAGTTTCTCATTCGCTCCCATTTTATAGACTTGGCAGTTGAGGCTGAGGAGAAATCATTGGCTCAAAGGTACATGGCAAGCACATGGGGGTGCAGGCCTAAGACCCCCCACTGTTGGTGCCGTGCTAGATCTTATAAGCTGAGCTGGAGTTTGCAAGGGCACAGAGGTGTGGAGGAGCGGTGGGTGAAGGCAGAGGTGTTAAGCTGAGCTTTCTTCCTCTCTGGCTTTTGTGTGGGAGTGTCTCTGTTGCTTCCTTAGCTACTCCCCCTGCTTCCTCTGGGCCTGGGTCATCCTCTGAGACTGGTGTCCCTCATGGAAACTTCTGGTACTTTTTCATGATATCTGGCCCCTGTTAATATTGACGTCACTATTTATGTCTGCTTCTGTTCATATGGGGCAGGGATCTCTCAAGGTCCCACTGTGTGACAAGCATCAGCATTGTATGGCTATGGGTGGTCAGTGATGTCATCGTCTCCTGCTGGGCGCATCTCCCTCCTGCCCACATCTCTCGGCTCCTCCCTCCTTAGGTCAAGGGCTGCATGTTCCCAGAGCTATCCCAAACTTGCTCCTACTACTGCCTCCTTCTCCTCCTTGCCCAGAACAACTGTCTGATGAGCATAGTGCCCACATCTGAGCAAGTGGGAGAGGCTGGAGAAGAGGAACCAGAGTGAGTCGACAGACCAGGCAGGCCATTGAGCAATCAGCCCTTTGGTTTGGAGTTTTTGCTAATAAGAGTTAACAGACAGCCATGAGGTACTTAGAGCAGGGCTAACTCAGGCTGAGAATCCTCGGAAGCAAAAGTCTTCTGCAGTGTATGTGACTGGCTGGGACTATACTCAAATGGATGGAACTTGCAAGTGGCCTTACATTGGGAAAGGGCAAGGTCCCCCACCCACCCTACCCCACTTTATCAGGGCAGCATGGAGTAGGGAGTGGTGGGGGAAGAAAGCAGGCTTGGGGTCCAAAAGATTACCAGAGACACAGGACTCTCCAAATACTGCTGTGTGATCTTGGGAAGCTGCTGACAATTCTTAGTCGTAAGGCAGAAATAGTCAGTGTCCCAGAGTTGTTATGAGTAAGAGTTTTACTGGTTCTAGCCACCTATCCTGTCAGGAGTACAGGTGCCTTCTGGGAAGGTCATTGGCTTCTCTTCTCTGCTTCTGCCTCTGTTGGTGGCTCTCACTTCTAAGAGAAGGTTAGATAGGGATGGTGGAGGAGGGAGAGACATGGTCGCCTGGCCTGCCAAGCCTGCCACCTTTTTCTCTGAAGAGGTTCAAAGGCTCTATCTGGTGTGTGTGTGTGCTGTGCTCTGTGTGTGTGTGTGTGCATGCTTTGTGCCTTTCACAGGGCTGGCACACAAGGGCTCTCCCACCTCTGAGGCTACCTCTGAGCAACTAGATTTTACAACTTCCTCCCCAGGGATGTCAGTAGGGTGGTAGGGTTGCTTAGAGGACCAGTTCCCCTGGCTTTTCCTCCACATTGGCTCTTTTCCACTGGAGCAGCCTTGCACAGCTGGTCCTAACCCCTCTAGAGAGGCCTTTGTTTTTGACTCCACCGGGACAGAAGGGAAGCCAGTGATAGGTTGGGGGTCAGAGAGGTTTAATCAGAAAGTCTGTGAGGGTCTGTCCAGGAAAGACAATGCACTTGGGAGCCTGGGTCTGCACCAGTTCTCTGCCTACCTAGCCTCCCAGTGCTTTCTGGGTTCTGGGCTCCCTGTTTGCAGATTGAGTGCTTCAGGGATAGTCAACTCACAGGATTGCTGTGAGATGCTCCATGTGAGGTCTCTGGCTGGCATTGCCAGCTTTGCTAGACAGTAGCTCTCCCTTGAATGTGTGCTGGGCTGGTTACCTATGCGTGGGAATCTGCGTGTGTGTATACGGGGGACATCAGTCTCGTCAAATCCTTCCCTCCTTATTTAAGTGTGAGAGTAATTATGCGGGGGTGGATCTCACCACCATGACATGGAATGATCTGCCTGATGACTTTGTCCTCATTATACATCGTCTGCAAAGTGCAGCGATCCCTGCAGACAGGCCCATAACTGAGAGCTATGCCCATGGCCCTGAAGCGAGCCCTCCCTGTGCAGACTCCCAGACACAGTAGACCATTTTGATCTAGACGAGTATCTTGTCTCTTCCTAGTCCCACAACATGTCACCACCAAGCCATCACTTTGTAAAACCGGGCATCTGTTAGAGTGGAGGGGTGGGTAGTTGAGCAGTAACCTTTGGGAAGGTCTCCCTGGCATCTCTCCACACCTGTGAGAAACGTGACCTCATTCTCAGATTCTGTTTGGGCCACCCTTCAACCTGATGCTATTTCTTCGATCAGAATTCAAGTGTTGGTTCAAAATGAACAAAGTCCTGTCACCAACAAGGAGCCACCCCAGCCCTTGCCACTGTGGGGTTCTTTTCAAAAGGACTGTGGGCCATGGTAGTGAGGTCAGAAGAGGTGTGCCAAACACCAGATGTTGGAAGAGGAGGTATATCCATCTGAACCCTGAGTTTTGTCAGTTCGATGATCAGATCTGTCCCTGATTCAGTATGGAGACTGGCAGCTTATATAATCCTCACAGCTCCATTTATTCCCTGTCTGTTATAATGGGCATGGGGTTTGACTTGTAGAATCTCATGGACCCCACTATGGTGACTACCACTGCACTGCCCTGAGAAGACAATGGAATCAGAGAGGCTAATGCTGCCCAAGGTTATAGAATCAGTAGGGAATTAGCCTACTGTTGACAACTTAAAAGTTTCTGTCTCTAGAGACGGGCAGGAACCTGCCCACCAGCATGACCAGACTAGCCATGTAACAGCATCAAGAAGTCAGTAAGGGACCACAGCTATGCCGGCCATCCTGTAAGATATAACGGAGCTGAAAAGATCAGGTTATACAGGGACACAGTGGCTATCACAACATCCCGGCATGGGATGCCTCATGTGTGTGCTGTGTTGACGTGTGTCTCAAGCCCACAACACCACTGGCTAGACAAAAGTCTTGTTCTTGTAATCCTGAACAGGACATGCGTGCCTGAGGGTAAAGGACTACAGGTCTGGGTTATATATCCAATCATTATTTTCACGTGTACTCTGTCTGCTAATAAAAGACAAGGTATTGTAAATTGGCATGCCTCATTATGTCAGCAGTGGCTCTATCCATCTAACGGTCATTGTGTCTCTCAGCTGAGTCACAAGGTCACGTGACTTTGCTACCGTTACCTCTGTAAGTTCACATGTTCACATGTTTGTAATGATAGAATTGTCCAGAGCGCCTTTTTCAGAACATATCCTGGACATTAAGGAATGCATGACTGTACTTAGGTGCATAGGACTCCCTTGGTATATAAGTCTCTCTCTCTCTCTCTCTCTCTCTCTCTCTCTCTCTCTCTCACACACACACACACACATCCTCTCTGCCTCTCTCTTTATCTCTCTCTCTGTGTATTTCTTTGTGTCTCTCTGTCTCTCACTGTCTATCTCTATCTTTCTGTGTGTCTCTGTGTCTCTGTCTCCCTGTGTCACTGTGTCTGTCTGTCAATCTGTCTTTCTTTCTCACACACATCCCCCCTCTCTCTCACACACACACATACACATACATACATCCTCTATCTCTTCTTTCTCTTTCTCTGCATGTGTATTTTTCTGTGTCTCTCTGTCTCTCGTCTATTTCTCTGTCTCTCTATGTCTCCCTATGTGTCTCTGTGTCTCTCTGTCAACCAATCTATCTGTCTGTCTGCCTCTTTCACACACACACACACACACACACACACACACACACACACACACACACACCCTCTCTCTCTCCCTCCCTCCCTCCCTTCTTCCCTCCCTTTTTCTTTCTCTCTTCATGCTGGCACCAGAATAAAGGTTTTCTGAGTTTGGCCATGAATGTAAACGTCTTCCTTTGAATTCAGGGTGGGCAGAACTTCCTATCTCATTCCCTCATAGCTTAGTAAGTAAGTTTAGCCATTTCCCCATCTGAAAATTGGATATTATCACCCTACATCCCGAGTTTGTGAGTGACTGGAAGTCCCTGTCACAGAACAGCCAGCGGAGAGGTGTGAGACGCCAATGGACACGTGCCTCTACTGTATCATGTGATCCTAAGTGAGTACTGAGGTAAGAAGGTTAGAAAAGTGGTGGAGACTTTGTGGGAGGCTGGCTGGCTGCTCCTCGACTGGCTTTGTGGTCTTGTTTTTTTTGTTTTTGTTTTTTTCTTTTTCTTTTTTCTTTTTTGAGCCAAGCCCAAAAAAGTGTTTAACATGGAAGGAGTCATGATCCTGTCTGAAGGGGCTGCACAGGCCAAGCCCAGTCCCTCAAGAGTACTAGCTATCATAAACCATGAGAGACAGACGGAAACATACTGAGGCCAGAGCACAAATAATTGAATGAGTACACTCACTCATATAGAGCTACATGTTTTGTGCTAATGCATATTTGAATGAAATAAAATTTATACAGATGCTAAATTATTTTAAAAGGGGGCGAGAGGAGAAATTTGTTCTATTGAGCAAAGAATGACAGTGGATGTCACAGGAATGGGGGACAGATCTCCTGGAGACCACAACACAGTGAGGACTGACTCAAGTAAAGACCAATCAGTGGCTTTGGCATCACTGGGCAGGGAAATGGCCACAGAAAATAAGGTTTCCTCCGTACACTCATGGCTGACACAGGAGACAGGAGCCTGGTCTCCTTGTTAAGGAAAGAGATCTAGTGGATGACATTTTAACCAGAGATCAAACCAACTGTCATGGCTGGGGCAATGGATCAGTCTATAAAGTGCTTGCCCGGCAAGCATGAGGCCCTGAGTTCACGCCTCAGAAACCATTATAAAAAAGCCATTTGTGGTGGTGCATGCTGGGAGTCCAGCATCAGGAAGATCCAGGAAGACTGTTGAGACTTGCTGGTCTAATTAGGTGACCTCTAGATGAATGAGAGACCCTGTCTTCAAAATAAGATGGATGGCACCTGAGGAATGACATGTAGAATTCTCTCGCTACTGTATGAACATGTACATAGATGCACACATGTGAACGAAAAGAGTGTCACCTATGATGGGTAGGTGCCTTCAGTATGAAGCCTCTGGAGCAGGTCTATGTCACATTGCTCAAATGAGAATGTGTATAAGACAATCAAACCGGAAGAATGCACACTGGGCGGAAATTTGGTAAAACTGGCCGGCATCTCACGTATATCTGTGCCAGTTAAGTCAGGAAAAAAAAGAGTCAGGGCAGTGAGATGTGAAGTATGGCCCTTGACTATGTCCTGCGCCGAATGAGACAGGTTGACCATGAAGAAGGGGCTGCTGGATGAAGCAAATGGAGAAATCCAGATGTGGGCTATACCAACCATGGCAGAATCATATCCACGTTCTTTCTCCACCATGTCACTACGCTGTAGAAGAAGAATTTGTCCTGAAGAACTTTTACCCAGTAGTGAAGCTATGGCGATGCCCACAATCCTTAAACAGCTGAGCAAAAGCAGTGTGCATAGATGTGTGTGCATGTGGCGAGAGAGAAAGGGTCCCGTGTGAGTGACGGGTAAATGTTACGATGTGTGCAGGTGTTCATAGCATGACAGCTACCGGTCTCCTAAGACTTGACGGTTTTCAAAGGGGAAACATAAAAGTCAGACAAGGTACCTGCTGCAGCCCAGGCCTCCACTGGGTATGGGGTGGGATGAGTGGAAATAAAGTGGCTTCTATCCGCCCGGCTTTCCTCCACTTCTGCTAATGATCTTTGTTCTTTTTGACTGCCTTGTGGCTGGAGTGTGTGGGTGTGGGTGGGGAGATGCCTCCACTCTAGGGCACATGACACAGGACTGGATGGTTGTAAGGTCGCACGCTACTGCGCGTTGTAATAGGTTGGAGACGATCTCAGTTTGTCCAATCAGATCCTTTTCTGCAACTTTCTCATTAAAGCTTCCAGGGAAATTCCTTCTACTCAAAAACAGACAGTTATAACCTGCCACACCTGGACGTTTTAGGGTCACTCGCTAGGTGGGAATGAAGCGGAGTCTAGAGGTAGGCATAGCAAAATGGTCTACAGGGGAGAGGACCAGGAGAAGTCAGGTTCAAGGTTCTAAGACCCAAGGTCCCTGGACTTACCCAAGGTTGCCGAGGCTCTTACCTCAGTCCTGTGGTCTGTTCATAGTGTCCTATATAAATATTTAGAAGGCAAGGTATCATGGGATGTAATTAGTCAAAAAGGATAGAGGGGGGAGAGAAACTATGAGAGAGAGAAAGTGAGAGGAAGAGAGAGAGGAAGAGAGGAAGAAAGAGTGGCAGAGACAGACAGAGACAGAGAGAGAGACAGAGAGAGGAAGGGAGAGAGGATCTATATCTATCTATCTATCTATCTATCTATCTATCTATCTATCTATCTATCTATCTATCTAATATATGGTTTTCTGGAAGTCACTTGGATGGGGTCCAGGAAGGACTGGGCAAGTCTGGACAAAGAGGAAAAGGACCCATAAACTGTCTGGCTTGCTGACAGTGTCTACCCTAGCATGTCATACCCAGCATGATGTCAGGAGATGCCACTGGAAGCCGACCATGAAGAGTTCTAAGGTCACCCGAGGAGCATAGCCCTAACTCACAGTCACAGCTAGTGTTTGATGAACAGAGCATCCGACCGGCTTCACATTCGAGTATCCTGTCGCCACCATACCATGCAAACCGATGTCCCTGCTGTGCCGAAGCAAAGGGATGAGCCTCCCAAGTGGAAGCTCATTTATTTCCCTGGATGGCTTCCCCCTAACACAGCCATAAACTGGGATATTTGCATTCTCTCCGATGCTTTGTTTTCTAGAATTTGCAGAGCACAGTTAGCAGAAACATTGCTAAGGATACACATTAACGGAACAATTGCGGCGATCTTTTCTCCTTGAGAGGCAGGGTGGTGGATGGGAAAGATTTTCAGCTCTGGAGTCTCACAGCTAATCTTTAAAAAAAAAATGTGTGTATGTGTGTGTGTGTGTGTGTGTGTGTGTGTGTGTGTGTGTGTGTGCCGTGTGGGCATGTGCTCATGCCACAGCACCTCAGAGGACAACTTTTGGGAGCTGGTTCTCCCCTTCCGCCTTGCTTTGAAGCAAGGTCTCTCTTACTGTTTCTACCATTTCACCCAAATCTAGCCTGGTGTATCCCAGGCAAGCAGGTCCCCGATTCTCCTGTCTTCACCTCCTACTTCACTGTGGAAAGCTGGAATTACAGATGTGTACCGCCACATCTGACTTTTTTCATGAGTTCTAGGAAACCCAGCTCTGACGGTTGGGTTATAAGTGCTTTTACCCACGGAACTGGTCTCCAACCTCTATGGCTCCTCTTTGGAGCTCAGCTTACACAGCTGACCTTGGGTGGGGCCTCTAAGCTCCAGTTTTCGAGTCTGTGGAATTCATGGGCTTGTCGGCAGGATCCAGTGACATTACTCCAAAGTTTACATCACCACGCCAACCCTATGTGAGTTCTTTCTTCGCTGATATGACTGTCATCATCATAACTGTCACTGACGGTGCTTTGGGGGCTGGATCTGTTTTGAGACAGGGTTTCATCACATCTTTTTTAGCCCAGGCTAGCCTAGAACTTGCTAGGTAGCTCAGGTCAGTCCTGAACTCAATATTCCCCTGCCCTTAGGCTCTTGTGGGCTGGGATTGTAGACCTGTGCAATCACTGAGCTTAGCTAGCAGAAGTTAGATCCTGACTGCTCCTTAGAGGATGCTGCGGCTAAGAACCATTGGCAGAGGTAGCCCACGCCATTGGTGATCAGAGCCGATAGAGCCTTGAAGGTGCGTGGTGTTGGGGGGGGGATAGATAGATAGATGGCTTAGTTGGCAAAACACACACTGTGCCAACATGAGGGCCTGACTTTGATCCTCAGAACTTCTGTTTTTTGTTTTTTTGTCTTTTTTCCTCCCCCAAACCTGGCCTGGGCACGTACTTGTAATTCTAGTGCTGGGGAAACAGAGACAGGCAGATCTCTCAGATTCACTGCCTCACAGCCTCACTGAATTGGTAAGCTCTAGACCTGTGAGACACCTGTCTCAAAAACCAAGGCAGATGGCACCCAAGGGAGAACAAGTGAGGTCATCTTCTAGCTTCCAGACACGAATGAACACAAGTGCACGCGTACTTGCTTATATGCCTTGCATGTACACACACACACACACACACACACACACACACACACACACACACACACACACACACCTGATCCTTGATCTGAGCTGGGCTTTGCTGCTGAGTGGTACCCACCTGTGCCCTGGCAGTACAGGGAACCACAAAGGGACTTTGATTCAGCAGGGAGCAAAGCCTCTTCCTCCTAGATCTTAATCCAGCACCCTAGACATGGGCGGGCAGAGGCTGCTTCTAAACCCTACCCGAAAAGCTCTTCGTACCCTAGTTCAGTCATCCCAAGTGGATGTAGGGGCTCCTCACACACTGTCAACTGTTCCCAATGATGTCAGTTGTAGTCAGAAATGGCTCCCGGTCCTCAAATAAAAGCCACCATGTAGGTTGCTTAGAGAGGTCCTCCTGGCCACCTTGTAGGGGGTTCATGCCTAGAAGACCTGGCAATGGGTGAGAATCTCTTGCTTTCTGGTCCAGTGTTCTCCACCCAACCCCCCACAGACGGATGATGGCCCTCCTGTCCTGGCCTCTTCTCCTTCCTTGTGGGCTAATGTGGTCACCCTGCACCAGCTGAGCCACTGGAAGGTCACAGTCTGAGAACAGAGGTCGCCTCGAACTCTGGCTTCCTTGCTTCATAATGGAAAGGATGGCGGTCCAGAGAGGATGGACAGATGCTCCAGAACTGAATCCTCTCTTCTCATTTGCATTCCCATCCCTGGCGACAGATTTGTATCAGCGTCCCCAGGGCAGGACAATCTTGTTTCCCCAACAAAACCGATTATGCACATCAGGCTGGGGGATTAATCACAGGCGAGGGGCTCAGAGCCAATAAGAAAGGCAGAGATGGAAAGATAAAAGTGGGAGGGGGGAGTACCAGATCCCTGCTCTGAGAGGCCAGGACGTCAGCGGGAGGCCAGGCTCCCCTGGGGGAGGGCCCCTCAGACTCGAATGACAAGCTCACCTATGTCAAGCCCACATCTCACCCCCACACTTGTGAGGAGTAGCCAAATCCAATACTCCGTGACCCGCCTCCTTCATGTCCCATCTGCACCATCCTCTGAAGAGATGTCTCCTATGTTACCAGCCTGCTAATCGCTGCATGTCCTATTCCACGGAATCCAAGCCTCCTTCAATAGAACTTTCTAGAGATGGTGGGGTTCTTTCTAGCCAGTAGGTGAGGAGAGACTGGTTATGTCCTCAATCTCATCTCTGCCCCATCTGGTATCCTATGGGTAGCACCCAGGCTTGCCACTCAGTCATTCCATTTAGGCATCACGGGGGAGGGCATGTCGTTTCCAGAGTAGGGCAGTCTCAGTCTCTCAGGAGTATTACATGGGAGCCTGTGTGTTCCCAGGTCCCCCACCCTCCTTTCTCTGGCTAGGGAGGTGGCTGGCTCCAGGCAGATGAGAGGGGGCGACTTGCCTGTACTCCAGTGAGAACCTGGTCAGCTCCCGGTTGTTGTGCAGCCACTTGAATTCCAGTGGCCAGCTGCCCTCAGCCATGCAGGTGAGCACGAGGCGGTTCCCTTCCAGATGCACTTGTGTGTGCACTGGCTCCGTCTTGAAGTATGGCGGTACGTCATCTGCAGGAAACAGGAAACAGAGCCACTGGTTAGCGCTTGCTCAGCTCCACGTGTTGGTCCACTGAGCACCTGAGGCTGATAGAGCAGGAGCAGCTGGGTACCCTGCCCAAGGTCGTACACTGAGAAAACATTGGTTTGACTCCAGGGTTTGATGTTCAGCATGAATCATCCTTACCTTCCAAGCCCAGCCTCGTCTGCTTCTCCTCCTCCTCCTCTCTAGCCAACCTCTGCCTCTGCTTCCCCCTCTCCCATCACCTCTGATTCTTTCTGTTGGGGAATCTTGTCTGGTTCTCACTCTTTGCTTCTGGCTTTTAAACCTCCAGGGAAGAAGGAAGAGGGCCCACTGAACCTCAGCCAAAGGGAATGTAAGCTTCACCAGGAAAACACAGAGTCTGTAGAGCGAGGAGATGGCTCAGTTATGCGGGTATGAGGACCTGAGTTCCAATCTCCAGCACCCACATAAAAATCCAGGCTTTGTCATACACAACTATAACCCCAGCACTGTTGGGGGGCAGAGACAGGATGATCCCCCAGGCTTGCTGGATGCCAGCTTGGCTCTGGGTTAACGAGAGGCTGTGTCTAAAGAGGATAAAGCATAAAGTGACAACAGAATTCTCAGTGCCTTCCTCTAGTCTCCATGTTTATGCACAGGTGAGTCTACCTGTACACATATATGTGTGTGTATACACAGCACACACATATACACAAAAGGGAAAAAGAGAATAGAAAAACAGGGAGTCGAGGTGACATAAAGCTTCAAGTGACAGAGGGCTCCCTCCTCAAAGCTGGAAAATACCTTGAAGGAAGAGTCTATGGAGTGAGCCCCTTCATCTCCAGGCCACTGGCCCCCAGCCAGTCAGATCACCTCAACCTCCCCATTGTGCTTGCCCAGGCGGTGAGCCCGGGGAAGGTGCTTCACTCCGCTGCCGTCATTGCACCCGTCTGGCCTGGCACAGACACACAGAGCATGAAAGCTCAAAGCTCCTTCAAAAGGAGTAACAGGCTTGGGCAAACGGCTCGGGATGGAGTGGAGTCTTTTGCCCTCTGGCCAGTGAGGAAGAAGTCAGAAGTGAGGTGTGAGGTTGGACCAGGGTATTGGAGGAAGGATGGGGAGGTAGAAGAGGGGGAGAAGAGCTCTCTGCATGCCTTTGCACCACCAGCCTTTGGGGTAGGGCAAGGCTGAAGGCGGATGTCAACATCTGGAAAGAAGGTCTGTAGAGTTGCCAGTCCTCACAGGTTCTACTATTTTAGAAGGTTCCACATATGCTCATTTAATCCTCAGAGTAACCTAATGACTCCAGGGAACAGGACATATGTTTTAGAAAGGGCACAGTGAGGTGTGATCTTCAGAACCTGTTGGAAATCACACAGCAGAGAGGAAAAAGCCAAGCTGCAGAAGCAGGTACCTCCTTCAGGGAAGTGGGGCTACCTCCCCAGAGAGATACCTGGACCAGGGCTTAGAGGAGTGGGTGAGTACAGGGCGAGAACCAGACGCAAGAGTCTGTGCCCTGGGCTAGGTGTCAACAGCTGGAGGAAGCACGCTACAGAGAACTCTACAGTTAATTTAGAGAGACCCTGATCTACAGGACCTATCTACACACCACTGAAATGCAGACACAGGGGTCAGATCCCACTTCCCAGGCTAAATCCATAAGCCTCCTGTAGGTCCTAAGGGCTTAGAGCCACATAGGCAGCTGCCAGGAGGGTAGCCTGGGTGTCCTGACCTCCAGGCCAGGGGCAGGGGCTCTAGAAGCATCTACAGACCCCCATCTTGTATTCACCCTCAGGGCAAGCGCTGGCTCTTTAGAGACTCAGTTTCTCCATCCATGGATACAGAAGAGAAACGAACGGCAGGTACAGGCGGAATGAAATAATAACTGTCACAGTGCTGGCCCACGCCTTCTTTCAGGGACAGATGCTCCGCACAGGAGCATTGTTTCTGTGTGAGTGTCTGTGGCAGGGATGGGCACAGACAGCCTCAGTGTTGGCCCGGGTCATACTCCACCTTCACTGCCACCACCCAGAACTAGAACCAGAAAAGCACCTGACAGCCTGCTTTGGGACCAAGGAAGGGACCAAAGGAAAGGAGGAGGAAGGGCCTACCATCAGGGGCTGGGAAGGGGTGCTCTGAGCCCCTCTGCACACCAGGTCCGATTCCAGGATCCCTTTCTGGCTCTCCCAGCTTCAGGTCTAACCAGTCACAGCCAGGTTCACCTTTTGTTTTCAGGTCTCACCTGGACTCAAGGACTGATTTATACCTGGGTAAAAGTTATAATAGACTCTTGGGGACTAGTCAGTGTAGCACCCCTAAAAATTTGTAGAGGATTTTAAAAAAAGATTTATTTATTTATTTATTTATTTATTTATTTATTTATTTATTTATTTATTATATGTAAGTACTCTGTAGCTGTCTTCAGACACCCCAGAAGAGGGCATCAGATCTCATTTCGGATGGTTGTGAGCCATCATGTGGTTGCTGGGATTTGAACTCATGACCTTCAGAAGAACAGTCGGTGCTCTTAACCGCTGAGCCATCTCTCCAGCCCCCAGCACCCCTAAAAATTATAGCCTTGTACCCCACTTATATACCCAACCTTATGAATGTGTAAATTGCGGTTGGGAAGGGGAGTCTTCCTTGAGTTCCTGCCCCAGAGAACAAGACTGAGGGTAGTTTGAAGAGCAAGCACTCCCAAGGGTCTTTTTGTGCTCACCCCTTCAGCCCTCTTTACAGCCTTCCTGTGAAGGCTCTGCCTAAGGAGCAGTTGATGGGGCTGAGAACGCAGGTCAACTGGGATCACGCTTGCTTGGCAGGCAGGAGGCTCTGGGTTTGATCTCCAGCACTGTACAAACCAGGCATGGTGATAAGCACCTCTATTCCCAGCACTCAAGGGGTGGAGGCAGAAGGATCAACAGTTCAAGGTCACTCTTGACTACAAAATAGCTACTGAGTGAGGCCAGCCTGGGCTATATGAGATCTTATATCTAAAATAGATGGAGCAGTTGAAAGAGTGTCTCTTTTGGATCACCAAAGTGTAGTCCTTCTCAAGGTGACAGTGCCTCTGGGGTTCTGGGCCACGGCCGGCTGGGTAAAGAGTGACTAGCAGGTACCTGTTTGCCAGGGAGAGTTACTTGCCACCTCAGGAGGCAGCCAGTGCTGCTCTCAGCTTAACAAATGGGCACACTCTCACTTCAAAGGCACATTTATATTCTCCAGCAGCTTTCAAGAGCCCTTTGAATCGAGTTTTTGAAAACCCTCTGTTTGAGGCTGTCATTGCTCGTTTGTTTTAAAACAATAACATTCCCGGCCCTGCGTGATTAAATTCCATCCTTGGATATGGGCTGACTCAGAGCCAGCACTGAGAGGAGGAGGAGGAGGAGGAGGAGGAGGAGGAGGAGGAGGAGGAGCAGAAGCAGAAGGAGGAGGAGGAGGAGGAGGGTGAGTATATTTGCACACACATGTGAGCACACAAGTGCTCTGCACCTAGACACCTAGCATCTGTGGGCTCGCTCACGGGCCACTTGCTCCAGGACTGAATTTACCAGCTCACTGCCCAGGCCCCAGGAATGAACAACTTGGGCAAATGCCTTGTGCTCAGATGGTTTGATTCCAGTGACTGCTGGAGATAATGGCCTTGGGAGTTGAAGGGGGAAAGATACTGTGTTTGCACACCTGCTGGGTACCAGGCCAGGTGTTGATTCTCCCGACTCCTCCTCTCACGTTATCCTCCTGAGGTGACACAGAGGGATGGAGGCCCCAGCCACTGCTCTGAGGTCACCCTTGTTCTAGTGCTCTTGCCCTCTGGATACAGAGGTCCTGGGAGGGAGGGCCCATCCAAAGGAAACACTGGGCGGTGCACCAGGGGGCCTCCAGTGCATTTGAAAGTAGGAGCTGGCTGGGAGCTAGGATGAGGTCCGAAGAAGGATGGCTGGCTGTGAGGGGGTTGGTTGTGCTTGAGTGGGCATATGTATGTGTATGTAGGTATACCTGTGTGTATATGTCCACGTGCGTATCTCACATGTCTGGGCATATCTGTCCCCTCCCTGCATATCTGTACATGGACAACTGCCTCACGTCTGTGCTGTGAGTTCACAGGAACGTAGAGACCATAGACTGTGGAGATTGCTTGCCCTCTGCACCTCACTTTTCTTAGCTGTAAGTTGGGGACATGTTTACCGTGAAGACTAAATAAATGAGCACAGAATACTAATTAAATAAACGAATAAGCACAGAGCAGAAGCTGTCTCACGCTTAAGAAGGGACAGCTATTGCTCCTGTATACGGATGGGCACAGCGTGTTGGAGAGAAACTCACATACTCTATTAGCTGAGGCTGGTAGGTCTCCTCTGTTTTTGCTTTGAGATGAGGTAGTACTCAGCCTGTGGGACTGTATGTCCACCACAGCCCTGTGAGCCAGCCAGAAGGGTAACTGCACAGAGAATTCTGGGTAAATAGAATCAACCGTATGAACGTGTCACTCTTCCAAATCTTTCCTCAGTTTGAACCCTCTCCAATTTTTATTAAAATATTTAAATTGATGATTCCGATGATCATATGCGTGTGTGGGCAGGTGCTCATGTGTCACAGCTTCATGCCGTGGAGATGAGAGAAAGTCAGTTCTCTTCTTCCACTATGCGCTCCGGGATCAAACTCTCCCATCAGCCTCGTGAGACGAGAGCTTGTACCCACTGATCCACTTTGCCATACCCCGGATCCTGTTTTACAAAACGAGACAAAATAATCCTAAAATGTATATAAAACAACCACAAAAATAGATTAATAACTGGGCCTGGAGACAGGGCTCAGCAGTTAAGAATCAGCATGTGCTCCCTTTGCTGAGGACCCAAGGTTGGTTCTTGGCATTCACGTTGGCCAGTTCATAACTGTCTGTAACTCCAGCTCGAGAAGACCTGATACTTCTGGACCCTGAGGTACCTGTGCTCACACACACACACACACATACACACACACATACACACACATATACACACACACACACACACACCCTTTAAATTTTTTAAAAAAAGTTAAAACCAAACACACACACACACACACACACACACTGCAAACTCCAAACCAAAATAACTTTTGAAAAAAGTCTGGACAATGGGAGAAAGACTAGCCTAGCTATTGAAGTGTAAGGTAAAGCTGCAACCACTTAAACAGTGTGGTCTTTGGGAATAGCTTGATGACATGGTGGTCTCAGATTCTAGAAATAAACCTAAATACATAATAGGGATTTTTCATGTATGATGAAAGCTGAATTCCAAATCAAGGTAGAGGTGAGGGATGGGGAGGAGCAATTATTTAGCATACAGCTTTGGAACAGCCAGAGAGCCATGTGGGAATAAAATATAAAATTGAATATCCTTCCTCACACTTTACCTCAAAATAAATGCTGGAGAGATTGATGTTTTAAACATGAAAATGAAACTCTAAAAGAACTAGGCAGGGGCTGGGGGATGAAATCACAAAAGTTTAAAAATACACAATACTGGTGGATTTAAGTTCCTGCCAAGTACTTTCTAAGTACCACGAGAGCTCCAGACGGTCAGGAGACAGACGATGCCTTCAACTCCATGAAAAATTCTTTAGAGGGAAGAGAAAACCCACACATCAAAAGCAGCAGCACATGACAGACCGGGGGAAGATATTCTCGACACTTACCACAGAAAAGATCTAAGTGTCCTGAGGAAAAAATGTTCCCAGCCGCCGGCTACAGTATCACAACAGCTTTAACCCCAGCTATCGGGAAGCAGAGGCAGGTGGATCTCGAGGAGTTCGAGGCCAGCCTGGTCTACAGACTGAGTTTAATCCATCCAAGGCTACATAGTGAGACCCTGCCTCAAAAAACATGTTTTTATGAATCTGTAAGGTTACACAAGCAGGAGAAACAGGCAGAGGGTGTGAATGGGCCAGAGGGAAGAACGGCAGTGCAGGCGTGCTTGACCTCATGAGCCACGTCAACCGAATCACAGCAGGGTCGCCTTCTCCCCACTGGCCAAAGTGTGAGAGTGGGGGACCCAGGGGGCTGGGGATACAGGGCACATCCCTGGTGGGGTTGGGACCTGGCATGCCATCTCTGGAGTCACAGCCCTCCTATTTCTCCAGCTTTCCAAAGGCAGCACCCTCTGTCCCCTCCACTTACACATATGTGAGAGGGCAATGTCTCAGAGCCAGGACACAGAGCTGATGCAGAGGGCACTGGGTATAAAATGAGTGTATCTCCAGCACGGGACTTCTCTATAAGAGGTGACTCCAGAACAACCTTTGAAAGCCACTACTGAGTGACAAGTGCCACTTACAGAACCTGCTATTGCTTGTATAGAAGTTGTCAGAATCTAATTTATTTGTAGACAGGGTTTCATGTAGCTCAGGCTGGCCTCAAATTCATTCTGTTGCCCAGGATGGACTTCTGATCTTTCTGCCTCCACCTCCACAGTGCCGGCGTTGTAGGCATTCACCATCATGCCTGGTTTACGTGGTACCAGGGACAGAGGGCTTTGTGCCTAGCAGACAAGCAACCAACTACCTGAGCTCCAACCTCCAGCACCTTGTGTATAAAAATGTACTTGCTGTGTAGCTATGGGCTTTTTCTAGGGAGTGAAGCATTTGACAAAACTGATTAGTGGATGTGTCTCGTGTGTCTGTGCATGTACATTTGTGTACACACATGTGCTATCTCCTCACTCTCCCCCCACTCTGTCATTCCTATGCTGTGGATCCTGGCACACGATGTTCACTCGTGGCCAGATGCATGTATCCATGGGCACCCATTCGTGTACACGCACAGTGAGAGCGGTTATGGGTCAGCCACACTGGGGACAGGGGAAGGATTGGGGACAGGGGAAGGCCCTCTGTGTGTGATTCCTGGGGTGTCACACAGCTGGGGACAACCCTGTTCATGAATGGCCCACTGCCTGAAGTGGCTGGCAAGAGGTCTTACTGCTAACTTCCTTCTAACTTCCCTTAACAGGTCAGGAGAACCCAATTGCCATTTCTTCTTGACATTGTCACTAAATACCCTCATTGTCACTCTTAGCTGCAAGGCTGCAAGCTAAATAGCTCCTTACAGAAGTTAATCTCAATTTAAACCGCCTCCTTCCTGTATTCTCTCTGCAACCTAATATCATCTTTCACCTGATTGGCCAGACTCCCTCCGCCTCATCTTTCAGGGCTGTCTACTTCCTAACTTGGCCTGGGAATCACAGAGTCCCCCTGGAGCCATTCCAGCAGGGAATACCGGCCAGAGGCAGAGGGGAAGCTGGGGTGAAGACCTCTGCCAGGCTCCTAATTGGCCAAGGACATCCCTCTGCCCTTTAGAGCAAGTTTCAAAAGCCACTGAACAGAGACAAATTCTCTTTCAGACCTCAATGCCCTCAGCTCCTTCTCCCTTCCAGGCTCCTAATAAGAGCTCAGGCTAAGCAGCAAATGAGCCTGCAGTGCCTGGGAACAGTTAGGAAGTTGCGGTTCTGAGATGCACACTTCTCTTCTGAATCTCTCGGTCAGTCACCTCTTTCCCGGACTGACCGCCACAGCCTCTGAGGGTTGCCTGGCTTGGAAGCTTGTAGGCATGAAGCAGGACTGATGAGTCCTGGAGGAGAGTTTCAGGTCAGAAACAGAGCAGAGGAAGGCCCAGGGTCCCTCAAGCCTCCCCTTCCCCCAGACTCTATGGTTTCTATGCTAGCTCAGGTCTGGTATCAGGATAGGCTTGCATAAGTCTATATGGGGCTTTCCCACAATGCCTGTCGCTCTACAGGTCTGCTGTGCATGGAAGCCCAGATATTTACATGTGGTGTGGGGAAGGTTAGTACCAAGTCTGGGCTCTATCTGGGCAGGGGGCTCAGGAACAGAATACCATAGTCCAAGAGGAGGCTGCCAGGGCTCTGCGGATCCCTGCTCTCCAGGAGGACGTTTTGGGGTACATAGAACATAAGATGCTCAGCAGGTGTTCTTTGCATGGGACCTAGATTCCCCGCTGTTTGTCTCTCTTCCACTTCCATGTCTGGTACACCTGCCTGCCTGCTTCTATCCCAACCAAGCCAGGGCCTTGAACACCCTAGACCCCCTTTCTCATGATTCATGCCCATAAATGAGATGCTAATCAATGCCCCTCCCTCGCCTCCTGGCAGATGCTTGGTCCCACTTGGCTTGTTGCGGCCTGCATGCCAAGTGCTTCATTAGCCAGGAAGGAAGGCTTTTGCCCTCCTTAATCTAATTCTTGCCAGTGACCTTCAGGAGCCAGCACCTTCTGATGCTAGGAGCCTGGGAGGGTGCAACCATCAATTCTGCGGCGGCCTCCGCAGCTGCAGCCAGATGAATTTCTCGCTCAGAAAAGCGTGTTCAAAAGCATCTCATGGAACGGATCATCAATTTGTTTGAATACACATCTAATCTGATTAGGGGGGCCTGGTCATGAGGGCAGCCAGCGTAACCTAGCCTCAACACAGCCCTGGGGAATTGTAAGTGGGGTGGCAGGGCTCCAGTTGGGGAAGGAGGAGGGTGAGCCTCATTCTGTCACCCAGCAGGCTCCCTTGGGCTGGGCCCATTGTACAGTCAGACAGAAGATGACACAGACAGAATAGCGAAGGTGCCAGCGGGTTAGGCTGACGGCTCTGGGTTGTCTACAGCTCCAACGCTGGCTACACAGGCCTACATGGCGTTCTGGAAGCACCTTGTGAATGAATGACCAAGCCTGGCGGCACCGTGGTGCTCGGAGGATCTTTAAAGCCATATTCAGTGATAAAGTTGTCTCCAGGACAAGACTAATGGATGGCTGCCCTGGGTTGGAAAGGGACACTCCTCTCTGCCCCGAAAACCCCCTTCCAAGAACTTCTGAATGTGAATTTACTTGGAAACAGTCTTTGCTGGTGGGATCACCAACGACAAAGCCACACTGGAGTAAAGCCAGCTCTGTGGGACAGGTGTCGCTAAAAGACATTGTGGCGCAGGCCTGATGACACAGGCCTGTATATTAATTAGTTTTCAGTTGCTGTGATAAAATACCGTGACTTAAGGGTTTATTTTAGCTTCTGGTTCCAGAGAGGAAAAGTTCATCACAGCAGGAAAAGCAAGGCAGGGGGTGGGGGGGGGGGAGAGAGAGAGAGAGAACAGAAAGTGGGGAGAAGCTATAAACCCTTCAAGTCTGCCCCCAATGATGAACTTCTTCCCACAAGGCTCTGCCTACTAAAGGTTCCATAATCTCCCCAAATAATGCCACTAACTGGGGGCCAAGTGGTCAAACACAGAAGCCCATAGGAGTCACTTGTCTTTTAAACTCCAGCAGCCTATGATGTCCATCACTCAGGAGGCTGAGACAAGAGGATAAAAAGTTCAAAGCTTGCCTGGGCGACTCAGTGAGACCCTGTCTCAATGGTTGGATACATGAATAAATGGGCTAGGGATATATATTCAGTGGTGGAACACTGCCTAGGATGTGCAAGGCCCCAGGTCCAATCCCAGTGCATAGTAAATGCTTTTATGGTATCATGGTTTGGCGAGGAAATGTCACACCAAAAGGTTCAATGCTCAAACGCTTGGTTCATGATGCAGGCACATCCAGGGTTGGGATTTGAGAAAGAGATTGGTTCGTGAGGACTCTTCTTCAAGAGTGGGTTAGTCCACTGGTAGATTCAGAATTAAATGGGCTACCAGGATGCAGTGGAACTGTGGAAGTTGGGTCCTTGTTGGAGGAAGTGAGTCACAAGGGCTTTTGAAAGGCAGACCTTGTCTCTGTCCGATTCTTTCTCACCTCTGCTTTGCTTCCTGATCACCATGAGGGCAGAAGATCAGATTTATTATGGGATGTTGCCTTGTGCCCATTACAGGGAAGTCAGGTAACCGTGGAATGTAACTGAGGATGTGTTGAGCCAAGGCAAATCTTTCCTCTCAAATCCTCAGGGATTTGTCACACTGAGCACCACAAAAAGAAGAAGAAACACAAGGGCTGAGAATCTTGGGAGGGAGGAGGCTACGTGGAGACAAGCTGAGACTAGATTGATGAATCCACAAGCCAAGGAGCACCAGAGCACCAGGCATTTCTGGGAAAGCCAGCAGGAGCAGGAAGTAGGAACCATTCTCTTCTGCTAGGTGTCAAAGGGGTGAACGTCTTGACTGTGCCCCAGAATGATGGCAAATAAGTTCCAAGCCATTCAATTTGAAGGACTTTGTCGTGGCCATCTAGGAAACCCATGTAATGCCTCATGGCAACTTGTGCCCACCGTTCTACCAATAGAAGCATGGAAGAGGCCAAGAGACCTGAGGTGGGGCTGCTCCAGACACCAGGTAGCCCTGCCCCAGGGCCTTGGACAATGCTGTTCTATCCCACGAGGACTCCTTTCATTTCTTCTTTAGTGGGAAAACATGGGTCTCAGATCCACCTCATAAAACTCAACAAAGTGTTCCCTCTAACCTTCCTGAGATCTCGTCTGTAACCCTCAGACTTTGGAGGGCACCTCCCTTACAGCATGCAATGCAAGAATCAGAGCTGTGTGGGGTAACTCTCATGACAATGTATCACTCATGAGATGGGAGACTGGGGATCTCTGAACCTTCTGCATCCAGAGCCAAGCACTAACCTGCATATAGTGAAAGGACCATATAAACTCCATTTGTCTCCATTTAAGGACCAGGCCTGATTTAGAAAAAAAGGCCATAAGACGTCAGCACCAGTAACAGACTATAAGTCCCCAAAACTAGGCAATAAGACACTAGCTCCAGGAACAAACCATAAAATTCAGAACAAGACCATAAAACCCCCTCCCAAAGAATAGCCTGGGATAACCACTAAAATGGGGAAGTATCTTATCTCAGAATGGGCCATCTGTACTGGGCAACCCCATCTCATGCTATGGGTAAACGTTCATGACATAGGAATGCAGGCCACTGACCACCTGTGACCCCCTGGCACCCGCCAATGAAATTTTAGATGACCTAATCCTTCTAGAGAGTTCCCCTGGTTCTCTATAAGAAAGTCTGCATGTCTTTGTCTGGGGTCACCATTTTGGAGAATGGTTGATCCCCACATGCTGGATGTTCCTGCAGAATATACGCTCTTTTTCTTTGCATACTATCTGAGGCTGGGGTCTTCCTTCAGCGATTTCCAGACCCTTACAGTAGGAAGGCCCAGGTGACTTGTCGTGGGCCTGGACATTGTAGCGATCCTCTCGGTGACTGGCCATCCCAGAGGATTGCTACTCACTCTGCACCAGCTCCGTCATGGCAAAGTCTGAGTAGCCAAGTGCATCCTGATTTTAACTGGCGCCCAGAATGGGACCTCCTGGGCTCAACTCCAGCGGGCTCTGCCACTCCTTAGCCATGTGACGCTACGCATGGCTCTGTAGCTCCCTGCCCCTCAGTCTCCTCTCCTGGAAACTGGGTTGAAAATAGTAGCTTGTGAGAGGGGCTAGAGCTCTGACTAGCGCTCGACTCAGACAAGGCAGCTAGCGAAACAGAGGCCACTGTTACTCCTTATCTTTGCTCAGCAGTGCAGCCAGAACCTCTGCCCTGGACCTCACAGGTAAATAACATCAGAGCAGCCCCAGCCTGGCGTGGAAAAAAAGATGGTTCTCATTCCCCACAGGTTTATTTTGTAATTAGTGGGAGGACAAAGCCCTTTCTCCTGCTTCAGCCAGAGGGTTCAGAGATTAAACTTCTACCATTGATTAGGATGTTTTCTGCTTAACGGTTCCATTACTGTGTCAGAGTATTCAGATTCATTTGAACCATAAAACACTGATAATAAAAATTTTCACTAACTCCAGGAATTCATCTCAAGAAACTCAGTTGTGCTGCACCGACCACACACCTGTCCTCAATGACCTCGGCACAGGGAGGCACGCTTGGGGCGATTGTCCAGTTAGAGGAGGGACCCAAGAGCATCACAAATCAATAAAGGGACAGCAATAGGGCTTAGATGTCTTCACATCAGGGTCCCTGTGATTTGACCCCACCCCAGCCCTCTCACTCTCCCAGGTGACATTGCCCTAAAAGGGTCCTTGCCTCCCACAGGTCAGCAAGATGATTTGGACAACCCACAGTGAGGAGGCCTCAGGAGCCCACCCTGTTGGCTGGTGGTAGCATCTTCAGACACAGGATGCAGAAAGCTGTCTTCTCTCCCCTCTGCTTCCCTGGCGTCAACATCAGGCTGCTAAATCCGCAAAGGAAAGGAAAGCAGGTGGGTGCTGAAGGCCTGATCCACGTGAGCGAGCTCCTTCTGTCTCATTTGATCAGTCCAGCTGCCTTGGTGGGGGCCTGCCATCACAACCTCTTCATTTTTCTCATCTGAAGCTCTTGTGGAGAGGGACAGGTCATGTGATCACCAGTGACAGAAAGGGGTTTGAACTTGCCTAGGCCTCTGATCTCTCTTTGGGTCAGGGCTGGATTTGATCTTAGGAAAGGAGACTGCCAGGGCCAGGGAGGAGGAAAAAGCAACTCAGGAGCCGAGCTACACCTCCCCGTGTGGAGGCTGAGCGATGGAACCCGCCTATGAGGAAGAGCATACATTCATCAGGCTGCTGACCCCGCTGTACCGGCGCTTTGTGGCGTGTAACAAAGACTGCGGAGCAGAAAATTGGAGTTCAATTTGCCGTCCATCCCGCGCACAGCGCTCAGCCCATTCCAGTCCCTAGCAGGCATCTTTGTGCTTTATCATAAATAATAACACACGCAGCTCTATGGCCCTTGCCACAGTTAGAGTCCCCAAGCAATTTACAAGCTGGATTATCCTCACAGGCCTGCACAGCGGCCTTCAGCCCCTCCCTGACGGCGAAGAGAGCCTGCCCTGTGGTCCATCTTCCCGGTCTCTTTTCTGGCACTTGGGTGGGAAGCCCTCGCTGTCTGGCAGCCTCAGTACAGATGTAGGGGACACAGCCGCTCCCTTAGGGGCGGGAGAGATGGCTCAGTGGTGAAGAACACATTAAGAAAGCTCAGAGGACTCAACTTTTGTTTCCTGGCAGCAGGTAGCTCACAAGCACCTGTAACTGCAGCTCTGGAGGATCCTGCACCTCTGGCCACCCATGGGCACCTGCATTCATGTGCACACACCCCCTCCCTGAGTACACATAATTAAATAGTAAAAATAAATCTTCAAAAAGAAAGTGACTTCCTGTCTCCACCAGGAGCTTCATTTCCCTCCTCTGAACCTTGGAAGGCCTATGAGATTTCATCAGCAGAGACTGCTGAGCCCAGAGGGATGGGACAACTCGCTCCATGGGCTACTGGGCAGAGCCCAACCCTTGGGACAGTGTTTATTAGTTTGTGGCATACAGAGCTTCATGGAGAGAGGTCCGTGGGTAGGACAGACTCGCCCACCATCTAGAGACTCTGGGAGGCAGGGTTCAGGCAGAGCTTGCAGGGACTCCAGACCCAGACTCCAGCTACCACAGCTCTGAGGCCACATTGCATGATGTCACCCAAGGCAGGCAGGTCTCTAAAGTGGATGTGCAGTGGTTGGAAGAAGCAGAAATGGACACTTTGGCCTGGTAGGCACAGGGTTTGCTTGTGAGGTCATAGGGATGCTTTGGGGGGGTGAAGTGGAATTGGTGGCTGTGTACGATAGTGATGTCACCGAACTGTCTGTTTTGATGCTGGGTGAATCTCAGATGAATAAGAAAGTAAGATGGGTGTTGCCCTCCCCTGGCCTCAGGAAGCCCTTAGGAGGGGACACCTAAGAGTACTGATTGCTTCTTCTTGTCCTAGGCGGCCACCTGGCTCCTGGCTGCAGCAGTCCACCCCTGGCCGGTTAGACACCAGGAGTACCTTCTCCATACTGGGTGCTAGTCTGCTCTCTGGTGCCAGAGGGGCCGGGCTCTCATTGGGTCCCATCAGCATTGGGTTTAAGGACATTTGGAATAGGGGCGGGACAACTGGGCTTTGCCAGATGGAATTTGGTTGACAGTTGCATTGGCAAAAGCTCTGAAGTGGACTTAGCACCGAAGCACCCCAGTCTTCCTAGCTTATTTTGGTGTGTGTGTGTGTGTGTGTGTGTGTGTGTGTGTGTGTGTGTGTGTGTGAGAGAGAGAGAGAGTGTGTGTGTTGGGGTCATGCCAACTTCCCTTGCTGGGTTTTGTTGAGTCAGTGCACAAAGGTTAAAATACTCTTTAGCTGCCATGTCTTCCCTATTCCTGTGCCTCCCCCCCCCCCCCCCCCC
>CM052710.1:7335192-7355236 GCA_028551405.1 Uromys caudimaculatus | reverse complement strand
GGGAGGGGGAGTCTTGAGACTGATCTGGAAGTCAGAGGAACCTGGGCTGGAAGCCAGGCCTGCTGGAGGTCCTGCCCAACTTGGTCCCTGATAGGTTGACCATTTTGGCTGCCAGTCCCTTATAGCTTCTCCAGGGGGTGGGGTGGGGGCATCTATGGTATTTATTTAGCCCACAACTCTCTGGCAGATGGAGAAACTGAGGTACAGGAGTTTAAAGGAGAACTTGAGCTTTGGTTTCCTAATTCAGAGTCATCCTTACCCTCTTGACAGCCATTTCTGCTTCATGTCCCCAACTATAAATTCTGCACAAGGGTTCAATTGATGCTCATTGTTCTTTTCTAAGCTCAGATTCTGCTCTAGCACCTTGAGAGCCCCTGGATTAATTGATGGGAGGGAAGAGTGGGTTCCCAAATGTGTATCATAGATCCCTGCTATGGGTTGAATTGTGTCTCTCAAAAAGATACACAGAGCCCTCTCGCAGGTACCTGTGGCTATGGCTTATTTGTTACTGCTTTTGAGATGGGGTCCCTTGTGTGCTAAGTGGGCCTTGAACTTGCTGTGTAGTTAAAGACGACCTTGAACTTCTGATTCTTATCTCTTCACTAGGGTTTTTGGATTACCAGCAGGCACCACCGCTTCTGGCTTATGTGTGCTGGGAATGGAACCCAGGACTCTATGAATTGAGAGCTATAGCCCTAGCCAGTGTATATGATATTTGAAAGTGAAGTCTTTGCAGACATTATTAGGTTTAGATGAGGTTCCTGGGGTGGGGTCTCCTCTGATATGGTTAACATCCACAGAAACACCCAGGGAGAAGACAGAGGTAGAGTCACAGGCAGAGGGTATGGAAAAGAGTGCCAGGGACCAGGAATACCGAGGACAAAGGTTCTCCAGTAGGCTACAGCGCAGCTAACATCTTGATTTCTGCCTCCCGATATCCAGGACTGGGAGATGAGAAGTGCTTGCTGGTTTAATCCATCAACTTGGGGTGCTATAGAGTGACCCTGGAAAGCTAATCCATTCCCCCAAATACATCCAAACTCTAGCCAACTCTGTACAGAATCCTTTCCTATGAGAAGGTTTTTTGGACATTCCCCAAGTAGAGGTGGGCCTTGTGTGCTCACACACACTCACCAGAGGGCAACCCAGAATGATGGCTCTAAATGTCTCCATGCCCCCAACTCTAGCCTGTCAGCAGACATGTCTTAGTCCTTCTTGAGCATTCCAGGCAAGCACTCTCCAACCAAGCAGCATCTCCAGCACTCGGCCCTTTAAGTGTCTTCCATATCTAATCTCACATGGAGCACAAGTTCAATAAATACAGAGTGAAGGAATGAATAAAAAGAATCCTCTTCTTTCCAGAAGGTTCCAGAAGGTTCCTAACACCCCACCTATCACTTCCCATCCTCGATGGTCACCTCACAGGCCTTGTCTTGCCCTCCTTGTCCCCCAGCCACAGCATGCCAGCCGCTCTGCAGTGGGGCCAGAGCTCAGCTAATGGTAAGTGACTTCGTCCTGAGTGGCGGGGAGCCCACGGTGGTAGGATTGGCAGCTTGGCAGGCAGTGTGAACATGACGGATGGTTCTGCATCACGGGCCATTCTCAACTCATTCCTCGGAAGCCAGGGCCTTCTGGGAAGGAGAGCAGTAGACCCCCTTCCCCATACCCTTTTCACCCCTCTCTCTGCCCTCTTCTCCTTCCCAGAGCTAAAGGCTCTGCTCAGCCCTGTAGGCTAGAGATGAGGGGAGGGGCAGTGGATGGGGTATTTGTTGTTCCTAGTCCTGGGAATTGAATAAGGCATTCCTGTACCCTGTCATTTTTCCTGCCAGGACACTCTCATTCAGAGAGTGATGTGACAGCTACCCACTTGCTGTCCCTTCTTTCTTGGGGCTGGCCTGGCCTGGAGAAGTGTCTCTGTGCTGTCTGTGTGCCATCCCTGCACCCCAGGCAATGTGATCACCCAACTCTAAAATGAGAAAACTGGTACCCGAAGACAAGCGTGACTACCCACGTTGTTCAGAGGGCCATGTGGGCTCCTCAGCTTGCATTCGGCACTGCTTGACTTTCAAGTCTCTGTTTGTTCCCTAGAAGGCACAAAGCAGGTTGGAAAAGCAACAAAGTCACCTCCAGGTGCCCCTTCCACTACCCCAGGCTCTGTGAGAAGCAGGGCAAAGGTTCCTACTTGCCGTCAAGATTTTAACAGGCCAAGGCCAGCCTGGGATAGCTCAGGAAAGACGAGACTGCCTGTTGAGGCCAAGCCATCATCTGACCCAAGTGGTTGTGACATGGCTGCAAAGATACACATGTCCCTTAGGTCCTGACCAGCCAACCCAGTTACTTTCAGGACCTGTTCTTATTTAGGTCATGGGTGCTCAGCTCTGCCCAGTCTTCCCTGGACACTAGGAAGGAAGTGAGTGATAAAGAATTGGGAGTGAGACGTGGGTGAGACTGGGGGTCCTTCGTAGTTCTGTGAGCCCAAAGAAGCACTCGTTGGGGAGTTGACACAGGGAAATGGAGACACTGGGAAGGGCCCTCAGGGGAGGGGCAAGCCAATAGGATCCTCGGAGACAGACCTCTGCTTGGCATCTCGCCTGTCCCAGCCTTGGGCGGGAGGGTAGTGTCGAGCCGTGGTTTGGCAATGACCGACCTCAGCATGGGAAAGGGGGAGTTTACAGGAAGGCTACCGGTTACTGGAAAGGACAGTAAATTAATATAATAGGGCTGGGTGGTTGGTGACAAGGGATAAAACATGTGGTTCTAAACAGCCCCATGTGAGATTGTCAACAGGATGAATGGGAGGCAGGACGGAGGAGAAATCGTGGGATGAGGAGTATCAGAGAGGTCAGGGGCAATCTGTGGGGCCGAAGCCTCCTCAGCTCTCCTTCCCTCAACCAGCCTTGGACAGGGTTTCCCCTGTAGGCCCCTTGCTTCTTTGGCACCCCAACCTCCACCTCCCCAGGAAACCTTCATGAACTTTGCCTTGTTTTAGGGTGTCCTTGATGCCCATTCTGTATAAGTGCTCCCAGCCCTGAGCCATAACAGACAGCATGCACGACAGGAGGTCTACTCACCCACCAGCTCACACCACTCACTCGGCAAGTGCTTTCTGAACACCCACTATGTGCCAGGAGCTGTCACAGCAAGCAAGGAGGAAACCCCAGCTCTCAAGCATTCTCAGGTGCTCAGGAGTTGGAGGGATTCATTGACAGAGGGGCAGCGCAATGGAGAGCAAAACCTTTGACACATTAGGCCCGCCATGGGGACATAGCTTGCTGTACTGCAAAGGCTACTGGGCAGGAAGGGCCATCAAATAATATTTTAAAGGGCAGGAAGTGAGTCAAGTTTGGGGGTCTGGAAGATCCAATTTGTGCAAAAGTCAGGATGTGTAAGAAACACAGTGGCTTCTGGGAGCTTCAGGTATTTTGGCATGATGGGTGGGAGTATGTAAGCTGGGTGGGAGCCAGGACCTGAAGACTTCAAGAGGAATGAGTTGAATCCAATGCCTGGCTTCTCCAGTTGGATGCCACATGACCTTGGGTAAACCATCTAGTGTCTTCCAGCTGGCTTATCCACCAGGAAGAGGATGGCATGTGGGTACCAGACTCTACTTTCTTGGAGAAGATGCAGGTATATCTCCTAGCACAATTCCTGGTTTGGAAGGAAGGAAGGAAGGAAGGAAGGAAGGAAGGAAGGAAGGAAGGAAGGAAGGAAGAAAGAAAGGGTGCTTGGTGTGTGTAAATCATATCCCAGAAAATAAAGGACTGATAGGCAGAGTTAAGGAGCTGGAGATCATCCTGGGGGCAATGGAGAAGCCACAATAATTTGGAAAGTGTCACGTATACACAGAGCATCTTCACCTCTGACTTCCTTCAGGAAGACCCCACATGGATCACGCAGAGGAGACAGAGGTGCTCTGACTGACCTTGGATGAGGGTGAAGTGAGGATGTTTGGCTCTCAGCATTACACCTTAGGTCATCAGCTTTCCATGCTCAGAGTATGCAGATCAGTTGAGGGCCAGGGCCTGGGAGTACAAAACGGTGGAGGACCACCCCTGCCTGGAGCCTGTGGCCAGCTGGCTACAGAGATAGGATTCATTTGGCCGATTAAGGCCCTGAAGCATCACTGAGCAGGCTCAGATATAGAAATCAGGCGATGGGCACATAAGGCAGCGTGGGCCACTGAGAGCTGGCAGGGCAGCCAGGGAAGCTCCACAAAAGGAAAGGGACAAGGAAGCATGAGTCATCTGCTCATTGATTAAACTTACGTCTACGGAAGGACAACTGCACTTGGGGCAGGCCTGGGGAGAAGTGGCATAGGAAGATGGCTCTAGGAGTTCATAGAGCTGTGTCTACAGATACTCAGGTCTAGACAGAGGCTGGGAGACATAATGGTAAAGGGCGGGGGGGGGACAGGGCAATGGGGACACATAAGAGAAAGCCCCCAAAGGTGACATTTTATCCCAGGCCACAGCCAGGTAAAGAGAGTGATGGGGTGTGTCCAACACAGAGGGCTTGGTCCAGTCAGAGTGTCAGGGGTGGGAGAGAAGGAGGCTTGGCTCATTCACATCTGATTGGAACTGGAAAGAGGGCCTGTATTTACTTCATTTCCACTGCTGTGATAAAATACCCAGGCACAAAGCAAGTTAGGGGAGAAGGGGGCTTATGTCAGCTTACAGTTCCAGAATACATTCCATCATTATAGGGAAGTCTGGGCAGGAACTTGAAGCAGTTAGTCGCATCATGTCACAGTCAAGAGCAGAGAGAGAATGAATGCAGGACCACACTGTGTTCAGCTTGATTTCTCCACTCTTATATAATTCAGGACCCTGCCTAGGGGATAGTGATGCCCACAGTGGGCTGGGTCTTCCTACATCAATTAACCTAAATAAGACACTCCTTAACGGTTATGCTCACAAGCCTTACTGAAATGAGAATCTCTTTTCAGGTGATTCTAGATTGTGTGAAGTTGACAGTTAAAGCTAACTGTCAGAGGCTCCACAGTATGGTCCCATGGTGAGTGGAGAGGAAATAAAGATAGGAAAAAGCTAAGTCTTCTGTCCTAGCCTTCTTAGCAGGCTGCACCTGGAGCCCATGACTTTATCCCAAGGGCCACAGGAAGCCACTGAAGTTACATACCCACCCCCAGAAATACAGTAAGACATGAACTATAAAAAGTCATGCGAACACTGAGAGACCAGTGAGGACTCAGAGATAGTGGTTTGAATGAAAATAGCTCCCATAGGCTCATATGTATGACTGTTTGGTCTCCAATTGATGGCTGTAGTCTTGCTGAGGAAGTATGTCTTTAGGGGACTTTGAGCCAAAAGACTAGTGCCATTTTGAATTAGTGCTCCCTGCCCCATTTGTGAATGGAGATAAGAGCTCTCAGCTGCTGCTCCAGCCGCTTGCCTGCCTCTGTGCCTTCTCCCTACCACCATAAACTAACCCTCTGGAACTGAACTGCCAGAAATTAAACCCTCTCTTTTATAAGATACCTTGGTCATGGTGTTTTATCATAGTAATAGGGAAATAACAAAAACAATGACCTTGCGGGCAGCAATGTGCTTTCCTCAGGAATTGACTTTCTCTTCTAAGTTATTTGAGGAAATGAAAGGAAGATAGTTTGGTTGGTTAGATCCTGGCAGTTGCAGGGAGCTGGTAGGAGAGGAAGGGTAGCAAGAAGTGTCCTAGGAGCTGTTTCAGAGTAGAGGGTGGAATTGTCTGAGGGTGTGTGAGTCAGCTTTCCATGATGAGAAGCCTTGGGATAGCAACTGATAAGAAGAGAGGTTCATTTGGCTCACAGTTTGGGAAGCTTCTGGCCATGGTCACATTGCTTTGGGCCTTAGGACAGGGTACAATATGGCAGGGTATAAAAATTGCTCACTTCATAGCTAGGGAGTAAATATGGAAGAGGAACAAACGGTGGTCCAACTGTCCTTTTTCAGGTTCCCAATGACCTAAAAGCCCCACCCCTTAAAAGTTTCTATGACCACAAAATAGTGTTGCAATGGGAGCCAAGCTTTTGCCTTACAGATCTTCAGAGGACAGTTAAGATTTCAGTTAAGGCAAAGGGGGAAGAACTGGCAGATCTGGTCCTGGGCAAGAGAAGACCTATGGAGAAGGTGCTGGGTCCAGTAGAGAACAGCTGTGGCCAGTTGGATATCCAGGTGGAAATCAGGGACATGTCCAGGACTGGGACTCTAGAGCCATCTGTTAGCATATCTAGGGATAAATTGGAGTTGTGTACCTTGTGAAATTCCTCAGAGAGAGTGACAGTGGTGGGCTAGGAATGTCTAGGCACACCTCCTGTCCCATGGGCTTCCTTCTCCATGCCAAATCAGCCCTATTCATAGTCTGCAAGTGCAGCGAGACATTGACCACATATTACACGCTCGCAAGATGCCAGGTTGTCCCAGGTGCTTGAGATATGTAAAAATCCACATGCCAATCCTTCAAGGTCATTATCACTTCCCTAACAGATGGGGAGGCAGCAGTGTATTGATGGAGAGGATCTGCCCAAGGTCATATGGATGTGAGCAGCAGAGGAGGATTCCCATTTGGATCTGGCCAAGTCCTTGGCTCAGGTTTTTGTTCCAAGGACACTTGCCTCCATGCCAAGTTCCAGATGCCTTGTGTTCTTTCAAGAAGGTTGTTACAATCCCCCCCCCCATTCCTTCATGACTCTCTGTTTACTTTCTACACTGTGGGGCTGTCATCTGAGGCACTAGATTCTTCTTTCTGCTCCTCATCTGCACATAATGCATTGATTTCTTGAGGGTCAGGACTTCTGTTTCTGGGTGAGGGGAAAGTTCCTCTGGCTACTCCTGCACATATGTTATCTATGTGAGTTCACTATCCTTTGTGTGGCATGAACATAGGACAAAGGTGAAAGGAGCCAGGGAAGCAGACCCACCTAGGGTTCTCTTTCTTTGGCGTCTCTGTACTCTATCCAACTTCCAAAGCTTTCCTTGATGGCTCCCATGGGGCCTGCATGTTCTTTCCATCTCTTTCCTCTTGAGTCTTCTTAGATCATTTTGGCCATTTTGAACCTTCTGTAAAAACCCACTTTGGGGAACTTAGCTTTCTTTTCAGTCATATGTGGAAAATATCTCCCTATCCAGAGGAAAGATGGTTCTAGGGGGAGATGATGTTATTTAGCTTGTAGTAAGAGGTGCTTATGAGTAGGCACCAGGGAGCCAGGCTATGATATGTGGTGAGGATGCAGGAAGCTGAGATGCAGTAGAGGGAATACTAGGCTGGAAGGTGCAGGGATTGCACAGTGAGCTGGGAGACTTTAGGCAATGACAGAATCTTTCTATGTCTTGATGTTCTTGTCTGGAAATGGTTCAGTGTCATCAGAACAAAGTGCATAGTGGTGAGCAGGTCAGGTAAGGAAACTGGTATGAGGAGGGTTCATAATAAACACAGTAAGTTAGGTCTCTCGTCTCCCTTGCTACCTTCTCTGCTTTGTTTCTCTTTGCCCTTGGCCTCTGGAACACTGAGGGTTCCAGCCTGGCATTTCTCAAGGTGAGAACCTCCATGTCTCTGGTTTTGGCAACTGCATGGGTGGTCATGCTTCCCATGTTTTTGTGATTTCTAGCCTGGATAAACCAGCTGAATGGTGCTCAGCAAACTTTGTTTACCTGGCTCTCAGAATATGGATTTTTTGAAAACTAGAATCTTTGTAGATGTACATAGTTAAGATGAGGACAAAATGGATTAAGATGATCCTTTAACACTATGACAAGCAGCCTTATAAGAAGGCCATGGGAAGAAAACAAGACAAACAAAGAAGAAAGATGTATGAAGACAGGCAGAGGTTGGAATGCCATATTTACAGTTTAAATAAAATAGAGGCTGCAGGGGATACTAGAAACAAGAAAGGAGGCTTGGGACAGGTTCTTACCCAATGCCTCCATATAAACTAATTTTTTGGTTCCTTGATTTCAGACATATGTGGTCCCGAGTTTTGAGATGATACATCTCTTTTATTTAAGTCACATGATTTGTGACAACTTGTTACAGCAGGTGCAAAAAGCTAATATAGTTGGTATAAAGTGTGTGGGGGAGAGATATTCCTTAATCCTTCTTCGACTCACTCCCATTTTCCCTGTGCAGTGCCCAGTAGGGGTTGAGTGCTATACATATAAACATGGGGGTAGGGGAAACAAGCCTGTCCTTCCATGTATTTCCTAATTGCACAGAACTATGAAAAGGCAAGAGGGCAAGCTTCTTTAGGCTCCATGTTTCATCACTAATGTCTCATTTGTGGTACCTTTCTACCTAAGATACCTGAAATACCAACATCCCCACAAACAGGTATAGAGGCTTTTTAAGCCTGGACAAAGACTGGTCATGGGTGTTGTCTCTATTGTTGGTTAAATGTCAGCAATCATGTCACTTGGCACCATCTCATGCCTGCCTTTCACGTGTCTTATAGACTTGTTCCCATCTAACTTGATAAAAAATTTCTCCATTATAGTTTTAACATATGCCATGATGCCATGTTATGGCTTCAGTGTAGCTTTCCCCCTTAAGACTCACTCTGGTTCTAACCTTTATTGTGAAAACTTAAAAGGTGGAAACTTATTTGAACATAGTTTTAAGGGTTCAATTTGAGGGAGATAATTAAGATTGGCTAAAGTCACCAGGATATGACCTTATGATGAAATCCTGTGGACTTTGTAGGGAAGAGAGAAAGCAGAAGTCACACATACATCATATGGTGGCTTTTGCCTGGAGACACCATGCACCACCTCATGACTGCCAAGAAAGAAGTCCACCAGAAGATACAGCCCTTGACTTTGGAACTCCAGAATTGTAAGAAACAATACAAACTTTTCTTCTTCATTACTTACCCAGTCTGTAGTATATCAGCAACAGAAAATGGACTAAGATACATAATGTTTTCTTTAAGAAGTGAACCCTTTGTGGTAACTCCTAGTGGGAATCACTAGTCACACTCCTGAGAATCCCCATGAGCTATATACCTGTCTGTCTTCTCTGACACAATTGTCACAGACCTGTGGGAGTTCACTGACAGTCAACTAATTTCATGTTCTTTTTAACATCACAACTTTCTAGCTTGTGATTTGGTCCTGCTCCTCCTTGGCTTCCTCCCTGCCATACTCTTCTTCCTCTGCAGCCTCTGAGACACCAGAGACTCCAGCTCTTTGCTTGGAAATCACCATTTACCTAGGTGAGAACATTTGTTTTTCGGTCTTAGCTTCTGTGTGATGATCTCTTTTCCCTTACTTTTAAACCTGAATTCTTGCCTGAATAAGTTAACTGTGGTCATCATGTGCACAAATATAAAACATCCAAAGCAAAGCTCAAGGTCCTGTAAACTTATAGGGTTCCCCTAAATCTCTAGTCAGTTAGTGACACTGTGGGACCAGTTACCCAAGCCAGACACAATGGTGGCTTTTGTGTCTTTCTTCTTCCAGCTCTGTTATGTACACATCTACTCAAGGCTGTATTTGAGCCCAGATACCATATTGTGATGACCTTACTAACCCTGGTATTTAACACAGCATGGAACCCACAGCCAATAGCTAAACAACAACAACAACAACAACAAACAAACAAACAAACAAATTAGTGCTATTAGGTTTACCCCTAAGTATTGCTGAAGCTGGCAAGCCACTCAGCCCCTTTTCTCTTGAATTCATCCTCCAGGCCTTGCTGACATTTGGGCACCTGTACATAACTCTGTGGTCCACTTAAATGAACAGGATATTTAACCATGTATTTCATGTTCAAATTCTTTACACATGACCAGAACCCCATGGCCTATATATAGATCAAACATTTTGTCTTGCCAAGGAATCCATAGACATCTCTGTCATTTAGGTCTCTGTCTGTGGTGAATGGTTGAGAAATGCCAGATCGGGGCATCTTATAGTTTCCTACTGTGACAGTTAATATTGTCCACTTGACAGAATCTAGGACTGTCCAGGAGGCAGGCCTCAGGGCATTCCCATAAGGGGTTATCTAGATTAGGTTAACTGAGGCATGAAGACACATTTTAACCAGGGAAGTGCTGTTCTGTGGGTTGGAGTCCCAGGCTGAATAAAAAAGGACATGAGCTAAGCACCAGCATTCATCTCTCTCTGCTTCCTGACTGTAGACGTTATATGACTGACCAAATCAATCTCCTGACACCATATTTTCCCCACCATGATAGACTATACCCTCAAACTGTGAGCCCAAATAAACTCTTCCTTCCTTGAACTTGCCCCTGTCCGATACCTTGTTACAGCAACAGGAAAAATAACCATTGTACCTCTCAAACTATGCAGGCTTATCTCTGGCTCCCACACTTGTCAACCCTTCCAGGGTCTTGCCTACCAAGTCCTAACACACCTACCCAATATTGAATGCTACAAGGTTTAGGTCACCTTTGAACTCCCATGATCATCTCTCTACCATGCACCATTACAACAGTGTCTTCATGCAACCATCTTTCACTTCTCCCGACTCACAGTGAAAAACACTGTCTTTGAGGATGGTCCTGAAATATGAGATGTCTTTGGTTGTTACAACTTAGGGAAAGGAGACATTAATATACTTAATAGATAGAAGTAACAGAACCTCCTTCAGATTAAAATTCATCCTCTTGTTCTCTGGTTGTCGATCTGGAGTTGACTGTGCTCTTCCAGTCCTCTGAGGAAGCCTTATGCCTCTGCAGGAAGCAGGACAAGATGAAGCCCAAGGTAGCTTCTTATCAGCATTCATTCATTAGGTATATGTTGATGAGGAGGTCCCAGAGACTGCGTTCTAAGCCAGTTCCCTGGATTCCCTGCCCCTTAGCCAAAGAAGTTTCTCAGGCTGGGAGCCAGAACAACTTATATTGTCCAGGACAGGCTCATTGCAAAGAATTACCCAGTTCGACATGTCAATGCTGAGGCTGAGGAACCCTGACTGAGGCTTGAGCAAGGTGATATCTATCCACAGGTGTACTCTGGGGCCTTGCCTTGTATCTTAGTTACTTTCCATTGCTGTGACAAAACACCATGACCAAGGAAGGTAACTTTTATAACAAAGCATTTAATTTGGCTTACAAGTTCAGGGGGTTAGAGCGCATGATGGCAGAGCAAAGGAATAGCTGAGTGCTCATATCTTGATCCACAACCCAAGGCAGAGAGGAAGAGAGAGCACTGGGAATTGCCTGAGTCTTTTAAAACCTCAAATCCTGCCTTGCTGGCACACCTCCTCTAAGAAGGCCACACCTCCTAATCCTTCCCAAACAGTTCCACCAAAGGAGACCAAGTATTCAAATATGGGGTACACTCTCATTTGAACCACCATACCTTGGGTTTGCCATTTAGCAGGCCCTTCTTGTAAGCTTGTTGAGTGGCTATTCCACACTCTGTCCTAGCCCAAAGGCCTAATCCAATCTCTTCTGCAAACTGGAGGCTGCAAAGGCAGGCAGCTGGCTGCCTCCCAGACCCAAATCAGGTGGCAAGGACAAAAGCAGAGGAAAGCAGCATCCTTTAGAGAGATGCTGGCTTCCTTCAGGAAACAGGGCAGATGAGACTAATTTAGCTAACAAGTTGCCAGGACCACGGTACCATTGCCAGACAGTGAAATTGCCCTTCTTACCAACATGGACTGCCAGGCAGATGAGACAAACAAGCCTGTTAATTAGGCCTGTAATAGCAGCTGTGAAAGGGATGTTTTCCCAGAAAAAGGGGGTAGGGACTAGGGGTTGGCTCTCTCTTGTCCCATAAGAGATAGGACCTGAGATTGGGCTTTGAAACTGTGAAGAGATGCAAGAAGTCTCATCTCACTATAGCTGCCATTCTGGGTCACAGAAAAGGTCTGGACAAAGGCCAGACATACCTTCTTCAGTCACAGGGGACATTGGATAATTCTCCTGTGATCGATCCTTAGCCCAGTATGTGCCCAGATGACACATAATAAAAGTCATGTAATAAGGGTGAGTCTGGGCATTGAATCCTTCCTGTTTTCTTAGATTTAAGTGCAGCCTCTGATACCCCCTTGTTGTTCCCCTGGAGGCTGATTGCTGTCCTCTGGTCCTCCAAGGAAGCCTGGCAACTCTGTGGTAGAGTCAGGTGACACAGGTAGAACAGTAGTCTATCTTGGAAGTTCAAGGACATCTTATCAGTATGTTTTCTGTTTGGTACATATTGATGGAGAGGTGCCAGAAACCCATTCTGACCAAATTCCTCAGAATCCTTGGCCCTGCAGCCAAGGATTTAGGCAGGCTGGGAGCCAGGATATGCTCAAGTTCTCTGGGGCTGACTCGCATGGTAGTTTGGAGAGGCTTTAGGGATAGGCAGCGTAGTCTGGAGGGGCAACCCCAGAGCAGGCAAGCATGCCTTTTAGCAGGCAGGCTCATCAACATAGGTTTGTATCACAGTGGTAGGGGAATAGTCTTGGATACCCCTATGAATCCTTGGACACAGACCCGTGGTCCCCCAGGGGCCATGCCTATCTCTAGAGTCTAGACCATCCTTATATTCCCTTACCAGTATGTTTGCTGTAAGATTTGTATCTGATATAGAGGACAGGAAAGTGGTGCCCATAAAATCTCAACAATATGGTAGCTAAATAAGACTAAATAGGACCTGGAAGGTGACAATATCAGATGATGTACAAGCAAAGATGGGGGAAGTTTCATGGGGGTTCCAGCTCTAGACGAAGAGCTACAGGCAATTAATGACTGCCAAGAGAGAATCAGTCTTCCCCAAGGATGAGCCCCCTAATTGGTTATCCAATACAAAGTGGTCAGCTCTAAAACATACACATACCAGCAACACTAAATGAGCACAGCAGGTTGAACGTACATATTTATATGTAGGTATATATCTAACCATAATAACTAAAGAAAAAGTCCTCACTTTTTACAGGTGCTCTGGGTTGCTACATGGGCCACGCTCCTGATTATAGTCACAACCATGACTCATTCTTGAAACGGACCTGCCCTCACAGGCAAACTGGGGGACCCATGAGAGCACCAACCAGACCTCCCCATAGACTCGGGCACCCCAGCCAAGCCTGTCACCAGCAGGTCTTCTTAAGTTGCTCTCCAGCTCCAGCTCCAATTCTGTCAAGGAAGTGCCTGTCTTGGAGACTGTGCCCCTGAAGAAGGGTCATTATTGCTAATGCCTTTTCTCCCCCATCTGTTGTGATTGTTTACACTCCACTTGCTAATTAGAGACTAATTAGCTGGTGCTGAAATTCATCACTTTCCAAACACAACACGGCAGCAGGAAGAGCTCAGCGATGCGAGGGGCAACATCTGCACCTCCGCTTGGAGCCAAGGCGCCATTCAGCTGCTCCCACTCCTCCTCCCTCCTCCTCTCCCTCCTCCTCCCTATGAGCTTCCAGAAGGCTTGGGCTGCTGGCTCTTTTTATTCAGCTCCTCAGCACAGTGCAGTGTGGAACACGCCGTGAAAAGTCAATGCTATCTAGAATAAATAAATGAATGTACGTCTAAATGAATGGCTAGGCGAAGGTTGGCCCATGAGTAGACACCACAGAGTGGATGACTGAGAAAGAGGGGAGAGGAATTTATGAGCTAGTGGGCAGTGAGACACAGAGCTGCCCACCATTTAGTGGAAGACAATGCTGGATATGTTTTTAGTGGAAGACGATGCTGGATATGCTTTCTGATCCAGAGTCCTAGGGAAGAACATTCACCAAAGGGGTGGGGTGGGGTTGATGAGGGCTTTGGGAATGGTATTGAGAAGGGGTGTGGGAGGGAGGGATGGTTGGATGGAGAAGGACCAAAGATGGCATCTCAAAAGGAGGGGGTGCAAAGATCGGTGGCAGAGGAGAAGCTGTAGAGTGTGGCCTTAAAAAGTCAGAGTGATGGCCCTGGTTGGGTGAGGAGGTGTGACTGTACTGGGGAGAAATCTCTATGACTCATGGATGGATGCCAACAACAGCTTGGATTGGCGTAGGCCTTAGGGCTGCCTCCCTTCCTCTCAGCTCCAGCAGAGTGCCTGCTGTAACTCTAAGTTCCCTTCTATTCAAGCCTTGGGTAGTGGGACTCACTCCCTGGCTTCCTCCAAGTCCCCTAGGGCTCTCTCAGGATGGAAGGAAGCCAGGAGGAGGGAAGTTGCAGTTCCCAGAGCAGCCAGGCTTCTGCAGGGAGGCTCTGGGTCAGTCAGCAATCGAAGGGGCAAGAATGGAGCTTTGTCCCTGTCTCTTTTCTAGTGACATCTCAGAAGTCACCCCATACTCCTACTTGTAGCCCTGACCAGGGGGCTCATAGTGACCTCAGTCCAAAAGCCCCACTGTGAGCTTAATGAACATTGGGCTTGTCCTCACTGTGTGTGTGTGTGTGTGTGTGTGTGTGTGTGTGTGTGTGTGTGTGTGTGTGATGTGCAATTCCCTCCTGTATCTTCCTCAAGAATAGGATTATGGGACTTACACCACATGATGGCGGCAGTCTCCCCTGTGCCTCTTGTTTGCTGTGTGACCCAGGATCAGCTGTATTGCTTCTCTGAGCTTGTGTGCTCCTTGGAGAAATAAGACTGGAAACACTAACTTCAGTGGTTGCCACCAGAACCAGTGACAGGAGAGCTCCACAGTTTGCTATTCTATGCATCTGTTGAGTGGATGGCAAGTGGGCATTGTGCCCCTGGAGAAGGCATGCCATTTCCTCTTCCTCTGTCCATGCAGAAGTGCATGTGTGCATGTGTGCATGCTTGCTTGCTTGAGCTTACTTGGCCCTCTTCACTCTTATATAGCACCCTGCTCAATGTCTTGCTCCCAAACTGCAGGAGCAAGGTTAATGACTCTGATTGGCTGCTTTTGCTCACATTGTGGCTGGTCAATGGGACATCAAGGGGTACACAGATAGGGAAGAGAGGTGATGGTGGGTAGTGGCTTCAGCACACATCCACTCATATCTCACCTATCTAGGGCTTTGGGGCAGACATCTCTCTACTTATGGATGTGCTGGCAGAGAGCTGATCAGACCCAGGGTCAGGCCAGTTGAGCCCCTGGAAAACAAAATTGTATGGACTGAAGTGCTTGCTCCTTTTGGACCCATCTTAGGGAGGGAGGAGGAGAACAGACAGCTGGTGATGCAAATACTCTATAAAGGTAACAGCTGGGGGAGCAAGATGGCTTAGCAGGTATAAGTGCCTATCACACGGGTCGATGACCTCAGTTTAGCCGCTGTAGTCCACATATCCAAGTTTCATTTCTGTCTCTAAGATAAAACACTCAGACAGCAAGCAACTAAGAGGGTAAGGGTTTATTTTAGCTCATGATTCCAGGCTAATGTCCGTCATTTTGGGGAACTCAGCAGCAGGAGCTGGACACAGCTGGTCACATTATATCCAGCCGAGAGTAGAAAGAATGTGCATACTTGCTTGCTTGAGCTTACTTGGCTTTCTCCATTCTTAAGCAGTATGAATCCCCAGCCTAGGGAATAGTGCTGCCCACAGTGGACTGGGTCTTCTCACATCAACTAGTTTAATTAAGACAATCCCCCACAGACATGACAACAGGACATGCCAATACAGACAGTTCCTACTGAGACTCAAGGTAATTATAGGTTGTGTACAGTTGACAATTAAAGCTATTGATCATATCAAGTGAAAAAAAGGAGGGAGGGTTGGGGAGAGAATCGATTACCAAAAGTTGTCCTCTGACCTTCTCAAGCATTTCATCACACACACACACACACACACACACACACACACACACACACACGCACGCAAATTAAATAAAACTTTAAAAAGCCACCCACTGAGAATCCTTTCTAATTCTCCCCTCCCTGCGATGCCCGGCCTGGTACTGTACCCATCTTACATGATATCTAGGAACTCTGCATATGGCCCACAAGCCTTAGCCCTGGCCCTGCAGTTACAGTTAGAGCATGCCTGGGCAGTGTCAGCCCTGTCACCTGGGTAAGCAACAGGATTCCCTAGACAATGTGTCATGACACTATTGCACAGCACATGCCAGCTCAGGAACCATCCTTTGTAGCAAGTTTCTAGGTGACAGGGCTGTCCCCGGCCTAGGGACCACACTTTCAGAACCACTATTGTGCAGGTAGAACCCATCTAAAACAGGCAGCAGGAAGACAGAGACCTGCAAGATGGACTGAGGAGGACCCAGATGCCAGGGAACTCAGAGGTGTTTACTGTTGTCCTTCTCTGTACCGAGGACCTTACTCCACTACCCGTGGGCTAGGAAGAGAAGGTACAGCTAGCTCCTGCCATATGACCCTAGTCACACTGGGGGCAGGGGGCATAGTCTACCAGAACTTCTTTTAAACCGGGTGCAAGATAATGCTGGTAACTGCAGCCCAACCCCCTCCTCCCTGAGTGTCCCACCTCCCCCTTCTGATTGATAGTCTAATCTCCAGGCCTTCTGAGTAACTAATCCTCCCATAATGGGATCAACATCTTGGTCCCTGCTCTTTATTTACATAACCGGACCAGGAAGGCCTTGCTCTAGCCAGCTGCAGGGAGGCAGGAGTGAAACCTGGGGTGTGGGACATTGGCTCACTCCCAGCCTTGGAGACTCTGGGGATGGGTCTCAAACTATGTTGGTTTCAGTCCGCAGCTCATGATAGCGATGTGTGATGTGTGTATGCGTATATGTGCATGCATGCATGCATGTGTGCATGTGCATGTGTGTGTATTCAAGTGTGTGTGTGTGTGTGTGTGTGTGTGTGTGTGTGTGTGTGTGTGTGTGCTCGTGGCAAGCTCATGCCTGGGTGCTCGGTTAATACTCAGACACAAATATTAATCCCTTTTTATGCAAAGAGAGATGTATCGTAAGCTCCGAGAAATCAAATTTGAAACCCGGCCAGTCTCCTGCCCTGCTGCCCTCACCCCTGCCAAATGGACACGTCTGTTAACGAGGGGGATAAACGGAGAGGCCATCAAAGCAGATTTCCAATCTGTCGATTTTGCTTTGGGGCCTCTCGGAACTCAATTTCTCACTCTCCCGTCTCTGCCCCGGCCCCGCCCCCTCCCTCCCGTGCTCTCCGTTCCCACTTTGTTCCCCACCCCCATGCTTTTATCTCCCAAAGTGGGACCTATTGACCCAACCAGGCTCATAGGGCGCTTTTCATGGGGTTCTGGGTTTGCTAATGGAGAGGCAGCTGTGGGATGGGAGGGAGGAGAAACTGGCCTGGCAGTGGACAGGAGCCTAGGAGCTCATCTGGGGCCAATGGGGTGGAGGCTGCAGCTGGCAGAGACTGATGCGTTTGGCATGGCGGGCTGGGCCTGCGTGCCACAGAAGAACCACCTACCCCTTCAGGGTGGGAAGGTTCCTTCCCATTCTGTGGAATGCGGAGAGTGACTTGTCCTAGGGTCTCATGACCAGTGTCCAGCAGACAGACATTGTGATGTCTGGGTCTGGTGGGAAGAGCTCCAGAACTATTTCACCTAGGTACAGACTATTGTCTGGGTTGTGCCTGTTTTTTGGTGGGAGACTTGAAGCACAGAAGGCTGGAAAACTTCTTTAGGTCATAGTATTAAAAGTCAGTGGATTGAGCCTTGTGGCCCTAGGTCTGTGCTCTAGACACTGTTACCCAATACTCAGTAGCCATACCCTGGTCTCTGCGTCCTTTGTGAGATCAATGAGGGACTTTTGCTAGAAGCTCACCATGTAGGGCTGGTCTTAACAAGTTCAAGGACGCTTTTAATAGAAGCCACAAAAACAAGTTTATATGCAAGGATGCCATTTAGAAAGAAGGACACAGAATCCCTTCCAGGCCCCCAGTTGACAGTGTTAAGTAGGGGCTGACCCAGCCCAAATCCCACTGGGATCTGGAAGTAACATTTACTCGACACCCACTATATACGAACTACTGAACTACAGAGTTTCTCACTTTCTAGAGGGAGGTCTGGTTAGGAGCTAGAAGCAGAAGCAGAGCCTCTGGTTGCAGGCCTGTTCTCCTTACATCTGTCCCCCCCTTCCCCCAGTGCTGCTGAAACCTGCAGGTACCTTAGTTTCTGACCCAGGCTGCTGTCATGATTTGAAACTGACACCTCAAATAGCAACAGCTCCCAAGAAGACAGGACAGGTGACTCAGGAGAAGGGCAGAGGCAGGGCAGCCTGGGCAACAGCCTCCATGTCCTCTAGAGCCCCCGTTGTTTGCAAACAGGAGGGAATGCCTGCTCTGCCCTCTGAGTTCCCCTGAGGAACTAAGGAGACTCAGGGACGCCTTCTTGTCACAGGACATCTGTTCGGCCATCACTCATTGGACAGGCTCCTTCAAGAGGAAAAACAACTGTGAACAGGCCAGTGAGGAACTGCCATTTTGTTCTCGAAGGGAGACAGCTTCTGTGAGGGAGGGACGTGGGGACTGGACCGGTCAGGTCAGCAGACACAGGGGGTTAAACATGTAGGTCATCTGGGATCTGCTAAGCATAGGTAGATGAGGGCAGACAGGGATGGGGGTCACAGCATGGGAAGGAGCATGAAGAATGTGACCTAGGGGAGTCCCGTGGTGGTCATGGTTGTTCCTACAAAGAGGTGTGCCAGAACCCACTCACTTCCCTAGCCTCATTCTCACCTCTCACCTGGGTCCTGTTTGCCAGCCTAACCTGTCATGTAAGTGACTTGCATAAACAAGCCCCTCCCCTCTAGTATTCAAGAATGGATTTACTAGGAAAGTGTATGTAGGCGGATGTCACCATGTTAGTATCAGGAAGATAAGCCCTCCTTCAGCATGGTAAGGTCCTGATTAAGAGGGGGGAACAGAATGCTGACAGAGATTTCAGACCTGTGGGGCCGGAGACCAGAGCACTGCAGCTGGAAACCTGGGGGTGGGGGGTAGCCCAGAATGGGACCACCTGCTGCCAATGAGGGCCAGCAAGGAAGGATTTTACCTCGGGTTCCTGCTTCTGGCCTTGAGTGACAGGAGACAATAAGTTCCCTGTGTTTTAAGCCACCCAGCTGGTGGCTCTTCATTACTGCAGCTCTGGGGAACTTACAATATAGGCAGAGCACTCGGTCTCCTGACCCAGTTTCTCCAGGAAACCCCAAACCTAACACTCCCACAGCCTGTCATCTAGGGAGGTCATGCTGCCATCCAGCCCCGGGCCTGCTCAGTCCCAGACCCAGGAGTCTTCCTTGATCTTGACTCTGTGGGCTCCACATTCTGGTAGGTAGCATGCCCTGCGGTCATTTCTACCAAGGCTCCTTCCAGATCCCGCCCACTTCCCTAGCCCCTGGGTCATGTTTTCCACCTGCATCTCTGCCTCTGACCTGCATTACCTTAGTGATTAGGTGGGGATTTTCAGCTTTTAATTTGTCCTAACCACTAGACCACAGGAAGCATCTTGTTTGTGTAAGACAGGGTCTGGCTCTATAGCACAAGTTGGTGTCAAACTTGAGATTTCCTCCCAAGGGCTGGGATGACAGGCATGCACCACCGCCACCACCATCCCTTGTTAGCATTTTAAGAAAGCAAAACCCCAGTCCGTTCCTGTGCTCTAACACCCACTCAAAGTACTACCTGCTTCAGCAATCTCATGGCTGGGTATGGATCCAGAAGACCTGAGGGCAGGCTCTCTAAGAGATCCTAGCACACCCTTGTTCTTAGTCAAGCAACCCAACTGTCCACTGAGGGATGGATAGATTAACGAATGTGGCACACACACACACATGCAACGCACATACATATACATGCTCATTCACACGTGCGTGCGCGCGCGCACACACACACACACACACACACACACACACACACACACACACGGGCACACACACGCACGCCCTCATACTCACACATGCAATGCCTATACATACCCACATGCTCATTCACACACACACACACACACACACACACACGCTCATTCATACACACAGATGTTCATACACACGCATGCACAGACACACACTCTCATATACACATGTGCACACATACACAATGCTCATACACACACACTCATTCACACATATACACACATGCACTTGCACACACACACACCCTATACACACATACACAACGCTCATAGCACACCCTCACAACACACACACACACAGACACACATACACACACACACACACACACACACACACACACACACACACACAC
>CM052710.1:7322242-7335092 GCA_028551405.1 Uromys caudimaculatus | reverse complement strand
GGCTATACTGTTCCTGAACCACACACACACAGACACACACAGACACACACACACACACACAGACACACACACACAGACACACACACACAGACACACACACACACAGACACACACACACACACACACACACACACACTGGAATTTTACTCCACCTTGAAGAGAGAGAAAAAGCTGACACTGGCTATACTGTTCCTGAACCTTGAGGTCATTAAGCTAAGTGGACTAAGTCAGTCGCAGAAGGGCAAGTATCATTTCAGTAACACAGTCCCCAGAGCAGTCACATACGCAGAGCCGGGGGACAGAGAGGGGCTGAAGGGGCAATGGGGAGATGGAGGAGAAGCAGGGGTTCAAAGGAGACAGCTTTAGGTTGGGGCGGCGACAATGTCTTGGAGACAGATTGAGGTGATGGTAGCGCCAGCTATGATACACTCAACACCACAGATGCACACGTGTGCACACAGATAACAGTATGTTTCAGCTCATTCATACTTCATCATAGTAAACAAAAAGCAAAACCATGTTTCTACCTGTCCCATCAGCCCTCAGGAAAAGTTGGGGCTCAGCCTGGCACCCAGTGTGGTCCCGTGACTGCTAAGCCACAAAAGTCCCCGCCCTTGCAGATAGCCTCCCCTCTGTTAACTCAAGTGTCGCCTCCTCAGGGACCTCCCTGGGTGACTTAGCCCCAGCAGTTCTTACTCTGTTCCCTATGCACTCCTTCTCATTTCTCTGGTCCTATCTTCACTCCTCTGGCTGTCCATGTTGCCATAGCATGCTGACTCTTCCACACAGCGCATGCTCTGTAGAGGCTGCACTCTCTACATAGACCATGACCATTTTCTGAGGCTGAGAGTAGAGCACGCCTCAGGCGGTGTCCATCAAGACAAGAACCGGTGAGTAGATGTGTCAGTGAGCTTCACGTCGAAACAAGGAAGACAGAAGGAAGGATGCCAGGGCAGCAGGGGGAAAAAGGAGACCAGGGCAGCAGGGGAACGCCTGGCAATATGCCAGGCAGGTGAATTCTGGCGAGGGTGGAATTCTGAAGAAGTTTCTAGGCTATTTCTCTGGGTCCAAGCTGCCTGTGGTGGTCTGAAACTTTGCCATAGCCTTTCAGAAACCCTGCTTGTGAGCAGAGCAGACTTGGCTCCAAGTTCACACACATAGAAAGGAAAACACGGCCTTTGTTCAGTGAGCATCTACAACAGGTGGGCCTCTGCACTGACTGGTTTGGACTTGTCTCCCACAAAGCTGAGGTTCAGAGGTGAACCCGCTTGCTTAGACGGACCGGTCTGGGGGCAACTGTGATGGGCAGGCTGTGGGGTCAGGGTCACTGCCACTGACTCCCTCGTGTCCCTGCCTCCTTTACTCCAGACAGCTGCAGCACATACTTGGGGAATCAAGTGAAGACTTCAAACTCTCCTTGTACATATGCAAGCAAGGTTTAGGGAGATACGCCATATGTAATGACCTGACTGTGAAACACTTCCCCATGGGCTCGTGTCTTGAATGTTTGATTTCCAGACGGTGATGACTGTAGTGCGGTGCCCTAGTGTGTAGCCTACCATGATGTGGGGAGCCTCTGCCACAGACTTGTGCTGCCACAAACACGGGGGCTATATTCCCAGGGATGGATTAAATTCCTGGGAAACATGAGCCTAAATAAGTTGCCTTTCCCTGATGTTGTTTCTCTAATAGACAGGACTCTTCTATGTCAAACAGTTAAATACAAGACAGAACATCGAAGAGAGCAACTTTAGTGCACCCAGTCGGAAGGAAATGCTTGGCAGTAGGAATAGGGTTTATTATTATTATTATTATTATTATTATTATTATTATTATTATTATTATGTTTCCATTGTAGAAGAAGTTGAAAAAATAGCCAGAGTTCCCATGTAGGAGATATGCAGTTTTCCACTTTGTGAATGTCTTATATTACCAGGTACCATTACTAAAGGGGATGAGCCAGTGCTGGCACATTCTCCAATGCTGGTGCATTCTTTTTTTTTTTTTTTTTTGGTTTTTTTGAGACAGGGTTTCTCTGTGTAGCCCTGGCTGTCCTGGAACTCACTCTGTAGACCAGGCTGGCCTCAAACCTCGAACTCAGAAATCCGTCTGCCTCTGCCTCCCAAGTGCTGGGATTAAAGGCGTGCGCCACCACTGCCCGGCTTGGTGCATTCTTATTAACCACAACACACATCCCATTCAGCCTTTTGAGTTTTCTCCTGGTATGGTTCATCTACTCTGTGATTGCTCCCAGGCTAGCACCTTACAATCAAGAATTGTGAGTCCCCACGTCTTGACTCTGTTTTCAGAGTTCATTGTTTTTAGAGTGTAAAATATTTGAGGGGTATTCCTCAACTGGGGTTGGGTATGTATGTGAAATATATATATGTGCGTGTGTGTAATATCTCACATATATAATATCTCACATATATAATATCTCACATATATAATATCTCACATATATTCTCTCTCTCTCTCTCTCTCTCTCTCTCTCTCTCTCACACACACACACACATATATATATATAAAACTTATTTATATGTATGTGCACCATGTGTGTGTACAGTTCCTGTAAAGGCCAGAAGGGGGCCTCTGGAGTTACAGATGGTTGTGAGTCACCATGTAGGTTCTGGGAACCAAAGCCAGGTCATCTACAAGAGCAATAAGTGTTCCTAACCATTGAGCCATCTCTCCAGCTTTGGGTTGTTTAGTTTTAATCCTTAAAGACCAGCAGGAAGTAGCCTCTCCCTCTCTCCCTCTCTCTCTCTCTCTCTCTCTCTCTCTCTCTCTCTCTCTCTCTCTCACACACACACACACACACACACACACACACACACACACACACACCCCTTCTTTGCATCTGACTTTAATCCTTCCTACTGTAACGAAGCCATCACTTTAAATTCAGGAATATCAGGGGTCGCCCATGTGATGTTCTCAGTAGAACCCTGAGTGATGCATGACGTTTCCTCTAATAACCATGGGGCACGTGAAGAAACTGAGTCTGGCTAGCAATGGGAAATTTGATGGCACTCACTGCGTTAGTTACATTTCTGTTGCTGTGGCAAAATGCCATGACCAACAGCAATTTAAGGCAGAGAGAGTTTATTTTGGCTAAAGTTTCCAGAGGGATAAAGAGTCCATCGAGATGGGGCAGAGGCATGCAGGTGGAAGACATCTTGGCAAGAGCAAGAAGCTAAGGAAGAGATTACATCTTTCATCACAAGCATGAAGCAGAAAATGAACTGGACATGGGTAGGGCTATAATTTCTAAATGCCAGTCCTCAGTGACACACTTTCTCCAGCAAGGCTGCACCTTCCTCAAAACAGAACCACTAACTGGGGACTAGGTATTAAAATGTCCGAGCATACGAGGGACATTTATCACAAACTTCCAAAGTCATCCGCTAGTAATAGAGTCCCAGACTTAGGTCTCCATTCAAGGTCCTTTCCTGTGCCTCCTTAGGGTCTACTCTTTAAATCTGTTTGAATGAGGGAACATTCTAGATGGTCCAGCATCTCTACCAGTGCAGACTTGACAGAGGATGCCAAGCTGTGGCTACTAGCACAAGCTCAGTCCCTCTAGGCACCCTTACTGTGGGCATCCCTGCCCTACTTCCCACTTACTCCATGGTCTCAGCTCAGCAAACTGCCTAGTGGCTGCTGACAGATGCCCTGTGAGCTCCTGCAGCTGCTGCCCAGCTTCCCTGTGAGGGCACCCCTCCTTACACAGGCCAGGGCATCGATGAGGGGGAAGGGTTGGGTCCCCAGGGTTTGAAGGGGGCTGGGCTGTGGTGTGGGCACTGGGTTGCATGCCAAGTGTTCTGTGTCCTTCTGGAAGATGGAACAGTGCCAAGGCCTGGCTCTCCCTGCTGGCAAGTGGATACAGAGGCAGTGGTTGATAATCCCCAGGCTGACACATGAAGGCCAGAGGCCAGGTCTGACAGTCAGTTGAGGAGAGGGCAAACTTGCCTGAGTGATTCATTTCTGTCCCTCTTGACCTCTTCCCGCCTGTTTCCAAGGGTGAGGCTGGGATGTCCCCATTTCACAGGTGAGGACACAGGTGGGTTGGGCGGCAAGGCTACCCACCTGCTGTCCATATCCCAGATGCTCCAAGGCCAGAGCTCCTCCCACCCCATCCCAGCATTTATTGGGGCTTTTCATCTTCCTAATTTGTTCTGGTTTTGTCTGGTTTCATATGAAAATGAGTTTACCCAGCACACAGCAGCAGCTTCAGAATAAAGGGGAGGAGCCACATGGAGGGAGGGGACATTGGATGGGAAGCCGCTTGCTTCTGAAGGAGTCATCCCTTGGGAAACTGGGCGTTAGATGCCAGTGTGAGGTCCTAGCTCTTGGGCTCAGGCATGGTAGAAGGGAGTCTCTGGGTGCTGGTTTGGGCCTATTCTTGCGTACAAGCCCTTGGGACAGCCCCTCTGCCCCGAGCCTCAGGCAGCTGTTAATGTGACAGTCACATTCCCTTTAGTGTGTTATTGGGACAAGGATGAAACAGAGCCACATCTGTTGGGTATGCATTGCACACTGCACAGTGTCACGCAATGGAGGGGTCCTGGGCCACAGGAAACGTTTAAAGGGCCCAGGATCAAAGGGGAAGAAGTGAGCTGGGCCTATGGGTCTCCATAGGGCATTTGGCCTGTGTCATGCAAGGTCTCCTCTGGCTCTTTAAATGGAAGGTTTGGGCCTGGCATGGCTCGGAGAATGGAGCTAAGTTCAGGCTTGCCTGATAGCAATGGCTGCTGTCCATGGGCAGTTGATCTACGGAGGCTTGAGGAAGACGGATGAGCAAGGCAGGGATTGTCCTGTCTGTCCTTCCCTGTTTAGTAGGCCTGATCTCCTTCTGGGCACTGGCCCTGTGAAGTAACTCAATTGGAATGAGGGACAATCTCAGGACAAAGGGTTTTCAGGCTTAGACCATGGGACTTGTGGTGATAGGGCAGGCTATGGGGTTGCAAGAGAAGAGCCCTCTCCTGACAAGCAAAACTGAGACCTTACTATGGCGGGGCCCCAGGCTGGTGGGGGCTGTGTGCCAGGGCCTATGGGTGCTTCTTCTCCAGCCTTGAGCCTCAAGGGGCCTGAACCTGATTTGACTTAGTGTTTCTCATTAGGAACACAATGTATCAAATATAAAATGAGGCATAAAAGTCTCAAAAACAAACAAACAAGCAAGCTGGACAGGTGGCTCAACAGTTAAAAGCACTGGCTGCTCTCCAAGAGGACCAGGGTCCAATTCTCAGCACCCACATGTCAGCTTACAACTGTCTGTAACTCCAGTTCCAGGGGATTTGACACCCTCACTCAGACACACATGCAGGTAGAACACCACTGCACATGAAGTAAAAATAAATAAATAAATAAATAGCCCCTCTTGGGAGGAAAGATCAGGTTTCCCAAAACTGATCTGAAGGGTTATCACAGTTGACAAGGCTGGATAAGTTCACCTTGACATAGGCAACATGGGGTCTGAGCCCTGCACAGCCTTGAGTTCAGGTCAGCACACAGGTGTTGGGCTCTGTACAGGGCAGATATGGGGACAATTAGGGCACAACCCTCCCTTTTTTCTAATGTCCAACCTCACTGGCTTTTAACTCGGAGGGAGACTAGTGCAGGTCTGTCCTCTAGGAATCCAGGGGATAGTGGGGAGAGGCAGATGTTCAGCCAGCATGGCTCAGATGCTGGGGAGGAGGTACAGGTACTTAGAAACTGAGGCCCGGGACCTTAGGGGACACCAGAGTACTTAGGAAGAAGTCATTCTGCTGCACGATCTTAGAAGTGAGTGGAGAGGGAAATGAGAAAGGAGAGCAGTGCGTGGGAGGGTCTAGGGAACAGGAGTTTCAGCAGTTCAGGACACCTAGAGACAAAGGGCCACTGCAGTGTGTAAAGGCCATCGGTGCTCGCCACCAGCCTCTTCTTCCGCTTGGCTCATGAAAATTTCATAGCGCTTGGGGCCAGTTGTGCCTGGTACACAACCTTCAGGCTGTAGCTCCCACTACTTTCTCCAGGAAGCCTTTCCTGCTCCCAGCAGGCTGGCTGGTCTGTCATGTGTATTCTCCCAGACCCCCTTCTTCAATGTCTCACTATTGCCATTACTAGTCCTATAGCTGTCTCTGCATTGAAGGAGGGCGGGACTTGCCTGGATTTTAGATCACGGCCATTGCCCGAGTCTGCAACCAGATCTGACTGTAGCAGGTGCCTTGTTCAACTAGGTGGCTGGCTAGTCAAATGGATAAAAGGAAGGAGGGGAGAGAAGAAGATGCGTGGATAGATAGATAGGTAGATAAATAGATAGATACATATGGTAGGTAGATAGATGATAGATAGATAGATAGATAGATAGATAGATAGATAGATAGATAGATAGATAGTAGATAGATGACAGGCATGGTAGATAGACAAACAGACATAATAGGTGATAGATATATAGATGATAGAAGATAGATAGATGATATATAGATAGGTATGATAGACAGACAGACACATGGTAGACAGACAGACAAATAGTGATAGCAGTCTCAGAACCATGTCAGCCATTCTAGCCATCATGTTTCATCCCACCTCAGTAAGTTTTTAACCTAACCCTTTCACTTCTCAGATACAAAACAGAGCTTCAAGGAGGAGAGATGCCTCCCATGAGACTCCAAGGGGTACAAGCAGCAGGCAGGGTCAGAGTCAGTTCTGTAACCCCCACACCAGGGCCTGTCAATCACCTGAGATGCAGGTCATTCTTCATCACTCAGCACAGCCCAGGTCCTAGACCTCGGGGACTCCTCCTCCTTCCCTCCTGTCTCCTACAGAGAAAGGTCTCTCAAGTTCACACCTTCCTGTCACGGCTCCTTGTCTCTTGGGCTTTTGCCTGGCTATCCTGGCCTAAGATACTCCTGCAGATGAGATTAGGGGAGCTCACCCCACCTGACTCAGTCCTATTTCCTTCCCCCAGCTGCTAGCCTGCTGACTCCCTTCACCCCACCCCACCTTGTCTCCCAGCCTGGTCAGGACAGCAGGTTGGAGACCCTTTTCCATTAATTAATGTAGGCCCATCAGAACTATTTGAGGGACAACGTGGAAACGGGAGGATGCTACGGATAAGGGATAAAGGGGTGTGCCTGAGTGAGGCCCAGGAGGAGACAGGACCTCAGGCTAACCCTGCTCTGCCTGAAGGCAGGAAAAGGGACCAGACACAGGAGCCCTACCCCAACTCCACTGCCTGAAGCCCCAGAAGCCTGCTGAGGGATACAACACTTACAGGCAGTCCTGCCTTTTCTAGCTGGTTCCCAAACCTGATTAAAGCCACTTCATGGAAGGCCTCACACAGCTTCATGGTCCAGCCACCAGCAGCTCTGGGATGGGATGGACATTTGGCCTGTTGCTGTCCAAATCTGCCTTAAGGACTCCAGCTTCTAGGTGAGGACTGGCTTGAATCGCAGTTCACCTGTCTACATCACAGCGAACCTGGGGAAAGATCTTCCCTAGTCTTTGGGTGGAATGGGGTCCTTTTCAGCCTTGAATGCTGCTCCCCAGATTCTAGGAAGCCTCATTCCTTCAACCCAGAGATACAGCTTTCTCAGCACCACTAGGAAAGATGGGAGAGATGTCTAGCTTGGAGGTGTATACAGGTACTAGAAATTTTCCTTCTCTGCCTCAGTGGACAGGGTAGTGCACAGACAGGCTGGGTTCAGGAAGAGGTGAGATGTAGGGTGCAGCCTAGGAACAAGGTAGACCCCATCAGAGACTCAAACTTCACCTCCAAAGAGGAAGTCTGGGGTAGAAAAAGAGCCTCTTGGAATTTGTGGTGAATTAAAGGAGGGGCTGGGGGGAGGCTGGCTGGGGCCCAGCTGCCCCTGGACTACTCTCCTCAGGCAGCTGTAGAGAAAGGAATCAATTAATTCATTAGGCTGACATATCTATAAACACTGCTCCTGGGACACGGTGGACCTGGCAGCCGGTGGTGGCTTAATGGGCACTTTTGCTCTGATATGGCACCTGGGCCAGCTGCTACTTCATGGCATGGGACATGCTTGAAGCTGTAGGAACCACAGGTCAGGTGGCTTCCCAAGGCAGGCTTGGCAGAGAGAGCAAGGCAATGATGGTTTATCTCAGAAAAGGAAAGGGGCCCCTCCTGGTCACTGCCACGCTGTATTTCTGTCTCTATTTGGCCAGAGGAAACCTGATACCTTTTAAGACTCCCAGGACTGCAGCCTAACCCTTCCATGTGGGCAGGGCACTTTGCTGCCTGCTTCTAAGTCTCTAGGCCTTTGATGGAAAGAAACATCTACAACCCAGAAGTTCCTTATGGTCTGACAGTCAGATTTGTCATCTGGTAGCAAATTTGCCTTTCAGAATCTGGATTTAAATGCTGGTGACTGGCTCAAGGTACTTGAGGGTAAGTAGCTCTGAGAGGTGCAGGGATACTAGTCTCCCAGGCCCAGACCACACTCTTGGTCATGTCTCTATGCCTCCCCCATGAGACAGTTGGGGACTTGGCTCTGGAGCTATATTGTCCACTTCAGGGGATCTGGTTGGGCTTTGGTCTTGTCTTCTACTGCAGACTGGTGCTAGTGTCTACCCACTCTAATCCCTCAGGACTTGGGAAGGGGGTGGGCTTTGGGGCTCAGGCCATGTGTTCAGAGGAGAGCGAACCACTATGTGCAGTGGTAATGGCAGCATAGTTTCTGATACATGGGTCTGCAAAACAGGTGTTTCTCAGTAGATAGATTCCCATCTGTAGAAGTGTGGGTTCCGCAAGCCCCTTGACCTCTCTCTACATCAAGAGGGCAGATGGTTGCTGTTCACATCTCTGATCTCAATCGGATGTGTCACTATCTCACTTTATACAACGAGGTAACAGAGGTAGAGAGAATGTCGCATCTAATGTCACAGAGCAAGGAAGGGGCAAGGATGACATTCCATCCTAGGGCCTCTTCCCTTTCTGCTGTCCTCAGCTCAGATTGGAGAAGCCCAGAGACGCTAGGTAGGAAGGTATGACCTTGAACCCAGCCCTGAACTTAGACACTGTCTGGAAGAAATAGAGTGATGATAATCCAGGTTCTCTCCCCTCTTATCTACCCTGGTAGTTAGTCTTAACTCTCAACAACTTAGATTCTCCTGGGAAAAGAGTCTTAATGAGGAATTGTCTAGATCAGGTCGATCATCAGGCATATCTATGGGAGATTGTCTTTATTACATTAATTGATAAGGGAAGATCCAGCCCACTCTGGGCAGCACCATTCCCTAGGCAGGAGTCCTGGATTTTGTAAGTATAGAGAGGAGGACGAGCATAAGAAAACACTCATGCATTCATTTCTCTTTCTGCTCTTTATTATGAATGTGCTATGACTAACTGCTTCAAGTTCCTGCCTCAACTTCCCAGTATAATGGACCACAACCTGGAATTCTAAAACTAATAAGTCCCTTTTCCTCTAATCTGTTTTGCCACCACAGCAACAGAAAAACCCAGAACACTCATTAAGCTTTAGTCTTTATGTCACTGCAACCTTTGACCTATACACTCATGTCGACCACTGTCTCCTATAGGGGACAGGACCTTGGAAGCTAGCTTTCCCCAGGCCCAGAACAGTCTTCTCTGGCTCCAGCTGCCAGCCCAGACACCCTAGAAATGTCATCTTTGCTAGCAGCTGCTGCTGTCAGCGCTCTTTTTCTCAGCCACTCTGACTTTCAATGACGACCCTGGCCGCCTCCTAAGAAGACACATCAAGGACTGTTGTCACTATGACGCCATTGGTCTTCTCATTGTTTGCCCGGACACCAGCAGCCCCCTCCCTGGCCCTGTTTCTGTCTGATAAAAGGATGATTCTCCTGCTAAAGGAGAGGAGCAGCAAGCAGCAGGCTTCCTCCAAGAAGCAGCTCTGGGGCTGGCAGAGAAGCACAGGTGATGAGTATAAAGAGAGGGGGATCCAGGAAAGAGGGGTGGTCTTTTTCCAGGAAGCCCTCTTTGACTGCTACAGAGGTGGTAGCCTCATGAAGGCTATTCATACCAGAATATGAGTCCCCTCCTTGGCACTGGATCCTGCAGGTTCTCTTCGTTTGTACGTGATGTTTTTAGTTAGGTGATCTGGTGCCTCATTGTCTTCCTCCAAAATCCTTCTTCAAGCCCCTAGCATAGGCTGGACCCTGCAAACCTAGATTCGGCTTCTGTCTCTCAAGTACAAGCCAGCACAACTTGATGTATGTAGGTGGGGGCCGGGGGGCAGGAGGGATTGTTAATCCTGGCTGCAGGAGTCAGGGATGGCTTTCTACAGGAATGTGTGTCCTAGTCACAGCCGAAGGACATGTGGGAGTCACCAACCAGAGGTAGCATGAGCCTTAGTGGGAAACATAGTAACTCTGTCTGCAGATGGGACACCAGGTTTGCCAGGGTGAGCAGAGATCTGGGGAAGTAGTGAGAGGGGTGGTTCAAGGAGTAATCAAGGAGGTTGGGAGGCACCAAAGGGTAACTGATTTCTATATCCAAAGATCATGCTGGCTGCAGCTTAGGAACTGAAGGGGTGGGGTGGGGCAGTTAGGGACCAAAGTCCAAACTGTGACAGTGAATGTTGCTGGGGGTTGGGGGCGTAAGAGAAAGAGAGAGCGAGAGAGCGAGAGAGACAGAGAGACAGAGAGACAGAGAGAGACAGAGACACAGAGAGAAACACACAGAGAGGTGAATTCTAGATCTTGCTTGTCACCTGCCTGTAATTCTGTATCATGCCCCTATGCCACTGAGCCCTGCACTTCTGGGGATCCCAGCTGACTGTAGCACCCAGACCCATTTCTTATGACCTAGCTCCTCTATGGCTGCCATGAGCTTCCTTGCTCTGAGACCCTGGGCATTTCCAGATCAGAGTGAGCTAACTGGCCCTGGCACTATGATTGCTAGAGCTCACAATGGGGTATGTGTAGGGTAAAGGGCAGGAGGTGGCAGGTGGGTGGGGCCATGGCTTCCTGGCCACTCTTTTCCATGGTCAATGGTGATCTATGTTCTGCTGGATGCTTCCTGCCCAGGAAATGCCACACCCTTCGGCCTACTGGGGAAACCACTTTATCCTTGTAAGCTGAGGAACTGTCCCAGGGTGGATGGATTGACAGCTGGCAATAATCAGAGAGACAGTGAGGAGAGCAGCTGCACACAGCATCTTTACCTTGGTGATGGACCACCCAGAAAGGAAGCTAGTGAGATGAGAGAGGCTGTGAGATTAGAACCTCTCACTTCTTCAGCTGGGTGTCTACAGTCCTGGGCTAGCCTAAGCGCTTCTCGGGATATTAACAGGGCGGGTATCTGAGCAGAGTCCGGTGAGGAAAACAGAATCTAACTGTTGTATTAAGACTGAAGTTTGCTCCAAGGAGCCATCTATGGGTGGTGGGAGGGCTGCTAAACCAAATGGGGACAACCCAGTAACCCAGAGGTTGACAATTCAGAAAGCCTCAGTCTCCTCTAGGTGCTGGGGTCAGAGAGGAAGTAGGCTTCTAAAACCAGGGCGAGTCAACTGTCCACCAAGAGATGATGTCATGAGCCAGAAACAGCCACCTACAGGAGTGCCAGTATAGACATAAGAGAGGGGGTGGGGGCGGCTTCTTTCTTCCTCCACTTCCCATATCTGGCCAGGGCCTCTCATTAGCTAAACCCAGCTTGTAGGCAGCTAACTTCAGAGGCCGGGGAACTGAGCAGAGAGTTCCTTGCAATTCAGGCTGACTGTAGCAAAGCTGAGGAAAAAGGATCCACGAAGCAATAGCCCAGGTGGGACCAGGGGAGCAAGATGGCATACCGGGCTCTGGCTCACCCTGCCCTCCTTACTGCCTGGTACCCAGGCCTCATCGGACATCGCTGGACAGTGACATCTGGCTCCTAATCAGCTGCTGGTGTCTTAGAGATAAATGTCAGGATGCTCCCAGCCTAGTTCCATTCATCAAGCTCCTAGTGGCACCTTGCACAGCCAGAGACCTTGCCCACCAGGAGCTTAATCTTCCAGACAAAGAACAGAGCGAAGTGAGCCAGAAAACATATAACACGTCAAGGGCAGTCATAGTGGGGCTAAGTCAGCCTAGGAGTCCTGAGGCTCCTGCCAAAGCTGAGCTGTGAGGCTTTGGGCCAGTAGGGGAGGGGAGGGGCCTCGCCTGCTATTTGTGTGTAGGGAGTGCGGGAGGGGCTGGAAAGGAAGCCCAGATCTTTTCTAGGGCATTTTCCCGCCCCTTCTCCTCTTCGGTCCATGCTATACCAAGCAGGGTGCAATGCCGCTCTCCTTCCCTTCCTTTCTCCACCTTAATTGAAAAAGGCTAGGCTGCCAGTTAAGAATAAAGTGGTAGGAAGGGCAGGGGCATGCTTGCTCCTCAATATGATAACAAACACCAAGGTGACATGCCCTTCCACAACGGCCCCGCCCCTAAGGAAGGAGGAGCTTTAGCAGGCTGATCCCACCCACTTCACCACACAGCTTTCCAAACCTACATTCCAAGAGGCAGTGAGACCCTGGCATCCTGGACACCTTACTCCAGGCTTCCCCTCAGCATGCAGATTCCGTTAAGCTGAGGAGAGACAGGGAAGAGAGTGGAGGGGGCGGGAGCTGCATTAAGAGAGCTGTGATTGGATGCCAGACTGATAGATGGGTGAAGAGACCAACCAAAACTGTTGGACATCTGGAATGACAGGCAAGCTCCAGTCAGAAGCAGATGTCGCTGTAGTCCCCCCTGCTAGTTCCCCCCCCCCCCCCCGGCCAGCTTTACCCCCCTTCTGGGGGCACAGTTCTAAATCTCTTTGACATAAAATATCGTTGGAGATCCGAAGCACAGAGAGATTAAAAAACAATAAAGAGAAAGCAAAACTCTTGACTATAATTACCAGCCT
>CM052710.1:7223454-7322142 GCA_028551405.1 Uromys caudimaculatus | reverse complement strand
CATTTAATTTAACGACACATTTTTTCAATTACCAGAATAATTGTTTTATTCATAAAATGAGTTTCAATAAAGAGGGTAATTTTCCTTTGTTTTTATTATTCATTTGTGCAACATATTTGAGATAGAATTCCCGCATGTTAAGGCAGCTTGGTAAGGACTGGTGACATCTGTGTCAGAAGCAGTGGCAGGGGTAGGGTAATAGAGGTGGACATCCTCTATTGGGGAATGGGGGGCTGATAGGGGTCCCAGTCTGGGAAGGCTCAGCTGGAGGGCGTATCTGCACTTGGCCACTGAGAGTCTCGGCGTGAACCCAGACTCACCTTGTCTTCTTGGCCATCCTCCTTACTCCCTTTGCTGTGTTTATGGATATGACATGGGAGCCTAGCAATGCAGGGTTATCAGCACCCACAGAGCAAACCAGGAGCTCCCAACCTCTCAGTCAGGCATCCTATTGATCTGAGCCAAAGCCAGAGCTAAGCATCATTTTCGGGGAGGGAAGAAAGCTGTGCAGAGACACAGTGCAATGGAGCCAGCCTGCTGCTGGAGAATAGGGGTCCATGGCACATAAGGGTCCCTTGTCCTCAGTCTTTCTGCCTCTCTGTATTAAGTCAGACCATTACAGGGAGCCACGTGCACTGGGTGTCCATTGCCTGCCACCTGGCTTCCCTTGCTAGCACCCACACCACCAGGCAGTTACTCTAGCCATGCCACATTTACATGTCATTTCTCTTTCTATGTCCTGGGCATCCAAACTAGAGCTTCACACACACTAGGCAAGCACCCTGCCACTGGGCCACACCTATGTCAGTGACAGGAAGAAACAGACACATGGCTCAAGTGACCTATGCCAGATCTCAGTGGTAGGATGTGGGGGAGCAGGATTTGAACTTCGCCCAGCTGACTGCAGAGCCTGCAGCTGACGTTAACGTGGTGCCAGCCTCCGTGGCGTGGTGGTGTGGGCTGTGTCTCTGGCAGAGTTTCTTTGGAGCTGACCCCCCTGGCATGTCTAGCTCTGGTTTCATTTACTCTGCACTTTAATTCTTTGCCTGGCAAGCCTCTTAGTTTGAAGTGCTTCATCCCAGTCTCCTGGCTGGCACTCAGAGATAGGGACAGTCACTGGCAGAGAGGCTGTTGAGGAGAGGTGCTATCTGGGCTCTGAGTTTAGGCTACACTGAGTCCCTGCCCTTTGGATTCAGGGAAGGTGTCACAGCTTCACAGTGCTTCTCTGAGTGGATAGACTGTGGGATGGGGGTGAAGCAAGCTCTTGGCTCTCTCTCCTCTAGGCACAGAAGCAGTACTGAACTTGAGACATCCAATCTCCAGGATTGGCGTGTGTTCTTTCTAGATCTCATTAGAGATCTAGAGCTGGAGGAGTGGAGTAGGTCACAGTAGTCAGTGCCCAGAGCTCTGGCACTGCCTACCATTTCCAATGTCAAGGCTGTATCCCTGAATGCCATCTATTTAATACCAGGGTCCCTATGGTGACTTTAGAACTCATTGCTTTTTCAATTTAGAAGCAAAGTTGGAGTTTATGAAGAAAAGTTCAGGGGCTGGAGAGATGGCTCGGTGATTAAGAGTACACACCTTAGAGGACCTCAATTGGATTCCCAGCACCCATGCTAGGTGCCAGCCTGAGCTAGCACTCAAGAGGAACAGGCTGTGGACATGTCATAGCTCGTCCTTTACCCCTTCCTGTACCAGGGATGTTAAGAGAGAAAGGGAGGCATCTGCTCTGGGCCTCAGAGGCAATTCCCCAGCCATTGGTCAACATGGCTGGGCTGCCTCTTCGTCTCAGTCTCAGAGCTCAACTGGGGAAGATGAGGAAGGGCCTAGGTAGGGAGACAACTGTGGGTCTGCGGGGCTCCGAGATCCTGTAGGCAGATGTCGATGAATTCACAAGTCTGTCTCCCAAAGCTGCCTGAGCCACTTAATATTCTGCAGACAGGATGGCTTGCCTTTTATAAAATGCAAACACGACTTGAAACGATGCGGAGTCTAAACACCTGGGGAGGGTTCAGGCCTCAGAGCTTCGCACCAAAGGAAAAGGGCCTCAGGATTGAGACGGAGGGATGAGAAAGCCGAGGAATCGGTCCTCCCGCTGTTCAGAGGCAGTGGACAGTCTCCGCTGCAGAGAGGTGGGGATGTGGGGGCTCAGTGGGCTCCTGGACTACAAAGATGTGCTCAGGGCTTTAGAATGGGATCTGGGCTGGGAAGACGGTTGGCAGGGCAATGTTGCCACCCTGCAGGAGTCATGGCTGGAAAATGACATGGGGTGGGCAGGACCCTCCTGACAGGGAGGATAGAAGCACAGTCGCCCTGGAGGTGATCACCAAGAGATACAGCAGAGAGAGGAGTCTTCCCAAATAGATCTGGAGAGCTTAAAAGCCCCAGCTCTCAGCTGCCTCGAGCCATGTTGGGAGGCAGTGAGCCTGGCCTTGGAGAACCCCAGGTTTGACATGAAGGACCAGATGAAGCAAGCAGCTCCCTTTAGCTGTGTGGGGAAGAAGCAGAAGAGTCCTGGGGTGGTGGGGTGTGGGCTCAGCCTGTTCTGAAGAGCCAGGTCTGTTCCCTTTGTACAGTGGGCACTGATTATCATGGGAAGTCCTTGGGCGTTTTAAGCATTATAAGGGTTAAAACACACAAGTCATCTGGTCCTAGCTTTAGAGCATGCATCTGGGCTGAGCCTAAGAGCCAAACTTGCCCTCAGTGAAATTCACCCTCCTTAGTCTGGGGAGTTCCCAACAGCAGCTAGTGACTGAAGAACTTGGGGGCAGGCGAGGGGGGGGGGGAGCCAGCTCTGAGTCTGAATTCTCCGGAGTGTCCTAGCTGTGTGACCCAGGTGAGTCACTCCACTTCTCTGAGCTTTAGTCTCCTTGTCTCTAAAACAGGAAGGTGGTATGTCCCATAAAACAGGCATGTTTAAGCAGGTGGAGCTCATGTACACATGTATCATATACACAAGCTGGCCCTGTCGGACCAGGCCACCTCATCAAGGTCAAGGTCAAGTTCACAGCCTTCGACTTCCTGCCTTCAGCGGGATCTACCCTGGTCTCTACTGTGGAGGCATCTCGGAGGCACAGGTACCTGGGAACACCACAGCAGGAATGGCAATGCACACCCCCTGCTCTTAGCACCTACCCTTCCCCGCCAGGTACCATCTTATCTCTTTCTAGGAATTTCTTCTTTCTGCTGCTCTGCTCCTCTGCACCCTGATTATACCAGCACCAGGCTGCAGACCTCAGCCTTAGGGTCTCTCATCTGACTCCAGGCACACAAATGACATAGGGGAAAGGGTATAGGCTGGCTGCGAACAGGGAACCTCCACGTTCTGTTGGGAGGGAGCAATGACTTTCAGTCCGAAGTGCTGAAGGTGTGTGTGTGTGTGTGTGTGTGTGTGATCATCTCTGCATGGAGTTCTGCCATATTTTTTTTTAGAACCTTCTAGAATCTCTATGAATGACAAGGGACCCTGCTTGGGCAAACACAGAAAGGGACTTATTCTAAAATTAACTTCAGTTGGAAGGAAGGGAAGGAGGGAGGGGTGGAATGGGGAGAGCAGGAGAAAGTGGAGCCAGAAGCTAAGTTTATAAGATTCAGAGTCCTGGTACTAAGCCTCAACCGTCCCACTGAACCCCTGAGGGGAGCTGAGGGTAGTGTCGCCTCCCCTGGGTAGGGATTCTTACTTCAGCTCCTACTAGTAGTCCAGGGCCCTGGTCTTGAGAAGTAGGAGTTTTTCTACTACCACAGAGCCAGGTCTGCAGACAAAATGCTTATTCTGGGCTTTGCCTCTGTCTGGGTCTCCGTTCAGAAAATGAAAAGTTAAGAAAAAAAAAAAAAGGCAAACACTTGAATACTTGAGAGAGGCAGTGAGTGGCTTATCTGCCCCTCTCTTCTTGATGGGACAGAGCAGGAACAGGAGAAGCTATCTCGTGTCCTCCCAGGACCTCCCCCTACTTCCATGAGTTGTAGGCTACAACCAGGCCCTTCCAAGAAGAGGCAGTAAGATAGCATATATGTGGCCTCTCTGTCACATGCTGGGAGATTGGCTAACCTCCCTGGATCCTGGGTTTGTTCTCCAGTAAAGTATCTTCTCACACAGCTGGAGGTAAGGTAGGGATGGGAATCAGAGTGGTTTCTGTCAAGGGAAGATGTCATGTGGTGTAGTGGCAGAACAGAGCATACCGTGATGGGGTCCAGTATTACATAACAGCGTGATAACACCCAGCTCCATTCTTCCCATGGAATCTTAGGAATGAGCGCTTTCTGCTGACGGGATCAGGAAGTGGCTGGAAGGACACAGAGCACCAAGCTGAGGAAGTGAGAGGATGGGGGGGGTGCAGGCTCCGCTCCCACCTTTCATTTGCGTGAGTGTGAACATGCGTGAGAGTACACACCTGAGAGTGGATGTGGTCAGCCTCAGCTGCTGTTCCCATTGTCCATCTTTTATCAGTGAGCCCCAGGGATCCTGTTTCTGCCTCCCTGGCACTGGAATTGCAAGTCAGCTTAAGGATGCCAGGCTTTTTATGTGGGTACTAGGGATCATTCCTCATGCTTGTGTGGTAAGGACTTTTCCAACTGAGCCATCTCTGCAGTGTGTGTGTGTGTGGGGGGGAGTGTCTCCAGGGTTGGGTGCCAGAGAGGGCTGGGGGATCCTTTCAGGCTGTCATGCAAGAGAAGGTCTAGGCCCCATGAGATTTACCTTGGCCCTGCCTTGACCCACAGTTGTATGTGGAGCTAGTGCAGGAGCCAGGACCACTATCTTCCCATTCGTTCACCCAGGTTCAAGTCTAGCTTTGGTAATGCTGCTTAAGCTCTTACTGCCTCAGTGGTCACTGCTAAATCCTCCTCCCAAACTACTAGGACAAAGCACAGGCAGGGCCATTAGGAGAATACAATGCCAGAGCAGAGCCAGTTGGCCATGGCTGGGCCAAGTCAGTCCTTCAGCTGCCAGAAGCTAAAACGCTCCACAGCTGTTGGGATACTGGTTTGTGACAGACTGTACAAAGAACAGTACATAGACCAGAACCTCAACATCCAGAAACCAGCATTGTGCAGGAAGGAAACGGGGGTGCACTGTCCTGCTTCCGGTCCTATTGCTAAGGTCAGAGAACTGACTTGTGACTCCCAGGCCACTCCCACTGTGATTCAAAGACACTTAGGCTTCCCCCAGGGGTAGGCAGCAGGGGCTCAGAGCCAGGATGGAAGTCAGGATGAGGGGTGTAAGGGATGAAACCTTGTCCTCTCACCTTGACTAGGCCCAGCCACACCCTGGCTGCCCGCTCCTCACAGGTTCAGGAAGGAGAGAGACCTGCTAGCTCCCACCTCCTCTGTTCAAGCTTTTGGGGGACCTGGCAACTCCACCCATTTCCATAACTTGCCATCGCTAGCTGTGGCCGAGAAGGCTCAAGGGAGGAGCTGGGAGGGTTATTTTGGATCTGGAAAGAGCTGTGGTGGAGCGTTGTGGGCAGGGCAGGGAGACAATGACAGGGTGAGTGGGGTTGGGCGTCCTCCTGATGGCTTTCTCCTTCCACCTGCCCCACCCTGTGGTCAGGTCTCAGACAGAGGATGGTGATGCTGAAGGCCTATGGGAGGTGGAGGAAGCAGACCAAAAGGAGGCTGGGTGGGAAGAGCAGATGCTAAGCACAGGAACCATGGGAGGAGATCTCCCAAGGGCAGCACGGCTGTTGGAAAAGCCCTGAGAAGATAGTTCCCTGGGCAGCTGTGGAGTAGTTGACTTTCTGGTTCAAGCAGTTACAGTGGAGCTGGCATCATGGACCCTTGAGGTACAAAGAGCAGAGGTTCTCTGGGAACCCTTGGGGTCAGGGTGTCATAGTTCATATTCTTCCTGCATGTGATCGGGACTGGCGCTCCAATAGCCCTGAAGCTAGATTATAAACAACAACAGTAATAACAAACCCCCACCCCCACCCCCACTCCAGGTCCCTGGCTCTTGTCAGTGCGTTGACCCCCAAGCTGTACCTCCTGGGTAGAGCTTTCACACTTGCCGACCTGCTCAGGAGCCTGGGATGGGCTGGAGCCAGCGAGAGGCCGCAGATGAGCATTCGAGAGAAGTGATTCCTTAACATGGCACTTCCAAATTACCATGAACAGTCACATGAAGAAGAGCAACACATCAAAGTGTCTAATGGAGATGCGCTCTGAAGGGGCTGGGGGATCCAGAACGTGGAGGAGTGAGTTTTATTTACATGGAATGCTTTGATATTTGGTTCCTGTGGGAATGTCTGCATTCATTTGGAGTTTCAAAAATTACATTAAAATATTACTCAACTTGATTGCTGAGGTTTGGGGGTACCTCCTTAAATTCCGTGCTGGCTCCTGCTCTGTTATTTTTGGTTCTAATTAACTCTTTCCTTCCCCAGGCAAAAATCAAGAGAGGCCAGCAGGCACATGTGGTCCAAGGACACTCGAGGTCAGATATGGCTCAAAAAACGGAGACACGAGCTTGCTGTGGTGGCACATGCCTGTGGTCTTATTGGAGGCAGGAGGATCCAAGTTCTAGAATAATCTTGGATACATAATGAGACCCTGTCTTAAAAATAATAAGTAGATGGATGGATAGATGATAGATAGGTAGATTGATGGATAGAAAGATAGATAGGTAGGTAGGTAGATAGATAGATAGATAGATAGATAGATAGATAGATAGATAGATAGATAGATAGACCCTGCTACTGTACTGAGGGAGAGGGGAGGTGTCAAGTCTGGAGGGGGCTGGGAGGCTGCCCTGAGTGTCTGTACAGGAGAGATGAGGGTAGACTTCATGTTGGTATAGTCAGGAAGGAGGTGGGAGAGAGAAGCTGAGCTTGGCAGAGGGAATAGGAGTGAAGGACCAATAGCCACCAGGACACACTGCAGAGTGTATTCCAGCCTTGTAAATGCCGAGTCCTCTGTTCTGTTTGTCTTTAGCTTATTTTAAGAGCAGCCCTGGAAGGTGGGTCTCTTTTCTGATCCTGTTTTATATGACAAAATGGAGGTAGCCGAGGCTGCAGAATTCACAGGAAGCTAGAGTCCCAAGCTAGATGTCCACCTCAGACTTCTGGGTAGTTAACTGTTTCAGGAAAAGAAAAGTAGGGAAGCGGGTGGGGATGTGGCTCTGTTTACACGTGGCTTTGCTGCCATATGACCCACCATGGTCATCTGCCCACTGCTGGTAGGAGGTTGGGAGGATGCTGTCTCCAAGAATAAAGACCTAAACCAGTCACGGGCAACTTCCAGCCAACAAGGTGGTATCTAATCTCTGTTCCTTGCAAGAAATAGGTAGATCTCATCTTTTAACTACATTACGTTTCAAACATCCTAGCTGAATTAATAAAAATTACTTGTAGCCAAGCACGGTGGACATGCCTTTAATCCCAGTACTCTAGAGACAGAGGCAGGAGGATCTCTGTGAGGTTGAGGCCAGCCTGATCTACATAGAGAGTTCTAGGACAGACAGGACTGTGCCTTGAAACATCAGAATGGGGGGAGGAGACTCATGTCTCTCTGTAACTGTGTAACTGCTCTCTAAAATACCTCTGGGTCAGTATGTACTCACTGATACGTGGTTATTAGCCCAAAAGCTTGGAATACCCAAGATTCACTTCACAGAAACCATCCGGCTGTGTGTGAGGTCCCAGATGAAGGAGTTGGAGAAGGGACTGAAGGAGCTGAGGGAGTTTGCAGTTCCATGGAGGGAGCAACAGTGTCAACTGGCCTGACCTCTCCCGATGCTCCCGGAGACTGGATCACCAACCAAAGAATACACATGGAGGGACCCATGGTGCTGGCTCCGTATGTGGCAGAGGAGGGTCTTGTTAGCCATCAGGGGGAGGAGAGGCCCTTGGGCCTGAGGGTGTTAGATGCCCCAGTATAGGGGAATGCTAAGGAGGGAAGACAAGAGTGGGTGGGTGGGGGAGCACCCTCATAGAGGCAGGGGGAGGGGGAGGAGATAGGGGAGTTCCAAAGGGGAGATCTGGAAAGGGGGAAACATTTGAAATGTAAATAAAGTATCAAAAACAAAACAAAAACAAATAAAATAAAATAAAATACCTCTGCATTTGAGTTCTGTGAATGGCTCTGCAGTGAAACAGAGTTCTAGAATGTTCCATTCCAGGTAGACATTTTGATGGGGGGGGTTAGGGGGAAGGCAAGAAATAAAACTTATTTCAAACACTCTAGGTAAGTTTCTTTTCCCCCTCAGTAAATTTAACCCCCCCCGTGTGTGTGTGTGTGTGTGTGTGTGTGTGTGTGTGTGTGTGTGTGCGCGCGTGTACTGGCTGGTTTTGTGTCAACTTGACACAAACTGGAGTTATCACAGAGAGAGGAGCCTCCCTTGAGGAAAAGCCTCCATGAGATCCAGCTGTGAGGCATTTTCTCAATTAGTGATCAAGGGGGGCGGGCCCTGTCCATTGTGGGTGGTACCATCTGTGGGCTGGTAGTCCCGGGTTCTATAAGAAAGCAAGCTGAGCAAGCCAGGGGAAGCAAGTCAGTAAATACACCCCCTTCATGGCCTCTGCATCAGCTCCTGCTTCCTGACCTGCTTGAGTGCCAGTCCTGACTTCCATTGGTGACGAACAGCAACGGGTTAGTGTAAGCTGAATAAACCGTTTCTTCCCCAATTTGCTTCTAGGTCATGATGTTGTGTGCAGGAATAGAAATTCTTGGAGAGAGGGGGCGGGGGAGTCTGATGAAGCCTAGGCTGGCCTCTTCCCAAATGACTCTAGCTTGTTTTACACTGTCGTAGCCAGCACCATGTGTCACTCACACTGACCAGGGTACAGTCCAACATTTCTGGGCATGTGAAGAAACAGGAAAAGGTGACATACAAGAGAAATGCCTGGGTTCAGGATACAGCCGTCCCCACACTACTCCCAACACCTAATCCAGAAATCACATGACCCACAGATGAGGAGTTCTGAGACATTCTCCAAATTCTGGCAGAGACAATATGCTCAATAAGCTGTCTCAGAATAGTAGCAGCGTTGGCTCTGCTGTTTTCACTAGACTGGAGGAAAAACACAAAAGTCAAGGAAGAGAAGGACACCTAATAAGCATAGCTCCTGTGGTGGTGGTTAGTCAGGTGGCTTGATGCTGGTGCTGCTGCCGGTAGGCGTGGTGAGATCGATAGGATAGTGGTGGTGGTGGTGATGGAGGTTGTGATGATGGTGATATTGATTGTGATGGTGGTGGTGGTGCTGATGGTGGTGGTGGTGATTTGGGTGGTGGTCCTGGCCACGTGATGCTGCTGAATTGGCAGCTACTCTCCTTTGAGCACCAGGGGCACAAGCAGCAGGTAGCATAGGTCACTCGCTGTATTTGTACAGCTCCCCACAGAGTGTTGTTTAAGCGCCATTCTAGAGATAGAAAGGCTGGGGCTCAGAAAAGGAGTGTACCTGCCTATGTCAGAGCTGAGCTCAACGTCAGACCTTGTTTTAATCAACAGAGCCTCTTGGAGCACCCTATGTGCTTTCTCAGACTCCTCGATTCCTGCCAGCACTCAATTAACTGAATCCAACTTTGTCCAAAGTCATCTCCCTTGCAGGTTGGACTCAGGCCTCTAGGCATGTGGCTCACTCCATATGCTCTGTGCTCTTTAGGGTTCTTACTCCTTGAAGACGACCCTATCCTGCTACCCAGTGCATGGCCAAAGGTCAAGGGTTACAACCGTGAGCCATTGTGTGATCCCAGTGGCCCTACAACAGTGTTCAGGGAGGTAAGGCCTACCAGCCCCATCCTGAGTTCATTGATCTGGGTCCTGGGGGAGTGTGTGGGAGCCAGGCCAGGCAGCCCCTCAGGGCTCTGAGAGCCTGCGTCTAATGACCACAGAAAGCCATTACAGCTCACTTAGCCGTAAACAGCTCTCCGCAGCAGTCATTAGGGCTCCCATGGAGCCCCAAGCTCCCTCCACTGAGTGAGGGTGTGTGTGCCCAGCCTGGCTCTGTCTCTTACTGGAAACACAGCCTCCCAATGCCCCCCAGCCAGTCTTCCAGGAAAGGTAAGTGTGTCTGGGGCCTGGGCAACGCCTGTCCTCATGTGCCATCTCTGTCCCATGGGGTTTCATGGGTGGCTCTCCCTTCTTTGTGATGCTCCCAGCTTGGAGGGCTGCCAGTGCTGTGGTTCAGGGCACTCACTGCCCCTTTGATAACTGTATTCCTAAAGCAGGCTGATATCCAATCAGAAGGGAGGAAAGGCTGCGTCTGGGGTGGGTACTTACACAGATTCCGCTTCGTTCACTGGTGGCGATATTCCAACTAGCCTTGGGAATGATGGTCACTGCTAGAGCCTTAACCTCAGGCAGGCGAGACTCTGGGAATCAGTCCATGTGTGTCCCATATGCTTACAGCTTTCCGTTGGCTTTAGCTTCAAGCCCCATCCAAATCCTACCCATGGCTACAGCAGATAAGTCAAAGTTGAGCGCATCAATCCTTATTCAACAAGGGGTGGGTGCTGTGGGGGTGCAGGGGTGTCCTACCTTGTCGTAGGGACCTGCTGGGAGCTGCAGCATCTCTGAGGAGGGGGAAGTGGAGATATGTCCAGGGGACATGATTGTATGACATTGACCCACGCCACCCATAGCAACCGATCCACCCAGCTGCAGGTGCCATCACATTCCAGGGCTTGATGGTCCCAGTCTCTGTCTCTCTGGCACTCCCATCACCCCATTCTTTCTCTCCCTGGAGTATATGACATTTTCAAAGTGTAGTTTTGTAGTTAGTTCCTTGTTGCTCATTTTCCTCAGTGTCATCAACATTCTACACAGGTGGGCACTGTCCTAGACCGCTTTGTATTACCCATGATAAACGCATGATCTATGCAACTTGCGTGTGTATGAGGGTGTGTGGGTGTGTGGGTGTGTGGGTGGTGGGGAGGATTATTGACCTTCCCAGTTGCAGTCCATAACTTTGGGAAGTCAAGGCAGGAACTCAAGCAGGGAAGGAGGCTGGCGGCACAAACTGAGGTAGAGACCATTTAGGGAGAGTGCTTACTGACTTACTTCCTGTGGTTCACTCAGTCTGCGTAACTATACGAACCAGGACCCGCCTGCCCAAGGGGGCAGCACCCACAGTCGATGAAAACGCCCCCATAGACTTGCCTATAGGCCAATCTGATGGAAGCATTTCCTCAACTGAGGTTAAATATCCCTCTTCCCAAATGACAGAGCTTGTGTCAAGTTGACAGAAACCTAACCCACACTGTCCTAGTTAGGGCTACTTTTGCTGGTATGAAACGGCCAAAGCAACTGGGAGAGGAAAGGGCTTACTTGGTGTACATTCCCACAATACTGTGGAATCACCATCACTGAAGGAAGTCAGGACAGGAACTCAAACAGGGCAGGAACTGGGAAGCAGGAGCCGATGTAGAGGCCATGGCTTACTGGCTTGCTCTTCATGGCTTACTCAGCCTGCTTTTTTTTTTTTTTTTTTAAATAGAACTCAGGACCACCAGCCAAGAGAGCCAAGAGATGACACCACCCACAATGGGCTGGACCCTCTCCCATCAGTCACCAAGAAAATGCTCTACAGAGTTGGTTGCCAACAACCTGATCTTATGGGGCTACTTTCTTAATTGAAGTCCCCTCCTTTCAGATGACTCTAGCTTGTATCAAAACTAGCCATCACACACAGGCTCCATGCTTGTTATCCTATCTACCTATCATCTATCTATCTATCTATCTATCTATCTATCTATCTATCTATCTATCTATCTATCTATCTATCTACCTACCTACCCATCTATCTATCTATCCATCTATCTCACTGTTTATCTATCTATCCTGAGAATGAGCCCATGCCTAGGCAGTGGCAGAGACAGGATGAACCCTTAATGAATGAATCCAAGAAGATGCTGTCCAGCTTGCTTCTGGAGGAGTATCTACATATGGCTATCACTGACTTCTTCCATGTCTTCAGCCCTCATGGGTAGCAATTCCTCCCTCTGTGCTCCCATTTAGTTAGTTCTTCCTTTCCTTATCTGAAGGCTGAGATGTAGCCCCTAGGAGACTTCCCAGCCCCCTCAACATGCTCCTTTGTAATGGTCACTCTGTGTGTGTATCTCTCTCTCTCTGGACTCTGAGAGATGGCGGGTATGTCTAGATCAACTTAAACCTCAGAATCAGTATAGAGACAGACACATCTCTAGGTGCATCTGTGACGGCCTTTCCGGAGAGGTTTAAATAAGGTGGGAAGACCCACCCCACATGTGGGCAGCACCATCCTAAGAGTTTAGGGTCTCAGACAGGGAGCTGAGCACCAGCCCTCATCTCTCTCTGCGTCTTGACTGTGGATGGATGTGACCAGCCACCTCATGGACCCGCCGCCATGTGTTCTCCACCACTCTACAACCTGGAACAGTGAACCTAATAGACCCTTCATCAAGTCACTTTGTCAAGTATTTTGTCGCAGCACTGAGAAAAGGTGTAAGTATGCTGAATGAATGAATGAATGAATGAATGAATGAATGAATGAATGAATGAATGAGAAACTACTCCATGGTCCAGCTACTGTGGGAAAGCACTACATCATCTTGGAGCTGATCACATGGCTGTGAAATGGCTCTTCTCCACCCTTGGCTTCTAGCTAGCCACAGCCTGGACAGCTTCCTGGTGCCTGTGAAAACCCATCAGCTACTTGGGCTTAGATCAGCAGAGCCTATCTACGACACAGGATTTGGCTGTAGGAGATGACCAGGATTACTCTCTGGGCCAATGGTGTGGCTGAGGAGAAGACCGACAGGTTTCTGGACTCCAGCTCTGCAGGCTGCAGGCTGAGCCACTAGGTCCCTACCTACCTCTCACCACAGAGTAAGTATAGAGTCTCTTGGCCATTCTAATGGTCCACTGGCCTCTGGGAGTCACCTTCCAACCCAGCTCCCCCAAGTCTTCTCCATCTTAGGGTACTTTACATCCTACTGCTGGGGTCCCAAACTCCAGCCTAACTCCTCATCCCTTGACACCCAGTGCATCAGCTCAGCACCTCCTCCCAGTGCTACTTCTAAAGGCCCCTCAGACACAACTGCACAGACATCCACAGCTCACTGCTCTGCTGTCTCAGGGAGGCACCTGGCTGGGACCGCAACCATCCCTCGCAACCTTCTCACTGATGTACTGCTCCCCTCCCCGTCCCTGTGCGCACAGGGACATGGCAGCAGAGAGCCCAATCAGATGTAAAAATCATATCAATAGCAGAGACTCCTCCCCCTATGAAGAATAAAAGCCCGAGTCCACACTCGAGTGGTTCAAGTCCCCTGTTCTGCCTGCTGGCTCTTTTCTCTCTAGACTCTCTACAGGGCTCCTTCCCAATTTTACCACACACTGCACTGTGCTCAACCCTTTATCAGGCCTGGCTCTCAGGGTTCCTCAGTCTCCCCTCACCCCACTTCATCTGGGCTACTGTTCCTGTGCCACCTCTTCAGAGAGGGTCCTTTTCAGCCACCCCTACTCCACTAGCTCCAGCGCCATATCCCAGCCTTCACAGTGTCTGATAGATAACACTGCTTCTTATATCTGAGTACTTCTGATTCTCAGCCTGCTCACCCTCCTAGAAACACCAGGAAGGTAAGGGCTCTCCTCTACATCCTTACACCCCTGAACTCCTAGTGCCAGACCAGTGCCTGGTACACAGAAGATACTTAATAGCTATTAAATAAGACAGTTAATAGTTTTCAAATTCATTGACTCATCAGCCAAGTGACCTTGGTCAGATTTGCCTGGAGAGGCAAATAAGATGCAAGACTAGGTCACACATGACATTATGCTTACAAATACACGTACACACGCACACACCTCTTCCTTCTCCTTCCCCACTTGTGCCTTCAGCCCTATAGACCACAATGCTTATGAACTCCCAGAAATAACCACTTCCTGTTGGGGAATTAGGGGTGTAGAGTCATCCCTGATGGGTCAGCTCCACCCTCCCCATCAGCTCAGCTGTCAGCCAAGAGACAAAAGTCCCTAGGTACACAGCATCTTCTCCACCTCCCATCTGAAGCAGTAGGTGTGCTAGCTTGTTCCAAATTTATAAACATTTAATGCCACGCTGGCTCCAAGCCCTTGCCTCTCCACCCACGTGCCTCTAGACACCTCCTGTCACCATGGCTCCTGGCAGGTATCGAGAGCTCATGTTAATATGGCTCAGGAAGAAATGAACCAAGTGGGCAAGCCCCAAGTCATGAGAAGTCCAGTTCTCGAGTGGAAGCTTAGGGGACACCCCAGAGGCCTCTAGGATTGGAGGGGACACCAGCCAAGAGTCTATTCACACTGTAGCATAGACAGATCAGCCGTGAGGAAGGCAGTTGTCCCGTTTAGTGTCTCAGTGTCAGATTGCATGAGGTCTCAGACAGTCCATCTTCTTCATTCCCCATGAGAGGAGCCAGATCTGGACACAGCCTTGAGTATCTGATGGATGTGTGTGTCCTCCACAAACCAGGTGATTCTGTTTACCACATGCCCTTGGTGCTTCTGCTGGGCTGAGACTCCTGCTTAGCCTGAGAAGGAGGCTGCAAAGTTCAAAGCCATAAGCTATCTCAGTTGGTAAAGTGCTTCTGTGCAAGCATGAGGATCTGAGTTCAATCCCCAGGATCTGCTCTTTTTTTTCGTTAATAAAAACCAGGCCTGGTGGTGTACTCTTGTCATCCCCACATTAGGGAGGCAGCAACAGATGAGTCCCTGAGGTTCGCCTGTCCTGTTTGGGGAGCTTCAGGCCAGTGAGATCTTTTGAGTTCTTCTCTCAAAAAACAGGGACTTTGTATTCCATCACAGCAACACACACACATGAGCGCACACACACACACACACACACACACACACACACACACACACACACCCCTGGCTGAGCTCTAACTGGACCTGAAATCATTCTTATACTAGAAGAAACTTTTGTATCTCTCCCTCACAGACTCTGCATCTGTCTTAGTTACTCCACAGACCTCAGAAGTCACTCCGAACCAGGCATACTGGAAGAGACCCATGTGAAGCTAAAGTCCCGCCTCTCTGGCTACAGAGCCTACCACTCGTGGCATGTCACCCCTCATGTGTGCTTCTACTGTGCCTGTAGACCAGGGTCATCATCACATCTGCCTCCCCGGCAGGGTCAGGATTAAATGAGTTAATATGTATAAAGCACTCAGGACTGTGTCTGGCACTTGGCAGGCGCGATAGGATTGTTGTCTTTGTAATTATGGAATTAAAGATGAATAGTCAACCGCTGTGCTCGAGGAGCTGATCCTAGCGTGGGAGACAGAGCGTGCACCCAGACGCCTGCAGCACAGCCATGTCAGGCCCTGGAGAGGAATAGGAATGAGATCTGGGGGCTGGGGCTCACAGGGAGTGAGGCCTGGATCCCAGGGGCTTGCAGACTCTTGGGGTAAAGAAACACATAGCAAAGATCACTGTGGGCTCGCCCCATCCTGGTAATGAAATAGGGGCATAGGAAAAGGAACCAGACAAGATGCATGGGCAAGAAGGAGGAGAAAGATTCACTGGAGGTCAGAACACTGCTAAGTGCCTGAGGTAAAAGGAAGTATCTGGCATTCTGGGGCACAGATGAACACAGAAGCTGCCGAAGGCAAGAGGGTGAAGATGGTTGTCCCCAGGATGGAATGGGCGCTACCCCAAGGACGGAAAGAATACTCCAAAGCTGCATTCTACAGATGGGGGGAGGTCCCCAGTGCGAAACCTGCAGAAGATCTGGGCAGGCCAGGGAGTCCTGAATCAGCCCAGGGGACCCGGGGTGGGGGGCAGAATAGACTATTGGGGCTGGAGGGCTAGGGAGGCCATTTCACCTGTGCCTTCTAGGTGTCAGCCTGTAGTAAGCACTGAACCTGTGACCTTTCATGACTCGCACCACAGGTCTAGGCAAGCCAGAAACATCCCTAGTGCTTAGAGATGGTAGAATCCTTACTTCTGAAAACTGGTGTGTGTGTGTGTGTGTGTGTGTGTGTGTGTGTGTGTGTGTGTGTGTGTGTGTAAGTCAGAGAACAACTTTGGTTGTTACTGTTTAGGAGCCATCCACTTTGTTTCTGAGATATTCTCTCATTGGCCTGGAGCTTAGCAAGCAGATCAGGCTACCTGGGAGAGTTCCAGGGGTCCTCCTGTCTCTGTCCCACCAGCACTGGGATCCCAAGTGCAGCCACCAAGCTCAGATTTCTTATTTATTCTCATTTTTTTCATTGAAAATATATTTATTTCACACAATATATTCAGACCATGGTTTCCCCTCCCCTCCCCCCCACTCCTAGGTCCCTCCCGCCTCCCCACTCACCCAAATCTACCCAATCTCTCTCTTGTCCTCTCTCATTAGAAAACGAACAGGCATCTAAAAAGAAAAGAAAAAACGGACAACCAGAATAGGATAAAAACAAATGAACAGGAAAAAAAAAAAAAAAGAGCCAAAGAAAAACCACAAGTGCATATAGATGCAGAGACACACGTTTGCACATACAAGACTCCCATAAAAAATGCAAAAACCAGAAACCATAATATAAGCAAAAACACTGTAAAGTTAAAAAAAAAATTCCCAGACTAAGCTTTATGAAACAAACAAACAAAAACCCCTCCAAAGCCAATCCTGAGTTTGTTCCTCGTTGGCTATCTACTGCTTGTGATCAGCTTTTTATGTAAGTTTGGGGACCTGAACTCAGGTCCTCGTGGTTACCTAGCAAGCACAACTGACTGAGCTGTCTCTCCATCCTGCCCCTGTATGCTTTAAAGTGACCTCATGATGGAAGTCGTGATCCAGTGTTGATGCCGACTTTCTGGCTGCTTGAATCCTCTGGGTAGAGGAGAGTGGACATTATCTTCTGGGTCCTTGACGGCTCTAACACTTGAGGATTCTATACATAACCTCTGGAGATGCTGGCTAGTGCAGGATCCTTGGGACCAAACACGTCTCCTTTTCTTTCTTATGGGCCACAGTGTAGGTCTTCTTTGCCTTGCTGGACTTTGTCCAGCTCTCACTGGCAGCAAATCTTTATAGTCATTGCTATAACCTCTGCTTTAACTACATTGCTTCATGCTGGCTGGCAACCATAAGATGCCACTAATATTGCCCCAATGGCATCCAGGCCTTCTGTGCAGTCCTAAGAATTAGCCTTCATTACCATGGCCCCAAGGACACCAAGTTAAGTTGATACGGATGTACCATGAGCTCTGAGCAATGGAGGTCACTGAACAATCTGAGGACATTAGGTTGCCATCCATCTCTCTGGGTTCCACCCCAGCCCTACCTGCACGTCTTTGAGAAGTAACATATTCCTTACAGCAAGATGTGGGCAGGAATGGGGGCAGGAACCCTAAAGAGCTTTGGGATGAGCGTCCTGAAAGTGGTCTCTGGGAGATAGGCCTGGAGTGGAGGAACAGGGGAGAGAGAAGCAGGGATGTCCAAACCACCATTAGCTGTGGCTTGAGGGCTTTCCAGAGGCCTATAAATGATTCTGTTGAGTGTATCCAAAAGATGCTTAAGTCTGTTCGTATTGGAATTTCAGGGACAGATTCCATCATTCAATATCTTATTTACTCTACAAACACACAGGAAGCATTACTGAGGAGGTATGGGCAGAAGCTAGGGGCCCCAGCACTGAGTTGAGTGGAAAGGAGAAGTCGCCCACCCTCCTATGGAGGATCACAGTGCTGTAGACTAGGGTGGGTGTCCTAGACTACCTGGATGGACGGTGTCCTCACAGTGGCCTAAGTGTGGAAGAAGCAGGGAGGTGAGAAAGCGGTCTCTATTCGGTTGGCTTCTCTGAAATTTACATTCTCTCTGCTCGGTGCCCTCACTTAACTACCTCGAATCTCCAAGGCACAAGAGTCACTGTGTACCTTCCCCAATGTCCTCATCCCTGGGGGTGTCCTACTCAGGGTGTGGCTCTCAATCAGGCATTCTCCACTGGCCAGGCAGAAGGACAGGAGCCATCCCAGCACCCAAGACCCCACAATGTCCCCATCAATGCTTCTATTTCCTTCTCTGTGATCTTATACATTATGCATCACAAGGTCCTGGTGCAGGCCCAGCGGCTGCCGTCTCACTCTGCCCTCTCAAGGGGCTCTCACTTGACTCACCCACCCCTAGCTTCCTTCAGCCCCCGTTTTCACAGTTAAGGAGATCGGCCATCTTTTTACGCCAGCTACAGGCACTTGGATCAGAGACTGTGATTCTCATCAAAGCCCACAGGCACCTTGTTCATGGGCACCATGTTCTAGAATCTTCCTCGAGCCCCTCACCTACCCCCAGCTATCCCAGAGACTTCTCGGGCCGTGTTCACCTGTCTGGAGTTTCCCTTTCTGTCACTAATTTTCAAGTCAGTTTTATATCTTGGCCCAAATGGCACTTCCTCTCAGGACACGGCTGTGGAAGGAACCATGGTCCCTGAATTCACAAGAGGCTCTAGTCCCTGATGTATCTGTTTTGGAGGGGGAGTCTTTGCAGAAATCTCTAGAAGGGACCCCAATTCACGGTGGTGGTGTCTTTGTAAGGAGAGATTTGATCTGGGTCTACTCGTGCATGCCCATGATTGCAGAGCTCTGGGGGCTGAGGTAAGAAGACCTTGAGTTCCGACCAGCCTAAACTACTTACACAGCAATCTGCCATCTTAGAAAAACAAGGGCTAGGGACGTAACTGTGTCAGAGAGTTGGCCTAGCATCCTAAAGCCTATGACAATGGTCCATTGCCATCACGGAAGGTGGGGGAGGGGAGAACAGAATTGGCAGGCACAGAGGGATGATCGATCAGTGGAGGACACAGGGAAGAAGTGCCCACCTGCAAGCCACTGAGAGCGTCAGAGGAAACGGAACCTACTACACTAGAGTCTTGGCCTTCCAGCCTCCAGGACCTCAAGAAACAAATCTCTCTTGGGGGGAGGGGGACCAAATCCAGAAGCAGCAGTTTCTCCCATGGAGCCCTGCTTCCTTTCCTTGTTCCTTCAATGAGAAAATCCCATTACAATTGGCCACATGCTGTACGATATGCCCCGCCTCTTGCTATGTAGTTGGTTGGATCTGAGCCGGACTCCTGCCCTGTCCCTTCCCTCATGAGGGTGGTGATTTTGACCACAGCTCACTTCTTTGCAACACAGAGGCTCCCAGAGACCCAGGCCAGCCTCATAGGCACAAGGCTGCACGGCCCATACTCCGTTTAAGGGATTCTCAATATTTACACATTTAAAAGCTTAAGGTCTGCAAGCAAAGTACTGAGGAGGAAGAAGGCACGAGCAGTCGAGGAGACAGAAGAGAACCCCGTTAGTCTGTGCCTCTGATGCCTCAGGCTCTCACGCTGCTCCAAGCCATGCTGGCCACAGTCAGCCCCAGAAGCACCCACTAAGCCTTAGCCGGGTTCCCAGAATCACTCCTGAGGCAAGTCTCTTTTCCTCTGCCATTTTCCCAAACCTCTCAGAGGGGACTTTACATTCACTTCCATGCCTCAGGGCCTCAGTTCTGATCCACAGGCTGCTCAGGTCAGATCTAGCAAACACAGGGCCACATACCCTTCCTGTCACGGGTGGCCCCATCACTTGTCTGGGCCTCCTCAAACAGGATGACATCCATTTGATCAGAGGAGTCCCATGGACCAAACCATCCACCCATCACATCTACCCACTCTAGGGAAGTTACAGTCCCAGAATGTCAGCTTTGCAAGGGGCTGCTGTCCAAGAACACTGGGAGGAAGAAATCATTCTTCTCCCACAAGGTCCCCTTGCATCTACCCCTCTTCGACTTGGGGCCTTTCCACGGGTCAGGGCTCCTTTGTGCAGTGGGCACTGGACTGGGGGTGGGGTCGAGATGGTGTTATTTGGGAAGGGCAGCATAACCTATTGGGGACTGTCACTCAGGGAGGCACAGAGCCTGGCTGAGCTCTTTCTCTGGGGCTGGATGGGGAGTGCCTCTCGCCTGCACTCCTAAAACACCCCATTTCAGGCCAAAGCAGGATGCGCTTGACTGATGAGGGCAGGAAGAAATAGAGAGTGGGGAGCCTGGTGCACAGGCACAGGCCATTCGCTTTTTCTTCATGCTGGTAACATCTGGTGCTGACTCGCAGAGCCTGTGGCTGTGACAATTATCAAAATGTTTACTGTGTGTCACTATTAATAATGCAGAAGCCCGCCAGCCTCCCAGCCAGAAAGCATGACATCCAAGGGACAAGGCTCTGAGGAGATGGCCTGCCCTCCCACTCATCCATTCTTGACCCTGTCCAAACTTGTCCCAGCCGCCTCTCTGCCAGGCGAGACTATAACCTTAACTGTCTTTCTAACTCCTCTTGCCTGTTGGCCTGGGGAACAGAACAGAGCCACTCCCCTTTGGGGGAGGCAATCTTCTACTCTTTATATACCTAGAAAGCTTCTAGGAGTCCACTCTCCCAATGCTGTATGATCACACTGTGGGCACAGGTATGGTTGGGAGGTCTCATTGGTTTGTCACGCACCCCTGTCTATGAGGCCCTCGGAGTCCAGCATTCTTCCTTACTAATTTACCCTCAGCCCACCCCCCCTCCATATAGTGAGCTCCCCACTGTCTACCCCTACAACTTTATGCATTCTGTCTCTACCGTCTGGCCAACTATCTTTTAATTTTGTCTACTGACCCCTACATATATCCTTTAGGGGTCAGCTTAACCACTGCCTCCTTTGGGAAGATCTAGAATCCTGCCCCCAATTCTAGGTCATAGATCCGCTGGTGAGTATCAGACTTGTCACTCCCTCTACCGATCAAATCCGTGCTAAGCTAACCTTTTTCTCTCCCTCTAGACCAGGGCGGTCTCTTGCCTGGCTCTCTGTCTTCACAGCACCAGGGGCCACTTAATAAATATTCGTGGGGTGAAGGAGGGAACCCTGTGGCTGACTTTAGATGCTCTTTAGCAGCAGTGACCTTGATCACATTTTTCCTGCGCCGAGTGAGCACATCGGGCAGCCGGTTATCCCTTATGCGGGTGGGCTGATGTTCTTTAGAATCAGTTTCCTGGCCTATATGAAGGATCCTATTTCCCTTCTTAAGGCATAGCCAATCTCCCTCACCCTAAAGGCAAAGAGGAAGGCTGGCTATCTGGAGAGGAAGAAAGACGGGCTACCTGTGCCCTGTGCCTTGCCTGGAATCACCTCTGCTGATGAACTGAGGCTTCTAAGATTGTTACGTACACACCAGGAGGGGTAGGGAAGGGGTGGCTCCCTCATCACCTGGCTGTGACTCTTCCCTTCAGGCCCAGGGGTCCTGTCATAAGAGAGAATACAGAGGAGGTGGGGAAGGGTTGCGAAGTGTTATCCATACTGTGGCCTCTGTGTGTCAGTGGGGATTGGCTCCTTTGGCCATGCAGACTGGACCTCAGTGGACAGGCTGCAGCCAGGAAAGACACCTGGATTGCTGAATAGAGGTGGCTCAAAAGGACTGTGGAGACAGGGATTTAGCCATTGCAGGATGACCAGAATTTCCTTGGCATTACAGGCACAAGAGACATGGTGCCGAAAGCAGGAAGCCCCTACACAGTGGCTATTGGGAGAGCTGAGTAGCTGGGAGTGGCCATGGGGAACCTGTCCCACTCACTCCCAGCTATCCGACAGGCAGTCAGCAGCCCCCAGGTATGCATATGCGTAGGAGTCAGAGGCCCAGGGTGGGTCAGGTGAGGTGCCCATAGACAGGGCCATGCTACCCCAAAAGGCTGGCTAGTACATCTTGGATGCAGATGCTCTATGCCCAGAAAGAGCATCTTCTAACCTTCTCTTACAAGAGCCATAACCATCTTAAAAGGATAGGATAGGTCTATCTCTATACTGTCCTGTCCTCAGGCTTGGATGGGGCTCTGAAGGGGGTTGGTCTCAGCAGGTACCCTGGAAGAGTAGGTGTTTGCTAGACATCCTGGGGACAGGGAGCTTGAGACAATGAGTGATCCAAGGTGGAGTTCATTTTTAGCTCTGCCAGAGCCTAGAATGTGGACTCTGGGTACCACACATCCTCTCTGAGCCTCTGTTTCCCTAAATGTGTCATGCTCTGTACCGAAGCTGGGCCTCTCATTTCGATCACAGTCCCTTGCTGCCCTCCCGCCAGCATATCCCTGGCTTTAGTTTCTGGTCTCCAATCTCCATCACAGAGCACAGAGTGATTTAGAATCAGGGACTCAGAGGTTGACACCTGGCTATTTGCTGGTGGTGATGGATGCTGATGACCACTCATCTGTGGTCACTGCTGATTAGAAGCCAGCATCCGAGGGAAGATGAAAGACAGGAATAAGGGGACGGAGGAGAGTCTACTCTGTTCAGGACTCGCTCCAGCTCTGTCCCAAAGGCGTTGTGGAGTAGTAGCCTAGTGCTGGCTTCTTGCTGTCACCCTGCCTGGCATGCTGTGGTGCCAACTCGCTGAGGTTGCTTAGCCACTTAAGATGTGGGAAGTTAATACACAGAGAGGCTGAGAAATGTACACAGAGCCATGCAGCTGGAAGCTGTGATCTGAAGCCAGCCCTGCCTGGTTCATATACCCTTTCCTTGGTATCTTGCTGGGGGGCTATGATGGTTGATATTGGCCACCAATTTGACAGAATCTAGAACGGCCAGGGGATAAACAGCTGGGCATGTCTATAAGGGAATGTCTGTTTTAGGTTAAGTGAGGCGAGAAGACCTTCCGTATCTACGGGTAGTGCCATCCCCTAGGCTCCGGTCATTACATAAAAAGGAGAAAGTGAGCTGAGGACCAGCATCCATCTTTTCCTGCTTCCTGTCATGTGAGCAGCTGCTCCCAGCACCTGTCCCCATGCATTGCCACCATGATAGACTGTGCCCTCACACCCTGAGCCAAAATAAATCCTTCCTCCCTTTAGCTGTTTCTTGTCAGGTATTTTGGCACAGCCAGGGAAACAGCTATTAGGTTTAGTCGGCACAAACAGCACTGAGCAGAGAGTTAAGAGTCTGTCCAAGGCTAGTTCCTACCCATGTCTGCTGTCAAGTTTTGTGCTCTTGGGTCTCCTTTTGGACCTCAGTTTCACCATCTGTAAAATGGAATCTGCTTCTCAAGAGACTGGTAACGGGAATTACCAATAATGTTTGTTGTACAGCAGGTCCCCGGGCCTGCCCCAGTACTCAGATGTGGCTGGCCAGTGCTGGTTCTGCCAGTCTGTGTATTACACTATAAGCACCATTCAACTAAAGTCTTAGGGTTCCTTTCAGATCTCAAACTCTGTGAGAGTAAGTTAGATATGTGGTGTGTTGGGAATGTAAAACCTCAGGCAGGGTGTGCAGGCTCAGTCCCCCGGGGACCCCCACCCTCCCACCCCTCACCAAGGCTGACCACCCTGTCCTCAGCAACCACTCCCTGCAGCCAGAATGAGCAAAGCTCTCCTCCTCGTGAGCCTAGACAGTGTGATAGAGAACCCGACTCCACTTAACAACCATTTGCCCTTGTTAAGCCACTAGGCTTCTTCAAGTTCCACATTTCTTGTACACAGAGCCCAACCCTTGTACCGACACATTCTGTGACCAGTGACTGGCAACCGGCATCAGATGAAAAACTACCTCCCAGGTTCTGTCTGTACGAAACTTCTCCCTTGTCTGGGTCCCTAAACAATAGGCTGTTACCCCTCAGCCCTTCCAGGGTGTTAGTAGCTGTAAGCCAGCTAAGGATCCGAACTACACGTGAGCATTGTGGTTCTGAGCATCTCCTCTGCCATTTCCTCTGGGGGGGACTCAAGCACCTTCCAAAGGCACCAAGATGATCACAATTTCACCCCTGCTGAATGGGCACACCTACAGGCAACTCTGTAGAGTCCTCACACGCAGGGACAAGGAGTGGGTGGGGGGAACGACATCTGGAAGGTAACACTGGTGCTGGGGAAGGGAGATGCAACAGACACTGGATCCCCTTTTGAGAAGTTTGCATCCCCCCCTGCACCCCGCCCTAGGCTTGTGTTATTCTAGAATTGACTATCTGTCTGCCTCCTGGGACTGTGGGAAAGCCAGGGCAAGGTCATCCCTGTTAAGGCTTACTTTGTAAACTGAATTCTCTTTCCCTTCCCTCTAGATCTTCTCCTTCTCCCCCCTCTTCCTCCCTCCTCCTCCTCCTCCTCCTCCTCCTCCTCCTCCTCCTCCTCCTTCTGCTTCCTTCTTCTTTCTCTCCCTTCTTCCCTTTCCTCTTCCTACTTCCCTCTCTTCTCTCCCCCATCACTAGCTGACTTTCCAGCCTGCCTGCCATTCTCCCGAGCCAGAACCACCTGCCTCTCTCTCCCTCTCCTTCCCTTTTATTTATTTATATCCTCTTCAGAGAGAAGGTGAGAGAGTGTCTGAATCAATCCATCCTCTGTCGAGCCTCCCAGCCCTCTCCCCCTTGCTGAGACCAAAAGCGTAAACTACTTCTGGCTATTAATTAAAAGCAGCCTCTCCCTCCGCGCTGGCGTACTCCATAAATTAATAGCGGCCTTCTTAATCAAATCTTATCTCCTCCTCGAGCCGTAAACACATGGGGCTGAGTTGGTATCTCTGTGCAGCCAGGCATGAAATTTAATTTTGGATGCTTCAGTACGCTGGGTGGGGGTGGGTGAGTACCTGTTTGGGGGGACACCCCAATTTGATTCTCAGCCCCAGCCCCAGCCCCAGTCCCTGGCCAGGCTGACTGAAGCGTATCTCATGATGTCTGGAGGCAAACACGTCTGACTCTTGAGAGCAGAAGGCTCGGGACTTCTGTGACTGCGATTGCAATCTCAGGGTTGTAATGCTCAGATCTGTCCTGTCTGATTCTCATGACATCTCTATGACGGGATGTGGAGGGAACATAAACGCTGTGTTAAGAGGCAGAAAAACCACATTTAACACGCTCTTCAGAGGTGGGTCTGGATGGAATTCCAGCTCAGCTGCTTTTAAACAGCCACCCTGACTCTCTGGTTTCCCTCCGTACAGGAGCGTAGCCATTGTCTCTTATAGCTTTAGAGTCAGAGGTAAAATGTCCCAAGCAACAGGTTCAGGACTGACTATGTCTAGTTTATAGCTGCTAGGGAAGAGACTGTCTCATCTGTAACTTACACAGGGGCATCCAGCTAGCCACAAGTTGGCATAGTCTCTGACTCAAATTCTGGCCTTTGAAATTCTGTCTCTGGGATATGGAGTCTGGGGTCACTGGGATAGACCCTGTCTTAGTCAGGGTTTCTATTCCTGCACAAACATCATGACCAAGAAGCAAGTTGGGGAGGAAAGGGTTTATTCAGCTTACACTTCCACAGGAAGTCAGGACTGGAACTCAAGCAGGTCAGGAAGCAGGAGCTGATGCAGAAGCCATGGAGGGATGTTCCTTACTGGTTTACTTGCTTCTCCTGGCTTGCTCAGCTGGCTTTCTTATAGAGCCCAAGACTACCAGCCCACAGATGGCACCGCCCACAAGGGGCCCTCCCCCCTTGATCACTAATTGAGAAAATGCCTTACAGCTGGATCTCATGGAGGCATTTTCTCAACTGAAGTTACTTTCTCTGTGATAACTCCAGCTTGTGTCAAGTTGACACACAAAACCAGCCAGTACAGGCCCCTTGAGCCATCTGGCTTGAGCCTACCACTAAGTTCTGGCCTAGCTGTGTGTCCCCAAGCCACAGGATAAGCGTGGATCCCAGAGCCATTTGTGTCAGGGCAGAGCTGGGTCAAGCCACTGCAGCCGTCCCCACTGTGCAGCTGCCAAGTGACTGCAGTATCATTGCCTCGGGGTTATGCATGGCACGCCTGTCTCCTGGGTCACTGGGCATGCCGCTCTCCTGAGCAGCTGCGGGTGTGTGCCTATCTCTGTTCCCTGGCTCAATGATTGGGAGTATCTTTGCACATTATCTCTGCTTCCCACGCCCGGACTCATTTAGCCATTCACAGATGAGACATTTAGCCACTTCTAGAGCTGATGACTCTCCATTCAGGTAGAGCATTCTGCTGAGGGCTCTGCTGGCCCCAGGCAATACACTTTTCCATCTGGCTCTGAGCGATCTAGCCCTAAGCTCCTCCACAAACAAAACCTCCTCAGTCGCCCAACCCCTCTATCTCTCTGGATCTGCCTTCGCCTATTTTCCTGAATGGGCTCCTCCTAAGCACACAGCTGCCTACCTTCATGGTGTTCTTCCTGTCCTTTGAGTCTATGGCTCTTGCTTATCTGTCAGTCTTAGAGTTAGTCTGTAATCTTGCACACTCCCAGGGAGTCAGGTCTCTCTGTTCAGGGGTTCAGCTTGGTATCCTGTCTTACCACTGCCAGACGCCAACTGTGTTCATAAGACACCTGCTCAGTATTTCTCAAAGCAGGGTCCTGTGGAATCTCTAAGGAATGCTGGACTTCTGGGGTGGGCTTCAGGAGTGTGAGTTTTAAAGAATCTTCCAGGAGACATTGGTGTGCCCTTAGGTTGGAGGACAAGGCTGTCAGGGACTGGTTTTTATCAGGGCTCACTTTGGCCCCAGGGGAAATTTGGTAAGGTCTGAAGGTATTTCAGTTGTCACAATACTGCTTCCTAGGATGTTCTGGCCCCAAAGGGCATCAGGGTTGAGACTGGGGTACCTTGTAACTTACATTAGGGGGAGGTAGGATGCCACAGACCCCTCTAGAGTCCTCAGAGGCCAGGGCAGCATGGTTCCATGGGGGAGCTTAGACACAGGGAAGGCCCAGGGAGCTCTCTGAATGACAGGTACTGCACACAGGTCAGTCCACACCCTGCTCTAGTACAGTCTTCTTCACGGGCTCTCTGGATGGTCTCTTTGTCAGAGGAGGAGGACAGAGCCTTTGTCAAAGGTCCCCAGTGGAGTGGAAGGACAGGATTAGGACTGGAGCCAATGAAGCTAGGGTGGCTGATTTACCCTTCAGGAAGCACACAGTATGACAGCAGAGAGAGGCTTGGTTGTATGCAGTGATTCGTTAAAGCAAGGCGTTGCAACTATTTGCCCCTTTCGTAGGTCTAGTCAGTGCCTACTGTATACTCCTCTTTAATCCAGCTGTACCACTGTATGATAGGAGGATTGTAAGATGTTTTAAGAACTGATCCTTCAGCTCTGGAAAGATTACTGTACACACACACACACACACACACACACGCACACACAGGCACGCACAAACAGTATGTGTTAGTGTCTTAGTATATTTTTTGGTCTCTCCCAATATGCAGAGTTTCAGGTACTTGAGGCCACTGGAAAGGGAGAGAGAGAGAGAGTCTCGGGGATCTATCTGGGCTTTGAGATATATAAATCAGAGTTACAGAGTTGAAGAAAAAAGCCAGCTCCACACAGACAAGAGCTGGCAGCCAGGAAGGTAACCTTGAAGCTGGACAGATGTGGTTCTGCGTCCCACTCTGCTGAGGAGAGGACTGTGAGTCTTAGCCAAGGTCTTTACTCCCCAAGCCTCCGTTTCCTAGTTGGTGAAATCGAGGCACTGCTGTCTGCCATCCAGCAGTGGTAAAGATCAACAGAGAAAAAATCCCCTCTGTTCACAGTGCTCCAAGATGGTGCTGGCTGGTGCTGGGGCAAAAGTTCTGGTCTGGTCCTTGGAGACTGAGACCCAAGAGCAGGCAGGTGGGCAAGCTGGCAGATGGGCAGAGCGGTGATGGGTCCTCATCCCTGGCTGTGTGCTGGGTTCTGAACAGTCAGCCTGCAGAAGGCTGGGGATTAACAGGTGCTTCTGAGGTACTAAGTGCAGTGCCATTAGCACCTAATGATGTCTTTGTCCTTGCTTGTAATCAGGTGAACTGCCAAGGACTGGAGGAGGGAGAGCCTTAAAGAGAAGGCAGGCAGTTGTCATCAGCAGCACCTGCAAATGTGTGCCTTCCACTCTGAAAGTGGCCTCTTTCCAATGGCCAGAGGGCCTGGGGGGGAGGGGGGGAGGGGAACCAGGCCTCTGGCAAGAAGGCAGAAACAGAGGATGCAGCCATCTGAAAGGTGATGGCAATCAGAGCCTTGGCTCCGTAGGAACCAGGGAGCAGTGGGGGCCTTTGAGAAGGGGCAGGCGTTTGATGAAAGAGGACATTTAGCGAGATGAATTGGACAGCTGTCTGCACGAAGGATGGGAGGGGGGAGCCTGGATCAGAGGGTCGGGCGGGAGGCTGTTCCCGGAATCTGCGCATATGTGTGAATGCGGCTAAGTACCAGGAATATGTGAGGATTGACAACCTGGCAACTAACCCCTCCTTCCCGGGCACTTGATGCCCCTATGGGGAGCAATGCAGGAAAGTCCAAGGGTCCTGCAGGGTACATGTCGGCGAGGCAGAGCTGGCTTTGCCCATCATGGAGAATAAGGGAAGAGACCCAGCACCATTTGCTATGTGGGGTGGCTATCTCCTTCCTATCAGATTCTTGACTGCTTCTTCAAACTCTGCCCCCATCATGCTGAGATATTCTGATAGTGCTGTGGTAATCAGAGACTCTAAATCCCAGGGCTCCACCTGGCATGGTGTCCCTCATTGGGATCACCCACCCTGGACTCACGCTACAGAGAATGAGGTCAGCCCCCACTAGGGTCATAGGTGTCTCCAAGTAACAGGAGATAGTTGGGGTGTTGTGCCTGCTTTCTTGTCTATCTCCCTCCCCAAGGAAGGCCCCAGCTTCTTTAGTCTCAGGCTCCATAAAGGACTTGGCAGATTAGCCATATGAGATACAGGGCCCATAGGGATACCTCCTTCCAGACCCTGGATGGTGAGGGCAGGATATAGACCAGATTTGGGGTGTATGTGTGGAATGCAGGATACGCCTGAAATGTTGGGGGCATATTTATGCTAACAGCTTAGTCCTGGACTGGGGAGATGGATCAGTAGGTAAAGAACTTACTGCCCAAGAACCCGAGTTCAAATCTACAGATCCCACATAAAACCAGGCATGGTAGCACGTGTCAGCAACTCCCTGCTCTTAAGACAAGTTGTGGGGCAAAGATAGGAGACCTCAGCCCACAGGCCAGCTAGCTTGGTGCACGCAGCCTGGAACAAGAAACCCGTGTCAAACAAAGTAAAAAATAAAGACTGACACCAGAGGTCCTCAGGCACACAGGAGCCCATACTCACCCACACCTTAACAAAAAACATTGAGATAAAAGATGAGTCTTTGTTTACTGGCTTTGCAAATATGCCCGGAACCTGACTGAGCTGGAATCCCATGTAGCTGGAGGTCACAGTGCACTAGAGAAATGGTTCTTCACCTGTGGTCTTTTGTGAGTCCAACCACCCTTTCACAGGGAGTCACCCAAGACCATCGAGAAACACAAATATTTCCATTCTGATTCATAACAGTAGCAAAATTACAGTTACTAAGTAGCAACAAAACTAATTGTATGGCTCGGGGTCATTACAACACCAGGGAACTGTATTAAAGGGTTCTAGCATTGGAAAGGTTGAGAATTACTACACTATTACTACAAGGCACAAGCACAGAAGACACCACGATGCCCAGGTCTGCTTCATCTCTCCCCGCTAAAGAGAAAAGGGAACACAGCTACCACACGGGTAGTCAGGGAGCTGGACAGGCGAGAAGCAGGCAGCCAGAAGATGGACATGGACTGGAAAAGGCACTACAGGCTCAGTCAGAGACCGCAAGCTACCAAGAGTAGGCTTGGCCTCTCCAGGACCACAGAGGATGCACCACCAGGGAGCCCAGCTCAGTCTGTCATGTGTAAGAGGAGAGGATGAGTCTCTTCAGTCCCCTCAGCTTAAAACCTGGATTCCAGCTCATTTTTCACGCCCTCCCCACCCAGCTCACACAACCCAGAGGAAGGCCATGCTCCCTAGCCTGAAGAAATCACATGTGGCTGTCCTAAGCCAAACCTGAGCAAGTAGCTGTCACCTGTGCCGCTAAGAATGACCGAGGCCCTGGGTCTCCATCAGGGCACAATTGGAGACATGAGGTTGTCCTGAACCTGCCAGCAGGGCTCTACCTGTGCAGTTAGAACATGTGAGAGCAGAGTTCACAGGATAAGAATGGTCACAATGGGTTGGGTACCCAGCCTAGGGGGAGTGTGGAGTCTGTATCCTTTTGAATTTTGAAGCAGAGCAACCTCACGGAGGTGTGGTAGTCTCCTTGCTATGCCCCTGCCAACCTCCAGCCTTCTGTCCTCATTGGCTTCCTGACTGGTGAGCTGCCTAGCAGGAATATAGCTGTCTGGAGTCTAACTGGGCTCTAGGAGCCATCACCTCAAGCCAAGCTGGGAAGGAGGGAGGACAGGCAGGGGAGGGGAGGCAGCAAGATTGGGACCCAAGAGTCTAAATCATCCTGCTATTGAAATGGGAGCAGGGATGGGCTCTCAGGGAGGGCCGGCTGTGCCCTGCTCAGGGCATCAAGAAAAGGTCAGGAAGAAAGCTGAGTTCAGTCAGCCCCACCCACCTACACATTCAACCTTCAGTTGTCTCCCCTTACCAGCACTAACAAATGACAAAGAAGAGCGACAATATACCTCGCTAGAAGTTATTTACAATGTAAGTTGTTTATTTCTAGAATTTTCCACTCCATATTTTTGGATTGTGGTTGACCTCAGCTGATGGAAAATGAAACCTTAGACAAGGGGAGTCTACTGCACACCCAGGAAGACTTGGAGGCTGGGAAGACTTCGCTAAACATGCGCCAGGGTCCTGCCTACCTTTTCTGCCCTGGATCTGGCTATGTTTCTTCCAGGAGGACTCTGTCCTTGGGTCCTGAACCTCCCAAGTGACCTCTGTCTAGTGACAGCAGGGAGTTCTGGATTTAGAGGTGTTCCTGAAAGTCCAGGCAAGTCAGGTACCCACAGGATCACCCCACAGCCTGATCCTCTTCACTACTTATAGGGCTCTACCCAGGACAACTATAGTGGGTCGGAGAGAGTCCCCCAGATGCTATGAAGTGAGCGCTTGGGATTCTGGGTAACAGACACAGCACACTCTCTCTCTGTCCAGGGGACTGGAAAGGATGGTTGGCTGAGAACTTTGGTCCCTGAAGCAGATCAGTGTTGAACCCCTGCTCTGGAACACCCCCAATCCATGCCATGTGTGCATTTGCCTGATGAGGAGATTTGGGGTTTCTTACACTGAGTAGAGTAATCGGATCACTGCGGGTGTTAACTGGATTAGCTGAAAGGCGTCCAGGAGGCAAGGCGTGAGAGGTTATTAAATCGAATAGGGGCCTAGGCCTGTGATGTGGGCTGGTGTCTGCTTGTGTTCTCCTTCTCCCTGTAGGGAGAACGGTGAGGGTACATAGCAGGGCCTTGGAAAGGCCCTCACTCAACTTCCCAGTTCATACCCAGTGTCTTTCCTTCTCTGAGTGCATGCCCAGGTCTGTGTCACTCACAGGGCATTGGCTTCTTGGCTTCTCATAGAGGATTTACAAGGGAGGTGGTTGTGGTGACCCATTTAATAGAAAGGAAAAAGTGAGGCCAAGAGATGTCCCACAGCTCACGGTAATGAAACAAGCCTGGGATGCTAATTCAGATGAGATCCATTTACTGTGATCCATCTCCACTGTCTCGTGGACTTCTGCGAACTCTCCATGTTCGCTGCCTCTGGTTATGCTGGGCAGGGAGAGAGCAAGGTGCAGGCCAGGGCAAAGGCAGGCTGTGCCAAGAGGCCTGGTGTGTTTCTGAGACCTGGGTGGCTGTGTCTGTGAGTAGGAAAAGGCCACAGGTGTGACAGCTATCAGGGGTCGGGTAGGAAGAAGGAACGAAGAGTTGAGGAGAGTTCTGGGAGGAGGCAGTGTCATGGTCCTCACTCCTTACCTCTACGCTCCTCAGCTCTGCATGGGAAGGACACACCCTGAAAAGTTCAGCAAGTCAACATAGGAAAGCCAACTCTTCTTTTGGACCCCACTTCTACAAGCCACCTCCTGATGAAGTGTGGAGTCAGTGACATTGACCTGGGTGGCCAAGGCCAGCTGGTCTGAGTTGCTTCCAATGGCCTCAGGAATAGACAGGAAGATAGATGCAGGGAGCTCTAGATTATAGGGGCCAGAAGGGTGTCTGAGGAGGCCTGGCCTCTATCCCTGAAGTCCTGGCAAGAGCCTGATCCTTTTGGAATGCATAGGGGTATCCAGGAGGGAAGGGACAGGCTGAAGTGCTTCTGGGGGCCCCTGTCAGGCTCCCTGCCATCTTGAATGGTCACCAAGCAGCTGGAGGTGTTATGCACACAGCCCAGGTGGGCTGATGGGGAAGCCCTGTGATATGGCAGAAATCAGAGGTATGGCTCTGGGGATGCTTATTAAGTCAGAAGTTTCCTGGTCTCCATACCCCAAGTAGCCCCTCTGATTTTGCCTGGACTGACATGCTGGCCTCTCACTGACAGAGAGAAGCCACACAGATTCTGGTGGCTTTGGAAGGTGTCTACCAGGAAGTCTGGGCAGACAACATGAGGCTGCCACCTGGTGCAGTGGCCAGCATTCAGGTGAGAGGTTGTCTTACCCAAGCCTCCCCCTCACTCAGTTAGATGACTCAGAGGGTACCTTCTTCCCTCCTCCTGTCCCCAGGGAACAGTCCTGAGCTGGTGCACCTGGCTTGGACACCTTGGATAGGTCAGAGCACTTAACCTCTGGGAGGCTTAGTTTCCTTATCCGTAAAGGTTTGCTGAGGTGTAGACACATTTTCTGCCATGGCACAGCTCACTCACCCACACACTCATGAATCTGTGTCTAGCTTCTCTGCTCCTGTTCTGGCCTTTGACAGGAAGCGATGGCTGGTAGCACATTCTTACCCATGCCCCTGTGCCATGTTCTGGCAGCCTGTGGCTAGGTGTGTTCTCCCCCCACCCCCCAGGGTCCAGCTGTCTCTGATGCTCCCTAAGTCCCAGAAGGAGGAGGCAGAGATAGAGATAAAGCATGGGTGGCTGGTCCCAGCCTCCCCAATGCCCGGCCATCACTAGCCTGCCCCACGGTAGATCTCTGGCAATGGGTCCTTGGCACAGACTGCAGCATTGGAGGGGAGGAGGGAGATCAGGCTGGCTGTGACTGAGAAGGGCTGACCTTGACCTTAGGGGGACCTTGCCTCCGTCTTTGTCCTGCTAGAAAAGGCATACCTAGGACTCTGAGGCCATTCCTTCTGGGAACCCTGGTTGCACAGCCTGGGGCCCGGGGGCTATCTCTTCTCCTCACTAGGCCCCTGTATCAAGCCTGGAAGCCAGGCCCAAAGGCTCTTGATTCATTTTCTCTACACTATATCTTGTCTATGTTTGTCCTCAGCTGACCTGTTCCCAGGCTCTCGCGTGTGTGTGTGTGTGTGTGTGTGTGTGTGTGTGTGTGTGTGTGTGTGTTTTGTTTGCTTTGTTTTGTTTGTTTGTTTGGCTGCTCTGTATTCCTCCTTGCTGACGTTTTTTCCAGTAATTTTAACCCTTGCATTTCACAGGGCCCATGAGATGCAGGCTGTGCCTAGGCAGGCCTTCATCCTCTCTATCTGACTGGACAGAAAGCAAGGCCTGGGTTCTGGACACAGGACACACATTTGCAGTGGGCTGTCAGCAGACACTCAGGGCTCTCTGACTGACAGAGAATTTAACTTCTGTGGCCTCAGCATTGCTAAGCAGTATAGAGACCAGCTCCCTGCTGTAGATGACCTTTTGCCAGCATCAGCCATGAGCATGGAAGGCACAGAATTAACTGGGCCCACGATGTCCCCAACAAGCTCTGGTCCCAGCTCTCAGGACTCTAGTACATCCTCTCCCGGACTCCCTCCACCTGTCTGTCTCTACAGCTCTGTGAACTAGTACTTTCAGTCTGGGTTTTGTTTGTTTTGACAGCATCCATACGTGGCCAAATATTCTCACTAAAGCCACAGATCCTGGGGCAGAGGTTCAACAGGGGTTCTATTTGCTACTCAGACATTACCTAATCAACTGGTGACCCAGTGAAGATTACACACAGATGGACCAAAGGAAGAACTTCTCTCAATCTGCCCTGGTGGGGATGTGAGGATACCCTTCTACAGCCTGGGTCAGCTCCCCCCTCCCCCACTGTTTGATGACTGTCAATATTGAGGCCATCCAAATGTATTCAGAGGTTAATCCTGCAGCTAGAGGGTTGGAGGATGGAGGATGGGGGATGGGGAGCTTCTCTAACCCTGTGCCTTCCTCTGAGTCAGGCCATGAAGAAAACCCATGGTAGCTCTGTCAGGGTCTTTCTGTTTTCACAGGCCGGTCAGCTAGCTGGCCCAGCTGCTCCGTGCTCTAGCCGATTTTAATTGTGTATTTTCCAGCCTTGCTTATGACTCAATAAAATCCATAACTCTCATAGCACCCGTCTCTCCTGGTTGCACTCCCCCTCCCCCCCCGACCCTGCCTCTCCCTCCCGGAGGACAAGGCTCTGCTCTTTATAGAAACCACTTGCTAAGCTGCAACACTGAAACCCATCACTGTCAGTAAATGACCCTCCAGGACAGGAAGCTGCCAGTTAAGTGTGGGGCTTGGGAACAGCCTGGACAGCTGGCCTCTTAGCAAAGGCTCCAAATGGCCTCACTGGGGTGGCAAGTCTACCCCAGTGTCACCATAAGGCAGGCAGGGTGCTGAGCCTGGAGGCAAGGAGACCCCAAACACAGTGAGGTCTTGGGTGCGTTTTGAACCTCTCTGGCTATCACCTTTATTTCTAGAGCACAAGAGTGGACTGAGTATCAGTGGCTCCAGCTGTTTATTTCTTCTTCATCAAAGGCCCTTCTTTCTCCCTCTTCCCCCCCTCCCTCTCCTTTCTTGCTTTATAAAGAAAAAATTAATTGGAGACAGAGTCTCCTTAGGTAGCCTTGGCTGACTTGGAAATGTCTATGTAGATCAGGTTAGCTTTGAACTCAGAGATCTGCCTGCCTCTGCCTCTTGGGTACGAAAATTAAAGGCAACATAAAAAATTTTTTTTGAGATGTAGTCTCATGTGTCCCAGGCTGGCCTTGAATTCTGTATACAGCCCAGGATGACTTTGAGTTTCTGGTCCTTCTGCATCACCTCCTGACTGCCAGGAATATGGCCCGGGTGCCAACATATTGTTTTAGGTGGTACTGGGGATCAAACTTAGGGCTTTGTGTCTGCTAGGCAAGAACTCTACCAGCTGAGCTATTCCTAAGCCCCAGAAATGTGTAAGTAAAAACATAAACAGGTCCCTAGTGTTATGAATACAATGTTGTGTGTGTGTGGGGGGGGCGCCTTTGGCGGACCCATGCCAAGGTGCCCCTGTGCAGCAGGCCTGGTGCCAAAGAGGTTTATTTGGGGAGGGGAGAGGAGTGAGGACCTTGGGAAGGGGTAGAGGCATATAGACCGGGAAGACAGAGAGGAGCAGAGCCATGAAGGCAGAGAAACGGGGAAGGGCAAGAGGGAGAGGGTGTGCGCGGAGGACAGAGAGAAACTGAGGTCAGGGAGAGATCTGGGCATAGCCATTGGCAGTAGGCGATAGCATAAGCAGCTGCTAGGTCCCTGAGGGCAGAGCAGTGAAATCACCTATGTGCTACCTACCACCTAGTCTGTGAAAATCCAAACAGGACTTCCTGGTTAGGGAGCAAGTAGAAAGTGTAGCATCCCCCTAGATGGGCCCACGGGGCTCCTGTTTTTGTTTTGTTTTGTTTTGTTTTGTTTTTGTTTTTGTTTTCCCCAACTGGAATGGCCTATTAGGCTTAGAAGCCTCTAGAAGGCAAAGACTGGAGATTTTGCTCTACTGCCTCCCACACCGTGAGCCTGGCCTGTGATTTGCTCGTTGTAAGGCTCAGAGAGAAGAGGGAAGAAGGGGAGAAGGGGGAAGTAGGATGAAGGGAGAGCAGTGTGCATGAACCCACATCTGTCTTCTCTCTCCCTTCAAGTATTGCTCAACTCTGTGTCCTGCCTGCCCGCCCCCCACACACCCCCAGCCACCTCTCTTGCTTGGACCTAGGATAGAGCCACACTGGCTCCTCCCCAGACCCTGCCAGCAACTAGTTTGCTCTCATCCTCCAGGAAGCTGAGCCCGTGGTCTCCAACGTGGGGGTTGAAGGCTTCTAAGCTGTTCCTGGGAATTCTTCCAGGGCAGGAAGTGGGCAACTCCATCTGTACACAGATCGACAACCCCCATGCCCGTGGGTCATCAGTGGTCGATGGTGACATTTCCAGGATACAGATCCACTTAGAAGCAAGGCTACATTTAGAGCCTTGCTCCGTCGCCACACACTTCCTCAAACTGTGGTTGTCACATCAACAGCCACAAATATATGGCAATATCTGTGCTTCCTTGACACCAGGCCCCTGTGCTGGAAGCAGAGATGCTGACCCTCTCAGCTTAGTCTTGGGCAGCCTGATCCTTCCGCTTCCTTCCTTCTCTGTCCAGGGTTCTCCCCAAGTGCCCAAGGACAGCAGCTGTGTGCTGGCTTGAGACCACATCTGGAATTCATCCTCTTCATTAAATTAGTGGCTGTCTCCCAAGTCCCTGCTCCCTTGATCTTCCAAATCCCTATCCTTGCTGCTAACAAGGGTTTTAATTTGTTCATTACATTCCTTTCCAATAGGCCTCCTGGCCTCTGCCCACCCTGGGTGGGGGTTGGGAGGGGGGAGCCCCAGGGCTCAAGCTTAGAGCTATCATAGCTCAGAGTACCCAGGATCTTCCTAGGGCAGCCACCTCGCAAGCTCTGATCCTCACTCAGCCCCTTTCCTGACACCTCTGAGGATGCCTGGGAGATGGTTTGGGGACAGGTCATCAAGCTCCCCTTCCAGCTCCTCTCCTTTCAGTGACAGGCTTTGCGGCCATGCAATCAATGCAGACAACTCGATCTGGCATCAAGGCCCTGTGTAAACCACAACCCATCAAGAGGCATTTATTGTCCTGAAAACAAACAGTCCCCTCCCCCAGGCCAGCCAGTCCCACTTGGGTACCCTTCCTCTGTCCTTGGAGCAGCTCAGACTGACTAATCCAGGCAGCTCTCTCTTTGCATTCCTGTCTCTGCCCAAGCCAGACTTCGGTCTTCTGTGGGGCAGGAAGCAGGATGCCAGGGGTCTGTCTTTCTTAGTGAAGGGAGTTTAACTGAGTGGACTCCTGGGTAAGTGTGCTTAGTTGAATAAAATTTGCCCCAAATTTATGTCAGTGTAGAAGATCAGGATGTGGCCTCATTTGGACTTGTGGTTATTACTTGAACTTGATGATAAGCAGTCTAGGTAGGGGCCATCCTTAGAGAACAGAGGCACCCCCCAGGGGGCCATGTGGAAGGAGGAGTCACTCACAAGCTGTGTAGCCAGCCTGTTAACTTCCTTATCCTATATGGGTCCTAATGTCCCTCCTCATTATAGGGGAGCGGTTAAAACAAGGTCAAGGGTGGGCTTTCCTAGGGGATGAGTGGAGTTTCCTAGGGGCATGGGTGGGCTTTCCTAGGGGGATGGGCAGGCTTTCCTAGGGGGATGGGTGGGCTTTCCTAGGGGGATGGGTGGGCTTTCCTAGGGGGATGGGTGGGCTTTCACAAGGGATTGGATGGACTTTCATGAATGATGGTATCACAGAAACACAGAGAGGAAGGAGTGAGACAGAGATAGAGAAGCCAAGACAGTGAAGGCACAATGACAACAAATGATCCCTGGTGGCCTCCCAAGGGAGCCCACATTGTCCATACCTATTTTGGACTTCTAGCCTTCAGCCCTGCCTCAAGCTACCTGGTTCACACCACTTGGATGAGGTGGCAGATTGGGGAGGTTTGGGAAATTGAGACTGGGAATTTGCAATACTTCATATCTCATCACAAACGCCGGCCACTAATGGCTGTGAGGCTGGACTTTGAGCCTCTGCCTTCCAAGAGTTTCTTGGGAGGCCCAGAGACCACAAAGCATAGCAATCCTGCACAGCAGGCGGCTCTCAGCCTGAAAAGAGGCTGGGCCTAGAGGAGCAGAGCCCACCCCCACCCCAGTCTCCTCAGATCCCACACCACACACTCCTCAGATCCACAAAGCCCCTGAGAACCATTCATCCCACAGTATCTAGGAATCTCGAGTAGTTAGCAAGACGGCAGTCGCCTGGTAGGTGTTAATTAATGAGTTTGTGGATGGAAGAAACATATCCAAGTTTTTATCGGTTCCTGTGCAAAGCTTTGTGTTTCAGATGTCATGTGGTCATGGAGTTGGATGGCTTCTTCCTCTACGCTTAGTCTCTAAAACTGTAAGAAACCCATACAAGGAGCCCTCTGTTGGGGCTGGCAGACCCTTGGGGAGGATGTTAGTTTAAAGCAGGGTTTCTCCACCCCAGTACTGCTGGCAACATGGCCTGGAGTTTAGACCACAGTTTGCTGCAGGGCCGCCCTGTGTCCTGCAGGATCTTAGCAGAGTCCTTGGCCTTTACCCACTCGATGTAGGGAGATCTCAATGCTCCTCTCCAAGATGTGACAACCCAGAGTGTCTACAGACACTGTAACATGTCTTCTGGGGGTGCAGAAAGGATGCAGGTTCCAGGTTGTTCCCCCAAACTGCTGCATTATCTGAACATGGGCTTGGAGGAGCAGGGTGTACTCTGGGTCAGGGAGCATTGCTTCCACCATCAGTAGACTGCCCTGACAACAGAGCTCCCTGTCTGAGGGTTCCAGGCACAGGCTAGATCACTATGAATGAAACAGACAGAGACTTCTAGCTTTAGATGGAAGAGTCATACTAAGCACCTACGTGTCGTCTGGAAGATTCTAGAATGCCCTGGTGTCAACCACATTGATGATGGTAGGCATGCTATCTGCCTCTCCAAATCATAGCTGCTCATGAGTCTAAAGACAGCTAACGGTCTATGGTGAAGGTAATCATGATGTCACAGGAGGCAGCACAGTCTTCTTAGGTGAAGGAATATTGGCTGCCTCCACTCTGAATCTTTGAACATGGCAGCAGTCACATGAATACCACAATCCTGCACTGGAGGCATTTCAGATATACCTTCTCCTTAAAAGTACCCCAGAGAGAGGCAGTAGCCCCATTGTGAAAGCAGAGGACATCAAGGCTCAGAGAGATTAAGAAAGTTGCCAGAGGCTACACAGCTTTGAGTGGTTCCTTCTACCATACAGACCCCCCAAAATACTCCCTTGTTACTTATGGTGTCTCCTCCCTGGGATGCTTCTTAAAGGGGCAGAAGCCCATGGTCGCGAGTGTCCTCTCCATAGGATCCCCTGGGAGAGGACTCAGAGAATGTGGAGGGAGGAGGGAGGCCCATCTGGCAGAAGGACAATGGTTGTCTTAGAACCCAGGGCCAAATGGGCAGCACACACCCTGGAGTCTGCCACATGTAGGGAACGCCCGCCGGGCAGCTCCTGGACACAGGCGCCAACACGTCAGCCTGCCTGGCCACAGAGTGTTTGTTTCTAGGGCGAGGCCAGGAGTGGTTTCCAGGTGGGGGTCGTGGAAACCCATGCTCACACACATGCTCTCTTGAGCTGTGCCCCCAGCCAGTCCTCAGAACAGAGCCCCATTCAGACTGACTGAAGAGCCGACCTGCGTAGCCAACAGTCATATCCCTTCCAGGAAGGATGGAGAAGTCGTCTCCGGAGGGTAAGCAGCCAAGGCTACCACTGGCATCCTTAGAACCCTCCCCATGAGTGGCACACACGGCTGCAGGAAGTGAGCTAAGGCATCGGGACACCTCAGATTTCCCCGAGGGAATTCCTGCCTGCAACACACAGCAATGTAGCTATATATAACAGCTCAGAAGACCAACGGGCTGTGGGTTTCAAGGGACAAGTAGTGATTCTGGGACCTCGCCGTGGCTCCCCTTTCTTCTCTGACAGATTCCTGGAACAGAGGACAGCTAGCAGCTCATCTCTAAATCTAGGAGACCTGACCAGGTCATTCATCATGAGGGGTGCAGGAGAAATGGGGATACTATTAGGGATTCAGCCCCAGCTCTAACAGGCAGGGTTCTCAATAAGATGACAAGCACATGGGGACAGAAATGGAAGGGATCACTTTGGGATGCTGAAGATTTTGGCGATGCTCAGTAGGTCTGGGCTCATCACAGATATCTCATCAGGAAGGGGAGTGTGACAGTGACTTAAGCCACGGGGGAAGTATGCTTTACTGGTGACACCCATTGTCGTTGGACCACTGCAAGAAGAGGAGATTCTCAAGAGAGATGGAGGAGAGTTAGCAGGCAAAAGGATGCTGGAAGACAGGAGTTCTGGGGCCAAGGAGAGGAAGCACCTGAGGGGAGGGTGGGGAAGCCATTCAAGGAGCCACTAGATGGGGGGGGGGGTCATAGACCACTTTGACCAAGCCTCAAAGGAAGGATATGGGTAAGTGGTGATGGCACTTCCCGGAGGTGTGCAGGGGAGACACCAGCACAAGAAAGAGGTGCTGACAGATGAGACTATATGCTGACAGTAGAGACCCTGGGAAGTGAGGCAAAGGCCCAGGTGACAGGGTACAGGTAAGGACTGGGTGGGTGGGCACAAGCTCCCTGAAGAGCTGCCTTTGACCATGGAAGATGGGAGCAGACATGGGGAATGAGACGCGGTCTGGAGGCTGGAGGGGAGGAGACCCCATGGAAGGTATCTTTCACCTTTTGGGAAGGACCATCACTAGTAGCTTGTAACTCTCATTTTGGATTTTCCTATGCGTTGACTTGACATCATCCCTTGGAGGTCTTCCCTGATACAGTGCCTTATATTGCTTGTATGCACTAACCGTGTCCCTCAGTTACACATGAGCCAACAGGCGTGTTCATCCTTACGCCACTTTGACGCATGCTCAGTATATCATGGTGACATCATGCTCAGAGTAGATGGACTACTTGGCCATCTCTTCCCTCAACCTCTACGCTCCCCTCTCAGATTCCCCAAGTCTGACAGAGCTAAAACCCTACTTCCTGCCAGCCCAGTGAGATCACAGACAACTGTGGACTTGCCTTTTTCCTTCCTGGGGTTTAAGAAAAATAAGAAAACAATCTACTCAGACCAAACAAAGCAAATGAGGTGGCCTCAGAGGGTTGATGAGATCCAATTAGCAGAGATGGAGCTGTGTTGCCTTCCTAGCACAAACATCTTATTTATTTGTGGGGTGCTCGTCAGGGGATGGCACGCTGAGCATGTTTCTTGTTATTACTTTGCTTCATGCCTCAACTAACACGGATGGACTTTCCGGGGACAGCCTGTGGTTCTTAGAGGCTGTGACAGGGGTTCAGGGAGCTGGACTGGCAGCCCCTACTCCCCAGGAGACCTGGACAGGTGGAGGCTGGGTAGGCTGTGAGAAAAGGTCAGGGGGTGGGGCACATGGGTAAAAAGATAGCAATACCTACCCCATGCTGGGGCTCATTCTGTACTGGGGTGTCTGAGGCACTCTGTTCATACACTCTCTCCATCACTGCACGGTCAGATGGCAGGGTCCACATGGAAGCTGGGGAGGTGGTGTCAGCTGACCCAAGCAGCCTGACTGGGAAATGGTGACACTGGTTTCTAGCCACCTTGGCTCGCTCCAGCTCTCCCCTTAGAAGCATGCTAGGTACCTTCCTGGATCGTCCATATGGTCCTGTGTGGGGAGGGGAAAGGGAAAGGCCAGAGAGTTCGGAGCAGATGCTGCAAAAGGCACTGAGGCTGGGGCTCTGAGGAGGAGCTGGCGGAAGGGTCCTACTGTGGGCTCGAAACCATTTTCTAGGTGCCAGGTAGAAGGGCATGGGACTGGTTCGTGTCAGTGGAAGCTCTCCAATATTTGAGGCTCAAGCCAGACTTGGTAGTTAGCTGGGCAGCTGAGGAGGATGGCTTCTTCATGTCGTATTCATTTAATACTCTTTCTAGGAGTGACCTCTTTTTCTAACATTTTGTTTCTTAAATTTTTTTTTATGTTCATGGGAGTTCTGTCTGCATGTATGTTTGTATACATACGTGCAGTGCCTTTGGAGGCTAGGAGGTCATGGGATCCTCTGGATCTGGAGTTATAGATGGTGGTGAGCAGCCAGGTGGGTGCTAAGAATGGAAGCTGGGTCCTCTGAAAGAGCAGTCAGTGCTCTTGACCTTTGAGCCATCTCATCCATCTCTACTTTGCATTCTCTAAGAGGTAAGATGTGTCCCCTAGAAGGGGCAATGGCTGAGTCAAGTGCCAAAGTCGGGGATGGTAAGTAGCCAAGAGGGCTCTTCAGAAATATCTAGAGCTTCAAAAGGGAAGAGGTGTCTGCAACAGGATGGCCATGATGGGAATGACCCCAGGGGAAAGTAGGGTTGAGGGACTACAGGGGACACATATACTGCTAATAGTCTGTGCAATGGCCTGTGAGAGAGTTACCTTTCAGTCACTGTGACAAAATGCCTGAGACAGAAAACTTGTGAGGAAGAAAGGTTTATCATGGCTCCTACTTTTAGAAGTTTCAGGTGACAGTCATTTGACCCTGCTGCTTTGAGCCTGCAGCTACACAGATCATGGTGGTGGCATAGAGTTCTACCCAGGAAGCAAAAAAGAGGAAGGAGCTAGGGTCCTAGAGTTCCCTTTAATGACTCCTAGGATATGCCTCTAATGATGTAACCTCCTTCCATCAATCCCTGCTTCCTAAAGGTCCCATTACCTTCCAGTGATACCATGTTCAGTGACCAAGCCTTTAACATGTAGGTCTTGGAGGGAACATTCTACAACTTTACTTTAACACTACTTTAACAGTTAACTGGCCCCACCTCATGGGGAAGGCCATGGTCGTCAATTTATTCATTCAACAAACCTGCATTTCCCAGGCAAAGATCTGGGAATTAAGGATCTTCTAGTAGACCACTCGCTGAGACGGAGGTCATTGCCCTTGGGGGTTTAGCTGCCTTCTGGGAGTCAGTCTGGTAGAGCGTGAAAAGGATCACCAATAAGGAAGATCAACAGGTAAATGGTGTAAAGTACTAGAGGGTAGTGTGTGCTGTGAAGAAAACAAAAGCTCCAGAGTCTAAGGCACAGGCAGAGACTCTAGGCACAGGCTGCTATATCTGATAGGGGAAGAAGTTAGGTCCTACCCTAGAGGCCATGCTCCAAGTCAGAGCCCAGTAGTTCCCTGGGCAGAACACTCCAGATAATACAGTGAGCTGACCGAAGTTCTAGAGTGTAGCCACATAGCAGTGTGAAGCTTAGAAGAGGCCATGTGGCTAAAGACCAAGGTGTGAGGCAGAGGCTCAGAGAAGCAACAGTGGTTAATAGCATAGGGCCCCACGAGCCCTGGCTCTTACTCTAGGCCGGTAGCTGTCAACCTTCCTGAAGCTGTGATCTATTAATACATTTCCTCAAGCTGTGGTGACTCCTCACCCCAAAATTATTTCATTGCTACTTTGTAACTGTGATTTTTGCATACTTTTATGAATTGTAATATAAATATCTATGTTTTCTGATGGTCTTAGGTGACCCCTGTGAAAGAGTCACTTGACCCCCAAAGGCATTGTGATCCCACAGGTTGAGAACCAGTGCTCCAGAGGCTTCCACTGGGAGCTTTGAGAACCCATGTTCTGGTTTCGACTTGGTAATTTTAGAATAGTGTAGCTCCACTGGTGTACAGGAAGCTCTAAATCAGGTCCACAGAACTGCCCCAAAACCAGCATGGCGGTACACACCTATAATCTCAATGCTTCAGAGGTAGAGGTGGGAAGGTCAGATGTTCATGGTCATTGCCCACTACATAATGAGTTTGAGATCAGCTTGAGCTACATGAGACACTGACTTAAAAAACAAAACACAACCCAACAACCCAACACTCAAACTAGGACAGTTTTAGATTGAGCCACAGCAGAGATAGGATGGCGGCTTCCTGCATCCCTATCACCTAATCTCCTCTTTGTTACCATCTTGTCTACTGCTGTACACAGGTAACAGCTAGGGAAGCAACAAGGGCCCATTACATCCCATCCCTTCATTACACACACCATGTACATCCAATGTCCCCAGCTTCCCCATCATCTCCCACATGCCACCCAGAACCCTACCTTCTCATGTCATGTCTCTCTACAGTGACCATTCCTCAGGCAAGCCCAGTCTATGATGACCTTGGACCTTTTGAGTTGTAACAGTTTAGCTATAATTCGTCATGTGCCTTACTTTGGGGATTTGGCGGGGGTGGGGGTATAGAAAACCACAGATATAAAGTACTCTTTCTGTCGTATTCCAGAAGGGGACACGAAGTCCATGTGACCCATCACAGGTGACATTAACCTTGACCACTGGTGAGGTAAGACTGGCTAGGTTTCTGTACTGTCAAGGTGCATGGCTGACTTTCCATATGGTGTGCTCAGAAACTAATGCTTGATGTGCAGGCCACACTCTGGGAGAAGAGCTGCTTCTTTTTAAGAGGTGACAGTAGTCACTGTCCAGAGGCAGTCACCACGGCAGCTCAGGCTCAGATGCTGCTTCCTGGCACCTTGAGGCGGCAAAGCAGGGTGCTGAACTTCATGTAGGTCACTGGCACGTCCCTGTCTACCAGTTGATTCCATTGATTACTTGCAGGACTGAGAGGGTGAAGTAGCCAAGGGTAAAGTCCTGGCTTTGGACACACATGCCTTCACATTGCCCTCTACAAAACTGAGAAGGCCTAGGGAGGAGACTGTCTCGAGGGACACGTGGGAACTTAGATAAGGTTAGGCTGGGGCAGTGCGGCCACCTTCATGAACAGCAAATTGGGTAAGTAGATCCAGAGTTTGACAGTTAGGTCTAGGCTAGAGGGATGTTTATAGGAGCCCTGGGCACGGACACGGGGTGAGATCACCAAGGGGCGAGTGTGTATGGGAAGAGGAGCCAGGTGGGGCCCCAGGATGCTGTGACATCAGAGTTTGGACATCTAGAGAAGCCAGTGTGAGAGGCACCAAGGCAAGAGTAGGCTATGCAAGGAGAAGACAGTTAAGGGGCATCTTGGTGGGGTACAGGAGTCCAAGCCTGAGGTGGGACCACAAGAAGAAGGGAAGAGGGAAGCAGGGACAGAAGAAATAAGAGCTTCTTTCTAAAGATGAAAGTTCTGTGCTATAAAAGCAGCAAAGACATATAAGATGGGGGGGGGGGAGAGGGAGAGGGGGAGGGGCAGGAGCCGACTAGAAGAATCCCAAGGTAGGAGACGCCACAAAACTCAATTCTACAACTGGGAGTGAGCACACATGGTAGCGACAGGTTCTTAGTAATGCGTGCGACAGCATCCTAAGGCTGTGTCACACCTCAAAGCCGCCAAGCCTGGGAAGGAAGCACGGAATGGTAGGACCAAGGTGGGGCTGTTGTATAAGACTCTCCTGGATGCCTCCAGAACTTCCTGGGTATATACGAGGTTCCCCACCACAGCAACCAAGAGGCAACCATGAGACCAATCCAGCAAGGCTTGCAGTAAGCAGGGAGAGCTCTTCAGGAGGCTGCAAAGGAAACCTACCTAGAAAGACAGAGGGTTCCTGGTGTCCTTGCCTATACCACTGGTCCTCCCAGCCCTGTATAGATAGAAGAAGAAAATGCTCTCTTCACTCCTCAAGGCCTCTGGGAGGTACTTTAAAAATATCTAAATGCTCCAGAGCTTCTGCCCCAAGGGCTCCACCAGCCAGCCTTGAAACCTCCTGCAGTTACATCCTAAAAGTCATACGTTCTTAAGTGTGCGTGTGTATTTCTGAGGAAAGGAGCCAGAGGTTTCTGAGGACACAGAGCCATCAGAAGACAAAAAGGGACCTGCCAGCCAGTGGGGGTACACACAACACACACACCACACACAACAACCCCTACTTCTAATTTGGAAGCTCCCTGCCCCATCCCAGACACTGCAGAAGAGGAGGACCACTCAACCAGCCATTCTGTCACCTCCCTGAATTTTGCCTCACCCCATGTCCCAAGAGGCTGCACATCTCAAGGGCAGTGTGCAGGATTCTCTGTATCTGGGTCACTGTCTGGGTCTCTGACTCATAGGCTTGCTTCAGAACGGTCAGGATGCGGACTGTTAGGCGAGCAGTCACATTTGCTTATTCCCTCAAAGCAGCTGAGTGAGAGGCTGGGTGAGCACGTGGTCTGTGTACAACTGGTGGGTGGGTGTGTTTGTGTATAGTGGCATGTGTCCAAAAGACGCAGGCATATGAGCACTCGAATTTGTGTGTGCACATGTGCTCATGTATATGTGGAGGTATGTGCTGGGTGTGTCAGAGGAAGAGGGCAAGTGCGCATGAGCAGGGAATGCATATAGGTGGAGAGAGAGAAACACGGAAAGCAAGAGCCCAGGGACATGTGTTCCCACATGTCAACTTCATGGACATGAGTTTTTCTTGAGAGAGAAGAACAAGATTTGTCAGAAACACCGTACAACACTTCAAAGAATGTGGAATTGGTTCCCAGTCCTGTGTCTTCTCTGTGGAGTGAACCTGGACTTTACTAGAAATGAGACACTGACTGCCCTGTCAGACAGGGATCACACTAACATTATTTAAGAGATACGCCCCTCCCAGAGCTCAGAGAAGCTAAGTTACCGTCCAAGCTCACAAGCTCTGAGGGACATAAACGTCTGGCTTTCTCTGAGGGGAAGGTAGGAGATTTAGGTTAGCACCCACTCTGTCATTCAACGCTGTGACATTCCTGAGGGAACCCCTGCTCTGGGAAAAAACCCCATCATATAGGAGAGCCCAGTCCATCTTAGAACCCAGAGCTTTCCTAAGAGGACCATGGTGGAGCCAAAATCTTTTCCATAGCTGGGCCAGGGTCTACCATGACCAGGGGCCCTCATCAGGGCTTCCTTGAGCTGTTACCTGTGACTACCTTGCTGGATGACCAGAGCCCTGGGACAGTGTATAAAAGCCCAACACAGTCCTGGCTGGGATCCATCTTCCAAGTTTGGTATTCTCTGCCTCACATGGTTAGTAGAATATACACCATGGAGAACGGGGTATAAGATCTGTCATTCTGAGACTGAGTCACTACAGCTCCTAGACTTGGCACCCTACAAATGACTCCTGACCCCCTCACCTGACCCCTGACCCCTTCACTTTTGCTCACTGGGCTTTCATGGAAAGAGCCCATGAAACATGATTCAATTAAGGATGTTTCTTGGTCGGCATTAGCTCTCAAGAATCCATCCAGTCTACCTACACCCTTGCCCTCAGGACCGGGTTCTTGCCAACTTTGCTCTTCTGTCCCTTTAGCCAATATCCTGGGATATGCTACCAGAGGCCAGGGACAGAGAGAGCTGTCTTCTGGGTTTGGGCTCAGACTGCTTCTAGGGCTGGACCTGTGTGGGAAGAAAGAGCAGGATCCTCCTCTCCACGTGCCGCTGGTCATAGAGAGTTTAAGTACCGACGACACCTCCCCCATCTCAGGAGGGAGCCCACATTACCCATCAGCCACCAGGGAAGGCTCCCCACAGTACAGTTGTGAATTAAACATGCAGCCTAATGAGTTGATTTTATTAGTTTGCAAACGCATTGAGAACTCGTTATCAAAATAAACATCAATTCCTTTCACCCCTGCTGCAGCCTCTTCAAGCGAGGGAAGATAAACACAAATACACAGCGGCCAGCCGTGACCTGGATGCGTGTGCGGGCTACAAGCTAGACCAGAAGGTCCCATAATCCCTCACTGTTTCATGGGCCCTGTTGGGGTAGAGGGGAAGGAGGCCAAGAATGGGTCTTTTGCAGATCACAGCATGATCAATGATGGGAGGATGGCCCTGTCTCTGGCTCAGGTCCTCTTGCTTCAGCCTGGTCCTTGTAGGGTGTGGAAGTATCTTCCAAAGTAGGGGATGCATAAACACAGCAGACAAACAGCAATGATGTCAATACAACAACAGCAACAACAACAACAACAACGACAACAACAGCATGCAGCAGCTCAGGGCTGTGCACCAAGACAATTTGGTGGGCAAAGTGATACCACCCTATAGAGACATGCTGAGGCTTGCCTGTCATGCTGGGGAGCAGGGGATAAGGGGCAGCTGGCCTCAGGGATTTGTTAGTCAGGCCCCTGCAGAGCTGAGTGAAGGAGCCTAACCATGGTACAAGTCTGCAAAGACTCCATAATCCTGGGGCCAGGCAGGGGGCAGGAAGATGGGCAAGGTGACCTTTGCAGGAGCCAGGGCTCTCGGTGGCTCCATGCCTGGTCTCCCTGGAGACACCAATGGTGGCTGCTCTCTGTACTGTCCCTCCCTTCCCCCATTCTCCAGGTCCCTGGCCACAGGCCCCAAGGGGAGGGATGGTTCCAGGCTGGCAGAATCATCCGGGAAGCTGGTCGGACAGGGACAGTATTGTCACGCTCTGCAGTCTTTGCTGTCTTTGGAAAGGTTGTTTCTAATCCCATTTCATCCGCTTTCTATGGCTGTCAGCTGTTTGCAGGCGTGGGAAGGCCCGGTGTCTGAAACCGGAGCTATTGTGCACTCCCTCCTCCCACATGTGCTCATCCATCCATCATGTCATCCTGGACCCCTTTGTTGGCTGGCCAGGCCCCTGCCAATGGCATCTCCACCCCCTCCCCAGCTGCCCCACCTTCCCTTCTATTTTGGGCTACAGCAGGCCAGGCCTGGGATGCATCAGCCAAGTCCCCTGGGAGGAAGAGAGGAGAGGAGGGGTAGGGGCGAGGGATGGGCCTCTGAGATTCCACCGGGAAAGACTTAACTAAGGTCCTGAGACTTGCTGCAAACCACAGAAGAGGTAAGGAGTATCTTGGAGAATAAAAGAATCTGTGCACTTAGCCAAACACACCCCACAATGCACAGTACAGCCCAGACAGGTACTCAGAGTGGACCCCACGCCTGCCAGGGGTTCCTGTAGAACCTGGAGCCCACGTTTAATACTTGGTTAGCCAGAGAGTTAAAAAACAAACAAACAGAAGAAAGAGGGGCTGGGGGTGCAACTCAATTGGTAGAACACTCACTCAGCATGGACCTAGGTTCAATGCCCAGCACCTTAGAAAGAGACATGGTGACATATGCCTGTAATCTTAGTACTCGGAGGTGGAAGCAGACCACCAGATAATCCTTGAATATACAGTGAGTTTGAGGACAGTTTGAGCTACATGAGACCCTGTCTCAAAAAGAAGTAGAGGAGGAGGAGGAAGAGGAAGAGGAGGAGGAAGAGGAAGAGGAAGAGGAGGAGGAAGAAGAGGAAGAGGAGGAAGAGGAGGAAGAAGAGGAAAAGGAGGAAGAGGAGGAGGAAGAAGAGGAGGAGGAGGAAGAGGAGGAGGGGGAGGAGGAAGAAGAGGAGGAGGAAGAGGAGGAGGAGGGGAAAGAAGAGGAGGAAGAAGAGGAGGAGAGGGGGGAGGAGGAGGAGGAGGAGGAAGAGAATAAAATGAGCAAACCCACTGCCCCCATCTCTTAGTGCCCAGGACATACGAGAAAACTCAGTCCACTCTGCCTCCTCTGGTCTTTGCTCTCTCTAAAGTCTCCCCCTGCCCGGCCTACATTTACTGCACTGATTTACGCTCCCTGGATGAGTTTTCCAAGCTTTGGGCCTTCCTAACCTTTGCTCAGTCTAGGGTGTCCTCCATTTCCCTGCAGGCCTGTGCCTAGCCATGTGGCTTCACAGTCCAGCCCAGAGAAGCACTCAGAGCAGACCACATGCCTGCCCAGGGCTCCTAAAGAACTTGGAGCCGACTTTTCACACTGGGCTAGCCATCCTGGAAATCCTACGATCGCATGTCCCCACTAGACTGGACTGTAAGCCTAAGCTGGGCTGGAGGCCGGGACTGAGACATCACAGGCATCTTTAAACGAGAGCTCACGAAGGCCACTCCTCAGTTGCTGCACGCGTCACGCCTGGTGTGGAACAACTGTTCCCCAAGTACTGGTGTTCCGTCGTTATTATCATCGCTGGTCTTGATTGTATTTTCCAGCCCCGTGAACCATGCCAGTACCCAACAAGCATGCGCCTGGTGTGAATGCTAGTGGCTCTCAATGTGGGATTATGTTTTAGGGTCTGAGGGAAGACAGAGCAGGGGACAGCCTTAACATCGCTAGCTTTGCCACCTACCCAATTTGGCTGCTGCTGCTGCGCCCCAGGCCTCATTGTGAGCACACTGCTCTTTCCCTTTACCTACGATGACACTTTTCACAGTCCAAAAATAGCACGTGGAAAATTCCAGAAATAATTCATACATTTAAAATAACTTTTATACAGAATATGTTATTGATCTACTGGATTCCCTTATGTTGCTAATACCGGATTGTTATGCCTAAGTTATAAGTTAAACCATCATGGCTGGGGAGGTATGTAGAATACAGCATATGTAGGACTTAGTATTGTCTGTCAAGGGCCTTGTAGCTAAGAGGTGATGACTTAAATTATCTAAGATCCCTAAATCCGCTCCCAGGAGAACAGAGCCCAGAAGTAGTGCATTACCTGTGGCCCACTGCCCTAAGGAACCCAACACTGAGGCACTGGGGGGTTCAGAGTTCTGTGCATAGTGCTTAGAGAACGTCTCAGATGAGGCGGGCATGTTGTCTCTGCTCACTGGAAATGATGGAAACCCAGACACCATCCTAAGCTCTAGGCTATGTCCTGTTCTCCATGAACTCGATGGTCTGTCTGCCTGAGTGGACATATCACCCAGTTTCTGGAGCTGATGCCTCCTCTTTCCCCAGAATGCCATGTGGGTGCTTCCGGGCAAACGGACCTCAGGGTCCTTCCTGCCTGTCCAGCCTTCAGCCGCCCCAGGTTTCCAGGCTTCCTCACCTTCCCTAACTTTCCCTTTCCTCTCCTGAGCTAGGCAAACTCTGGAGCTCCTCGGGTCTCCCCAACAGGAGCCACACAGCCTCGGCAACCCCACACCAGAATGCTACGCATACTCACAGACTCATCGTGAACATTCTAGGAAGTAGAGGCAGGCTGACCCCAGGCCTTCTGGGTTGTCTCTGTACTTATAGACCCTAAGCATGGGTTCTTTACTGGTATAGTTTGCTTCGGTTTGCTCTCTCCACTGAATTAAGGCATTGTAATGGGTCCATTTTCTGGAATAATGGAGTTTTCACCCTGGCTGTTGAGGCTGGGAGCAATGAATATTCTAAATTTCTATATAAGAAGAATGTTAAGAGCCTAGCGCAACTAAGCACTACAAAGAAGTTACAAGTCCACAGGCCAGGCCTAGAACAGTGCCCAGAGCTGGGGTAGTAGGTCCGTGTAGGCGCTTTCTCCAGAACGGCAATAGGATACCTCAGGAAAGATGGGACTCCAGGGCTCAGGGCCCAGTGGGACAGCTGGGAATGGAGGGGGAGGGAGGGCGGGTGAGCAGAGAAGCCATTCTCCCTAGGAAGCTGGGGAGAAAGGGGGGCAGCATGGGAGTTAGGATTTTCACATGCCTACGCCTGGCAGCCTGGCATGGGAGAGGCAGTTGGCAGTATTTACTGAATGAATAGAGGAACAAATGACCGCAAGGGAGAGCACACTTGTGGGCCAGATGGCTAGCGTCTGTGAGGTGAAGGGCACTGCAGAGAGGTGTGAGTGTGCATGCTCATGAACCTGTGTGCATGTGTGTGTGTGTGTGTGTGTGTGTGTGTGTGTGTGTGTGTGTGTGTGTTCTTACACATGGAGGTCAGAGGTCAACCTCAGATGCCATTTCTCTGGCATATCCACTTTTGAAGCAGGGTCTTCCGTTGATCTGGAACTCTATCTGTCTTTACCTTCCCAGCACAAGGCGTGTGTACCACAACACGGAGCCTTTTTAATGAGGATTCTGGGGGATTGAACTGGAGTCTTCACGATTCTGCAGCAAGCACTTTTTCAACTCCAGACTTACTTTACACTCTGAGCTGTCTCTCCAGCCTGATCTCTCTGGGGAGTTCTGAGATACAACAATCAATCTTCCTTTCCTGAGGTGGTTTGAATATGGTCTTAGTCTAGGGCAGGGGGAGACCCTGACTGGTCTTAAAGCCCTGGTAATGTGACCAGGAGGGGAGACTGTATGCCCCTCACCTATAGTCTGCATTCCTCAGGCTACAGAGTGTGCCCTGCCCCACAAATCCAGGTCTGGGTATCTAGGGGCTGTGCTACGTGCAGCCTCCTGAATGATGTATCCACCCCTCCTCCACAGCACCTCCCTCTCTGGGTGAATTAACTGGCTCTCCTGAAATCATAAATAATTAGTAAGCCCATCCCTGGTGCCACTTAACAGTTTATGTTTTCAAAGCACTTTATGCCCATTAACCAAAGACTCCTTGATCTACCTCCTGGAGAAAAAGGATAAGGACCAGAGGGAGCCCAGGAGCCCTTGGGAGTCATTTCTTCCACTCCCCTGCATCAGGGAACTAGTAAAAACTGACAGAACCTAACCAGTGAGCAGCCTTGGTTGAGAATGTTTCAGGGTCACACTCAAAACCAAACAGAACAGAGGAGGTGGGACCAGCCAGGCTGCTCTTATAGGGGTGGCCGGCAGTGATAAGCACAGGAGGGGCCTCAGAGGGTGGACCAGAAAAGTACATTGTGGGGACTTATTTGAGGCACTTTGGAAAGACCAGCAAGCAACAGACAGACCTCCTTACCTGCAAGTAGGGAAAAAAGCATTTTTGTAAGCAAAGTCTTTTCATTAACCCTCAAATAGTGCCCTTCTGACACTTAGGGAAATCCAGCTGAATTAGCACCTCTACCTTGGCTCGGCCACATTTCAAATGTTGCTTCTGGCTTGGAGCAGAAATGCCAAGGTGCCGCTCTGCAGGGAAAGGGAGAAATCAGTGGGTCTGTGGATTCATTCATTCACTGTTGTCTAAATGAACCTGCCCAGGTACACCAGAGAAAAATCGCAGAGGGATCACCCATTGGCTGTTTTACTGTTGAGGAGCTACTGGAAGGCTCTGTGTGGTCAAGGCACAGCTGAGAAACCATCAAACTGAATCCAACTCCCTTTCTCCCCCCTTGCAATCTACAGGCTGCTGAGTACCTGAGAGTGGTTGAGAACCACTGCCCTGGTATCTACAATTGTAAATGCCCGGTGGGCCTAGCAGCACCCCTGAAATTCTAGACTTAAAGGGTAGAAACAGGGGGGTCCCCAGAGCAAGCTGGCCAGAAAAACTGGCCATGTGCACAAGCTCTGGGTTTGATTGAGAGACCCTGTCTCAAAGAACAAAGCAGAAAGAGCAATGGAAGAAGACTTCCAACATGGTCAACTGCAGGCTAACACACATATGCACATGGACACATACATATGTGCACTTACATACATGTACACACTCATATACACATACGTGCACTCGAATACATGCATGCACACATGCACATACATATGCATACACACATGTGCACATGCATGCACACACATGCACCTTCACACAGAAAAGTATCCCACACTCGTGAATACACGTGCATACCTCACAGTTTCCTACACATTAAAAAAATGGATGAATAGAAATATCTCCAGAGAAGCCATAAAAAAGGCCAACTAACAATCATGTTAAAAGTGGGAACATCATTGCTCATCGAGAAAATCAGACCGTCAATCCATGCCTGTGACCTGGAAGCAGATCCATTTGAGGAGGAGGGGAAGCATCAGAAAAAGGGCAGAGGCACAAAGGAGAGCAGTGGGGAAGGAGGGTAGATTGATTTTTAAGTCCGTAAAATATTAAAAAATCAAACCCGCTATGGGATACCATTGCATACCCACCAGGAGAGTTACAGTCAAACAGAAAACGGTTAAGAGTTAGAGTGAAGATATAAAACTTTGCACATTGCTGGTGAGGATGTAAAATTGTTCAGTAACTGGGGCCCGTGGTCAAAGCACGCACTGCTCTTCCAGAGGACCCGAGTTCAGTTCCCAGCACCCACATCAGGTGGCTCATATCACTTGCAACTCCAACTCCGGGTGGTCCAACTCCCTCTTCTGGCTTCCATGGGTACTGCAGTCACATGGTACTTACACATACACATAGATACACAAGCATACACATAATCTTAAGAGTAAAATAAAGTGCCTGTAAATTATTCAGAGATTGTGGGAACAAAAGCTTGCTGGTTTTTCAAAAACAAAAGGACTATCACAAGATTCAGTAATTACATTCCTAGATATGTGTGTGTGTGTGTGTGTGTAAATTGAGACTGAATATTTAAATATTTTCATTCATAGCATCGCTTCTGATAAGAGCAAAACATGTTGAAAAGCTTCAAAATATTTATCAGATTTAGTTAAAGACGCAAATATAACGATCTGGGGGTGGGGTGGGTGAGATAGTGTGGAGGGGCACAGCTGCCTGATGACCTGAGTTTGATCTCTGGAACCTGCTTAAAGGTGGAAAGAACAGACTCCCAAAAGTTGTCCCCTGATCTTCACATGCATGCTGTGACATGCACTCGTGTGTGCACGCACACACACACACACACACACACACACACACACACACATCCTACACACACACAAACAATACATAAAATAAATTAAATATATGCATTGTGCAGATGTGGTATAGCTAGTGAACCACAGTCAGGACAAATGTAAAGAAAGCCATATCTAGACACATCACGGTCAAACTTCTGATTAAGATTTGCAAAGGGGACGAGGGATTGTATGTCCTTCAGCTGCATACCCTGCACGTCCCAGCAACAGAACAAAGAGGCGGGGTGGGACACAGACACAGGGACCTCGCCATGTGTCCCTTTGATTCGGCTTCCCTCACCCCTTCATCCTATGCTGTGCAGGGAATGCTGTGCTCCACATTTCCAAACTTCAGAAGCCTTTCCCAGTCTCATTCCAGCTTGGCCACGGGCTAAAGTACTTTTCTCCCTGTTGAGCAGAGGGGTCAACCAAAGGGGAGAAAGTCCTTTCATCTCTGGGTTGACAGAAAGTCAGCAACACGCTGGACCTGCCCCTGTGCCCCGCTGCGTCTGTGGGTCTGTGTAGGCAGATCCGCAGCCTCCCTGACCTGCAGGCTGACCCTCGGGATTAAACAGACTGGAATTGTTTTCATGTGTGGGACAAGTTTCCTGAGCTCAGGGTTGGGGGGAAATCCTCAGTCTTTCCCTCCTTCCCTTTGCTTTCCTCTTCCTCTCAGCCCGTTAGTATTTTAGTGGGAGGGAGGTAGAGAATATTATAGCCCAGGCACAGTGGCTTGCTCTGCTTCCCATCTCCTACCCCTGAGGGGATCACTTGAACCCTCCCATGGGACAAGGGCCCTAGAAAAACCATACGGAACCTTATGGATCTAGGAAGGTCCAAGAGGGAAGCTCGGTACCCCATGTCTGCATGGGTAGAGCTTGGCAGGTCTGCGTTCTAGCTGTGTAGAGCTGAATCTCTAAAGTCCAGGGCTTGGGATTCAAGCGCCTTGGCTCTCTGGCCCCATCCTTGCAGGGACCCAGCACCCCTACTGCATCCACCCTGTTTTTACTGATGGTCCTGTCTTCAGGTCTCGGCTCCCATGTGACCTCCAAGCCTCATATACCAGCCTGCATCTCCAGGTCCTGACAACAATGGATCTTCCCGTTCCCAGTTCAAATGTCCCATCTTCCTGTCTCCTCCTCGGCCTACCATTTCTTCCCATCTTAGTTATATTTATTTAAAACATATTTATATCATGCCACCTGTGTGCCTGCACCTCTCCTAAGAGCTTTTATAAAATAATTCAATCCTTATGGCTGCCTCATGGAGTGAGTGCTACTACCCCAGGGTACCGGTGAGAAAATGCCAAAGGAGGCCACTGACAGAGTCTTGCTTTGGGGTTCTTATGCTACCCATGAGCTCAGTGGCTCTCAACCACTTTGAAACTGAAGCCTTATCAGCAGGCTGGTAGGGGGGAGGGGCCGTTCTGCCCAGGCTTTGAGAGAACAAGAAGAGGAAGGTGAAGGAGGTGAATGAAGGTAACCTGGAAACTAGGATGGTACCCTAAGCAGCTCCCTACTCTTCCTTCCCTGCTGTGCAGGGGTGGAGATGGGCAGGCACACTCAGGCCTGACTGCTCTGCATCATCTGATGCTGGGCCTCTGACTGCCTCAGGGCCAGCTCTCCTGAAGTCCCTAGACCTTGTTTCCCCTTAGCAGCCTCCCCTCTGCCTGTGGCTCCAGGCTGGCTGTTTAATGGATCTCCACAACACTGTAGTGAACTTCCCTTAAATAAATGATGGATCCTGCAGAGCTCTCCTTGTTGGCCCCTGGAGAATTTGGGGGTTTGTTTATTTAAGAAGTGATTCTTTCTCAAGTCCTTCTTGAGACTTGACTAGAGACACCCCTCCCAATCCACCCCTGCAAACAGCCATTAACAAAACTGAAGCTTTTGGGAAGCTCCTTTAGGAGGGTTGAACTCCAGAACCCCCTACCCTGCTGATAAGGCCCTCCGTGTGCTGGGGCCTGAGACAGAAAACTGGGCTTCCAAACAGAAGCGTTAACTGTGACATTCACCTTTCCCCACATATTCTGGGAAGGCAGGTAGAGCTGGCCACCGGACTTTGAGATCTCTAGGATCCTAAAATAGCCACAGCAGTGAGCCAGCTCCAGGGCTTCCCGGACTCTGATGGAACACCTGCCACCTGGGGATCCAAAGTGGACGTTGATGATCAGGGCTGGGGTGGGGCCCCCAGTTTCTGCATTTGGGGCAGTTTGATGATTGCTTCTGCTGCTGGTGTGAGAAACACTCTCAGCCACTCCACAGGATAGAAACCACCAGAACCCAGTGACCTAGCTTCATCTGGGGGAGGCACAGCCGGCATAACCAAAGGTTCAGAAGGGGTACTACAGAGTACCCACTCCGTGTCATGGCTGGAGACAGAGGGGCAGTCTATCTGGCTTTGAGGAATCTCGCTAAACTCTCTCAAAGATCAGCCTTGATATGAGGCTTCATATCTTCTGAGTGTTCCTCAAGGCCTTTGTGGCAAAGGCTTGGTTTCCAACCATTCCTAAAGTGTCTACAACCTTCCAATGGTGTTTTGTTTTGTTTTGTTTTGCTTGAACTCAGGCTAGAATGGAAGTCAGGCTAGAGTGGAAGTCTTTGGGTCACTGAAGCATGTCTTTGGAGGGATTTATGGGACCACTAAGTGAGTGGTTTTATTCTGCCACACTCCCCACCTCTCCCATGAGCTCCCCCCCAATTATTCACTGTCTTATCACAGGTACTTGGGCAACAGGGGTCCAGCTGATCACATATAGAAACTTCTGAAACTTGGAGCCAAAGTCAACCTGTGTCTTATTAGTTGTGGCATCCAGGGTCTGTCTAGTCAGCTGACTCAGGTTGAGTACCTGTTCCTCTTTAGAGCAGAGGCACCTGAGGTGGGGTGAGCTGGGGCATCTTGCTGAGGTACCACAGTGGGCAAGCAGCTGAGCAGAGATCCCTGCTGGAATATTTGAAGGCTGCAAAGACTGTGGCTTTTAGTACCTGGCCTCTCGTGAGGTGGGGAGCCAGAGGCAAAGAAAGCATTGTACACTGGACAGGACAAGACACGCAGGCACCTGAGCCTTAGCCCCTGGCTCTCGTTCCCTGGCATCTTGTATGAAACTAAAGATAAGCACGGGACATTCCCAAGCTTGCTTACCATTCTTCAGCCTTGACTTACCCTTGGGGTCTGTGACAGTAGGGTCTCCTTACCTTGTCATTCAGGGAGAGTAAGTGGGGTCCGGGAACGGGAAAACAGGTACTTGGGTGACTTAACTTTCAGAGTGTGAAACAGCTCCAAGGAGAGGGGAGTCTTCCACAACCCCACCACCTCCGACCAGGCAGACAGGGTAGACTCTGGGCAGGGGCCCTGTGTGGTCACTCTAGGCTTTGGTTTAATGCTCCCTGACATCATCTTAAAATTCATAACCATTTCCCAGCAAGGGGCCGCACTGGCATCTTGTGTCAGGTCTTGCAGATGAGGAGGCTTGCCTGTCCTACCAGTGAGCTAGCAGACAGACCCTCTTCTAAGGCGTCTCTCATGGAGCCTGACTGTGTAGCACTGAGCCAGGCAGAGAGAGTCTGTGGACCCAGTTGCTGCCGGCCCAGGAACTCATACAGCCACAGGCCTGGACATAGGGAATCATGGGGGGGGAGGGGGAGCAAGCAAGGGCCTCCTGAGAGGACGGACAGGGCAGTTCTTGTCCTCCAGGTTGATCTGCAGTGACAGACTAACCAAGTGGTCAAGGCTGGGTTATTGGGTGGGGAGATAAAAGGGGAAGAGCTGTCTCAGGGCCTTGTCTCTCTGAGGAAACCTTCCTGAACAAGCCCCAAGGGCAGGGTGGATGGGCACAGCTGTGCCAGCCTGTCCAGGTCCTGGTGGACTCTCGGCCAAGCCCTTCATTTCCCTTTTGGGACTGGCCAAAGGGGAAAGGACAGACCAAGTGGCTATGTTCCGGCCTGGCAGTCCCAGTTGTGGGGGAGGGGATGCTCCCTCAGCCCCATCAGGAACCCATGCCAAACATTCAGCCCTCAAGGGCCTTGTTCCCAGGAAACAGGTGCTGGCACTGGGTGCAGCTGAGAAGGAATGTGAGCTTGTGGCATGGCAGGCTGGGGAGAGGTTTCCTCAGACAAGGACATTCTAGAAAGCAGTTGGGCAGGGAGCTGGGGGTCTCTGGAGACTGGCGCAGAGTAGGAGGTCTCACCCAGGATGCCTGGTCTCACTCAGGATGCCTGGTCTAAGGTTAGACGCTAAGAGCTTAGAGTACCTGTACTGAGGATAGAGAGGGTAATGTAAGTTTCATTGGGGGTCCCTTGTATATGCATGTTTATGTGTGTGTATGTGTATGTGTATGTGTGTGCATGCATGTGTGTATGTATGTGCATGCATGTGTGTATGTGTGTGCATGCATGTGTGTATGTATGTGCATGCATGTGTGTATGTGTGTGCATGCATGTGTGTATGTATGTGCATGCATGTGTGTATGTGTGTGCATGCATGTGTGTATGTGTGTGCATGCATGTGTGTATGTGTGTGCATGCATGTGTGTATATATGTGCATGCATGTGTGTATGTGTGTGCATGCGTGTGTGTGTGTGTATATATGTGTGTATGTGTATGTGTGTGCATTTGTGTGTATGTGTGTGTATGTGTGTGTATGCATGTGTGTGTGTGCATGTGTGTATGTGTGTGTATGTATGTGCATGTGTGTGTATGCATGTGTGTGTATGTTTATGTGTGTGTATATTTATTCTATGTAAGACTCATAGCATAGTAAATGCTCATTCTAGCTAATTTTTACTTTAAAATCTTTTAATTTCACATTTACTGTTCGTGAACCTTTTCAGCTGAATATAAGTTCACAAGTGTATGTGTGTGTATGTATGTTTATGTGCATGTATGTATGTGTGTGTACGTTTATGTGTGTGTGTATGTTTATGTGTGTGTGTTTATGTGTATGTGTATATGTATGTGTGTACGTGTGTGTATGCATGTGTGTATGTGTGTGTATGCATGTGTGTATGTGTGTTTATGTGTGTGTGTATGTGTGCGTGTATGTGTGTTTGTGTGTACGCATGTGTGCACACACGTGTATGCAAGTATCTCTTCTCAAGTATCAGCCAACCTCCTTGCTTTTTGAGATAGACCCTCTCACTTGGCCTGGAACTGACCACATAGTCCAGGCTGGCTAACCTGCAAGCTTCAGGGAATCCCCATGTCTCTACCTCCCCAGCACTGGGGTTTCAAGTGCATACCACTATGTCCAGCCTTTTCATGTGGGTTCTGGGGCAGGAACTCAGGACCGTGCGCTTCTACAGCAAGCGTTTCACCAAATGAGTCATCTCCAGGCTCTGTTGAGGGTCTAGTCACTGGATAGCTCTGTGTGCTTCCCAGCTGCAGTCAAGGAGGAGGCTCTGGGAATGTCTTCTCCACCGGTGGGTGGCTCAGGAGGACCTTTACCTTTCCTGCCCCCCACCTACCTTGAAGGAGACCACGTTCCCATGGACAGCCTATAACGTGGCTCTGGCTGGGGGCATGGGCTCCAAAGAGAGCCCAGTAACGCTGCTGCATGGTTGAGCAGTGAGCTTTCAGTATCTTCTGCACCAGCTTGACTGGCCCGCTCTGTTCTTGGGGGTGGCAAGGGGCCAACTCATGAGTACATGAGGATAGGAAGGACTCAGGGGGAGCCTGGAAAGCATGTCCGAGCACACAGGACAGCCATCACCACGGTTTACCCTCCAGAGGAACTGTTTCTATTTTCATTTTTTTTTACATCTCTAGAGTCAGAATGCACCTTATAGATTATATAATGCCTCCCCAGTCCCTTTCCTCTCTCAGGGACATGTAAAGGCATAGCATGTCTTATAGTTGACGTGCCCTGAATCAAAGCTAGGCCAGTGATGACTGCCACGTTGGTGATGATGGTTCCTGTTATATTGCATGTTTCAGTGTGCACTGAGTGACATGTGAACTGATTTCTAGGGTGATGTGTTGGGGAACACACATGGAGAACCCTCCAGATGTAAAGGGCAAGAAGAATCAGCACAAGGTCATAGACACATAGACTGGATGAGTCCTAGTAGTGACTTCTAGAGAACTCCCAGCTATACACAAACAGGCCAGCAATGTTGCTAGGTGTCCTAGACTCCAGCGCTAAACCACACACTCCTCCCCCAGAGCCTCTGTATGTGAGCAAGTATGTGCTTTAAACCCTACATCAAACAGATGGGCACACAGAGGCTTGGCTAATTTAGTTAGGGTAAATCAGACTCTTGAGTGGCGGAGCTAGGCTAAGTTTACAGACTGGTTATGGGAATGTGGCTTCTTTAAATTGGGTGGGAGGCAGGAGGGGCAGCGGTCTTCCTGAGCCACCCATGGGTGGAGAACACAGGCCCAGAGCCTAATGCTTGGGTTGGTCCCTGAATCTATTTGCTTACAGGCTGGGTGACTTTGGGAAAGTTTCTAGAGCTCTCTGTGCCTCTGTTTCTTGATTCATATGATGGGGGCTAACATATCTCCTCACATGGGGAGGGTGTAAGCAGGGAAGTCAGCCAAGGCATTTGGAAGGGTGCCTGGTGGGTAGCAAAGGCTCTGCCCATGGAACCTATTCTTAGTGCACCCTAATTCTGGGAGTCTCTGGATGGAAATTAAGTAAGAGAATGCAGGGTTCCCTGAGTTCTGCTCTGGAGCCCCATGTATCTGGGGCTAAGCTTTGGGGTGGCAGAGGGGAACCTAGGAATGCCCGTGAGGAGCCAGGAGCTCCACCAGTAAACCACAGGGCTCCTAAAGTTAAAAAAAAAAAAGAAAGAAAGAAAGGAAGGAAGGAAGGAAGGAAGGAAGGAAGGAAGGAAGGAAGAAAGAAAGAAAGAAAGAAAGAAAGAAAGAAAGAAAGAAAGAAAGAAAGAAAGAAAGAAAGAAAGAAAGAAAAAAGGTAGTCCATGACCCAATTCTGCTGATGTGCCCATCTTGCATAGGGGATGGGTCAAGGAAGAGGGACCAGAGAAGCCTTAGTCCTGCTTGGCTGGTTGGCTCCAAGACAAGAAAACCAGAGTACCCGTAAAGAGGGCTGGAAACCTCCAAAACCAGAAACCTAAATAAACCTTTTTGTTTGTTAAGTCTGTTAGCTCAGGTATTTTGTTATAGCATTGAAAAACTGACTAATACACACACACACACACACACACACACACACACACACACACACACACACACACACACACACACAAAGAGCAAGAACTTTCTGAGAAAATAAAGAAGACCAAGTTGCACCTTACCCAAGTACAAGGCCATAGGCCTTAGGATTCAGGTGTTAATAAGCCAGGCTCTACAATGGAAGCATATACAGTCCATGTAGATAGAAGGGACTTAGTCACAGCTGTAACATCCCTGCTCCTGTCAAACACTGGGCCTTCTCAGAGTTTGTCCCTGGGCCAGCACCAGTGTCAGAACTTATTAGAAATGCAGAGTTCTAGGCCCTACCTCCATCCTGCTGAGTTTGAAACTCTGGGCATGGAATCCTGAAAAAGCCCTCCAAGGGATCCACCACTCCTAGCTACCCTCACTTCATAGCCAGACAGGTGGCTCCTGAGGCTATAGAGAGAATGGTACAGCTTCGCCTGCTCCATCCTGTCTGCTCCAGTCTCCAGAGCCTGGCACCACATCAAGTCTGAGCTCCCTCCCCTCTGCTGTCTATCAGAGTCTAGGAGGCCTAGCTTGGTCCTGTCTGGACTCTGCCAGTGCCCCCAGGTTCTTCCCCAGAGAAGAGGGAAAGAAACTGAACTGGAAGCCTGTTCTCCACACTCAGTGCTGAGCATTCTGGGTTTCTGGAGACACAATGCATTCTAACATTGCAGGCGAGGTGGCAGGCCAGGGGGTGTGAACAATAGGCCTGTGTTCCCCCCCACGCCTTCCTTCAGGCTGTTCTAGAGCCAGGGCCACATCGGGAGGCTGAGCCATCGAAAGCAGCACTATCCAATGGCCGGTTCTGCTCAGGTCAAGCACCCCCTTTCCTCTCTTCCTGGTGTTGTTCATATCCCATTTATCAGACGGCTTCCAGAACTTTCTAGGTTCTCCAATCAGCATGGTTTTAGGAGAAAGACATTCAATGCCCTCCCCGACCTGCCCCGCACCAGTCCTTTGCTTCTCAGGCCAGGGGGGATGGGCAGTGGGCAGAGTCCTCTGGCACCTGAAGCCGCAGCCCTCAGCATCCCTCTCTCGGCGGCTGCTGTCTCTTCGTTACTCCAATCACATCAACTCTGACAGGCGCGTATTTATTACTGTCCTGACGACAGCCATTTCTCACCCAGTAATGCGCAGACTGATAATGAGCTTGGAGCAGGGCTAATGAGGAACTCCCCCGGCCCTCCCTGGCAGCCTGGCCTGAGACTGCCCATCTGCCAACCCCCCCCGGAAGTAGGAACCACACCCAGGCAGGGGGAGAAGACTGAACAGAGAAGTCATGGGTCATAATGCTGAGTGGAGCTCTATGTTGCCCACAGAGAGAGGCAGAACACAGAGGTGATGGGGAGTAGGCATAAACCCTGGGCATAGTCTTGCTCCTTTCTGGCTTCCAAGACCTTGTGCCAGGGCAGCAAGAGATGAACAATAGTGCTGGCCAGGCTGGCTGCCAAGCAGGAGCTGGGAGGCTGGACTGACATTTTGGGGGTCTGGTTCCCAAAGCACAGAATGACTAGAGAAGTCAGGAGGAGACCAGGCTGGGAAAAGAGTTCAGTCAGTAAAGCACATGCCTTGGAGGTATGAGGCCCTGAGTTCGATCCCTAGAAGCACATATGAAAAATCTGGGCACAGACTTGTAATCCCAGTGCCGAGGAAGCAGACAGGTGGGTGCTTTGGTCTCACTGCAGGCCCCTGTCTCAAAAAACAAGATGGACAGCTCCTGAGCAACAACACCTAAGACCTCTCTACATGCTTGCACACATATTTGCACATGTATCCATATGAACATGCAAGCACATACATGTGCACCATCTAAACACGCATATACATGTGTGCAAGCACACCCATATGACCATTCATGAACACACATGAGCACATGTGCCCATATGAACATGTATGCATATGCATGTGCAAGTGCACACATATGAACATGTATGCACACACATGTGCACATGCACTAATATGAACTTGCATGAGCACACATCCACACATACATCGGGAACAGATAGATGACAGAGTCATGTTGGAAATACTTAGGTAGCTCTGGCTGTCCAGGCAGAGCTTGGAGCTCAGAGCTACCACAGGAAAGAAACGAAATGACAGCGAAGACTGCTTTGCTGGAAGATAATTTTCTCTAAAAGACAAATTCAAACATGCCGCAGAGAAGCTACCTATTAGGCTGTTATCAGCTGTGCAGGTCTTAGGGTGAATGTTTTTACTAGATCTTTTCATAAAACCTCAAAGTTATATGAGCAACTTTCTTAGACATGCCATTTGCCCTTCATTTAGACCAATAAGAAAGTTGGCCAGAAAATACTAATGTTGCCAGCACTGAAGTTCAGAGAGAGTTGGTTACTTGCCAAGGTCACATGACTTGGAAGAGACAATGCATACAGATCAGTGGCTTCCAGGTCAATGTCCCTGTCACCTCAGTTCCTTTGGAAGGCACCCATACACTTGCCAAGGGTCCTCTTCACCACTAACTTGACTGGGTTTGGAATTGCCTAGGAATTACACCTCTAGACCTCCCATGAGGATGTTTCCAGAAAGTGGGGAGGGAAGCCTCACTCTGAATATGTAGGGGGCCACAGTTTCACCGGATGGAGTCTTGAACCAAACACAATAAAAGGAGTTACGTGCCAGCATTCATCTCTCTGCTTCCTGACTACAGAGATAATGTGACTAGTTGCCCTTAGCTCTTGTCACCATGAGGTGGCCACTGAAAAGGACTGCCCCTTCAAACAGTGAGCCAAAAGAAACCTTTCCTTAAGCTTTGTTCACTGAGAATTCTGTCATAGCAACAAGAAAGTAACTAATACAAAACTGTCTAGAGCTCCCTATCCCCGAGGAGAGTCTGTGAGTCTTCCTCATTGCCTGGCTCCAAAAGCTTCTGATTGGCTAGTCCAGTCTCAATCAAAAAGAGAAAGGAGGGGTCAGAAGCCCTCCAGTGGCCTGGGGCACCGGGCAGGGATGATAACCTGACGCCACCCCGGCAGGTGTTTACCCTGGTCTGCAGCTCGCTGTGTGATTCAATTGCTTTAGAAGGTTACAGAAATTTATAAATGAAACTGGTTTGAATAGATATGTCAGGTACTTTAGAATTTTCCAGAAGACATGACCCAAGAAATCATCTAATTTGGATTTTCCCATATACCCCCCGGAGGTCCAGGAAGCCACAGGGAAAGATACTATATACATCCAGGCCAGGATCATCTGGCTTTAAAACTACTCTCTGTGTGTTCAGATAGAATTCATATACGCTGTGGGATGGAATGCAAACTTCTATTTATTTAGAAAATAAAATACTATCAGGAAAAGCTTATGTGGATGGACAGCTGATGGGTCATACAGCCAGACCCCCTTAGGTACAGACCATCCTCTTCCACCATGGCAGCCATCTTGGAAAAAGCTGGAACTGCCACCAATGCCCCTCCCACTTCCCAGAGAAGACATTTTAGCCACAAGGGTCAAAGAGCCTGACCCAGAAGGACCCCTGGGAATCTCAGTGGAGGCTTCTGGTATCATCCATTTTCTCTCCTCTCTGGCTTCATGGACTCTCATGGGCTTGCTCTTTAAAGGGTTAAGTTTATTAATTGGGAAAAGTAATTGATATGTAATACCTTCATCCTTGTTGATGAAGCGTTATTATCTAGACTCAAGGAGTTTGTAATTAAAGAAATCAGTCTTACACACACATTACAAGATCAGTCAGCATCAACAAGGCCAAAGAGACTAGGGCATCCAGCACGTGAGCTTACTAAAGAAAAAAAAATCCAGCTTGTGGTCATCCTGAGGGGATGGGGTATCCAGTCTGCAGATGTCCTGAGGGGGTGGGATATCCTATCTGTGGGTCCCCTGATAGGGCAGGACCCCCAGTTCTTAGTTATGTAGAGAGGATTGGTTCCCCAAGAGGACAGGGCATCTAGCTTGTGGGCATCCAGAGAGGGTGAGGTACCAATGTCTGGGTGTCCCGAGAGTACAGAGCATCCAGTCAGAAGTCATCCTGAGGGAACAGAGTACCCTGTTCCTCTCACTAGCCTGTAGGCATCCAGAGATGATGGGAACCCAGCCTGAGGGTACCTCGAGGGGATGGAACACCTGGTCTGTGGGTGTCTGAGAGTGGGGACTTTGAGGCCTGTGTTACAGCTAGGTTCAGTGATGGCTTCACACGAGATTTTGGGGGAAATAGGATCTGGGTTAGTGGGGAAGACTGAGAGTCCATAGTGAGGATGGGAGAGATGGGTGCGCACAGGCCCCTTGTCTGGGAGGCCGGCCTGAACATGGATTAGAGTGTGTATCCAGGAACAGGGAGGGGACCGGACGGGTGGTGATTCACGGAGTCCCTGCACTCAGGACCTATGGTGAACTTCCTGTGATCGAGCTCATGGAGAACTGAGGACAGCTCGGACTTTCCATAGGAGGGGAAGCCATCTCAAGATGCATGCCTTCCTAGTCCTGGTGCCTGAAAAGCTCGGGAATGCCTTCCAGGAGACTGTTTTTCTAATCCCCTAGACCTGTAGGTCTGAAGCAGTGTGGTAAGTAGTGCCTGTGGGAAAGGCAGTGCCCTGGGAAGCAGCTGACCTACATTCCTATTCTCTCTCTCTCTCTCTCTCTCTCTCTCTCTCTCTCTCTCTCTCTCTCTTTCTCTTTCTCTCCTTTCTAATTCTCCATCTCCATCTCTCTCTCTCACCTGCTCCCCCCCCCGTGTGTGTGTGTGTGTGTGTGTGTGTGTGTGTGTGTGTGTGTGTGTCCATCTGTCCATCCATCCTCCAGCAGTGCTGGGGACCAAACCCAGGGCATTGCATTTACTACCATCTCTTTTTCTCAGATCAGGTGATCTTTGCATGTTATCGGATGCTTCGAAACTGGACGCTAACAATATTAACATTTATGTTTGTTCATTTGTAACATTTGCTTGTTTGTTTTGGTCATCCTTCATGGGTTGGGCTGAAGAGCCACCCATATCAACTTGACATTTTATGAAAGAACCTAGTAAAAACACCGACCCTGAAGCTTGCACAGCTGTGAACAGCTGCCTGTGTAGACTTTCTGGGGGCATGTTTGCATTTTAGGCTAGAGACAGTGAGTATCTTAGCCTAATAAATGGCCGATACAGAGGTTTAGATGTCATGGGAAGCTTGCGGAAGACAGAAGAAACAGAAGTCTTTGGGGCCAGGCTAACTGCTTAATAGCAGGCCCAAGGTTTCTTTGGTTTCTCTCCTACCAAGACGAAATGGTAAAGTGAAGGAGCCTGTATACCAATCATTGTTCTAGGAGCCTAGCCTATCTCACTAACTCCGGCCACAGCCAGCAAAGCTAAGGTAGGACAGTTATTGCCACTTTACAAATAAAGAAACCGAGGTACACACAGTCTTTGTGAGTTTTCCAAAGTTGCCCAGGCAGTGAATGATAAGAAACCCAGGGGTTCACCCATGACTGAGGCCCCTCAGCATGCCTAGCTGGGCATCTCATGCTTCATGCTGTGTTGGTGGCTACAGTTTAAAAAGACATGGAGAATCTGGCTCAACTGATTATGAGCTCATATTATACAGTGGTAATCCAAGCCTTTGGGCACTGGGTCATATCCTCCTGTCACCTGGATTCTAAATCACGTATCGACAGCCTCCCTGGTCTTCATCTAGTGTTGCCCAGAGGGGTTCCCAGGGTTCTGGCTCCTTAAGTTTCCCCATGTCCACCACAGACGCTCAGTCCCCCATGTGAGCCTCATGCTGGTAATATTTCCTTCTCCCCGAATGATCATAGCATCAAAATTCCATGGCCCCTTTGGGCTGCTAATTGCTCCCCTAGTTGACATGAAATTTTAATTGCTTCTCTTCCCTCTGTCTTCCCCCATCCCAAGCCCTGTTTCATTTGAGAGATTCCTGTGGAGCTTGGTCACTGGCAAGCCAGTCAGCAAAGCCTCAGGAGACTTGAGGAAGGCTCCTTCAAGAGTTCTGGGATGCCCCAGGCAGGGGATGGAAGGAAGGGGAGAGAAGGAATCTTGAATTCGGCCAAGCTTATGCCTTGTGAAAATATGACAGGAGTGGAAGCCAAAGCCAAGAAGAAAAGAGAAAGGAAGTGGAGGAGGGAGGGGAAGAAGGGGAATGAGGAGGAGGAGGAGGAAGAGGAGGAAGAGGAGGAGAAGGAGGAGGAGGAAGAGGAGGAAGAGGAGGAGGAGGAAGAGGAAGAATAGGAGGGGAAGGAGGAGGAAGGGGGAGGAGGAGGAGGAGGAGGAAGAGGAGGAGGAGGAGGAGGAGGAGGAGGAGGAGGAGGAGGAGGAGGAGGGAGAAAACCCAAAGTTGTCCTAAGCTTTGCTGTCCTCCCTAGACTAGTCTTGTTTCCTGACAGCACAGCAGGCTGAGCATCTCCCAGACCAATGGTTGAGTTTCACTGAGAAGAAGGTAGAAGATGCCAAGGGGCAGCCTGGGGCAACAGCAAGAAGACACACATTAGGATCACAGAATTCTTGGATCATGCTGAGGGTTTTTTTTGTTTTTTGTTTTTGTTTTGTTTTGTTTTTTTGAGGCAGGGTTTCTCTGTGTAGCCCTGGCTGTCCTGGAACTCACTCTGTAGACCAGGCTGGCCTCGAACTCAGAAATCTGCCTGCCTCTGCCTCCCGAGTGCTGGGATTAAAGGTGTGCGCCACCACTGCCCGGCTCATGCTGAGGTTCTGACACTTCAGCTAGAGCACCTGGGCAGTTAGCTTTGCTGAGTTTCTCTATTTTCTCCCTTGATATTGGGTGGGGCCATAGTCAGTGCTGGCCAATGGCTGTAAGGAGAGGGTCTGATGTCTTTGGATGTTGACACAACGTGTCTCCTCTCCTCTACAGGATCCTGTGCATCACATACAGGGCATCCAGATACAGGTAGGCATCACCCCAAACTTTTCACCCTGTCTTTCTGCTGCTGTACCCCATGAAGGTAGAGGGTAGCTGGCAGGGACTCAGAAGGGATCCCAAAGCTATCCAAACTCCAAGGCCAGGCCTGCTAGAGGCAGCTTCTCTGGCAGAGCCAGAGCCAAGAATGGCTGGAAAAGGAGTACCAGATCATCAGAGCAGGATACTCCCTCAGTGGCAGCTTGGAGCCACCAGCAGAGGCTACAACTGCGGGGGACAGGCTCTTACTCTGGGGTGCTCTGCTGCTTATGACAAGGAAGTCTCCACAGAACCAAGGAGAGACACCATAGGCACTAAGGAGTCACTCATCCGTGCCAGACAGGAAGCTGGAGAAGTAGGCAGGGCCAGGTGGCAAAAGGAAGCATCATTCATTCATTTTCATGCATTCATTTATACTCATATGTATTTGTTGAGCCCTTAGGTACCAGGCCCTGCTCTTGAGGCTGGGAATTCAGGAATGAATACAAGAGAGAAACTGACACATGAATGACCAGCATTAAACCAACCCTCAGCTCAAATGCATTGAGAGAGAGGTGCTCTGCAGAAGGGAGGGCGGAGACAGCGGTGTCTGCTCTGAGATGCCACCGCATAGGAGTTTTGAGATGGGGAAGGACCATCAGCTGAGTCCTAGGAAACTGGGTGTCAGTAACTACACGGATGCTAGAGGCAGTTAGAGGTCAGCTTTCAGGGAGCTCTAAGAACGAGAGGCCCTACAGAGGTACAAGAATGAGTGAGTAGGGTGACGTGGTGAAGGAGCAGAGGAGGGACTCGGCCGTCCTTATAGCCACGTGACCAGGACATTCTACACTTATCTAGAGTATCTACAAAGTTATTTGGATAATCTTACTTCAGAACCCAAACCACCACAAGGAGCTAGATGTCGCCTGTCCTTCCCTCTCTTCAGAGACAGGGAGCAGGCTCAGTTGCTCAGTTCAGCATCACTTTAGATGGAAGTGGGGGCTGAAAGGGGCTGACCCAAGTTGGGAACTCCCAGTCTACCAGCAGCTCCCCGCATGAGGAGGGCTTTGCCGGGCTCTTGGCTCAGCCATGGGCTGGTTCACACTCTCTTCCTGAGTGTGCCCAGAGAGGTGCCAGTTTTCTCTACCCTGCCTGGGGTGGGGTCCTGGCAGCCCTGACACTCTTTTACCCAACAAGGCTCCCTGGCTCTGTATCTGCCTAGCATGAGGACATCAGGGGCTGGTAAGCGGTGTGTAGCTAAGGAAGTCTCAACAACTGGCTTGTTTTCCTTTCCATTACAGGCAGTAGACCGATCTGCTGCTGGCCCATTTGTTGCGATTGGCATCCCAAGGCCCCAAATTAAAATGACTAATTCTTACCACTTAGGGAGCTCCAGGGGTCTCTGCAATAATGTGCTGGGCATGGGGGGGGGGGCTAAAGTAGATAACCCACAGCAGCTCAGTAACCCCATGTCAATTCCAGCTCCAGCTCCCCACTCCCCAAAAGGGGCCAGGAGCCAGGGAATAGGCTTCCCGCCAAGCAGAGAACCCATTAAATTCTAGAATAACCAACAATGTACAATCCAATTCCTTCATGAGGCAATGTCTAACAGCTTCATAGTTTACAGTAATGAGCCCTCCATTGCATGGGGTTATGAAAGCTGGCCACATGGCCACTAGCCCTAGATTTGCAGGTAGAGGACAGCTTTGGATAACTTCCCAGGCATTCTTTGAACACCTAGAACAGAAGACAAACCCATTCTCTTTTTCCTTTAGCTCACAGCCCAACTGTGTCCTAGGGAACAAGGTCAAATACGTTCCGATATGCAGTTTAACACACCATCTTAAAGCCAGCCATTGAGGTCCCACTTAAACCCCCGGACTGCTGTAAAGGATTTGGCCTCCTTCCCAGCCTCCCTTCCCTGATGGAATGAGCTTCCTGGCCCCTACTCCCGCCTTCCAGTAGAGGACGTAAGGGAGAGGTGGTCGATACACATTTGCCAAGCAAGTGCATGAGAGAGTTTCCACAGCAGGTGCAGGCTGCCTGCAGGATTTGGCTTCTACCTCTGGGTCCAGAGTGACCCCACCCTACAAAAGGGGGAACTTCTGCAGCTAGAGGCAGCAAGAACCAAAATCCATCACTCATCTCATCATTCCAGGAGGTTCCAGACGCCCCCCCCCCCCGACTGACATCAAGGGTACCCAGGGTGAGAGATGGACGAGAAGGGATGGGGAAGCAGGACCGGTTCCCACCCCACACTCATGCTCCTGTGGAGCTTTTGACAGCTGAGCCCCGGGCAAGCATGACACTAGGCCTCCTGGTAATTAGCAAGAGGCCCTGATCAATAAGTTATTTTTTGCTGTCAGTAATTAATAATTACAGCTTAGCCACACCATGTAATTAAACTTTCATCCCATTCCCCCGTGTGCTGTTTGGCTTTTATCGTGATTAGCTCCCAGCACTAAACTTTCTCCCTTTGGGACTCTCTAGGAGCTTCCAGGACTAGAGTTTCTAGGCCTCAGCCAGGGTTTCCCCACTGTCTGGTTCATTCAACCTCAGTGTCCTCTTGTTCTACGTCCCTCACCCCGCCCCCTGCAATTCTATTGAAAAAGAACCTCCTGAATGGATGCTTTAGCAGCCCCCACCCTCTTCCCAGAAGCTTGGACCAGCCTGGATGCCTTCTAGAAATGGCCAAGCTCCTCAGTATATGAAAAATTCTCTAAAGCACTCAGTAATACAGGCTGCCAGCATCACCAGGGCCTTCCAACCCCAGCTCCGGGGAATGGTGGACATCTACATGTAATTAGTTCCTGGGAGCTTAGAGCACTAAGGACCACTCCAGGGAACAACGCTGTAGTCAAAGAAGGAAGTTTGCAGTGTGTGTGTGTGTGTGTGTGTGTGTGTGTGTGTGTGTGTGTGTGTGTGTGTAAGACTTGCAGGGGCCTCTCCCTGGAGTTCCCCTAAGCCATGCCAAATCTGCAAAGAGGGAGGTACAGATGGGGAAACTGAGGCTTCTAGTGGCTAAGAGTCTTGCAAAAATATCTCCGCAGCTCTTTGCCAGATCAAGAGAGCCCCTTCTTTCTAATTTGGGAGGGAATGCTTTTTCAGTGTGATTACTGTATTTTTGTCTGGGAAATGAGCTGGAATCATGTTAGATTGATTTGGGGAGAAATGGTCAAAGGATAGTTTTCGGTACAACCAGGTAATGTAGCTTAGTGCAGCACCTAGAAAAAGAACTAGGCAAAAGTCTCCATAATACCCACAGTGGTAAACACAGGGCACTGTTTCCAAGGAGAAGCAGCTGCTGGATATCTCAGTGCATGCTGTGTCTGCAGGACAGACCCTATGTGGTCAGAGAGGTGCTGGGGGGGTTTAACTATCCTCATAGGAGTAATGGCAGGAACTTAGAGGCAGAAAAACTAACCCCAAAGTAGATAAAAAAAAAAAAAATGACCCTGTGCCCTAACCTCACCCCTTGGATAGCAGTCTAGCATTGCCCCCAAGGTGGAGTCCAGAAATTTTCTTCCCACAATTCTCTGCAGGGCGACAAATGGAAGGAGGGGGCAGTGCTGTGGAGCAAACATGTGAAGAGTCAGAGACCATAATCAGAGAAGAGGCTTGGTCAGCCCGGCATTGAGAGAAAACAGCTATCAGAGTGTGTGTGTGTTGGGGGGAGGGGGGGTGGTCAGAAAAGTGCTTCCCTGATCCTGTCAGGAGAATAGAGCTCTTCCTGGGAGAGGCATGGGTATGGGAAGCCATAACTTCAGGAAGACACTGGCATCTCGGCAGGATGGGTAGCTGTGGAGGTGGCTGGAGCAGACCACACTAAAAGGTGCTCTGGTCCTAGATGAGAGACCAGTTGGTGAGCTCCCTGCCCCTTCAAGTCAAGTTACACAGTCATGTTGGAGTCTGCACTAAAGTGGAGCTGCAACGTTCCACACAAGCTACCCCTCAGAAACCCCTCCCTCCACAGCCATCTCAGAACAACCTGGCCAGGTACCCAGAGTGGAGGGCAGCCCTTTCCAACTCTGTCAGGGCCACTCCCCTGGGTCCCCACAGTCTCACCGGAGATGCGGGGGGCTACAGAGGTACCTGTTAGAGAGAGGGGCTCAGAACTCACCAGGTCTGTTTGGACACCTATCCCACATACCAGAGTGCTCTTGGGCAAGCCAGTTCGTTGCACAAAGTCTCAGTTTCCCCATCAGTTAAATGGCTACTAGAATTCGATGACCTCTGAGGTCCCTGCCTACTGGAAGATTTTACGATCACTATAAAAATAATAACTTTTATTGCCTTACATTTATGGCGCTCATTAGAAAATTTCGAAGTGCTTTTACCTAAATTGCCTTGTAAAAATCTCCTCAGTCCTGTGAGCGACAACTGATCGCTTTCCTCTCTGATCTTGGCTCTGAGGATTGCCTGACTTGGGACACAGTGGGGACCCTTCTTTTCTGAGGCTCCGGGACCCCAGAAGTGGAGAAAGGCTTTGTAGGGGGATTGCAGCGCCATCCCAGTCCCTCCCGAAACCCTGCAGCCCCTGGCTCTTGGGTAGGAAATCTAAAGCTGAACCAGTGAGTCCGGGGATTCAATCTAGACTACTTCTCCCTTTGCCCCCAGCAGGCGCCGCTCGGCCACCACAGCCACCACGGCCACCACCATCTGGATCCTCGAACCCCAAACGCAAGAAAGCTTGGATGCAGCCGCCTTTAGCTTACCACGACCCTCCAGGGGACCCCAGAGACGTGCGGGCATCCGCTGCAGGAGGCAGGGAGGGACAACACCATCACACCTCCTTTGAACACACCCACTGAACACCCAATAGCTCTTCATCGCCAGGCTGTCTGCTCTGGGCAGCTACAGATCAAAGCAGCAGTGGCCAGACATCCAGCTAGCAGTGGAAGCTGGAGGCTGGGGCTGCCCGTTGGGTGTGTCAGGGGTGGGGTGGGGGTTGGGTCTGCTGCTGTCCTCGCCTCTGGGCTCCAGGACCATGCCGCCAAACCGCCCCAGCTCCGGCGGCGGGCCAGGCAGCTAGGCACGGGCTCCCATACGTGGCCAAGCAGAGTAGCTGCTCTTGAGGGGAAATCAAGCAGGCATCCTGAGCTCCTTCCCAGCTTCTGCTCACCCCATCTTCTCGCCCCGGGACCACTCAGTGCCTGCCTGGCACAGTTTTGCCCTTCCTTTCGGACGTCAAGCAGGACCAGGAGCTTAGGGAGTTCAGTGGCGCCAAGACACAGAATGACGCGCCCCTCCTACCCCGGCCAGAGGGTATCCCACAAAGGCCCACCTACTGCACTTCGGCTTTTCTCCACCTGTCTCGGTAACCTCACCTTCCCCGTCCAGAAAGGCCAGAAGTATAGGGGACATTGCCCCACCCCAAAGAGAGCCCCCAAAGTCGAAGAAGCAGGGAACATTGAAACGTACAAGAGATGGTCCAGCTTGGGCCAAACGCGGTGTCTTAAGGGACCACCTCTCTTTCGCCCACCCGAACCCCTTCTCCAGTTCCACGTGGAGAAAGTCGCCCATACCGTACCTTGGGCCCCGGTCGAGTGGATCCGATACAGGGCCAGTAGAGTCCAGATCGGCAGCCTCCACATGCTGGCCATCATGACGGAGGAGGGGTCCTCTAAAGTGCCCCCTCTTTACGAGTTGCTTTATAATCCTGTGAGGTCCCAGGGGACTGTGTGGCCAAGTCCTGGACGCTAAGCCCGTAGGGGCCGCACCGGCGACCCCAAATGCTTTCTCCTCTTTCTGCGCTGGCTATTCCGTAAGGCGAGGGGAGAGCAGAAAGAGGCCAAGCCTCCTCTCAAACTCGGGGTGCCTGTATCCCTTAGCACCCCGACTCAGACTACTTCTCGCAGGCAGGGCGACCCCTGCGATCCGGCCTGGTCGTGGATGAGCTCCCGAATGAAAGGACAACTTCAGGAAACTTCCTCCTGGTGGCCACGTTGCCCGCCTCCCGCCCCTCCCCGCCCCCTGGTTGGGTTCTCCCCCGCCGACGTAGTCACCGCGGTTCCAGGCGCCCGGCCCCTGGGACTGGATGCGAGCAGAGCACCGTGGCAGACGCGGGCGCCGGGTGTCTTTTAGAAGGGGCGCAGGGCTCGGGGGGCGCGGTTAGCATAACGGTCCGAATCTCCCTGGAGCCGAAGTTTTTTTCTCTTCTAACTTTGCAGAAGGCATCTAGCGGGGCCGAGCCACCCTTCTCAGCTCCACGGTCCTCACGCCCAATGTAGTGATTTCGGGGGTACCTCCCCTGGGGCTTCGGTGCGGGGCTCACCCTAGGCTCTGAGCACCTCCAGCTAGCAAACTTTGCGGGTCCCACGGCCCGGCGCGCAGCCCCGTGCGCCCATGTCTGCGCCAGCTGCGGGCAGGGATGGATGCCCGGTTCGGGTACCCAGCTGGGCGGCCCGGGTTCCAGCCAGCGCCCGGGCGCGGAGCCTCTTGCGGGCGATCCGGAGGAGGAGACCGGCGGGTCCTGCTCTCTGCCGCAGCCGGGATGGAGCTCGGCGCGAGCCGCACCGGGAAAGCACGGCCGGCAGCCCTGGGATCCGGGGTTTCGGTGCCGCCTCGGCCGCCCGGCGTCTTCGCCCAGCGCGGGGACCCGAGTCTCCGCGGCCGCTCCCGCGCCTCGGCCGCGCCTGCCGCTCGCCCACCTCGGCAGCCGCTGCCTCGCGGAGCCGAGAGCCCTGGGCTGCCCGGGCTCAGCGTCCTAAGAGCCGCTCTGCTGCCGAGCCTGAGAGTCTGCCTGCGCCGAGCGGGAGCTGCGGGGGCAGCGGGAGCCGGGGACGAGCGCGGCGGAGGCGGAGACGCGGAGAGGGGGGCCGAGCGCTACCCCGTGGCCGTGACTGGAGCGCAGCCTGCGCGCAGGGAGGGGGCGGCGGCGGCCCCGAGCCAGGCCCGGGAGCGAGCCCCGCAGAAACCCAATCCGTGTGCGCGGCCGCGGGCGCCTGGCGTCTCCGGGACCCACCGGAGGGCAGTAGTGCGGGCCGCGAGCGAGCCGCCCTCTCCGGCCTTGTCTTCTAGCTTCAGCCCTCCCTCCCTCCTTCCCTCGAAGGCCTTATCCAAGTCTCCCATAGGCAGGAGCCCCCAGCACCCCTCTGGATTCGACGGGGCAGGACAGTTTGGGAAGTGTGTGTGAGTGTGTGTGTGTGTGTGTGTGTGTGTGTGTGTGTGTGTGTGTGTGTCGGTCAGCCGGTTGATTCCAGTTTTCCCTTCCCAGGTCAGACACTTTAAAAGTCTGGAAACGCTCAGGGCGGAGAGCAAGATAAAGGGGAAGCCTGGGACTTGCAGAAGGCTGAGAAAAAGAAGTTAGTGCCAAACTCGTGCGTTCTTCTGAGCTTCCTCCTTTAATGGCACATTGGCAGTGGAGACACAATGGAGAGAGCCAGAGGGGTCCTCCCTCATGGCCCAGGGAAGAGAGCAGAATGTACCTTCTGGTGTGGGAAGGCCGGGGAGCTGTAAGACCCCTTTAACAGTTGCACTCACAAGCAACAGGCGCCTTTACCTCCGTGGGCTCTTTTCTCTATTAAAAATATTAAAAGTAATATTTTGCGGCTGTGTTGGCATACAAACAAATATATTACTACATATTAAAACATTTTCTTTCATTTAAAAGTTCATTTAATTTTTCCCCTGATTTTAAAAGAAATTAAAACATTTCCGTGGGTTTCCTAAAAGACTGTGTAGTCCCTGGCACTGAGCCTGCTGGGAGAAGCCAGTCTTGCAAGCTCGGTATTTCTCCTGGAAAAGGAAGGAGTGAGGCCCTTCACCTTTACCAGCTTTTCTCTTCATGCCTCCTGGGCCCAGATCTTCGGAAACACACCCCTGTTGTCTTCCTGTTCTGATCTTTGCCCTTCAGGCATCTTACTGACTTTGAGGGCTCTGCCTCATCCTCTCCAGTCCCGGACGCCTCTTCTCATTGGAGAGGACACAGGCACTGGACACATCTCATTGCGCTTCCGTTCTCACCTGCCTTGGAAGGACAGCTGTGAGCATTTAGTGGAGATAGATGAAAAACTAGCCTGCCGGTCTTCGGCTTTACCTTCGTCCACTTCAAACACTGCTTTTGCTGTTCTCCCTGGCAGTCTGTGCCCAGTCCAGGCCTTGTTGTCTGGCTGAGGTTTTTGACTGAAGAGTGGCTTGGGGACAAACAGCCGAGATCTCTTCCCCTTCGGTGGCCACGCCCCTCCCGTCGCTGAGAAGCCCAGATTCTACCTCCCTGCCTCCCTACCCCCCAGCCCAGACTCTGAACACGCTCCAGAGCTCAGGCCCTGCCAAGCCATCAGGAGCAGCGTTCTGTAGGGTGTCGTTACATGGCTTGCTCACAGAGGGGGCCTGAGAGTCAGTTTTGCAGCAACTGCTTCTTAGCCAGCAATCCGAGCAGAGCAGAGAGACTGTCTGTGCCCTTGGGCTGGAGTTCATGTGTGTACCAATGTCTGAAACCTTGGTGGATTTCTCCATCTGCGTCCAGCGCCCAGACTTGTGACTGCAAGACTCTGAGCTAGCTGCTGCTCAGGCTCCAAAGAGCATTTGTGTTCGTCCTAAGAGCAGACCTTTTGCACAGCCAGGTGTGTCCTTACAAATCTAGCCGCTTTATCCCCAGTATAGGATGAGGAAAGAGAGGGTGGGTGCTCTCTTGTCTTTGTTGGCAGTCTTCCATGCCCGTGTGGTTAAGAGCAGGCCCTATTCCCGAAGCTCTCAGCCAGTCTGCCTCTATCCACCTGGAAAAGAGGATTTGAGGGGCCTCAGCTTATGCAACCCTAGAAAGGTAGTTTTCTTCTTATCCCTTTGAGAGGAACTTGTTTCTGGACAAGTCACTTGTAGACACCATTCCCTCGTTTTTGATGCCCCTAGAATAGTTAGAAGGTTTCAGGGGGGCTAGGAAGATAGCTCAGTGGGTAAAACATTGGTCTGTGTGACTTTCCAGGCTCTGCACCCCACCCACTCCCATTGCCACCCCATCCTTTCACTTGGACTCACAGGTACAGGATACAGCTCTTCTGCAGTGCTCTGGGAAAAGGCTGGGTCTACTCTTTTATTTAGAATCCATCTCCCTCCACCATCAGGACCAGTCCCTGGGCATGACTTCTCTCCCTGAGTTTGCCTCTGAACTTAGACCAAGGCAGACAGCAGCAGCAGAATTCATTTCAAAAGAGAAGGAAGTCCTGGCTGCTCCAGAATGCCTCCGCCCTCCCTTTCTAAACAGGTAAGTGGTTAAAATGCTACCTCTCCTAGGAAAACATCGGTGGTTCACCACCTTTCCACCATACATTGTTAGTGAGAGAGTGTTATTTGCTGGGGAGACTTCATCGCAGAGGGGACACATCACTACTGTATCCAGGAGGAAGACAATGGCTGGAGCAGGTAGTTGGGGGGGGGGTTTGCTATCACAGATCACCCCCTTCTTTACTCGAGCCGAGCCTCTGTTCCCTTCCACATAAACAGAGCTCAGGATAGGTCAGGCAGAGTCAGCTTTTTGATGTGGTTACTGTGTAAAAAAAAAAAATTTTTTTTTCTTTTTCAATTTCTAGTGTAACAGGAGCTAGAACAGAGTGTTCAATTACAGGATCAGACTGTGTGCTCCACAAGCACTGGGTGGCATCAGGGACCAGTGGGGGACACCCTGGAGGCACAGACAGATGCTTCCACTCATAGCACACAATCACCCGAGTCCTTTACTGTCAGTGTCTACTGCTCAAGCCTCAGGGTTCCACCCACAGCTGTGAAGCCCACTCCCACGGCTGTTTAGCTGAAGCTGAGAAGGCAGAAACAGGGAGCCAAAGAACCAGACATCACACCATTCAGAAGAGAAATGAGGGAGCAGAGAGGAGCCAAGGCTGAAGGGATCCTCAAGCTATGAATTTTCAGAGCAAAATCCCAGACACTGTGTATTCTTCCCAGTGCCATGGGTTCAGGTCTCCTTCCTGGGTTATCGTTCTTTCTCCATCAGAGCTCAGGGTGCCATAGATAGGGCTGGGCGACTCCCCCTCCCTGACCCCCATGAGAATAGGGACCTTCAGAAAGCATCATTATCTTACCCAAAGGAACTGAGAAAACAAGTTGCCTTGAAATACAGGTATATTAGTGAAGTTTCTCATCACGGTGACAAAACACCTGCCAGAAGCAACTTAGGGAAGACGAGACTTATTTTAGCTCATAGTGTCATTGAGAACAATCCATCATGGCTGAGATGAGACTGGCTGAGAGGACTTCCTAGGTGGCCATGGGAGCTCGTTCACATCTTGGGTAGATCAGAAAGGAGAGAGGGAGGGAGGGAGAGAGGGGGCTAGTGCTTCTGGGATATCACCTTCAAGCCCACCCCATCCTCATCCTCATCCCTACCTAACTAACCCTAGTAAGACACAACAGTTCAAAGGTCTCACAACCTCTCAAAACAGGGCCATCAGCTGGGGACCAAGCACATTGTATGGCAGGGGTAGACATTTCCCACCCAAACCAGAAGACAAAGCTTCTAGTGGTTATTCTTAGTAATAATCTCTTCCATGTTGGTCTGTTGGACAATAGAAAAAAGAAAGTGGAGTAGATGTGGTTTATTAATCCCCTATAAAAAGAGGAAGGTTCTGGGTCTTGGTCAGCTTGGCAGCCATGATAAACTCAAGAGACAGGATTGCAGCAGAGACTTGCTTTTCACAGGGTCCAGAAAGTCCTTGGTTTCTAGTGAGACTCCTCTTGGCTTGGCCAAGCTGTGGTCTCCTTTCTTTTCTGAGACAGGATTTTGCTGTGTAGCCCAAGTTGACTTCAGACTTGCCAACCTCCTGCCTCAGTTACCACATGCTGGGATTACAGGCTTGAGAGATCACACCCCATTCTTCCTCTTCTTATAAATATATGAATTCAGAGGATCAGATGGGGGATGTAGCTCCGTGGGCAGAGTGCTCGGCTAGCAAGCATGAAGTCCTGGGTTCAGTCCTCAGCACCATATAAACTGGGCATTGTGGTATACATCTATATTCCATCACTCAGGAAAGGTGAAGGTAGAACGGGGACTTCAGGACCATCCTTGGATACACAGCAATCTTGGGATTAGTTTGGTAGACAAGAGACCCTGTTTCCACAGGAAAAAAAAGGAAAGAACATAGAAAGAAAGGGAGGGTATAGAGAGAGTGAGAAAGAGAGAGAAGAAATTGATCCACCATGAGGGCCCTGCTCCCATGACTTCATCTAAATTTGGTGCAAATCACATGCAGGCCCTCTGAAATACTCTTTCCCTTTCTTAGGAGAAAGGGTCTAAAAGGGGTGGTGTCCACCTCTGGCTGGATTGGGGTATCCGACACCTTTAACCTCTCTGTGCCAAGGCCCAAACCCACACAGTTTGGCCTTTTGGCTTCTGAGCCCTGGGGTGGGTCGGCTGGGGGCGGACATCTACTCTTTCCTGCTAACATCCACTCATTCTCCAGGAAAAGAGGGTCCAAGACTTAGAGAGACTGAAAAGATTCTCCAAGCATAGACTGTGTGAAAATACAGCTATGTTGGTTGGGAGCCAGATGCAAGCCATTGAAAATAGAGGTTAAGAGACCACAGGAGACAGTATTTTAGAACAATAAAACTGCTAAGTGTAGGCTAGTCTGGGACAGAAAGAGAGTGCGTGAGAAAAGATAGCCATCTTTTGTATCTAGGGCTGTTCCTGCAAAGAGAAACCAGAGGTTCTCAGGTCCCAGATGAGCTCCCAGCAGGATGCTGTATAGCACTGGGCAGGAGAGGGCGCTCTAAATGTGAGTCGAAGGGGCCTAGGAAGGAGGAAGCTGGCTGAGACAGAACACTTAACTTTGCAAGATACTAGGAATCGTTTTTCTTTGACAACGTCTTTAATGTGTCTGCCATAAAGTGCACAAGCATGTAACCACAGAGAAACCTGCCTCTGGGGGGCTGGGTCATTGATCTTTGAATTGGATGAAGATTTAGAATCATTTAGGACCATTCAGACTCAGAGTGATAAACTCTGACTCAAGCGAGGTCTCATTAATCTGCTTAGAACAAGAGAGACCACCGGATCTGCCCTTCGGGGGCTACCAGAGCCAGGTTCTTACACCTCAAAGGGCGAGCGCTTTTGATCAAAGTTCCAAGCACAGAGCTGACCTGCTTGCCCCATTTCTGATCTGCTACATGCAGGCCTGCCCCTGGACTTTGCTCTTGTTGACCCCTGTGCTTGCACGGTCCTCCCTCCAAATGGCCGGGGGGCTCACTGCTTCGACTTTACAGCAATGTCTTTTAAATGGTACCTGACCAGTGAAGCCTGGCTGTCAATCATTCTGAAAAAGCAACCCAACTCTAGAGAGATAGTCAAAGCATTCATAACCGGAAGAGCCGTAGTCACCTGATCTCTGTATCCCTGATGGCTTACCAATCCAAGTATGCACACAGTTCTCTCTCTCTCTCTCTCTCTCTCTCTCTCTCTCTCTCTCTCTCTCTCCCCCCCACCTCTCTCCCTCCCTCTCTCCCCCCCTTACAAACACACACACACTTTCTCTTTTGCTGATATCTGCGGGTGGGGGCATACATGTGCATATCTGTGTGTGTACATGTGCTTCTGTGCGTTCAGGGACATGTATTCGTGTAGTGTGTGTGTGGGGGGGTGGGAGGCAGATAACAACTTCAGGTGTCCTTCACCCTCAGGTGAAGGTGTCCCAGTTTCTCTTCTTGTTGCTGTGATAAAATGCGCTGATGAAAGCAATGTAAGAGAGAAAGGGTTTGTTCTGGCTTACAGTTCAAGGGTAGCCTCTCATAATGGAGATGTCAAGTGGCAGAAGTAGCTGGGTCGCAGCACACACACAGTCAGGGAAAGGGAGAGAGGTACCGTGCCTCCCGCTGTCTAATAGACATCCTCCACTTTTACAGCTCAGGATTCCAGCCACAGAATGCCTCCAGTCTGGTTAAAAACAGTCTCTTCACACCAGTTAACGTAATCAAGGCCAACTCTCCTAGGCAGGCTCAAATGTCATCTTCCAGGTGATTCTAAAGACTATCAATTGATCTAGCCCTAGCCATCCCTGGTACCTCCCACCTTGTTTTCAGAGGATCTATCAGGAACCTTGCAGGTTGGGCAGAGGCTGGCTGGTCAGTGTGCCCCAGAGGTCTCCACCTCCCCAGTGCGGGAATTACAGGCATGTGCCACCATGCCCAGCCTTTACATGGGTCTGCAAGCTTGCCCGGGAAGCACTTGACCAACTGAGTTATCTCTGAACCTCATTTTAGCTTTTTTTTTTTTTTTTTTTTTGGTTTTTTGAGACAGGGTTTCTCTATGTAGCCCTGGCTGTTCTGGAACTCACTCTGTAGACCAGACTGGCCTTGAACTCAGAAATCCACCTGCCTCTGCCTCCCAAGTGCTGGGATTAAAGGTGTGCGCCACCACTGCCCGGCTCATTTTAGCATTTTTACCACCAACTGATAGCCTGGGCTACAATCTATCCCTTTAGCTTGCCTAGTTATTACTGCCCACCTTTCCTCACTGGACTGCAAGCCCCTTGAAGGCAGTGATTTTCCCCCGTGGAGCTCTGTGCTGGGTACATGCTCTGAGTAATTAAAACAACAGGAGAAAGCAGGCATCCTGCATGGACAACCTCTCTATTCCATTACTGTGTCTTTGCTTATCGTGACCTTGCAAATTAAGCTATTTACACCTCATATGTGTGTTTTCTGATATTTGGATTCACGGCAAACACTCACTAATCTCTAAAAGTTAACCCAATGTTTGATGAATATCTGTAGTAGATACAGCCACATGAACTAATTTTATTTCTGAGAAGCAAGGTTTTGCAAGCTAAAGACCTTGAGGAGCAGAAGTGTTGAGGGCTCCAAGTCACTTCTCACCAGCCACGCACAAGATAGACGTTCTCCTTTGGCTCCAAATGAGGCGGGCATACTCGCTTTCTTTCTAAAATAGACTCTTCTCTTTGTAAAACTTTACAGAATTTGTAAAAGTCAGTGCACATAAAATACGATTCCACTTATGTTCCCGGACCAGCGCGAGCCAGGATTTGAGATAACGGAGGCTTTCTTTTTTAAGGGTAAGATACAAGACCGGAGATGGGCTTGGACACAGTGTCAGAGGATGAGACTGATAAAAAGCTGTGTAAGGTTAGGAAGATCGAACAAGATAATAAAAGGTCTGACATCAAAGAAGCCCTCAATAACATTAGCCATTTTTATTAAAGTTCATTTCTTGGTGGTTACTTAACATTTTCAAATGATCTGGCAGTTCTCAAGATAATGAAAGCAGATGTCTCTGTAGAGCAGAAGCTGGTGAATTACAGCCATGACCTGAATCTGGCCCGCTCTGTGTGTTTATAAATAAAGTTTTATTGAAACTCACCACTCATATTCATTTGTGTATTGTCTGCTGATACTTTAACCCTTTTGTGTGGGGTTGGGCTTCATCCTCCTCAAAGATAATTCCTCCTGTCCTCAGTGTTCTCTGTTCCTATTTCTTGTGGGTTCCCAGAAGCCAGGTGTTAAGCTTAAGGTTGGGGGAGGGGGTTACCTAGTTGCAACAGAGGCTTTTGCTCTGCAAATACATCCAGCTATTAAATTTCTGGTCCTTTAAAAATGTTTGTTAATTCTTGCCCTAGAAGCAAAGGACAACAGGTCATCAACGCATCCTTCTGGCCTTTGGATTGGGTAAGTACACGCCTGTCCAGGTGTAATTTTTCCCAGTGCGCACCTGTCCAGGAGTGCTGTCCCCAGTGCACACTTGTCCAGATGTGCTTTCCCCAATTTATACCTGTCCAGGTGCTCTGTCCCCAGTGCACACCTATCCAGGTATGCTGTCTTCAATTCATACCTGCCCAGGTGTGCTGTCCCCATTGTCTTGCAGACACAAGTCTGGGCAATCCTCTCATGCTTGTCCCAGGACATGTGAGGATGGCAGCTCACTGCTGTTGCCCTCACTTCCCCCAATTTGACTTTGATCTGGGAAAAAAATCATACTTATAAGAAGTGAGGTAGAAATGCTGTTGTCTGTCTCAGCCTGGCTTGTAGGAACACCTTCTATACTCAGGCCCATTGACTTTGGAGTTACAGTTGGTGGTCTAACAAAGGCCTTCTTAAACGTTTTTGGCTCACAACCACTGTTTCCTTGAAAAGCTTTGGTGGGACTCTAGGTATACAGGTATATAAAACAAGTAAACAAGTTAAACCTTTACTGGTTTAACTTACAAAAGGAATTATTTTAAAGCAATTATTTGCATACTAATGAAATGGGTGAGGCTGTTTATTTTATATAAAGAATGAAATCTTAGTTGAATATTTGGCACTGCAGGATGTACAGCATCTTCAGGGTTTTTTCAGGGTTGATCAATATTTTGATTTTTATAGTCATCAATGAGGAGAGCACAGCTTTGCATAGATATGTAATACAAAACTTCAGAAGTGTGTTTTAGGGCCATTTTGGAAATTGTTGGAAATTCTGTCCTAATCCCAAGCCAAGATTCACTTAAAAATCTTTTTTAAAAATGAAACTCAAGTCAGCAACCCAAACAGTAATTTTTTTTAAACCGAAACATTCTAACAGGATACCGTCCAAAGATATACTAATTTGATACATACTGGAGTGACAGTAGCAAAATATTAAAAGTCTTTGTTTTCCATAATTAAACCATTCTGTTTCTATTATATCAGAAAATTCCGTATGCAGTAAAACCCACCACAATTCATGGCATACAACAGTCCCAGGCCTGGGTCATAGCACTTCAGGCAGTGTTAGTTGGCATTACATGGATAGACAACATGGCAAAAGTACACATGTTATGTGTTCAGAACCAAGACTGCAGTGAAGTTGTGTGAAGCTACATAGGTGAGCACACTGGGTTTGAATCAATTTTATTGGTTACATACTCAGAAACGTTTTTCCCCTTTGATGTATTTTTATTTGTGTGTGATTTATCCCCATATCTAGGTCACTGTGAATCACATCTTTCTCCATGTTACTCCGCTGTTGACTTCTAGAGAAAGACCTGGCAATCTACACTACATCAGATAACCATTATGCCAACAGACTCATTGAAGGATGATGTGAGAAGCCACCTGGGCCTATGGAATTTCTAAGATTCTAAATAAAAAAGAATAGCTGGAGGTGGTGAAGCACTGGCTATGACCCCAGCATTGGGAGGGCGGGGGAAGATGGGTCATGAGTTTGAATCCAACCTGGGCTACATAGCAAGACTCTGTCTCAAAGCAAACAAAATTGTGCTTTATATTAAGGCATCCTCCCATGGGAGTGAGTGATAATAGTTTGGCTAGGTATAAAAAGCCTCATACTCTCTTGATGGAAAGATAGTTTGGCTGGGTATATACAACCCAGTTTCAAGAACACTGTTGATACTAGAGATCCTGAATTTATTATGAGACCAACATCATTATGTTACTTTATATCTTTACAGAAGTTCTAGTTGTCGTCTCTAGGGAGACCATCACATCTCCCTATTCTGAAGTATCACCAGGTTGTATTTCTGTGTTGGCTTTTCCTCCTGATTCATCTGACTAGTTAACCCCTCCATTCTAGGGCTGTGGGTTGATTCTCCTCCAGAATGCTGTCTCCTCTCCTATGTGTTGTCTGTTTCCATCTTCTGGGACTCTCAGTAGCCAGATGTTATAGTCAAATGTAGCACTGGACCTCAGCCCAGACTTTTCGAATCTGGGGGTAAAATTTAAGAGAATCCCTTGGTAAAAGATGACTGTGATTCATGCTCACCTCATATGTGCTCAAAGTGATTAAGGCTACCCCTTTCTTATCACCACATCCGTCCCTGAATCCCTCCTCACATCTCTCTGGAGCTTGCCCTTCTCTGAGGTGAGGAGCATTCTTATTCCCAGGAGACCTGTCTTTTCTGTGCCGTGAGTCCTCTCAGGTACATGCAGTCTCTCAGTCTTTACTGACTCTTTTCATAGCATCTTTAAATAGAAGCAGCCATTTCTCAACTTGAAAAGGTTTCACTTGACCCTTTGCTTCTTCCAGCTCTCATGCTATTTCTCAACTCCCTCTTCCTGCCAGATTTCTTAAATTCATGCAAAAGCAGGCTCTGCCTCTGTCTCTCTACTGAACCTCTGGAAATGTGGCATCTGACTCACCATCCCAAAATAATAAATAAACAAAACTTTCCTGGAATGTTTTTCTCTGTTTTTATGTTCAGATACCCCAACAGTATTGGCTGTGGCTAACCACTATGACCATCTAGAAAGTTCTTTGCTCTTCAGTTTCAGGTCACTGGGGATGCACTCATCCATGTGCTCTTCCTCTCCTACCCTGCCCTAGATGCTCAGTTCACATCTGTATCTCAGAGGTACATTTCCAGACTGTTGGATTATCATCACAGGATACACTTGGCCCCTGCTCCTCTGCATGTGGCTCACGCATGCGTGTGTGTGCATGTGTGTGCACTCACACACAAATGCAAGCACACATGAACACATGTACACATGCACATACACACACTTGCACGCGCGCACAGAGGCCAAGATTATCACAATGTGTATCTCATCTCCCTGGCTAGACTTAAAGTAACCAAGGGAAGGACAATGTTTTGGGCCACTGCAAATGATAGCTGTGGTTCTTTTCTGCTGCCCAGGAACAGTCTGATAGGGTCACACCACCCTAGAAAGAAACCTATTATTATTATCATTATCATTATTATTTATTTTCAGAAAGACACTCATCAGTTATCAAAACCGTGTGCCTAGGGGCTGAATCTGCCCAGAAGGGACATTCTTCTGATCTACCCAAAGGCTCTGACTGAATGAGTTTGCAGACTCCAACCCCAGATTCACTTCTGGGCCCATCCCAGGTTGGAGACATTGCTAAGAGCAAGTGCCTTCATGCCTGAAAAAGTCACCATTCACCTCTCATATATGTGAAAGAATTCCAGGGGTGATACTCAGGGTTAGGGCAGGTGTCGGGAACTTGAAGACAGGAGACATCAAGATTCATTCCTCATACAAGACAGATGCCCTGGATATACACAGATAGCTTGCAGTCTTTCTGGAAACGTGAGTGTCTCCTTTGCTTCTCTGGCCTGCAGCCAGGGCCCTAACCTCCCAGGGCATGCTCCAAGCATGCAGAGGAAAAAGAAGAGGGGAGAATGGCAGAGGTCAAGGAAGAAGGTTGAGGCCCCTCCACCAAGCTCATAGGAATGATAGATATTCCCCCAAAGCCAGTTCTTCATCCCTCTTTCTACCCACCTGCTGCTGCTTGTCCTGAACTCCCATCTCAGTACATAGTACTCAGTACTCAGTACATAGTACTTAGTACACAGAACTCAGGAATGCAGAGACTCATAAACATCCAAAAAGCTGAGCGTTAAGTGATCCAGAGTGCTTGGCTATAGATGGGGCATCTGTGCCGGTCTGCCAATCCCCACTCCACAACGCTCGGGGAACATCAAGGAGGAGGTGGTGGAAAATCTGTGAGGTCCAGAGGCTGAGGAAGAGGGCTGTGAGATGCTGTCTTCTGAATATGTCATGGCTGTCGAACTCATGAACTCCCTGGTGCTGTGGTTACCTGCACAAGACTGCACAAGAGCAAGCCTGGGGCTGGAGAGGTGGCTCCTGGCTCATGTGGTTAAGAGTGTCCAGTTCTCTTCCAGAAAACCCAACTCAGTGCCCAGCACCCATAGGAGTCAGGTGGCTCAAAACTGCCTATAACTCTAGCTGCAAGGGAGCCAAAGCCCTTGTCTGTCCTCCCTGGTCATTTGTGTCACTTGGTATGCATTTAAACATTCAGGTACTCTCACGAACATAATAATTTTTTTTTTTTTTTTTTTTTTTTTGGTTTTTTCAAGACAGGGTTTCTCCGTGTAGCCCTGGCTGCCCTGGAACTCACTCTGTAGACCAGGCTGTCCTGGAACTCAGAAATCCACCTGCCTCTGCCTCCCAAGTGTTGGGGTTAAAGGCGTGTGCCACCACTGCCCGGCTGCGAACATAATAATTTAAGGAAGAAAGAGAGAAAGATACTGGCATGGAGCAGGGGGTGGTGTTGGAGCCTACCCTTAACTGAGGAGCCACTGGCCAATGATGGTTGCTGGGGAAGGGGGAATCCTTTTTTCTTTGTAGAGGATGGCCATGACCAGTGAGTGACCTCCCCATCTATGTTCATGCGGACTTAGTGGGCTTAAAAATAAACAACAACAATAATAAATAAAATATTTAAAAAGATGTGAAGTTGGGAGAGGATTAGGATTTCATGGGGAGACTGGATGTGGTCACCATAGGGTAGTGGATATGATACTTTGTATCCGTGTATGGAATTCTATTCTCTTTTTTTCATTATTTATTTTTATTCACATTACATCCCAAACACAGCCCTCTTCTCTTTTCTCCTTCCAATCTTGCCCTTACGAATCCCTCCTCGACTACTCCAGCTCCCTCAGAGAGTGGGAAGCTCCCCTTGGGTACCACCCCACTCTGGGACATCCAGTCACAGTAGGACTAAGCACTCTCCCACTGAGGTCCAATCAGGCAGTCTAGGTAGGGGAAGGGGATCCAAAGGCAGGGAACAGAGTCACAGACAGTCCCTGCTCCATTGTTAGGGGACCCACATGAAGACTAAGCTGCACATCTGCTATGAATGTGTAGGGGGCCTAGGTCCAGCCCCTGCATGCTCTTTGGTTAGTGGTCCAGTCTCTGTGAGCCTCCATGGGCCCAGGTTAGTTGACTTAGTAGGTCTTGTGGTGTCCTTGACCCCTCTGGCTCACTCAGTCCTATCCCCTACCCTTTCACAAGACTCCTTGAGTTCTGCCTGATGTTTGACTGTGGGTCTCTGCATCTGTCTCCATCAGCTGCTGGATGAAGCCTCTCAGGAGACAGCTATACTAGGTTCCTGTCTACAAGCATAGCAGTGTATCATGAGTAGTTCCAGGGGCTGGCTCTCTCCCTTAGGATGGGTGTCACGTTGGGCCAGTCATTTGTTGGCTGTTCCCTCAATTTCTGCTCCATCTTTATTCCCGTACATCTTCTAGGTCAGACAAATTTGGGGTTGAAGATTTTGTGGATGGGCAGACGTTCCCTTCCTTCCACTGAAAGTCCTGCCTGGCTGCAGGAGGTAGCCACCTCAGGCTCTATATCCCAGCTGGGAGGAATCCCAGGTAGAGTCATCCTCATAGACTCCCTGTAGCCTCCCCCATCCCAGGTCTCCAGCTAGTTCCTGAGATCCTCCCCCCCCCCCCGACCAATTTCCATTCTCACTCCCAGCCCTTCTCCCACCACCCAACTCTCAGCTTTATTCATAATAGCCGGAAACAAGAAACAACCTAGATGACCCTCAACTAAAGAATGGATAAAGAAAACGTGGTACATCTACACAATGGAATACTCCCCAGCTATTAAAAACAAAGACACCATGAAATTGGAGGCGAATGGATGGAACTTGAGAATATCACCCTGAGCGGGGTACCGGACTCAGAAAGACACTATGCTCCCTTGTAAGTAGACAGTAGCCATAAAATGCAGGATAACCATGCTACAATCTGCAGACAAAGAAACTAAGTAACAAGGAAGGCCCAAGGGAGGATGTGTGAATCTCACTCAGAAGGGGAAACAAAATAGTCATCAGAGGTGGATGGAGGAGGGGATCTGGGTAAGAGAGGGGGGTGAGAAGGGAACTTTCAAAGGGCAAATTAAAAACACTTAAAAAGTCAACCCAACATCTACAGTTTGCTCTGCCTCCCTGTCTAGCCTTGTGTCCCTTGGCCTCCATTCTACGTTCTACCATCTACCTCTACTCTTTCAGCCCATTCTGTTCTGAGTAGCCAGGATGATATTTTAACTGTAAATAACATCATGGGACTCTTGCTGCGTAAAACGCTTTGATACTTTGTGTTAGCCTGAAATTATTCTTTCATGAGATATACACTTCAGTTTGGGTTGCTTTCCCCCTCAAAGAGTCCTCCTGTTTCAGAGATACACTGTAATGTTGATATGTGAAATGGTGCCTCAGAGAGGAGTTTTTATCCACGTGGTACGAGCCGGGAAGGGAAGGAAAAGCCTGGCCGTGTTGGAGCGAGGCCGGCAGGGCTTTACTGAACTGCTCTGTGTCTGTAGGCATCGGGGAATTTTTATAATGAAAGAGTTTTGCAAGGAAGCTTCATTACTCATCAAATTAAAAAGAAAGACAAACAGAGAGAGACAGACAGACAGACAGAGACAGACAGAGAGAAAGGAAAAAAGAAGACATGATGAGCAATTCCATTACTCATCATATTAAAAAAAAAAAATCCAGACAAACATACTTGTGGGCCTGCTAGGCCCTGTCTGCTCCTGCCCAGCCAAAGCTCCTGGATTATCTCATTTGAATCTTAAGTCTTGGATTCTCCCTGTGTATTCCCTCCAGCTCCTTGGCACTCCCAAGGAAGCCATGCTTCTGCCTGGGGGTTCATCCCACGTATTCCCAAGGCCAAGAACCGGGTCTCCATCCCCTAGACATGCTCATGGCCTCATCCTGCTAACCCTCAGCTCTCACTTAAAATCCACTTCTCAGAAACACCTTGATTTAAAAGCAGACTCCCCTATTTTCTTTATCCTGCTTGCTTTCATGTCCTGTCTGTGTTTAGCGCAGATCTGGTCTGTCTCCCCCTAGAGGCCTCCATTCTGCAAGGGAAATGCTCAGAGGTCCTTTGTTCACGTTGCATGCACCACCCCCTAATCCAAGAAAGGCAGGAAGGATGTGGCCACAGCACCCTCAGTCACCTTCTAAAGGAATCTGCCCTGGGCAACTAAAGCAATAATGTAAATGAAACAAACCAAAAAAAAAAAAAAAAAAAAAAAAAAAAAAAAAGCGCAGAGGAACTCTTCCCCAAGATCAGCAAATATTAAGCATTCTCATGCATATATATTTTATGATTACTCTTTTATTAAAGAATACAAGTCCAGGGATAAGGTTAAAATCTCTCATGTTTCCCTCTCTACGCTCAGCCTTTGTCTTCTGCATAAGAAACCATTACTGTGAATTTCATGTATATTCAAAGTACATTTAAAATTTATTATAAATCTTCATGTCCATAGGAATGGTATTATAGCATGTGGATATTTAAAAACATTTAGTTAACTAAATGTTTGTGCGTGCACGTGCACATTTGCATGTGTGTGGGATGTATGTGAGCATTTGTGAACACTCGGGTTGTGGTCTGAGGTGGAGGTTGGTTGTCTTTCTTGATCATGCTCCACCTTACATATTGAGTTGGGGTCTCTCACAGGACCCAGAGCTCAACATTGGGTTAGTCTGACTAGCGCTGCTCTGAGGATTACCTGGCTCTGACTCTCACAGGCTAGGATTACAGTTTCTGTGCGAGTTCTAGGGATCTTATGGGGCGCTTTACCCACTGAGCCGTCTCCTCAGCATGTGCTGCATGGCTCTCATCCAAGCAGCTCAGAAGGCTGAGCAGAATTATCACAAATTCAAAGCTAGCCTAGGCTACATAGTAAGATCTGCCCCCCCATCCAAATTTTATTAATTAATTCAAAATAAAGAGTAAATGGTAGGGTATAGTACATAACCTGCAATTTACATTTTCCACTCAATATTGTTATGTGCATGTGTGTGCATATGTTATTAATTATCTCAGCCATTGTTAACCATTCCATAGCAACCCGCTATCTGAATACACCAGGGTTTATTTATTCATTCCCTTAATGAGATCCATTCCACTTATCTCCAATTTTATCTCTGACTACAAGATTGGAAAACACATAGTTGGACAGGCTGTCTCATAAAGCACCTGCCCCGTATACTCATTTAGACTGGCCAGAATAAATGAGCGAGAACTGGCCAGGTCACAAGGCAATGGAAATGTTCATATGCTCCTGCTGGTATGAGCGTGAATTGATGTAATCGTTGAAGAGACCAATTTGGCAATATCTCGTTAAGATAAAAATGCTCAGCCCTGTGCCCCAGCAATTCCATCTGTAAAGTAAATCCCATCACCAAAGGTAAATTACGTATTCATTTTCGACTCAACAGAAATGTAAACTGTATAATATCAGTATGGCTTAAAGTTTACAATGCGGTTTTATCTGCATCGTCTAACTTGACATTCCCAGCCATAGGAGAGTAGTATTGGTTCATATCATAAATAATGGGACAGAAAAGAAGTTCAAAGCCACTTGGCTTTGGCCACTTGGTTCCGGGGTTCAAATCCCAGCCGTGTGACTCTGCTTCCAGCACGGTTTGTTTTGTTTTCATTCTTAGTTCCCCACACCCTGCTTAGCTTTGATTGGCAACTTATCACAGCCTAAAGTCATCTGAGAAGAAAGTCTCAAGTGAAGGATTGCTTGGATCACAGGGGCCCCGTGCGTGTGTCTATGGGAGATGGCCTCGATTGTTGATTGACATAGGAGGGCACAGCCTACCATGGACAGCACCATTGCCCGGTGATCCTAGGATGGATAAGAACACTATCTAAGCATTAGAGCTAGTGAGCCAGCAAGCAACATCTCCCCAGTCTCTGCATCCATGCCTGCTTGAGTTTCTGCCCTGCCTTCCTTCACTGATGACCTGTGACCTGGAAGCTAACTGAACTCCTTTCTCCCCAAGGTGTTTTCCGTGAGAGTGTTTGATCACATCCTCGGAGACTGAAATTAAGACATTGTGCATTGCCTCCATGTGTTTTTATGCTGTGAAGAAAAATAACAGGCTATTGGGACTTGTATTGATGCCCAATTCAGATCCCTTTCACAGGCCCGTGCCCGTCATCCCAGGGCTGTGTACATCAAGGGTCACTACTACTCTTCCTCAGAGAATTGTCCATGGTCATATGAAACAGATTTTTTTTTTTTCTGGAGATGCCTGGAAATTTCTCTCCATTTTCCTTGGCAAGGATGTCTTAGTCAGTGACTAATAGTAACAGGTCTACATGGCTGCTGTGGGAGAATTAACTCTGTGGTATCATTTCTGTTCAGCACTCCCTGTGGCTGGGGCAGAATTCCAGTGGGATCCACAGCTCTGCCTAGTGTGATGCTTTGAATGAGAAAATGAGAATGACCCCCATATTTGAATGTTTGCTACCTAGTTGGTCAAATGTTTCAGAAAAAGATTAGGAGGTGTGGCCTTGTTGGAGTGGGTGTGGCTTTGTTATAGGAAGTGTGCTACTGGGGCATTTGAGATTTCAAAGTATCAGGTTAGGTGCTCAGGCTCTCTCTCTCTCTCTCTCTCTCTCTCTCTCTCTCTCTCTCTCTCTCTCTCCCTCTCCAACTTTCAAATAAGATGTAAGCTCTCAGCTACTGTTCCAGCGTCATGCTTACCTGCCTGTTATCATAATGGCCATGGCCTCACCCTCTGAAACTGTAAGCAAACGTCCAACTAAATGCTTCCTTTTGTAAACTGTCTTGGTCATGATGTTTCTTTGTAGCAATAGAAAAGTAACTGAGATACTTAGTGTCTTTTCTGTCTAACTCTACTTTGGTCATTTCCTTCCACTTTCCTCTCAAGTTCCTTGCACAAGGCTTCCCACCCTGGGCTCTGCCTGTAGGGCAACTGATTTTCAAGTATTAAACTGCACGGGATTACCCACAAGTCTTTTCAAAGCACATGCCAGACTCCATCCACCCACTCTCTGTTTCAGTTGGCCGAGGAAGAGTCCCAAGAGCTTTACTATGCTCTACAAGTGATCTGCTGTGGTGAGCCCAGGGTCCAAGCTTTGGGGACTTCTGTTCCAGGGTTTGAGGTTGTAGATGGCTGAGAAACAAACTCCAAGAGACTTGAATTGGCTGGCCCGCTAGCAATGAGAACCCCTCCACTGGTGGTGGTAGGGGATTGATTGCTCTGGGCTTGTGGGAGTAACACAATTTCCGTGACAGCGTACAGTCACATGGGTATGGAACAGCTTTTACAATATTTCTGGCATTTGGACAATATAGTGGAGACAGTCTTCGTGAGGGCTATGAAATTAAGAGGCTATTTTGGAGGGTCCCTGACGCATCAAAAGAAGAAAATGACAGACCCAAGGCAATTAATCACCAGCTCAGAACAGATCTCTTTGGACAGAGGGTCCTTATCTTCTGGGGCTGAAAGACCCAAACATGATGAAAACCAAACTCAGAATCTAATTTTAAGAGATACAGAACTTCAGAGAAGTTTAAACTCTCAGCCTTGACAACTTGTCTACCAAAGTAGGAGCCCTAATGGGGACAGAGTAGGGCCTGAGGGTTATTAATGTGACATTTCTGTCGCTGTAATCAGTAGCTGTGGAGGAGCCATTGACACCTTGGGGCCCTCAGAAGTATTCCTGTCTCTCCCTTGTTAGAAGATAGTCCATTGACTCAGATAACCATATGTAAAGAAAGAGACTATTCAGATATTTTAAATGCTCAATAAAAATACAAATTGTTACTGATATTTGTGATGGTTAATCTCAGCTGTATACTATAAGAAACTCAGAATCTCCTGCGAGATAGGCCTGGGTTGTGGGAATTGTCTTGCTTAGGGTAACTGAAGTAGTAAGAACTGCCCACTGTGGGTGGCACCATTCCCCTGGCAGGGAACCTGGACTACATAAGGAGAAAGTTAGCTGAGTACCAGCATTCTTTGCTCTCTACCTCCTAAATGTGGACACAATGTAACCAGCTGCCCCAGGCTCCTGCTTCCAACACTTCCCAGCCATGATGGACTGAATCATGGGAATATGAGCCAAAACAAACCCTTTCTCTCTTAAGTTGCTTTTCTCAGGGAATTTTATCACTGCAACAGGAAAACTAGCTGATGCAATATCTGAAGGCTGGCTCAAAATGCTACTGTGGGTTCCCCACTAGACCAGAGATGCATAAAATCAGGTGATAAGCAGAGTTCTCGGTCAGGGCCATCTTCACATAAGTTCCACTGAGTTCACAGACTGGTGGCTTTTCCCATCGGTCACAGATTTCCATCTCAGCACATTATTCATTTTGCGTCTTGGTCTGTTTTCTGTTCCACGGGCTGTACAGTAAGCAATGATATTGTGCTAGAAAAGGAGAGGTAGTCATCTTGAGACTGACATCCATCCCACCCCAGCAGACAAGACAGCAAGTCGAAAACTACATCCACAGTGGGCAGGCTGGCAGAGGGAAATGTCCCCAACTCTAGGATGCAGCGGTGGTATTCCTTCTCCTTATTCATAATGTCTGACCCCTACAAAAATGAGGTGAAGCATGATTGATGTCAAGTTTAATCAAGTTCCAGGTCAAGCTGTGTTTGCTGGACTAATGGAATGTCTTTAATGGGATGGGGTTAGAAGTTATAAGGTGTGCCTGCCGCTCCCGACCCAGCCAGTGTATTCTGTTCTATGCCCCTTCAGATGGAGGCTCTGTGTGTTACATGTGCACATATGTGTGTGAGTATGAGCACTCATGTACATGCACAGGGGCCAGAGGATGGTGAATGCCCTGTTTCATAATTTTCTGCCTTATTCCTTTGAAACAGGACATTGTTGTGCCCAGAGATCATCATTTCAGCCAGGATGACTGGCCAGTGGGCTCTTGGGATTTGCCTGTCGATACCCCACAATGCTGTGGTTACAGGCTTGGGCAGCCATGCTTGGGTTTTATGTGGATACTGGGGATTTGAACTTAGATCCTCATAGTTGCACAGTGGTGGTGCTTGCACTCACTGAGTCCAAGTTGGAGGGTTTTACAGTTTGCATTAACAGGGCTGACATGAGTAAAATGCTCAGTGTCCTGTTCCAGGGCTGGGTTAATTCTCCTGCTGTCTGTCTCTGAGGTCTTGATGTTTCACAGAGCATCCTGTGGGTTCACTGTCTAGATGACGTCACAGGAATTGGATCTAATAAGCAAGAAGTTCAAGTATTATTAAGGCTTCGGACAGTCCTCCTCCAGAGAATAAGAAATAGTTCAATAAACTCTTCCAGAGGATCTGAATTTGTTTCCCAGAGTCTACTACATTGGGTGACTCACGACCACCTCTAACTCCAGCTCCAGGGCATCTGATACCCTCTTCTGGTCTCCAAGGGCACCTGAATTCATGCAAGGACACACACACACACACACACACACACACACACAGAATTAAACTTAAACATAAAACCTAAAGCACCCACATGCTTGGGAGACTCAGTGTTTTGGGACAGGCCAGAAGGTTTTTACCAAAGCAAAGGGACCTTCCTGTGCCTTGGCGCACCTTCTCAATGTCAGCTGCCTGGGCACAATATATACTGTATATGCGTGTGAATGTGTACTTAAGATGTAATTGGACACTCTTACACATATTTTTCTGTGATTTGTTTCATTTATAAGATGTCTCAGAAATATTTCCAGGACAATGCATGTCTGCCTTGTTTTTTAAAAGGCTTATTGTACTTATTTCATGATACTGATAGGCTGTAATTTACACAATTGCTTCCCATGGGGGAATCAGAGACGCTCTGTACCTTAAGTTGGAGGTGTGAAATACAGGCAGTTGGTTACCCAGCTGTCCAGAGATAGAGGAGCAGACGGATATACTGAGATAGCCCAGATGTGCTTTCACCATGTTAACTCACCACGTCATAGTGACAATAAAAAGGGCTACCATGCCTAGAACATCAAGAATCCTCCCAAAAGAGGTTGGGGGAGCACAGCAATCTACAGTTTTCAATTAATAAAATTGATAAGTTTTTTTTTTTTTTTTTAAAGTCCTTGGCTGAGCACTCAGTTTAGTTTATAGAGTGCTTGCCTGGTTTGCTTCCCTGTTGCTGTGATAAACATTGAGAGCAAATGCAACCTGGTCAGGAACTGGCTCATGTGAGCTTAGGGCTTGTGTGAGCTCACAGGTTGTCGTCCAACACTGTGGAAAGCCAAGGCAGAAACCAGGAGGTAGGAACTGAAGCAGAGACCATGGAGGAACCCATGGCTGGCTAGCCATCCATGGCTTGCTTAGCATGCTTGTTTATACCACCCAGAACCACCTACTGAGGGGTGGCGCTGCCCACTGTGGCCTCTTACACCAATCAGCAATCATGGAAATGCCCCATAGACCAATCTGATGTCCTTCTCAGCTGTACCAAGTCGACAAGTGACTCTAACATGACACGTATGTATGTATGTATGTATGTATGTGTGTATGTATGTATGTATGTTGTATGATGACAGCTAACATGCATAAAGCCCTAAGTCCCAGCCCAAGCACCCCATCAACTGGGCATGATGGCATATGTCTGTAATCCTGGCACTTCAGAGGTAGAGCAGGAGAGTCAGCATTTCACAGCTTTGGCTAAATGACAAGTTCAAGGCCAGCTTAGGCTATGTAAGTACCCATCTCAAAAATATATAACTTCTCTTCATTTTCCTTTTCCAATCACCAGTTAATAAGAAGTGCTTTAAAATTACTTATTGACAATCCTCCCCTTTAATTGCTTGCATCTTTCCTCGCATTTTAAAAATGAGCATTTGAGCCTTAAAAAGCAACAAACTGCTTTCTAGCTGTTCTCAAAATTGTTCTTTCTCAATTCACTCCCGTAAATGTTTTCCCACGTGTCACCTGGGCTGTGGTTATTGTTTTAATTGTTTAAGATCACATCCTTCTCCTTATAGCAATTAGATTTTATGATATTTCATTAAAAATTTTCTCGATCGTAACATGTTTAAATTAAAAAATCTTGTTTGCGGTCGGAGCCCAGGAGGATGCACTTGGCAAAATGTACGTGAGAAGGACAGAGGGCAACTTGCAAGAGTCCATTCTCTCCTTCCACCAAGTGGGTTCCAAGTGGGACTGAGTTCCGGTTGTCTGGGCTGGGGGCAAGCAGTCCTGTCCTGTGAGCAATCTTGCCAGCCCTTGTAAGAATAGTTACATAATAGTGGTTTTAACTTAAGATGTTTTTCCTAAGGCTGACTTTTGCTTTTGCTCAGCTCTTTGAGTTGTGTTGTGTGATGATGAGCTGCTTAGAGGGCTGGGCACCATAAAGCCTATGTGACTTTCTGGGATGTCACTCAAACCTTAAACTAAGCTGCTGAATATAAACGCATTGGATTTGGCCTCTCTTCCGCTTACTGGATCTCTTTGGCGTTTCTTGTATCATTACAGTTCAGTTAACAAATGCCTGGAGAGAGTGCTTTTCTACCCCTTCATTGTGCTTCACCTTCAAACCACTCTCAGGAGCCATGGAGGTGACTCGGTGGGTGAAGGTACTTGCAACCAAGCCCGGCAACCTGAGTTTGATTCCTAGAACCCACATAGTAGAAGGAAAGAACAGACTTCTGAAAGTTGTCCTCTGGGCTACACACACACACACACACACACACACACACACACACACAAACACATAGACATAGACATACACTCACATCTACCCACACACATACATACACATGTACGTCGACATACATATCTACACATACACACACACAGACACTTACACACATCTATACACACATATTTACACATACACATTTCTCACACACACACCTACACACTCATCAACACATACACACCTGCACATACATCTACATGCTTTTACAGACACACAGCTACACAGACATCTACACACACCTGCACACATTTACACACAAACACACAAACACACACACATCTACCCACACACATACAGACACATACACAGCTACACATACATATCTAGACACACACATCTGCACAGACACACACATCTACACACCTATGCACACACATCTACACAGACACATCTACATATTTCTACCCCCACACATACAGACACACGTATGCACACACATGTACATCTACACACACATCTACACAGACACACAAGCATACACATACATACATATACATCTCTGTATACATGCATCTACAAGTACACACACCTACACACACATCTACCCCCACACATACATACACAGCTACATCTACACACACACCTACACACACATCTATACATACACACCTATGCACACACACATATCTACATGCACGCACACATCTACACACACACACCTACACACATATACACACACATACCTATGTGCACAAACACATCTATATACACATTCACATATATGCACACACCTACACACATCTACACCTACACACCTACACACACACAGGTTGTTTGCCTGGGTATTTTACAGGTTCTACAGCATCGTCGAGGCCACCCATTTTCCTATTGATTTTGCAATTGGTTATCGCCAGTGAATAGAGAAGCTACTGAATTTTGTCCATTGACTTTAAGTTCCACTGGATTCTAATTGTGCTCATGGTGTGGCAGTTGATTCCGCTGTATTCTCTAGCTTCCTATTCATCTCCCATGCTAATCATAACAGTCGGGTCTCTACATGCTTTTTCATTTCTCTGTCACATTGGCATATATTCCCAGGATTACATTAAATGGTAGAAATGAGCGCATTTAAATTTTTATCAGAAACTGTTTTAAGTAGGATTGTTTTTATTGTGAACCCAGTAAATGCAGTATTTGTGGTTGGTTTGCTAGAATGCGAGTGAAGACTTACCAGGTTGAAAAACTTTTCTTTAGACTAGCAATCTTTTATTATTGAGAGTGTTCAATGTGAGGAAAAGACTCCCTGTGAAGAGCAGAGGTTTACCTAATAAGCGAGTACAGAGGGCAATCCTATCTGTACTGGCTGATTTTGTGTGTCAACTTGACACAAGCTGGAGTTATCACAGAGAAAGGAGCTTCAGTTGAGAAAATGCCTCCATGAGACCCAGCTGTAAGGCATTTTCTCAATTAGTGATCAAGGGGGGAGGGCCCCTTGTGGGTGG
>CM052710.1:6969901-7223354 GCA_028551405.1 Uromys caudimaculatus | reverse complement strand
GGACTTTGGAACTTTGAGCTAGAAGATCCATTCGGTGTTAAGAGCTCTGTGGGATGTTGTGTAGGAGCTTGGAAGATAATGTTGAGAACAGTGCAGAAGATGGAGGCCTGGCTTGTAAAATTTCAAAGGGAAGATTAAAGACTCTTATCAGGGCTGTTGCTATTTTGATTGTGAAGATTCTGTGGTTTTGGTTAGCTTGGGATGAAGAATCAAATGTGATGAACAAGATACCAGAACTATTAAAGCGAAAACTTTGCATTACTGGGACTATTGATGCTGGTTAGCTGGAGTTAAGAAATTGGCAGGGATTAAGAAGAGACTAGCATCATTGAGGTGAAATCTTCTGGGAAGTGTTTTCTGAGAGCATGGAGTCTGTGTTCCAGAGATAGTCAAGGTTGTACCTTGTGCTGTGGCTGGATTTGGTAATGTGTTAGAGTCAACCCAGGTGGTACTGGTTTTGAAGGCATGAAGGAGTCATGAAGAGCAGCTGAGACCTGGGCACTGTGAGAGGCCGTGGAAGGCCATTGGTGAAACTGCAGCCCCAGTTGCAGTTGATGGCCCAGGACTGAAGGGGTCATGCAAAGGAGTTGAGGCTTGGCACCATGAAGAGAGCCTATGAGAGTCTGTTGGTAAAGCCTATTTACAGTGGAGATACCAGTACCATGAGATGACCACCACGAACAGCAGCAGCAGTGGAGTACAGGCATCTGGAGCCTAGAAGGCAAGGTGTGTGCTACAAAGGGCAGAGCTGGAGAAGTGACCCAGGCCTTGGAGGAGCCTAGGAGATCATGAGTGGATCCCAGACACTGGACGGTTGGAGTTTGATTTTGCTTCTGATTGTGACTGTGGCCTGATATTTTCCCCTCTTGAAGTAAGAAGGTATTTTAGTGGAGCCCACAGTTGACAAATTTTGAATTTTTAAAAGACTTTGAAATTTAAAATATACTGGATATTTTAAAGGGATTGAACTTTTTATATGTAAAGACTGTGGGACTTTTAAAGTTGTTTAGATCTTGGGGATGAATAAGAAAGTAAGGGTTGAGGCTTAAATAGTTATGTGTTTGTGCGTCAAGTTGACAAGGGGTCAATTGTACTGGCTGGTTTTGTGTATCAACTTGACACAAGATGGAGTTATTACAGAGAAAGGTGCTTCAGTTGAGAAAATGCCTCCATGAGATCCAGCTGTAAGGCATTTTCTCAACTAGTGATCAAAGGGGGAGGGCCCATTGTGGGTGGTACCATCCCTGGACTGGTAGTCCTCGGTTCTATAAAAAAGCAAGCTGAGCAAGCCAGGGGAAGCAAGCCAGTAAGTTACATCCCTCCATGGTCTCTGCATCAGCTCCTGCTTCCTGCTTGAGTTCCAGTCCTGACTTTTTTGGTGATGAACAGCAGTGTGGAAGTGTAAGCGGAATAAACCCTTTCCTCCCCAACTTGCTTCCTGGTCATGTTTGTACAGGAATAGAAACCCTGCTAAGACATTATCTTAGTCTACTTGAGTTGCTATTGCAGAACACTTTAAGCTAGGTAGTTTAGAAACAACAGTAGTCTGTGTCTAGAAGTCCAAATCATTGCGACGATATTGGTATTTGGTGAAGGCTGTTTCTTGCTTCTGAGATGGTGCCTGGTCACTATGTTCTCATGCAGCAGAAGGCAGAAGAACCAGAGATCACATCTTCAATCTGATTCCTTTGACAGGGAGCCAAATCCATTCCTGGGCTTCCAGGTCCATTGTCCAATGGGAGGTACTGACTTGAAGATGGAAGTAGGTCTCTCATGGTTGCCCCTCCATTATGTAGCATCTTTGACAGCAACTATATCCCCTTTATGACTTCCATCACTGTCTCAGTTTCATTCTGTGCTAAAACATTCTGGCCAAAAGCAATGTAGGGGAGGAAGAGCTTTATTTCAGCTTACAGGCAACAGTCCCTCATTAACAGAAGCCAGGGCAGAAATTTGAATGAGAAACCAGATGCTTGCTAGCTCACTCAAAGGGTCACACTTAGCTATCCTTATAGAGACCAGCACCACCTGCCTAGGGAATGGTGCCACCCACAGGGGACTGGGCCCTCCTATATCAATCAGCAATGCTCTTCCTCAAAGACATGTCTATGGGACAATCTAATCTCCACAGTTGATCAATTGAGGCTCTCTTCTTCTTGTGGATCCAGCTTCAGTAGGACTGACCCCTTCTAGATATGGCTCTTCTCTGGTCCTCTTAGCCCCTGATGGTTGCTAGGCAACCCTATTAGGTTTCCCAGCTGAGATCACCTCTGTAACCAAGTCTCTGTATGGAACTACCTTGATCTGACACCCCTCATCCCTACTTTCTCATTGGCCCTGACTCCTATGGATCTTGTTGTAAGGTCCCTCTTATATCGGTTCTTGATCATTTACGTTTATTTGTCTTTTTAACATATTACATACCGACAATTTATAATTGCATGTGCTTATGGTGTACAAACAGATGCGATGATTTTTTTTAAAATACAAAGATTAAATAAAGCCAATTAACCTCAAATATCTGACATTTTCTGGTGATGGGACATTTGAGATTTACTTTTAGCTATATTGAAAAAGATGTTTGCTCTGCTTAAGAAGTCATCTATTTCATACTGATGTTCCCATTTGAGAGACTTTAGTTGCCTATAAAATCCTGTAATTTTAAAAAACCATCCTTGCTTCAGCAGCAACTCTCCCATTTCTGTCCCCGATGCTGCTTATTCAACTGTGTCCCTGGGTGTCTCATGATCCAACTTGTCAGACATATGTCAACTTTATAGTATTTTGCATAAATCCTTATTTAATCACCATGTCAGCTGCACCAAGGAGCCTTTTCCTATCAGAAATGGCAGCCAAGAGAAGCAGCCCCTTCCTCGAAAGCCATGCGTCTGCAGCATCAAAACTTGAACTCAGGTCTTTGAGAATTCAGGACCCATGCTCTCTCCTCACTTCATCAAACAGTCAGAACACTCTGAGAGAGATTAAGAGGATCGTCACGGACTGCCTTGACATTTTCTACAGAGAACATGGATTTCTTTTGTAATTGGGAAAGAAGTTAATTAAGCCTAAACAAATAATTATAATAAAAATAGCCCTTCAGAGGAAGAAATGTCACAGCGCAGCAACTCGAGTTTAGAATGCTTATGGCAGGGAAGCTCGGGCAGGTCTTCAGGTAGCCTGCCTCAGACCTTGGCCTTCCCCTTCCCATCAGGATACTTCATCTTGGATACTGAAGTTTCCCCAACAGGTGAAGATCATGTTATTTGCCCCTTCACCTTCTCCAGTAAGCTTTCGTGGGGAAGTAGTGGGGTGTGTGTGTGTGTGTGTGTGTGTGTGTGTGTGTGTGTGTGTGTGCATCAGAGTACAACCCTAGGTGTAGTTCCCTCAGGCACCTTCCTTTTTTTTTTTTTTTTTTTTTTTTTGAGACAAGGTCTCTCATTGGCCCAGACCTTTGCCGAGTAGATGAAGCTAGCTGGCCAGAGAGTCTCAGGGATCCACCTGTCTCTTCCTTCCACCTTGCCATCACCATTCTTGGGATTACAAACATGGATCACCGTATCCAGCCTTCTACCTGAATTTTGAGGTCAACCTTTGGTCCTCATGCTTGTGAGACAATTGCTTCACTGACTGAGCCATCTTCCCAGCCAGTGGGAAGCAGCCATTTTGCCACTCCACACCCTCTATACCTACTACGGTTAGACGATCCGGTCCGGTTTGGTCCCGTTGGTTATGTTTTGCATCTAAAGGACTCCTCGGAGTGGCTGGAGAAACTGAGTTTTGTGGGAACTGAGCTGATCCAGGCCGGTAGTATAGTTTGTCAGTCTCCTTGACTGGGGCAATCAGAGAAGGATCAGATTCTGTTCTCACTTCCTCTCTAGTCCTGGCCTCCGCTTCAGAGTCAGAGGAACCCTGAAATGGCCTAAAATAGCCTCCTGGCTGGCAGGATGTAGTGTTCCACACCACGGCTTGCATATTGATTTCGATTTTTTGGTTCTTATCAAGATATATTCTTCATCCCTTCAGGTAAATAGTGACCTTGGACTCACCGCCTTCCATATTTGCAGACTGGGTCAATGAGTCTCAGTATTGACCTGGGGGGAGGGCATCGATAGCTGCTTATTGTTAAGATATTTCAATGTCAATAAGTGGCCCCATGGAGGTGGGAGGGGCCTAGGCAGCAAACCCAGCAGCTAAAAAACCAATCCCTTTTCCCCCAGTTGTCATCTCAGCTTGGAAGGGGTCGCTTTTAAAATTGATTAACTTTCCTGCAGGGAGTGGGAAAACAAACTCCCAACACCGCCTGAATCCTGCCAAGAGAACTTTCTTAGAATTACTATCCATTACATTGAAGGGCTAGAAACACCCATGTGCGGCTGCCTGTTTCTCTTCCCCCAACCAACCTAAGACTTGCAGGGTAGAAGATCAGGCATCAAATGCTGTGGAAATTGCTTATATGTTGTTGTCAGACACAGACACTTCTAGAACTAAATCGTGTGTGTGTGTGTGTGTGTGTGTGTGTGTGTGTGTGTGTGTGTGTTCCCATACAAAGGCCAGAGATCAACACTGAGTGTCCTGCTTATCATTCCCCCTTTTATCTTTGGAGTTACGGTCTCTCTCTGAACGTAGGGCTCATGGTTTTTGCCAGTGAGCTCCTGGCATCCTTCTCCTCCGACCTGCTTAGTGCTAGTGGTGTGGGTTTGTGTTTTCATGCTTCGCCTTTGCATGGATGCTGGGACTGGAACTCAGGCACTTATGTTTACGCAGCGAATTCTTTACCTATAGAAACATCTCTCCAACACCTTGGTTTTATTACTTTTAAACTGCAGTATCCTCTCCTGGGCAGGGATGACCAGCATACCTACCCTGTGGGGTGTGGGAGCACTGTCTGGGTATGATTGATCTGAATAGATGCTACCTAATCCTGGGCTGGTCAGTTTCTTTTTACTCACTAAGTTGAGAGTTAAGATGTTTCTCTTAGAGCCTTGGCTCTCCTTCCCAGCATGCTCTGCTCTGGGCCTCTTTCCTACTCCTGGATGGATTTCAAAGTCTCACTCTGACTCTCAGATCTCACATTTACTCATTCTTAGTGGCTTGCTTTCTCCTGTAGACTCCCTGATGCCTCTGACTCAGCATGCTTGGCCTGGCCTGGAAGTCCCAGGAGGCCTGGACTCTCTGCATCTCTGGCAGGGGCTGGTGGTTCCCATCCTGTAGATGTCATCAGCTCTGCTCCCTTCATAGTGACTGCAGGGTGACGGCTCATTATCCCTACCTGAGAAAGCTGTTTAGATTTGTTTTTCTGCCAAAAAAGCAAGGACTCCTTAGGCTGGCTCCCGGGGTAAACTCAAAGCAAGGCGTAAGCCTGGCATCTCTGCCATCCTTCTGAATCTGTCTCCTTAGCTTTGGGTCACTTGTTTACTTCTGACAGTTGACACGCTAGTCACTCGGTGTGTCTGAATCTATCTTATCATCCCTCAGAGCTGAAGACAGAGAGAATCGTTGTCCCAAACCTGCAGTCGCCTTGGATTTTTGGAAGTACAAAATCTGGAAGGTCAGACCAGCCCCAGATGACAGTGATCACCCATCTGGCCAAGCTGCATTTTGAAGTGATCATCTCATAGGAACCAGACTGACTCACTGTAGCAGCTTCAGGCCATCACACTGGACCAAAGCTGAGGTGGTGGTGATCAAGGAGACGGCATCTGGACCAGGACTGCTTCATGATGCCAATAGCCTGTGCCTCGTCCCAACCCAAATCTAAAGCTAAAATCAGCATCCTGATCTTCTGAAATTTTGGGCTCACTGGGCCCCTTTATCTGTTCCTTTTCTCTATGTGGGCACTTTGAATCAATCTCTCTCTCTCTCTCTCTCTCTCTCTCTCTCTCTCTCTCTCTCTCTCTCTGTATGTATGTGTTCCTGTGCGCAGGTGTTGTATGTGCCTATTTTTGTGCCCGTGGAAGCCAGAGTTCTGTCCACTTTTACTTTTCTGACTCTCACTAGCCTGAAGTTTCCTGGCCAGCAGCCCAGGAATCTATATGTCTTTGCCTCCTGTGCACTGGGACAGTAAGCACGTGCCACCATGCCACCATGCCACCATGCCACTGTGTCCCGTTATGTTGGTTGTTTGTTTTTAACATGGATTCTTAGGATTCTACTCACTCAGGTCTTTATGCTTGGAAGACTTTGCCAGATAAGCTAGCTCCTTGGCCCAAGTTTCATTTTTAACTCCATGGATGGCCAAACGGAGTCTGTTGGGACTGTAATAACAGCCCTAGCTTTTGGCCTGAAACGTCTTTTATTCCCCTTCTGTGCTCCCACCAATGCCCTCAGGAGCACTGACGCAGGAGCGCTCCAGGTTCTTTCTCCCAGGTCATGTCCTCCCTGCCCAGGGTGGCTGTGAGAAGAGCTTTGAAGACAACCTAGGAAGGAGGTGACAAAGATGGCCCCATGCTGTGCTGGGAGGCTGCCTGCTAGCAGGGAAGTGACTTATCCTGGGGTCACTGAGAGAGATACTCACACTGGAGTGGGGAAAGATGCTGGGAAGGCCAGATCCTGGTGCAGGCATGGTGCAGCCAGAGGCCAGAGACATCTAGTAGCATTAAGGGTAAGAATGAGAGATGCAGCGTCTAAGAGCTGCTGCTGGATTCCTGCTCAGGCGTAAGTTATGGGTAGTGTTCTGCAAAGAAGGAGGTGAGGGAAGAAGAGAAGGAAGGAGGGGATGGGAAGGAAGGAAGGAAGGAAGGAAGGAAGGAAGGAAGGAAGGAAGGAAGGAAGGAAGGAAGGAAGGAGTTGTCTATCATCTGAGGAAGGGGAATGAGTAGCATCTAATTTGGGTTGGTATAGATGCCCCTAGCAGAATGGTTCTCACCCTTCCTAACGCTGCCAACCCTTTAATACAGTTCTTCATGTTGTGGTGAACCCCCCCCCCCCCAACCATGGAGTTATTTTTGTTGCTACTTCATAACTGTAATTTAGCTGCTGTTATGAATTGTACTGTAAACATCTGTGTTTTCTGATGGTCTCGGGTGACCCCCATGAAAGGGTCTTTCATTGAGATCTGCTGCTGTAGCTCCCTCAGCCCTGGAAGTAAGCTTCCCAGCCCAGCATAGTCTCTCAAGAGCCACAGTCCAGCTCTGGGCTAGTTCCCAAATCCTCCCACGATTGCCACCTCTGGACACTGGCTCCTGCTGCCAACCACCTAAACCCCAAAGCAAACACCCAAAGCTCAGAATCTTAATGCTAAATCACAAATTTGCATATGCAAATAAACACACAGAGTCCTCTGCCCATCCTGCAGAGAGTAAAATATGACTAAGACAGTTGCTCGTGTCCAGCACTGGTAGAGCGCAGGACAGAGAGTGAAGATTTGTATATTCAGTTATTAATGAGTAATTCCATAGACTGTGTGCTAGCCATGTGTCAGCAGGAGCACCAGATCCAACCACAAAAGGTGAAAATCCAGGGGCTGGGGAGATGGTTCAGTTGGAAACACATTTTCTTGGAAGGCCTGACTTTGATTCCTAGAAGCCATGTTGAAAAATGCCAGGCATGAAGGCATACTTGTAATCTCAGTGCTAGGGAGGTAGGGACAGGCTCACTGGGCTGCTCAGCTACCCTCACTGACATGGTGAGCTCTAAGTCAGTGAGAGACCCTGTCTGGGAAAGTAAGGTGGAGAGTGCCCGAGGAATATCTGAGGTTGACCTCTGACCCCCACGTGCATCCCTGAGCTTGCACACACATGTACACAAAATAATAATTCAAAATTAAAGCGATGGGGCTGGAGAGAGGGCTCATTGGTTAAGAGCACTGAGTGTTCTTCCCAAGGACCTTGGTTCAATTCCCAGCATCCACATGGCAGATCATAACCATCTATAGCTCCAGTCCTAGGGGATCCAGTGCTTTCTTCTGGCCTCCTTGGGAACCAGGCATGTATGTGGTGCTCAAATACATATACAAAAAAATTACCCATACACATAAAAATAAATACATAAATTTTAAATTATAATAATTAGAAAGATGAAGACTTGAGTGTTTGTTACATAGAAAGACATGGTTTTGTAATTACTGTACCTCAAAGAATTTACCGTCTATCTCTGTGTATCACACACACACACACAAAGTGTTTGTATATAGGTATGTGCATTTCTGTATATACATATTTATATGTATATAACTTATTAACTACAGGGTTACTGCCCTGGAGGAACTCAGAAGTTCTGTGGTGAAGACAGACATGCAAACAATTATAGTACAGTAAGAAAAATAACTTTAATGTAGGCAGGATCAAAGAATAGAGGAGCCGAGGAGAAGAAGTGCCCAGGGCTACTGGGGAAATTGGGAAGGACTCTCAGAAGGAAGCCATGGAGGCTGAGCGAGCATCTTCTAGACTGACAGGCAGCACTAGAGCTATCCCTGAGGAGGACACTTATGCTTGCCAAATAATTATTTATTAGGCCATCTGCTTCTGGCTGGAATGGAATTTAGCTCCGGGTAAGGATGCAGAAAGTTACAAGAAGCCATCCCTCCACCTCCTATCCTAAAAATGAAAACAAGATAAACTACATGACCGCATCTTTTAAAAATCCATAACAGAGCCGAGGGCACAGATGGGTAGGCTGTTCCTGGGCCAGAAAGGACTCAGGACTGTGAGGATATCAGGAATGGGGTAAATCCACCATACATGGGGGTTGGGGATGAGGAGATGACTCTGCAAAATTCTTGCCAGATATGTACAAGGCCCTGAGTCTGGATCCCCGGCAGCCATGTCAAGCAGCCAGATGTGGTGATTGCTTGTACTCCCAGTGCTCAGGAGGCAGAGATAAGAGGGTGTTTGGGACTTGCTGGCTGGCCAGCTATAGTGGTTTGAATATCTTTGGTCCCCATAGACTCATGTGTCTGAATGGCTGGTCCCCAGGGAATGACACTATTAAGAGGTAGTGTCCTTGTTAGAGTAGGTGTGGCCTTGTTGGAGGAAATGTGTCACTGTTGAGGTGGACTTTGAGGTCCTATGCTTAAGCTCCACCCAGGGCAGAAGAGCCAGTCTCTTCTGGCTGCAGTCAGATCAAGATGCAGAATTCTCAGCTCATCCTGTACCATGCCTGCCTGGACACTGCTATACCTTGATGATAATGGACTGAATGTCTGATCCTGTAAGCCAGCCCCAATTAAATGTTGTCCTTGAGAAGAGTTGCCTTGATCATTGTGTCTCTACACAGCAATGGAAACCCTAACTAAGACACCAGCGTAGCTCACTTTGGTGAAGAGATTCTGACTGAAGGAACAAGATGGAGAGGTAAAGCTCTGGCCTCCACACATATGCACACGTGTACACAGGCACTTGTCTACACATACACAAACACATAGCACATGCACTTGTATACACAGACATGCACACATGCACACACATAAACAAAGAGTAAAAGTCAAATTTAATGCCCTTTAATAGTCTCAAGAAGAACATGACATTATGTCCTGCAGAGCCCGCTCACATCTTCCAGTTCTTTCCCTGGGTCTGGCAGTGACTGAGGAGAGATAGAGCCACTTGAAAAATCCCTGGATGGACTGAGAACAGCATCAAGTTGAAGGTAGAGGCAAACCAAAGGGGCAAGGACAGAAACACAAGGTTCAGAGAATTTTCAGCCCAAGTACAAGACCAGTGGTAGAGCTGGAAAGCCAAAGAATTCCCCCAAGGGACCCCAAAGGCAGCATATAGCACTAACTGAGAGAGACATCCCCCATGCTCAAATCCAAAGCCTGACTGCAGGAAGTCCTGGCTCAGCCCTTAGAGCATGTGAAGTCTCTGGTGAACTGGCTGCCCGTAAAAACACAGCATAGCTCAAGAGTCTTCAACGCAGTCACAGGTTAAGCTGACTCAGCCTCCCACGCCAGTGAGCAATTATATTCTTTAGCCTCGACTGTTCTCTTACACACAATGCCTAAATATAATTAAAAATTATGAAACACTTGATGAAGCAGGAATTTGTGCCCTATAATCAGGACTGGGGAGAGCCATTGAAGCAGACCCACAGCTAGCCCAGAGGCTGTGATGGCCAGAAAGGATCTTTAAAAGACAACATTAATTATCTCAATGAGTGATAGCAGCATTGGGAACAGGGAAGAGATGGCGATATTTTTTTTAAAATATTCATTCATGTGTGTGCAGGTGCCAGAGTGCACATGCTGAGGTCAGAGGTCAACTTGATGGAATCAGTTCTGTTCTACCACTATTCTAGCTAGTTTTTATGTCAACTTGACATGAGCTGGGGTTCATTTGGGAAGAAGTGAGAGAATAAATACCTTCATCTAGATTGGTCGCAGGATATTTTCTTGATTAATGATTGATGTGGGTGGGTCCAGCTCACTATAGGTAGCGCCAACCCTGGAGAGATGGTTCTGGGTGGGACCTCAAAAACAGGGTAAGCTACCCATCAGGTATAAGCCAGACAGCAGCAGTTCCTCATGGGTTCTACTTCAGGTCCTGCCTCTCTCAGTGATGGACAGTGACCTGGAAGTATAAGATGAAATAAGCCCTTTCTTCCCCAAGTTGTTTCTGGCCATGATATTTTAGCTCAACAATTGAAATCCTAAGACATCCACCATATGGCTACCACTGATCTAGTTCAGGTCATCAAGTTTAGTTGCAAGCAACCTTTAACTTACTGAGCTGTTTTGCCAGTCTTATCAATTAAAATTTTTAAAGGCAGAGTCTTGCGTATTTTAGGGTAGCCTCAAACTTGCTATGTAGCTAAGGATGACCTTGAACTCTTAACCTTCCTTTCTCTACCTTTCAAATGCTATCACCATGCCTAGTACATGGGGCTAAGTGTTGAACTTGGAGCTTCCCACGTGCTAGGCACACATTCTATCAACTGAACTGCACTTCCCATTACTCAGATGGTGAATTTCAGCACCAAAACTCTAAAATGGAATAAACCATTATTTGGAAACTGAAATCTATTTCTTAATAGACACAAAATTTGCTCAGTCAGCTTCGTAGCAGACTCAGCACTGTGGAAGAAGAGGCTGGCTTACTTGATGGGCTGAAAGAAATCCTCTGACTTAAAGCAGAAAAGAAGAAACACCAAAATGCCAGATCATCTGCACCCTGAGAGACAATATCAGAAAGACATAATACAAAATGCAATTAGAGTCCAGGAAGGAGAGGAGAGACACTCAGCACAAGAAATCCTGGGATGGGTAAGAGGGGAGAATATTCCTAAACTGACCAAGGACGTTAACCCACAGGTCCAAGAGTTTCCACAATCTCTCATCAGAGCAATTACAAACAGAGCCACCCCTAGACACTGAGCAATCAAACCGCTGGAAACTATCAGCACCAAGAGAACCACTAAAGCTACCAAACAACAAGAAGCCCACTAAGGTCAGCAAGACCTCCCTTGAAATGAGCAACGAAGAAGAGGCCATGAGATGACGCCATGGCCTGAATAGAGACGTTGGGCTCTTCATTTAGAATTTTATATCTAAGTGGAAGTATCTTCTCAAAGTGAATGTAAAAATACAATTTGGATAAGGAAAGTCCATGAATCCTTTTCTCCTGCAGAACAAGAAAGGCCGGCAGGAGGCTGCGAGACTGGAAGAGACCTTGTACCTGATGGCAGCCTGTACTTGTCTGGAGGGATGACTGAAAAACAAACTTCCCGGATGGAAGTATGGGTTAGATATCAGGTTGATGGCCCTTGGGGCAAACAAACAAACAGAAAAGAAAACTCAGGGATGAAACTGGTGAAATAAAGAAAACTTCCCGGAGATCCTAAACCTGAGGAAGAAAGTCAGTAGGGGTAGGAGTAGGACAAGGGGGAGAGAGAGAGGGAGGGGAGGCGCCATCCCCCAAGGCTCAGCTCTCTGCCATGCCCAGAACTTTGAGGAGGCAGGGTTTAGCTGGGGATAAGAAAGCACCAATGTGAGAATGTTGGGTCGCTGCTTCTTGATGGTACCTTGTCTTGTCTCTGGTTCTTTCTTGTCTCAGAGACTGCTTTCTGTCTGGTTGTTCATCTCCCCCATGTGTTCTGCAGAAGCCCAGAGAGCCAAGTGTCCATGATTGAAATCTCTGGAACCCTGAGCCAAAATGACCTCACTCCCTCAGGCTGTTTCTCTTGGGTATGGGGTTCCAGCAGCAAGAACACTAACTAATATAGACTCCAAGGGTGTCAATCTGAAGTTAATAAAAATATATTTGTATTTTATGTGAGTGAATGTATTTGAAATTGTCTTCAGAAGATTACTGGAAAATGCATAAATTGTACCAATGTTTAATGTGCTTTTTTTGTTTGTTTGTTTGTTTGTTTGTTTATGTAGACATAAACTATGCAGCCGGAATTTTATGTTGCTTGTGAGGTAGTATGAAATTGTTTGAAATCAGTGATGTTAAGTGGAAGGTGCGTATTTTACCCAGAGCAACCACCAAAAAATTTAAATAAATACTAACAATAAAATAAAAAAAAGACATGAAGAGATGCTGAGGGAAACACTGGAAAATAATTAACCCTGGAAGGAAGTATGGGTTAGATATCAGGATGATGGCCCTTGGGGCAAACAGCAAATGCCAAAAATATACTCTATACCAATAAGTTTTAAAGTACAGAAGTTCCAACTCTGAAAAGATGGAGATTGCCAGAATAGATCATCCGTATCTGTTTATATATCATTTAAAAGAAGCAAGATTAGGGAAATGGCTCAATAGGTGAAGTGCTTACCTTGCAAGCCCAAGGACCTGAGTTCAATCCCCAGAGCCCTTGTAAAGGAGCCAGGCACAGTATGTGTGTGAGACTGGCCTGTCCCTGGGACTCATTAGCCAGCCAGTCTGGCTTCTCGGAGGTCTTTAAAAGAACCAAAGTAGTGAGAGACTTTGTCTCAAAAGGGGAGGAAGGATGGTACCTGCATCGGTTAGCTTTTCTATTGCTTTGATAAATGCCATGACCACAAATCTTGGAAAGGAAAGGGTTTATTTCATTGTATACCTCCAGATAACAGTCTATCACTGAGAGGAAACGAGGGCAGGAATCCAGGGCAGGAACCTAGAGGCAGGAGCTGATGCAGAGGCATGTAGGAATACTGTTTACTGGCTTTCTTTTCATGGCTTGCTTAGCCTGCTTTTTAATAGCACCCAGGAGCACCAGCCTATGGGGGCCAGCACCCCTCACCTGCAGTAAGCTGGGCCTATCCACATCAATCATTGATTACGTTTGCCCAAAAGGTAATTTGGGGGAATTTTTCTCAGTTGAGGCTCCCTCTTCCAAACTGACTCTTGACGGAGACCAACAGGCCTTGGCTTGATTAGTAGGCCTAAGTGCCCCGGGGCTTCACAGCAATCATTCCTTTGATCCTTTCCCACTCCTACCGCTTCCTGCGGTGTTAAGACATCCTGTTTGAAGTAGCCTGCAGCTTTAAAGAAATCTTGTGATATCCTGCTATCCTGCTCTGCAGCAATGTGTGACATTTGGCTACGATAAAGCAACCCTGGGAATCCCCCTACCTCTCTCACTTAAGTGCTTATATACTGGCTCAGAAATAAAATTCTTTGGAGTTTGATCGGATTGCCGTCTTGCTCCCAAGGTATCTCTTGTCTCCTGTCTCTTTCTTTCATCCGACAGTTCCCTCCTCAGTCCCTCGTTGAACGTCCTGCAGGATGGGACAGTTGGCGCCCAACATCTTGGAGCTTGAGGAACTGGATCGTACGGCTGTTGGACATCACTCATGGAAAAGCCTGGCCCAGGTGGTCCTATTGAGGATCATGTTTTGGAGATGTTCGCGAAGTTACCTGACCAACGAAACGGACTTCTAGGAGTGAGGTGAGTGACGATTAAAGGAACAGAAGTCTTTCACAGGAAATTTTGTTCACAGAAAATTCTCCTTCCAGGCACGAGATACTCAGGTAAAAGGGACAGTTTGTGTGAAAGTTGTAAATTAGTAACACAAACTTATGGTCAGTTTATGTGAAAATCTATGTGAAGTAACATAAACTTAGAAAAGGAATGTTTCATTGTGTGAAAACTGTGTAAAGTAGTATAAAGTTAAAAAGGGAGATTTTGTATAAGAGATGGACTAGAGTAAGAGATGTTTTTGTGAAAAAAGATGAACTAGCAATAAATAAACCTTATTGAAGGACAAGGTAATGGTAAAATGTGTTTTATATATGTGTTTACAAATAATGGTAAAATGTGTTTTATGAATGTGTTTAGAGTCATGCTAAAATCTAGGGAGGCAAAGATAATTCTTATAGGTGCTTCTAGTCTTTGGACCCTGATGAGAGATGGTTTATACCCTAGACGTGAGAGAATGGATCTGATAAAAACAAACCTCTCTGACTATCCAGGGAAGAAAAATGAAGGTAAGCTGTTTCAGAGCTCTCCCAGGGACCGGAGGAAATTAGGAGACGTCCTACTTCCTCTCTGGCCCCTACGGGACAAATGCTTAGTTTTAGTTTTGGGTCTTTTAGGTAGGATATCTGAGTCCCTTTGGGACATCTAATTCTCTTTCCTCCCTGTCTATTGTATGTTCTTGGTGCACCAATCTGTCCATGTGTCAAAACTGACTGTTTTTTATGTTAAGTCTGTGTCGTATGAATGGAAATTGTCCTGTGTTTTATGTTGAAAAGAAAAGAAAAATTGGTTAAAACTTTATTCGCTAGCTATCTACCCCTTGATTTAGCTTAACTTGTTTTAAAAGGCAGTCTCAATTGACCCTTGGAGTCAAGCACAGCAGGAGAAGCACTGCCAGAGGCTTAATTGTATGCAAAAGCCACTCTTAAAGGGGCCAGCAGCTTTTCGGCTTCTATGGTAAGGGAGCTGACGGCTGTTTCTCCTAGATTGGATTGTTGGGTTCAACAAGTAACAAGGTGTTCCTCTCTTGAAATTACCACTAGAAAGAGTTAAATTTTGTCTGATCTAAATAAGTAAATGTGTGGTTACTTCATTTTTGCTTCTGATTGGTTTTAAAAGTATAAAAATATTCTACATGTCTTGGTTATAGAGTATTGACTTATAAATTATTGGGTATGATTAAGAATATGTAACCTTGGTAACAGAAAGTGGGCTTAAAACTGGTAACTCAGGGTTGGAGTCATTCTAGACAACAAAAACGTGGCATGAGCAAACCTAGGGAAACAGGTCTTTAAAGATACGTTTAAATTGGGTAATATTTTGTGTAATTCTTATCCTAGAAACCAGACTTATAAAAGAAAGGACTTAGGGCAGTGTCTCTTTGGGGTACTAGAGGTCACACCGTCCTGTGTTCGTGTGCAGGAACTGGCAGCTAAACTTTGTAGCATGGGGGTGAATCAACTGGTGACTTTGGAGAGACTAGATTGTTTGTTGGAGGTTGAGTTTTTCCAAAGTTGTGGTTGTGCTCTAATGTTGCAAGAGAAACTTAAAACTTATAGTTAAACTGCCAGTGTTCCATTGGCTACAGCCTGCAGTTCAATCACAGCCTCAGGAAAAGCAACTAGTAGAATTTTTGGAGCTCCTTTAACAGGAGTTCCTTTTGTTACACAATTGGTTTATGAAAATGCTAACGCAGCCTGCTGTGCTGCTATTAGGCCATACAGAGCAAAGACGGACTTAGCTGGAGATATTCATCTTTGTGCAAAAATCAGACCCTCATACGATCAAGGTCTGGCTATGGCTTGCTGCCTTACAAGGGACCACTGTGCAAGCAATGCTTCCACAGAAATGAGGGACTAAAGAAGTTTTAAATGTGGAGGTTTGGGTCATTTTAAAAAATGATTGTTCCAGAAACAGAGGCAGGAGCGGACAATCAAGCCAAGCCCCAGGAATCTGTCCTTGGTGCAGGAAGAGTAAACCTTAGGCCAGGCCTCAGGAAATAGGCCCAATTAAGAAACATTTGCATTGAGTTAATGCAAAAAACTCAAAACAATCTCTGCAGAAGCTTGTGTGGAATTCCTTTTGTTATAACTAGCCCCTACAGAAGTGCTTGCTCTTTCCTCGGGGAGGAGGGGTCAGCCTCAGATCCCAAGGCACTCACAGCAGGCCGCTGATCCAGGTGTCATAAATAATTATGGCTGCTTTCCCTATGGCATTAACAACAGACTTGCTTAACTTGTTTGGCTCCTCTGATGTGTACTGAGTTCAATCACTAATAAGAAACCTAATCTTAAATTAATAATTGAAAGTTTTGAAGGATTAATAGATATTGGAGCTGATGTACTCACTCACCTCCAAGGGATTGGTTATTCCATTAATCCAAAACAAAGTTCAAAATTAAGATTTATGAAAGGTTAAGGAGGATATGGAACTCATGAAGGCATGAGTTTGATCGGATTGCTGTCTTGCTCCCAAGGTATCTCTTGTCTCCTGTCTCTTTCTTCATCTGACAGTTCCCTCCTTGGATCTTCGTTGAACATCCCGAGGGACGGGACAGCCTCTAGCCTACATCGAGTTGACATAAAAACTAGCCGGCATAGCATGTAAGAACTGAAACCAGTCCTCCATATGTTCATACAAACACATGAACATTCTCACAATGCCCATATGTGATTCACATACACACAGATACTCATGTGCACAAAGGAGGAGGAGAAAGAGGAGGGGGTGGGGAGGAGGAGGAGGAGGAAGAGGAGGAGGAGGAGGAGGAAGAGGAGGAGGAAGAGGAGGAGGAAGAGGAGGAAGAGAGTGATAGGAAGGGGGAGGGGATGATGGGAACACAATTGACTATAAAGTCATGACCAAGTTCTAGGTGGGAAGAGATTCAAATGCAAGAATGCAAACATCAGCATGAGAAAGAGGTCGCTCTGAGGTTACTAACCAAGAAGGGATCCGTCCACATGAGAAGCATAAGCCTCCCCCCCCCCCCCACTACCTCAAGTGCCAAGGTTAAAACTCACAGCAGCAGAACTTAAAATATGCGAAGAAAAAAAAATGACATAAAGACATGAACACAATCATACCTAAAGATTTTACCACCTCCTCAGAGACAGGATGTCAGTGAAGGACAAACAGGACTTCAGTAATGACATTAAACAACCGAACACAGCTGATGCTTAGGAAGCCATCTGCACTCAGCGACGGTGGGAACCGTTCCCTTTCAACGCACGGGAATATTCACTGAGACTCACCACGTAGGAGATGAAGAGAGAATACTCTCAAAGATTGAAAAATGAAACAGAGTTTATTCTCCAAGCACTGCGTAATTAAATCATACATCAATAACAGCAAGATCCTAGGAAACCTGCAAATACTTGGAAATCGGGCAACACATTTCCAAGTAATCCACTGGCCAGAGAAAGTAATTAAAAAGCAATTTAAATTGGATGCAAATGGAGCTGTAATATATCGAGGGTTGCACAATGGAGTTAATTCAATATTCTCGGGGAAATTTACAGGCAGAAATTCTTGTAATAGAGAGAGAAGAAAGGCTTCAAACATAGTTGAAGAAATCGGGGGGGGGGGGAAGGCAAATTTAATTCAAACTGGAAGGATGGAAAATATTAAAGCTGAGGTTAGGGAAAGGTTAATAAAATCGATGATGTTGAGCCAAACTAACACACACACACACACACACACACACATATATATGTATATGTATGTATGTGTATATATATGCATGTCTATATATACCAATATACACATGTATGTATATATACATATATACACACACACATATATACATATATATACATATATATGTGTGTGTGTGTGTATATATATATATATATATATATATATATATATATATATATATATATAGAGAGAGAGAGAGAGAGAGAGAGAGAGAGTTGAGTCCAGCATTAGAAGCTGAAGAGATGTCATCACTACAGGTCAGAAGAGAATGATAAGGCAACAGCGTAAAAAATTATGTGTCAATGAGTTTGACAGCCTGAGTGAAACAGGAGAATTCCTTGCAAAAACACAATCCATCACAGGAAAATGGAAAATCTAAATAGTCATTATATTGGTTCTAAAAATTGAACTTAAGAGCAACTCAGCAGGAAGAAAGGAATGCCCACTAGTAGTTTGCTAGTAAGTTCTCTCAAAATTTTAAGGTGGACCGCATATCCCACTCCCAGGTATATATGATGAGGGGACAACTCCCATTCACTTCCTGAGGTCAAGGAAGTGAATTTCCAAGACTAAATCTGACACATTTCTAGTAAAGAAAATGATTACCCAAGGACATTCACAAACTTCATTTATTTTGAGACATAATAACACTACAGAGAGCACTGGTTGGTCTTGAACTCACTATTAGATCAGGCTGACCTTGAATTTATAGAGATATGGCATCCCTCTGCTCCTGAGTTTGGGGATTAAAAGTGTGTGCCGTTACACCTTGAAATAGTAATATTTTAACTAATTAATTAATGTTAAGTGTATAAATATTTTTCTTGCATATATGTGTCTGGTGCCCATGGAGGTCAGCATATGGTGTCAGATCCCCTGAAAATGGAGTCATGGGATGTAGTGAGCCACTGTGTAGGTGCTGGGAACCAAACCTAGGTCCTTCAGAAGATAAACAAATGCTCTTAACTATTGAGCCATCTTTTATACCCTGACCAGTAATATTTAAAAAGATAACATATCAATATGAGGTTAATTTAACATTTCAAACTAAATTCATGTGGTGTAGCTCAGTGGTGGACTGCACTCCAGCTTGTGTAAGAATCGGGATTTGATCTTCAGTACTATTGAAGAGTTTAACCTTTGCGAGTCAAACGTCCATGTAACAAGATAAAGTAGGAACAATATCTAGTCTTCTTAGTTAACACAGGAAATATATTTGACAAAACTCAACTCCTACCCATGCTAGCAATACTTTATATCATGATCTTTAAAACAACAACAAAATTTGTTATTTAATAAAAGGCATAGTAAAAAGTCAAAGGTTAAGTCATACTTGTGAGTGACACAGTAAAATTCTTTTTTCTCAAAAGCCAGGGAAGAAGACAAGCATGCCTACTGCTTCTCTTTAGCTGATGTCCAAAACCAGGCCAGTGAAATCAGGCTGCGTAAAGAATTAAAACTACAAAAATCAGAAGGGAAGAAAATGGCTTTTATTCCCCAATGATGCAATTAAGAATATAGAAAATTCTTTTCTTAAGGTTTAGGTTTTCTGTTTTGTTTTGTTTTTTCTTTAGGAATTTTCATTTTTGAGACCATGATTTCATCATCCCTCCCTCCAAATCTTCCTATATACCCCTTCTTGCTCTTTTTCAAATCCATAGACCCTTTCCTCATTAATTGATGCTATATGCTTGTATGTAACATATACATTCCTATTACTAAATATAATCTGCTAGTCTGTATACTGTTCCTTGTATGTTTTCAGACCGACCATTCGGTATTGGATAACCAATTGGCGGGCTCATCCGTGGGGAAGACTATTATTTCTCCCACATTCAGCATTCCTTAGTTGTCTGTAGTTCTTTGTGTAAGGTAGAAGCCTCTGGTAAGAAGAGCACAGTGCCTGGGGGACCAGAAAAGGGAAGCACAAATCCCTAAGTTACAGATGGTTATGAGCTGCCATGTGGGTGCTGGGAACGGAACTCATGTTCTCTGCAATAGCAACCAGGGCTCTTAACCGCGGAGCCATCTCGTCAACCTCTAACAGAAAGAAAAACCTAGTCAGCGACTCCTAAAGCATACATGAAAATAGAAGGGCTATTCTCAAAAACAATCGCAAGGCTTTGTCGGCGGCGCTTAAAGATGTAGACTCACACACACACACAAAAGGCCTGTATCAAAAATTTTACTGGGATGGAATAGCTGTCTGTCAACGGGAGAATGGATACCAAGCTACCTTCCTCTCAGCCAATGGGATGAAAGGAGGGGCAATGAAGCCGCACACAGCAGGTGTGAGCCCACCACAAAACAAGCCCCGGCAAAACCATACTTAATGACTCCATTTTTAGGACCTTCAAGCCCAGGCAGGGCAGATCTATGAAGACAGACATCTCAGGAGCCATGATGAGGATGTTATTGGATTAGGCGTGAGAGGCCCGAGCGGAGTTTGGGAGGTGACCAAGGTCCTACGTGTTGATTTAAGAGATTACCGCATAGGTGTCTCCGATTGCTCAAACCCATTCAATCGTTCATTTCGTTCTATATAACTTAGCCCTCTCTATCGAGGGCAGAGGAGGGAGGAGGGGGAGGGAGGGAGGGGAGGGAGGAAGGGAGGAGAAATATGGGGAAATGCAGCCGAAAGTGAGAGATGGATGGAGCTTGTTCCCACCTGCTTCGAATCAACGAAGTATAAAAATCCCATTTTGAGACAATCAAGAAAAACGGACGAGGAACCGGGCGAGAGAGGTAGGGAATAATTGCTGTCGCTTCCGCTGGGTAAGAAGATGATTTTGTTGTTATTTGTTAGTAATGTGTATGGATGCATCGGGGTGAGCTGATAAGATGCCCCGGATTGGCTTTAAATCACTTCAGAGAAACAAGCAGAAAGGGATGGTGGGAGGAAGGGGCACAGGGCATCGTTACAGACTCCCATTAAAAGTGTTTAAAATACATTTTTAAATAAAAGATAACCACAGCTTAGGTCACATGTCCTGAAGAATCCCTCTAAGCCTTCTCTCCCACACCAAACTCAAACTTTTTTTTGCATTTACAGAGAAATCTATTAATGGGTCACGAAATCAATCTAGTGGATAAGATTAGCATTTTTATTATATGAACTAAGAGAAAATGGCCCAGAAGAAAAGGAAAATAATCCTAGAGTATTTAGTTATAATAAAGATACATGTTGCTATTCAGAGATATTGGAGTGTATGTGTGAGTGTGAGTGTGTGTGTGTGTGTGTGTGTGTGTGTGTGTGTGTGTGTGTGTGTGTAGGGAAACAACCCTCCATAGCCTCTCCTTCAACTCCTCCCATAGAAATCTTGTAGAATTTCTACCATTCTGGCTCTACCCCAGGCCTATGAGGGACTCCCTCCCTCAACTTCAAAGACCAGTACATGCTGTCTACAAGTGTGTGTGTGTGTGTGTTTGTGTCTGTGTATGTAGATGTGCATGCCCTGTGTATATGTGTATATTGTGTGCATATGGGTTGTGTGCATATGTGTTATGTGTTTATAGTCTGTGGGCTATGTGTATAGTGCGTTTATGTGTGTTTTTCTACAGTATACATATATACTGATGTAGTATATTCACATATGTGGGCGGTATCCTGTATGATTTGATTTGTGTGTAGTATGTAGTGTATTACATGTCTCTGGTATAGTGTGTGTATGTGTGCTTGCCTATATTGAATATATAGAAGGTGTAATATGAAATGTGGAGACTGTCTGCATGTGTGATACATGTAATATGTAATCAACTCCATGTCTATGGTGTGCTGTGTGCAAGAATGATGAATGTGTGCTCTGTGTCAGTGTGATATGTGTGCATGTATGTGATTCATATGTAGAGTACTTGGCTCAGGAGTCTTTGTATGTGGTTGGATATTTGCCATGTATCCAGAGCACTAACAGCCTAGAGATAGAACACTGCCCAAAAAGGGACCCAGGAAGCATCAATGATGAGTTGTTCCCTATTTTTATCTAAGTGATGGCTGGTGGAAGCCGTCTAAGGATGCATCTGGATGATGGTTGTATCTTTGGAAATATTTGTCAAAATTCACCAAACTATGCACTTAGCATCCAGGCATTTTAAAGTGTTTGTTTTTTTGTTTATTCTGCGTGTGTGTGGTGGAGCCGGTGACATAGCATGCTACAGTCCTCGTGTGGCTGGCGGAGGACAACTCACTGGAGGTGGTTCTCTCCTTCTATCAGGTGTGTGCCTGGGGACTGAACTTTGGTCGTCAGGTGTGGTGGCAAGTGCTTGTATCTACTGAGCCATCTTGCTGGCCTAAGATGTAAGTAATATTGCTGTGTGTAAAATGCACCTCACTGCCCTGATTTTATAGAAGAACCCCAAGTTCTGGAGAATGAGTAGAAACCAGTCATGTGGAGCAGAGAACAGGGTGAAGTATCTTTGGGGGACCCATGCGAAGTGAGCAGATGTAGGCTGGGGATCCATTATGCTAGGCCAGGTAGGCCAACTGGGAAGAAGTGCAGCGGACAGCTGACTCAGGTGCAGTGAGGGTGGCCTGCAGAGAACAAGATGTGGGCCAGGAGAGTTTCCAGGAGACTGCTCTAGTCAATGAGTTAGAGCGAGTGGGAGCTGGGGCTGGAAGAAGGAGGAGTACAGAAGGTGTTCAGGTACTGAGGAGGTAGAGTTGGGGTGATTCAGAAATTCACAACTTAAGGAACCTCCATTTTTAGCTCATAATTTTTCATCTGGACTGGACTCAGCTAGGAGGTTCTTCTGATAGCCTTGCCAGTGATCTCCTGCAGGAGAGATGCTTCTCTCTCTCTCTCTCTCTCTCTCTCTCTCTCTCTCTCTCTCTCTCTCTGTGTGTGTGTGTTTCTCTGTGTATATGAGTCTCTATCTCTCTCTCCCTCTCTCTCTGTATGAGTGTGTGTCTGTTTCTCTGTCTGTCTCTCTCCCTCCCTCCCTCCCTCCCTCCCTCCCTCCCTCCCTCCCTCCCTCCCATCTATCATCCCTCTCTCACAATAGCTGGGCATCATATACAGTAGCTCAGGGCCTTAGGGAGTAAAGCAGACAGCTAGTAGGCATTCCCACGGCTTGGGCTGAGTGGGGTCTCACTGGACTGGCATGACATTGACTGTGTAACTTCTTGGGGTTAAAGCAGGTCACACTAAAGTCAACAGGCCAAGGCACTGGGCACTAGATAAGTTACTTTTCTTGTTGCTGCAACACTGTAACAAAATATTTGACGAAAGCATCTTCAAGCTTTCTTTGGCTCCCAGTCTGTGAGAAAGAGAGGGAAGTGACTGGTGGATCACATTGTGTCCACAGTTGGGGATGACTGGAGCTCAGTGGTGTTCCCTTTCCTTTTTAATTCAGTCTGGAACCCTCAGCTTACGAGACGGTGCTGTCCACATTATGGGTAGGCCTTTCCTCCACTGTTTCTGGAAACACGCAAGCGGGCTCGCTCTGAGCTGTGTTTCCTAGGTGATTTTAAGTCCCATCAAGTTGGCTGTATATTGCCATCAATCATTGCCATATGGGTCATCACAGATGCTAACCGTGACCTTGAAAAAGTCATTAAATCTTTCCAAGCCTCAGTTTTCCCACCTTTAAAACAGGCTGATACTAAGAGTTTTCTCGGTGTCCTTGTTTACACAGCAACACATGTGAAGGCGTGACAGGGGACTGGCACCAAGGAACCTAATGACTTCTGCTGTTATTCCTGTGGAGAGGTTTACTGAGCCCTTGCACAGCTCAGAGGGCCTCTCCTGGCCAGATTCATCACAGGCATGGCCTGCTATACCTATGACATATTGGGAGTAGTGAGCAGGGTGAGGTCTCTTGATTTCCATTGACATCCACTGCTCTTAGTTAGGATTCTGTTGCTGTGACAAATACCATGACCAAAAGCGACATGGGGAGGGGAGGGTTTATTTCAATACAACTCTTAGATCCCACTCCATCACTGAGGCAGGGATTATGGAGGCAGGAACTGAAGCAGAGGCCGTGGGAAATGTTACTTATTGGTTTGTTCCTTGTGGTTTGATCAGCCTGCTTTCTTATGTCTCAGGGGTGGTACCACCCAAAGTGGGCTGGGCTTCCCCACCCCCCTTCAATCACGTAATAAGAAAATGCTCCATGGACTTGCATAAAGGCCAATCTTATAGAGGCATTTTCTCCATTAAGATTCCCTCTTCTCAGAGATGTCCAGGTTTATGTCAGTTTGTAAAACAAAACAACCAAGACAAATGACCAGAGAAGGCCATCAGTCCGTGGCCATGAAAAGAGGGGAGAGTCCAATAAGAAGTGGGTTCTCCATCCATTCCTTGGGTGTGTGTGTGTGTGTGTGTGTGTGTGTGTGTGTGTGTGTGTGTGTGTGTATGTGTGTGACACTCATGTACATGCATGTGGAGGCTGTTGCTCTGCATGTACCATATACCCAGAACTTCCTAAGTAGGGTAGGCTTGCTGTCCAGCAAGTCCCAGGAATTGGCTTGTCTCTGCCCCTTCAGCGCTGAGATTATAAGTGTGTGCCACTCTGTGGGTCCCAGGGAATCAAACTCAGGTCGTCATGTTTGCAAAACAAGCACTTTGACTGCGTTATCACCCCTGCCCTCCCTTGTTTTCTTTTTATTAATTAAGGATGGGTCAGTTATTTACATGGCTTACTGTTGCCATGCCAACCCAGAGAGCATGTTGGAGTATCAGCGCCATGTTACCTTGCTTCAGAAAGCTGCTCTGCCAGCTGCCACTTTAGTCCCTGTCCCCTGCGTTGTCTCCCCCCAATCCCCACAGGTTTTCATCTTTGTAATGCTTATTTCCTGCCAGCCAGCCCCTGAAGAGAGCTCCTTAGATTTCCCTCCCACCAGCCTCCATAGGTCTGGCATCTGGCTGAGGAAGTTACTATGGATTCCGGAGCACTTGAAAATTTACTGGCTTGTCCCTGTGGCTTGTTCAATCTGCAACCCATGGCCACCTCCCAAGTGGGTGGGGCCTTCTGGATGAAGAGTCTTCTTCATCAAGTGTTAGAAACTACTGCAAGGTAAAGTGTGCTGAGACTCAGATGGGACCCAAGAGGGTCATCCTTGACTCTGATGTTGTCGAATGTGTTGAAGCCAGGGAAGATAACAGGAGGGCGGGGCAGGTGAAGGAAGGGTCAGACTTTGAAACAGTTCCCTGGGGGAGGGCATGAGGCAGAGGGAAAGTAAGCCTTGCTTTTTTTTTTAGCTGAGGAGAACACTTTAGGTCTCACTAGGTGACCTTGGTACACTGTTTATCATCTCTGGGGCCCATTTTTTGTCCTCTGTAAGTTGAGACGGCAATTTGCAATATAGCCCAACAATAGCAACAAAATAACACCCAGACCCTCTGCACATTGGATGTGCTGGGATGCTCTTCCATGGTAGATGGCCTGAGTTAGAACCCCTCTATGGTTCCAGAACCCTAGTTAGTCTGGGCAGTGCTGAATCCACCACATGCTGAGCTCCGGGAAGGAAAGGACAGCAGTTCTGAAGAGGAGGAGGTCAAGAGAGGCATGAGAGCTGCTCAGTCAGTACGAAGCCAAGGGCAGGAGGACCAGTACTATGGTGGATGCTCCCAGCCCTCTCCTGGGACCTCAGTGGTCTCTGTTCAGGATCCACAGTGACTAGACAGCACATATCGTTCCTGGGGCCTGCAGATATCCTTGTCTGATCTGAGGCTGATCAGTCAAACTGAGGCAGATGCCCAGGTGTGACCAGTAGTATGTAGAAGGCAGCCTTCAGCTCCCTAGCAGGCTTGGCTAGGTTTTCTGAATGTTATGGGTAAAGAAGCCATGAGATCCAGCTCAGTTTTCCCAAGCTCTCCAGTGACAGAGAGACCTACTCTGGTAACAGACATGCTGTCAGCTGTGAGAGAGGAGGCGTCTGCAAAGCTACCTTATAGGAAATGACACAGCACAACTGTGTTACCGCCCTTCATTCCACTAGATTAACAGCCGCAGATTAGGTGCCTGCTGTGTCCCTTACACCCTGTGGCGGCCATTAGTTACAACACTGAAGGAATGGACATGAATCTTTGCTCTGTGGAGTTTGCCTCGTAGCAGAGCAAGATACCACAGACAAATGAAAACACATAGTACGGTGTCTGGAAATACGAGCCAGTGAAGAAAATTGGAAAGATTCTGGTGTGTTGTCATGAAGGTAGGGTGAAGAGCAGGGGGTAGGTGGGTGGGGAAAGATCTGAAGGAGGTGAGGGAGTGACCTCTAAACCATTTGGGGTGAGGCTGACCCAGAAAGAGGAGACCTATCAAAGGGTTTTCCATTGAGTAGGACTTAATGTAAAAGCACAAATCCCCGTAGACTCCTGGGAGCCTTCCTCTCCCAGTCTCAGAGATGCCCTGACTCATTTCTGTCTTCTCTCTCCCAGTTCTCTCCTTCGCCCTCTCCCTATACCTGGTCTTCATCCCGTTTCCCTCCCCACCCTCTTTCCAACACAGCTCCCCCCATCCCCCCACTTCCAATGGCTATTTTGTTTCCCCTTTTGAGAGATTCAAGCATGTTCCCTTGGGCCCTCCTTATTACTTGTTTTTTTGGGGTCTGTGGATTATGTCATGGTTATCCTGTACTATACGGCTAATGTCCACTACTAAATGAGTACATACCATACGTGTCTTTCTGGGTCTGGCTGACCCTAGCTGAGACTCCTAGCAGAAGGGGGTATGGAGACTGAAGTGGCCACCCCTTGTAGCCAGGCAGGACCACCCACCAAACCTTCATTGTTCTGTTTGCAAGATGTGCAGGTATAAAGATGGAACAGACTGATGGAACAGCCAACCAATGACTGCCCACCTTGAGACCCATCCCATGGGAGAGAGCCAACCCGGACACTATTAATGATACTCTGCTATGCTTGCAGACAGGAGCCTAGCATAATTGTCTCCTGGGAGGCTCCACCCAGCAGCAGATAAAAAACATTCAGGGACTCACAGCTAAACATCAGGGGGAGCTCAGGGAGTCTTGTGGAAGAGTAGGGGATAGGACTGAGTGAGCCAGAGAGGTCAAGGACACCACAAGAAGACCTACAGAGTCAACTAACTGGACCCATGGGGGCTCACAGAGACCGAATCACTAATCAAAGAGTATGCAGGGGCTGGACCTAGGCCCTCTACATTCATAATAGATGTGCGGCTTGGTCTTTATGTGGGTCCCCTAACAATTGGAGTGGGGGTATGTCTCTGGCTCTGTTGCCTGCCATTGGATCCCCTTCCCCTAGCAGGACTGCCTGGTGGGGCCTCAGTGGAGAGGAGGTGCTTAGTCCTGCTGCAACTTGATGTCCCAGGGCAGGCTCTGAGGAGATGGGGAGGGGTAATGGGGAGAGGGATTTGTGAGGTAAGAGTGGGAGGAGGGGATTCGCGCGCCTGTGCGCAAGCGCGCGCTCCCGCCTGCATACACATACATTCTCAATGGAGATGTAACATGAATAAATAAATTAATTTTTATAAAAACTCAACTGCCCCTAAAAGGAGCCCCAAAGTACAGCATGTGGCTTGTCACACCTGAGCTGACTCAGTAGGTGAGAGTTTATACACAGAGGAGAAAAGTGTGGGGGGTCTATGGAAGGGAGAATGGTGTAGCCAGGAACAGAGAGAGTCATGTGACAGCTCACCTTAAGATGACACCAACATCATGCCCTTGAGAAGCCTCCTTGGACTCCCTCCCTCCACCAAAGCATGCACGACCTTCTCTGAACTTGGGGCTCTGCCAGCACCCTGTTTGCCTCTCTGAGTTCCCCTCTTTGCTTTATATCCATCTACTCCTGGAGGCTGTGCCCTCCCCTCTGGCTTGGCTGTATGGTGTATTTAATATGTCCGGTGCTCAGCACAGGACTGCCACCTAGAGAGAGGGCATGGAAGGAAGGTTGAAGAAAGGATCGGAGACCAGAGCGGAGGAGGGGGCTCGGAGGAAGAGCATGACTAGGCTTCGAATGGAGACCTGGTAGATGGGTCCCACGAGATACTCGACCTAAACGTGATCAAATAGAACAAAGAAGAGATGGGAGGGAAGAGAGACCTCTTGGAGAACTTGGTCCTTAATCGGTCAGTGTGTGATGGATGACTGGGTACCACTTAAGATGACCCCAAGTTAGGATGCCTGGAGGTGGAAGGACGAAACAGCCTGTAGAGGGCGCTGTGGCGATCAGGCTCTGTGAGGAGAAGGTGCAATGTATAGTTTACCTCGGCGCCCATCCCCCACGCGTCTTCATTTCCTCCCCCGGAGGGGGGGGGGCTATTGGATGATGTTCTAGACACTGGAATTTGAATAATGACATTAATAACAGGCAAGGCCAGTGGCGATGGGTGTCCCTGAATGTCCATGCTGGATGCCTCTAATGAAACCTGGAAATGTGTGCCCAGATACTGAATGAGGAAAATGCACCTGGTAAACAGGAGCTCAGTGGCTGTAATGTGAGGCTGAATTCAGAGAGCTATAAAGTAATGATCATGATGGTGACGAGGCTGCATCATGAGAGCACATTAAAATCAGATTAATTAGTTAATTTAAAATAACAATACCCATTAAGATCATTAGCGACGCCTTAACTCCATTCAGTATCCACCTGTAAACATGCAGCTTTTCTCAGGCAACTCTAATTGAGGTTCCTAAAGCAGAAATGAGGCTCCCTGTTTCTTTCCGTCATGTGGCAAGCATTTATTGAGCACCTACTGGATGCCACCCACACATCTGAGCTGGAGGTGGAAAGGGGGAAGAAGACAGGGCTATGAGGAGTTGGTCCTTTGGGGAGGGCGTAGGGCCCTAGGAGTCAGTGATGGTCCTGGGTGACAGGTTGGGAGATGGAGAGTTCGGAGGACTGGATCAGTCAAGGAAGCTGATCAAAGAATGGCGTTCGCAGTGATTGCTTTGTCTCTGCTTCCTATCTTGCCCCAAGAGTGCTGGGGTTATTGATGTTGGCTACCACAGCCGGATTTTTCTAGGAGTTCTATGCATCCAAACTCAGGGTTTCAGGGTGTCTGGGATGGTGATAGCAAGGTGGTTATGAAATCCAAGACTGTTTACTTGGGTTTGCCATGGGGCAGGAAGCTCAGAGGTGCTTGTGATAAAGGGATGGACCAGGATGCAGGTCTGGGCTCTCGTCCCCTGCCACACACACTGTTCTCTAAACTCTAGAAACTGGCCTTCTCTCTGGATCCCTGTCTGTGGGGAAAGGCCGGGAAGAGCCCTCAGAGGCCCTGGATTGCTAGAGGGAGTGCCCGGAAGAGGCGGTGGTGAGGCCCATGAGGCCCTGGTCTGTCAATGTCTGGATAGCTAGCTTTGTTCCTCAGCCTACTTTTCAGATCAGCAGCCATGTCTTAGAAGGGGAGCTGCAGCAAGCTCCTTTAATACCCTTCACCTGTGCCCCATTGGTCCCAAGAAAGCGCATCTTCTAAATAGTAGTTCCTGATTGGCTAGCATTGTCTGCATCAGCAATCCTTGGTCTCTCAGGCAGTCCTCAGTTAGGGGCTCCTGCAGGAGATGCTTTTGTGGCTGCATGCTCCCCCACCCCCGGTGTTTATATACAGGTGGACCTGCCTTTCCTGTTACATGTGTTGTGTGTGTGATGTGTCTGTGTATGTTGTGTGTGTCTGTGTGTGTGTTTGTATGTGATGTGTGTATAGTGTGTCTGTGTGTGTGTGTCTCTGTGTGTGATGTGTGTCTCTGTGTGCTGTTTATGTGTGGTGTATGGGTATGTATGTGTGGTGTAAGTGATATGTGTGTATGTGTGTGTTGTGTTGTGTGTGTTGTATTGTGTGTGTGGTGTGTTATATGTGTGGTGTGTGTGTGTGTTGTGTGTGTGTGTGTGTGTGTGTGTGTGTGTGTGTGTTTAGGTATGCATGCCACAAGTGCATGTGGTTGTTAGCAGACAACTTTCAGGAAGTGAGTCCCACCTTTTGTTTTGAGGCAGGGTCTCTCTTGGTTTTCTGCCACTGTTCTTCATACTCTAAGCTAGTTGACAGAAGAACTCACAAGCACTTCTCTTTGCCTGCTATCTCATGGTAGGAATGCCGGGTTTACAGATGCGTGCTATCCGTCCGGCTTTCTAGGTGGATTCTGGGAATTCAAACTCAGGTCCTACGGCTTACGCAGTAAACACTTACCCACTGTGCATTTATAGCTCCCAACATATCACTCTGGCTGCTAAGAGTAGGCTAGAGATGGCTTTCCGTTGAGTGGGATTCAATAGGCCTTAAAAAAATAATGCATGCTTGCTATTGTGTGTACTTGTTAATTTGTTTATTTATTTAATGTGTGTGATATTTGTATACATTGTGTGGGTGTGTAAATGTGCACACATGTACTTGTGTGCACATGCATGTGGAGGTCAGAGGTCAACACTGGGTGTCTTTGTCAGTCTCTCACCATCTGGGTTTTTGGTACAGGGTCTCTCAGTGACCCTGGATCTCACCCATTTAGACACACTGGTTGGTCCATGAGCACCAGGAATCTGCTTGTCTCAGTCTCCCTGGTGCTGGGATTTCGGGCATGTGCCATTACCCCTAGCTGGTTTTAAGAGCGCTAGGGATGCAAGCTCAGGTCCACAGGTAGCTTCCAGGGCTATCACTTTACCAACTCCAAAGGAATTTAGTGATGTCTGAAAGTCTACAACTTCACTGTTCCCCAGGGCAGTCACACATCTTATACTACCGTAGAACAAGTGAGCTGCCAGCACAAAGGATGCTGGGTTCAGATAATTGCTTTCTGCTAGTGTGACACCCCCCCACGTGGCAAGTGACCAGAGCCTTGTCTAGTGACAGGGCAGCCAGGGTCCTTGACCCCAAATCCTTGTGGACAGCAGTCACACGTGGCTTCATCTCACACTCTCCAGGACACACACCTTCTGAGATGTGCAATTGTTGAAGGTAAGGTATGTATTTAAGATGTCTTAGTTCCTATTTTTAACTGCTTTCTGGAGAAGGTCTCCAGGCTTATTCCATCCCTGTGGTGGCTGGGCTGGAGGGTCACTGTCCCCTACTGGGTCTGAGTGGTTTTACTAGTATGCCTCTTCTCTAGCTGTCTCCATGCTAAGGGATAGGAGTAACTGATGAAGAAGCTAACATCAAAGACAGTCTCAGGCCTCCCGATTGTGCCCCGCCCTCCTCAGGGCATCCATCCCAGACCAATACTCCACACATGCTTTCCAAAACAACAATATGTTGTGGGTGCACATTCAGAAGTATGTAGGTTGCATTGCGTGCACTATGCATATGGAGGCCAGAGACCAAACCTCAAGTGTCTTCCCTTAGGAGCCATCCCCTTATGTTTTGAAACAAATATGGTCCCCGATCCCCAGAAACCCACCCACTTCTGCCTGTCCGGCACTGTGGTTACAAGCACGCGCCACCACATTTGTCGATATGATTCGTGTTAAAAATAAAATCCAAGGCGTTCCCTCAGATTCCCTGGGCTCCGGTCAGCCCTCTAGGAGAGCAGAAAAGGCCTCAGCACTGGTGGGAGGAGGTGAGCACTCATTTCCTGTTCCCCTCAGTTCCCTCTATCTCGACCTGTCTTTCCCCAGCATTATTTTTCAATTAACAACCCCAATCCTCTGGATTACAGTTCCTCATTTACAGGGATTGCCGCTGGCGAAAATATTAACGGTAATGGAAAATACTGGGCGGCAGTGATCCCCCCCTGCTGAGAGCCTCTGCTCCCCACCCCACCCCAGTGTAATTAAAAAGCAAGCCAAATGGGCAAATAAAAACTTCGAGTGCCCCCTCCTGCCTCGGTGAGGACATGGGAGGACTGTGAACCCCAAATAGGCCATTAACGCCATACAGGAGCCACCAGCATTGTGGAACAAAACAAATGAAGCTTAACACTGAAGGCAGAAGCTTAATAAATCCTGCCCAAAGTGGCTTTCACTTTGGGTGCTGAGCTGTGATTAGCAGGGGAGGTAACAGGAGCCTCAGGGTAGTGGGAAACCAGGAGCCAGGCTTTACAGGTGGGCTCTGCCTTTTCTCCCAAGGGGTTGAGAGTGCCCCTCTCCCAGAAAGCAGGCCATGTAAATAACACTAACCATTTCTAACTTCTCCTGTCTGCCCTTAGGGTCTGTGAGACAGTCTGGGCTGGTCCCCTGTCCTCATGAGATTTGATTGTCAACTTGCCACAGCAAAAAGTCATCTGAAAAGGGAGCTTTAACTGAGATTACCTAGATCAGGTTGGCCTGCGGGCATGCCTTTGTAGTTACCTAGTGCAGGAGGGTGCAGCATCATCCCTGGGTGGGTGGTCCTGGTCTGTATAAGAAGCCAGCTGAGCAACTGGAGAAGACACCATTCTCTTGCAACAAGCAAACAAGCCACAACACAACACAGAGTCTTACATAGCCCAGGCTGGCCTTAAAGTAGTTATCCAACCAAGGACAACATTGAGTTTCTGAGCCTCCTGCTTCCACCATCCAAAGGCTGAGATTATAGACATACCCTGCCGGGTGCTCTGTTTATCCGGTGCTTAGAGCAGACCCCAGATCCTCCTGCATGCTATCTGCCACTGGAGCTGCACTTCACCCTTTGTCTTGGGTCTTAAAGCAGCTAAATTCATACTTTATGTGACTTGTTGGCTCTAGGAAAGTTAAGCCCTCTCTCTCTCTGGTCCTTGACTGTCTCCCTCTGCAGAAGAATGGCTTCCAGGTAGGAATAAAGCTGTTATTATCTATAAAACCGCCTAGGTTAGGAATATAGTAGGTATGTGTGTTATTTTCCCTCTTTGTGAGAAAATGCCATCTGCGACAAAATGCCCGATGAGGGGCAACCCGAAGGACAAAAGGTTCGTGTTGGTTCCGAGTTTGAAGGAATAGTGTCCATGGTGATAAAGGCACGGCTGCGGGAATGTAAGGCAGCCCATCACACTGTGTCCACAGTCAGGACAGAGAGGGAGGGAAGGAGGGAGGGAGGGAGGGAGGGAGGGAGGGAGGGAGGGAGGGAGGGAGGGAGGGAGAGAGAGGCTCACATTCTCCTTTCCCCCATTATATTCAGCCTGGGACCCCTGCCCATGGGATGGTGCTGCCTGCATTCAGGGTGGGTCTTCCCTTCTCAAACAAGCCTCTTAGAATCACCTTCACAGATACACCCAGCGGTGTGTCTCCCAGGTGACTCCAAATCCAGCCAAGTGGGCAACAAAGATGAACCTTCATGGTAGGCTTCAGAGGGTGTGTTCATGACACACAGGGTGTACATGGGGGAAGCCCGCAAAACTAGCCAAGGCCTGGGTAGTCAGACGAAGCCAGTGGAATGGCTCTGAGTCTATCTTTTCTCACTGGAGCACCCAGTTTGCAAAGAATGTTTTGGTTCTCATATTGTGCCTGATATCTTTGCTGTCCTTGAGTGTCTCTCTGTCAGCCTGTGCTGATCTTGGCTTCTCTTCGTCTTTCCTTCCCATAGCTGATTTGGGGCACTAGTGCTAAAGCTGCCAAGTCCTTAAAGCAGAGAGAGAAGATGGGTGGGTTGCTGGGATGTGTTCCTTTCTCCTTCTGCCTGAAACACTGCCTAATCCTGCTTCCAGCTGGCAAAGACTCCCAAAGGGCCCTGGAGCCTTTTGCAAGGACAGCAGCAAGGCCTCTATGTCACTTGCTCTGGTCTGTAGGTCTGCTATCTGAGAAAGGCTCCCTCTCCCTCCATCTGGCTCCACAGAATTCCAGTCTGATCTTCGTCCGCTCCTCTGAGTCCATGCCACACACCTGCCCCTCCCCCCCCCAATATGGACAGGGCTCACCTGCACTTTGAGATCTTCCATTTATGTCACAGAAGTGGGGTGGTCTCTAACCTTGGCTAGGAAAACTAGATGCAACCCGAGTTTCTAAAAGCGGGGATTCCACTGGATGTATGAGAGCCCGGCACTCATTTATAATATATTTCCAATGCAGAAAAGAGCAGGTTGCAAAACAGCATGTAAAGTAAGGACTTATTTTGGTTTGGGGAAAAGAAACTATATATGTATGAGCTGGAAATTGTCTAGGAGAATATACACCAAGATGTTAGTAAAGGGGTTCTCTCTCTCTCTCTCTCTCTCTCTCTCTCTCTCTCTCTCTCTCTCTCTGTTCCTGGGTGGAGGAGCTAACAAAGGATTCTGAATTTATCTTATTTTATTTTTCTTCATTGCTTCCTGTAATTTCCCAGTTTGTTTACAAAGAGCATATAGTTCTTTTGTTTTGACTAAATAAACAAATAAAGCACCGCTGGTCTCAGATGCCTCGTTGGCATACATTTGCATGCCATCCAACTGCCTGCCATCTATCAAATCTCTCCTCCATCAGCCATCAAGAACTGAAGAGGCCCTAGGCGCCCACCCTTAGCTGTTGTTAGGAGGCCAGCATGGACGGTAGCTAGTCACGCAAGGGAAGGAGGCCCTTGACAAAGCCCACCGGAGATCTGAAGCTCAGCCTCCTCCTTCCACATCCTCTACACACCATCCCTGTCTCTGGGATGGTGATACCAGCCCCCGAGGCAACGACAGCTCTGTTGTCACATCTGCAACCTCCAAGGTGGCAGCTCTCTTCCCCTTGCTTGGCAGCAGCGGCTTCCTGTTATTCTCAAGGCTCTGACCTTAAGTGGCTGATTTTCCTTCTCTCTCCCTTTGCGGAGCTCCCCCCCCCCCCCTTCTCCCTTGGCTGGGCTCCTCTGAACTAGACATTGGAGCTGTCTCGAGCTTGCCTCCTATTTTTGTATTTTGTGAAACGGGGAGCTACAAAGGGCCGGGAGTCCGACGCAACTCTCAGTGCCATGTTGACGAGTGTCTCCTTGCCTGGGTTGGGAGCGGATCAAGTCTCTAACAGTTACAAGGTTTCATCTGAGTGAAGACTGAGCTTGTGGATGGGTGCATGTTTTACCTGAATCTTCATCATGGAAAAGCCAATAGAAGGAAGAACACACACACAAACACATATACATACACATATAAACACATACACACAGATGCATATACACACACACACACAACACAGGCACACATGCACAGACACATATACACATAGACACAGACACACATAAGCATACAACACAGACACACATACAAAACCATACATATGCACAGACACACAGACAGGGATACATATACACATGTACACATATATATACAACACAGATACATATACACACATGTGCAGACACACAATCGCACAGACACACAGACAGGGATACATATACACATGTACACATATATATACAACACAGATACATATACACACATGTGCAGACACACAATCACACAGACACACATGTACATATACTATATACATGCACACATATACATACATACACACATACAGTCAAGTATATACATGCATACATACACACCCTGCATCAAGTATATGTATACATACATACATACATACATACATACATACATTCATACATACATACATACACTCTGCACATAATTATCTCATCAGAATCACCTGTTCTTGGATCAAATGAAAGAAGACCATCCCTGCTCCTGACAACGTTTGGCAAGATGGAATCTCCAAATTTCAGGGTGGCCCTTCATCACAGAATCCTAGTGTATTTGTCCCCCAGTCCACTGACAGCCACCATTACCAGGTTCAGGTGGTGGGCTTTGTGTTTGGCAGCTGTGGCTCACACTGGATCCCAGCACAGTCACCCGAAGAGCACGTCATGTAAACGCTCCATCCTCCACATGCAAACGGGATAGAGACCCTCTGGCTTCAGTGCCTCCTCCCTGACGCCTGGGCTTCCTGTACAGGTTAGAAACGCTAGCCTGAAGCCCCTAGAAGAATATTGGATATTTGCAAGTACTCAGTGGGTCAGTTGTCCGTCCAATCTTCTAGCAAGCCTGGAAAGGGGGTTTACCTAGTTACTCTAAGCATCACTGAGGCCACATAATTGGCACGACTCACGCTAATGGAGAAGAGACTTAATCTGGCTCTTGGTTTGAGAGGGTGACGTGAGCCTTGGTGAAGAACCTATGACATCAAACAATGTGCTTGAGACTCCTCACATCTTGGTGGATGAGCAAGTAGAGACAGGAGAACTCTGGTACTCAACTTGCCTTCCCCTTGTTCCATCTTTCTTCAGTCTGGGAGCCCAGCCAATGAGATTCAGAGTGGGTCTTTCCCTTTGGTTCACTGGGGTGGGAAGGCATGGAGACGGGAGTTTGAGGTAGCTGGTCACATTTCACCTGGTCAGGAGGCAGAGAGAGTGGAGTTCTGGGCCTCAGCTTTCTTTTCCCTTTTGATCTAGACCATAGGCTGTGCCTCCCACAGCTAAGATGGTCTTCCCACCTCAATTCATTGAATCAAGTAACCCTCCTATTGACACATCCAGAGGTCTGTAGCCTCAGTTGCAGATCCTGTCAGGTTATATTATGTTATGTTATATTATATTATATTATATTATATTATATTATATTATATTATATTATATTATATTATATTATATTATATTATTCATTCTCTTATATTATTCAATATGCCCTTATATTATTCATTCCATCTTAGCTCTGGGAGAACAGGGAGCTGGGTCCAGTCTTCCTTTGGTCTCTTTGGTCTCTGTGGAGCAGCTGGTGACCAGAGTGAGGGGCAAAGCTGCAGGCCTTTCTCTTTAGTTCCAAAACCCTTGGGAGGTTCCCCTGTGGACCCGGCCTGTGCCCCCAACTCCCCGAGCTATGTGATGGTTCTCCGTGAATGCAGAACTCTGAGTGTCTGTCATCCTCTTCCCCCTCCCCATCCCATGTTGAGATCTAATCTCCATGGAGATGGACTCTATGCAGGTGGTCAGGTCACAGAGTCCTCCTTGCAAAGGGGATTTAGAAGAGGCCCAGAGAGCTCCCCAGCCTCATCCACCATGTGAGCACATGGCCATCAGGCAGCATCTGTGAACCAGGAAGGCACTTTCACCTTCACTAGACCTTAAGTCTGCTGTCATTTTGATCTGGGACTTCCAATCTCCTGAACTGTGCAGATATGTCTGTCACATATAAGCATCCTCCGATCCTGTCTCAAATAACACTTTCTGATACAGGACCACAGGCTAGCCCCTCTCTCACCTCCTATAGTACTGTCTCTTGAGGTTTTTTGTTTTTTGTTTTTTGTTTTTTTGAGGGGGGAGTGAGGCTTCTCCTCCTGCCTGCAGTCCCAAAGTACTTGAGAGAAGCCACATGATGGTAACAAGGGACACCAGTGTTTGGGATAGAAGACAGCAGTGGGATTTCTCAGCTTTGCGCTATCCTCCATCCAAGCCTGCCTGCCTTGCCTGGGCTACCAATGGCGTGGACTGGGTTTCTTTCTGTTCTCACAAGACATTTGTGGAAGGAGCAGTTTCTGGGGGGTTACTGAATGTTGATTCCACCAGAGTCGGTCTGTCCGTGGAAGTCAAAGCTCACCGGAGGCAGTAGAAGAGCACTCTTTCCTTATGCCCTATCTCAGACCAGAACAAAACAAACAACAGCCAACCACCCTGGAGACAATATTAGGTCACATGGGGCAGAGTGGGGGCCTTAGGTGGTCCCCCTACCTCTGATTTCCAAAGGTGGAGACAGGAGGAAATAGTTCCCCCATAGAGCCATATTTTAGGGCCATGAAGCACACACAGGTGCCTGGCTGGGGTGGGAATTCTGAGTCAAAGGCTAGCAGACATAATCCTTTGCTTTGTGGCTATATGTTGGGTCCATGATAAGAAATGTCCCTAAAGCAGTATCTCTAGCCTCATTCTAGTTTTGCATGGCCCACCTGGCAGACCCCGTGTGCAGCTTGGAGACTCATGGAGATAGAGTTAAGCAGAGAGCCGAGGCTGGAACCATTTGCTAGTACCCACAGCCAGATTGGACTGGGCACAAGCTTGACCCTTAGTCTTGACTTCTGGTTGGCACATTCTCCCTCCCCGGGCTCCAACTGAATCATACAGCATGTCTATTCCAGAGGTCCCAGGAATGCAATGTGGTGGTCCCTGTCACTGATGCTTTGGCTCTTCACCTCAGGTTGCTTAGACAGCCTCTTGCAGGAGCTGGTGGTGCTTAAACCAGATCCCCTCATCGGGCGTCCCCATTTGACTGCTTTCTGGAGCATTGTTCTGTCCTTGGGAATGAGCCATAGACTGAGGGTAGAATAGCCCAAGCCCCTTGTCCCTGGAGCAGAGGTCCCTGTGGGAAATACCCTTGCCTGGTTGCTGTTCTCCTGCCCTAACCCCCCATACATACCTTTACACGTTTCTGAAGGCTTATTTCCTTCCTACCACATTTGAAGAAGGATCCCTCTGTCAGGCACCAAGCCCAGGAACTTGTCCCAGGACGGTAGGCCCTGAGACTCATGGATAAACCAGGTAAGTAGGCCCTCAGGCCTACCCTCCACGGTCTGCAGGATCTGGGAGTCTGTGAAGTCACAAGCATAGTTCCATGTGTCTACTCACCAAATAACCATGCTCAAATGTGAACACACAATCACACCTACCCATGTTTATGAACACATGCAACATCACGTTCGCGCACATGGATATGCACAAGCACACATAAATGGATGCATAACTACAGAACTCACACACATGAGAGCATACAACCAAGACGTGTGCACATATAACCACACAGATGCACGTATATGAGCACACACAATCGTACATGCACGCACATACATGAGCATCATGTGTCATATGTATCAACATGTCCGGACATGGATACACACACACAATTGCACATGCAAACCTAAGCACACATAAGTCCACAGGACTCTAACTGCATGCACACACAATCACACATATGAGCACATATTTTTACGATGAACCCACACAACCAGACACGATGACAACACACAACTACAGAGTCATAATCACATATACACACATTAAAAAAACACAAGCACATTACATTCTTCATGGGCTTTGACATGATATCAGCCCCTCATTCTGTGCACCAACCTTGCAGCCTCTGAAGCTCTCTGGTATTTGATGAGTGAGAGAAGCTGATTGTTAAACCTATCAGCTTGGCCTCAAGGCCAAGGTCGGTCATGCCAAGGGCTGGACACCACCTGCTTCCCTTCATTTTCACTTTCTAGAGAAAGGAATGGTCTCCCAGGAAGGCTCCAAGGTTGGGAATTGATTTTTCTATTTCCACATGCATTTTGCCTCCGATACAGGGTGCAGAGAACTCAGCCTTTCCCTCATTGATCCCTTACACTGCAGCTTCTGGGATCAAAGCCGGTAGGGTTGCCGGGGGAGCCCCAGCATCCTCAGGGCCCAGGGAGAAGCGGCTTCAGACGTGGTTCTCCTTGTTACTGTTTAAGATCTGTAAGCTGTTTTGTTTGGTTTTCAGGGTTTTTCCACTCCCCTCACAGCAAACCGCTCAGGCACAGGGGGCTCAGACTTGCTGTCTTTGAACTCAAATTCTTTCTGATGAGAGGTTCGGGGTTCATTCTTTGTGAATAACTGATTTACTGAGCATTGTGTTCCTGCACGGAACCTGAGGGACAGACTGCATTCAGCACCCCACCCCCAGACCCGACCCTGCTAGCACCCTCAGCACAAACCATAATGACAGATGCCTGAATGTGGTTCTCAAAATGGAGGTGTGGGAAACTCCCAGGGGGATCTTTAAGAGGTGACTAGGTAATGGGGTCTGTTACTGTGAGCGAATAAACGCTGCTTTCAAGGGGGCAAGGTTAACTATCACAGGAGAGGGGTTGTAACACAATCTAGTCTCTGTCACTTTGTCACACTAACATAGAACAAAACAAAGATCGTATGCCACATGGTATCTTCTGTCTGTAGACTGCCCATGGAGACCTGACCTCTAGATGTGGCTATTCATGGACAGGAGGGCAGAAGGGAGTGTGAAGTCTCACTGATGTGGGAGCTTAAGGGGGTGGAACAAGATTAGCCTGCAGGAGGCTCCTGTCACTTGGCCCAGGAAGTCTCTAGAGATGACCTTGGCCATACCCACCCCCAAGTGTACCTCAGAGCTGGGACCTTCCCTTGAGAATATCTTTTGCAAGTTCTCCCAGCAGGTGTTCTTTGCTCCCAGCCGGTTGTCCTTGGTACCATCTCAAGGTTGCCCCTCCCCCTGCCGGTGCCCTTGAGACACATCAGATTTCTCTGACCTTCTTCATAGGAAGAGGAAATCCTACTGCAGCTTCTGGGAGACCAAAGAGTTCCATGCTATTTCAGTGTCTTGCCCCAGTCCTAGCCACACCCCCAGAAAACGATACGGTGTAAATTGTGCTCCTCCCTTCCAATGTCACATTAATCAATCTGGAAGTCCAGACCCCAGTACCTCAGAATGTGACCATCTGGTGGTGAGGATATCAAATTGAAGAGCATCAGGACTGGCTCTGATTCAGGGGAACAATTTTGATGAGGTGCAGGGAATTATCCCCCCCCCCCCCAGGACTTGTACATGCCTGGGGACGGCTGTCCCTTTGAGATAAGTGCAAAGTGTTTTGTTTTATCTTGAGATGGGGTGTTACTGTATAGGTCAGGCTGACCTTGAACTCACAGCGATGCTCTTGCCTGGGCCTCCTGAATGATGTGATTACGGGTGTGATCTAACAGGCTTGGGATGGCTGTTGCTTTATAAGAAAGGGGAATCAAGATGCAGAGATGGGGGCCATGTGGGAGTGCAGAAGAGTCAAGGTGAGACCATAGGGAAAGACAGCCGCTTGAAGCCCGGGAACGAGGCGTCAGGAAAAGCCAACTGTGGACTCTTGGTATTTGGCTTCTGGTCTCTGATGGCTGGCAATCAGACTTCCATTGACAAGCAAACAGGATTCTGTTGTCCAGTCCCAGACTCTGTGATGCTTGGCTTCAGAGGCTTGAGGAAACCAGGAAGCCTTGGACTAAATCGCCTGCTGGCAAAGAGGCACACCTTGGGCACTGGCAAGGCTGGAGTCAAATCGATACTCTGTGAGCCTTGGGCAGTCTTCATTGCCCTCCGTGTACCTCCACTGCTTCCTCTATAAAGTGGATAGCAGGACCTGCTTCCTGTGGTCGTTGGCAAGGTATGGGAGTCTTAGAAAGCCCTAGAATAGCCCTCTGGGCCTCCAGGCAGCCCCCTCCCCTTGAAAAGCTGATTACCATTATTGCTGAGCACAATCTGAGGGGCCCTCAGAAATTAAGGAACTTCATGGGCTAGGGACAGGGTTTGCCCTTGGTCCAACCATGCCAGGGACACTCCAGCCATTTGACAGTAAGCAGGGTGCATTATGTGTCTTCCACTTTGAACAGCATCCCCAGGACAGTTGCAGGAATATACTTGGTTGGAGGCCATCAACCAAATCTCAACTTTGGATCACGGACCCAGGCTCTGCTGCTTTTCTCTCATGTCTCCGTAATGGTACCTGCAGCTGACCATTATGCCTCTCTGCCTCTCGGTATCTTCATGTACATGTGGAGGGTGGTGCAGATGAGCCCCTCTAAGGATTAAATCCTAGGCTGGGTATCTCACAGCCATCTCGAGCTGAGAGCCTACAGGACATATTAGAGACGGGAAGGCATGCTCTGGAAAGGAGGTTATATGATTTAGATACTTGCTTTATAGTCTGAGACCTTTCGAAAGAATGACACTTCGTTATTGATGGGCGACATTCCTGGATGTTTGGGAGTCTCACCAGATCACAGCTTGTTCCACTCTGGCTAATGTATCCAGAATGGTTCCCATTGGGTAATTGTATTCAGTGAGGGCCTGTCAATAGAGTGTTCTGTCGATTGCCTTTTTGTATGCTGAGAGGACTAATGGCCTCAGGGGCTGGAGGGGGCTGCTGACTGTGAGGGGCACAGGTGTGTGGGTAAATGACTGAGCAAGAGCTGAGAACTCTTGACCCCCTTGACAAGCTGGATCCCCGGACACACTGAGTTCCTGTGTTCTACGTGCCAGGCTAGCCCAGGGGGCAGACTGTGCCCATGAATCTGTCCCTACTGGGCACACAGTGCCCAGTAGTGAGGATGGTGAGGCAGAGGTGGAGAACACTCAGTACCGAGCTTCCGGTGTGCTGTGTGTGCACCATCCCTTCAGCAAGAAGGACGACTCCCGGAGATGATTGAAGTTTTATTAACCTGCCACCCACCAAGGAGAGTAAATCAGAGAAGTCCACGTTATTGAATCATTCGCTTTAGGGACACAGACGCTGTCTGTGCCCCAAGTGCCCTCAGCTGCGTGACACAGCATAAAACAGAGTCACCTCTCTGCTGCAACAGACGCAAAATCAGGAGGCCGAGGTAATTAAATTATATTTCTTCTGGGCTTCGAAACGCACAGTGTGAGCTTGGCTCCGCCATCGTCTTTGTTTCTCCTTGGCATACTTTTCTCTGCCTGACATTGGAATGAGGCTATCTCTGTGTCCACACCCACAAGTAGACAATCAGAGTCCCCCGAAGTTGTCTGGTGGGGACTGCAGGAAAGTCATATCAGGAGGAGAACAAGAAAAGTTAAAGGTCAAAGACAGCTAGCACCCTACGGAGCTCACACTCAATTACACCTAAGTTCTAATTACACATCCTTCTGAGACTACTTCCTGTGTGCCTTCCCTGTCTCTCTTCCTTCCCACTTAGACTTCCTTCCTTCATCCTTTCTATTTTTCATTCATTCTTTTCCTCCCTCTTCTCTCCCTTCGTCTTTGATCTGTGTCTACCTATATTTGTGTGTATTTATCCATCTATCCACCTGATTGTCCAATAGGCGTTTCATTCATGTTCTGGTTAACAGAAGTTCAGTGGAAGAAGACAGGATAGTCCGGAGTATCTGTGATAGTGAACCTTCGCTTTCACCTTGACCAAATTTGCATCACCTAGGAGACAGAGCTCTAGGCTTGTGTGTGAGGATGACCAGTCCTGAATGAACATGGCAGCATCCCAGGGGTTGGAGGCTGGGGCTGAATTTTAAGAGGGGGAGGATGGAGACCGTGAGCTGAGCACCAACATTCATCTCCTTCAGCTTCCTGACTGTGGAGTTGTGTGAACAGCCGCCTACAGCTCCTGCCTGCATCCCTTCCCAATTATGGTAGACTGTACTCTCAAATTGTGAGCCAAAATATTGGCTATTTTGTCATAGAAAAGAGACCAGTAACTGATATAGCACATATCAAAGATGGCTTCTGTGGTGGTTCAAATGAAAATGACTCCTACAGGCTCAAGAATTTGCATGCTTAGTCCCCAGTTGAGCTGTTTGGAAAGGATTAGGAGGTGTGTCCTTGTTGGAGGAGGTGTGCCACTGGTGGTGGGCTTTGAGTTTTCAAAAGCCCACACCAGCCCCAGTCTCTTTGTTCCTCTGTCTCTCTCTTTGTCCCCCTCTCTCCCACTCTCTCTCCCTCTCTCTGTGTCTCTCTGTGTCTCTTTCTCCCTCTCTCTGTGTGTCTCTGTCTCTCTGTCTCTCTCTGTCTCTCTGTCTCTCTGTCTCTCTCTCTGTCTGTCTGTCTGTCTGTCTCTCTCTCTCCCTCGTCTCTGCAGACCAGAATATAAAGCTCTAAGCTACTTCTCTAGCACCCTGGAGAACACTATTAGGAGATCATGTTCAGCTCAGGAGAACATGGTCTCCTGAACAAAACAGCCACCATCTTTAACAGATCAACTGAGTGCCTGCCTGGGTGCCACTGTGATGACCCTAGACTAAACCTCTGAAACTGTAAGCAAGGCCTCCAGTTAAACGCTTTCCTTTATCAGAGTTGACTTGGTCATGGTGTCACTTCACAGCAGTAGAGCAGTGACTAAGACAGATGTCAAGATACCTCTTCTTTCTCACATTCTTGCAATGTGGCCCTATTGTTCCTCAACAAAGGATGGAATTTGTGTGCTCTTCCCAGAGTCTTAGCTGGACTTAGATGACAATGTAATTATATTATAACTAGTGTGCTATCGATGAAGCTATGGGGCACAGTGACCCCCAAGGTCAGATCAGAAAAAGCCACTGGAGTTCACTTCAGGGCTGTAAGAACTTGAGGTACCCTGAGATGCCCCTCCTGGTGGGGCATATGCAATTGTTGTGACTCACAGCTCACCTGATGGAGCTGGCAGCCCACTGAAGGTACCATCTTGGTTGCCCAGACCCACTGAGTAGGTTATAGATCATGTTCTCCTGAGCAAAACAGCCTCCATCTTTAACAGATCAGCAGGGTGTGCCTGTGAGAGACCATCTCATTGGTGCCTGTGGACTGTTGATCTTCCCTGCTAGTAGGAGGGGGCAGGAGGATCACTGGACCCTCACCCGAGTATCCAGCCACCCCTCCCAGTCATTTAAATGCAAGTCTTCTCATTTTCCCGTGACCTAAGGCACTAGGCTAGAAGAATAGGAGAAGAGAACTCTATCTACAGGGTGGTGAAGACGCCATCATCCAGACCTTCCAGTGTGGCTACTTAAGGATCACCCCACTCCTGCCAGCAGCCCCTCACCCATGTTCTGAGTATGCCTAGTAAACTCACTGGTCCTCAACAGTGAAGTAGGATGGAACTGTACTTTAGTTTGTCGTTGGGACCTATGAGGAATAAGCTGATATTCCTTACATCTCTCCAGGGAAGAACTTTTCCCAACAGGGTGACCACGACCCTAGTTGCCATCGGAGCATACATGAGTATGAGACCCAGTGACAGCTCCCAGTTGGGCTTTCCCCACATTCCTGACCCTCAAACTCATGAATGAGAGGTGGTGACCGTCTTACGCCATCAGTCCTGAGGTCATGCTTGGCCATCGGTGACTGGGAGATGCTGTGGAAGACTGTAGTATCCAACTGGGGAGATAGACAGTAGACCCTCTAGTCAACTTCATACTTCACAGCAACAGTGAAGAACTCTCTTGAACTAGCAGACAGGCCCTGAGAGGTTGGGAGAGATGGCCTGGGGATGGTGACTCTCTGACCTTTGAGGGAAAGTTTGGCATTTGTCAGCAGACAAGAGTCTTCTGGCATGAGCAAAGGTCCTGTGGCGGGAAGGAGAGAATGAAAGAAGGCCATGCAGAGGATCAGTGCTACCAGGCACAGAAGCAGGAATCAGCCACAGCTGGTCAAGTGGGGTGGTTAATGGGTGTGGAAATGACCCTGAGCATTAAAATGGAGTTTGTAAAACCCACCTATCCACAAGGACCTAGGCTCTTGTGGGGACTGTCTTCCTACTGAGGGTCCAAATGCTAATCTGTCCTAGAAAAAAAAAGGCCACAAATACAGAATTCATTGCACAACCTTGGGTAGGTCACTTCACCTCATGGAGATTGGACTGGAGAAGATGATTTACGAGGCCTTCCAATGAATCTAAGACTCGATCTACCATGACTTTGCCATCATGAATGAAGTGGGGGCTAAAACTTACATAAATGGACTCAGCAGGCCAATGACTTGGAATTATATTTAATGGGATTCATTATCGTAATGGGCTGTGTACAGAGTCATCTCTGGTCTTCCGATGCTGGCCTTAGTTCAATGTTAAAACGGGACTTGGAAAGAAAGATGCCATGCAAAGAGACAATGACTTCCTGAGGGATATCTGGCTGTGTCCAATCGCACCAAAGAAACAATTCCTTGGGTATGTGGCCTGGATGAGGGAGTTGTGCTCTTGGTAGGCCTCTTACTCTTGGGTACAGGTGGTGTGTGTGTGTGTGTGTGTGTGTGTGTGTGTGTGTGTGTGTGTATGACTGTGCATGTGTGGGTGTGTGACTGTGTATGTGTGTGTGTGGGTGTGTGACTGTGCATGTGTGTGTGTGTGCATGTGTGTGTGTGTGTGTTTGTGTGTGTGTGTGTGTGTGTGTGTGTGTGTGTGCCTATATAGGATGAATTGAGTCTCTTTCTGGATCCCTCTACACTTTGTATTTTGAGACAGATGCTCTCACTGAACCTGGAGTTCATTGATATAGATAAAATAGCTGGCCTGTGAACTCTGGAGACCCTCCTGTCTCTGCCTCCCTCGCGTTGGGGTTATAGACAGGTTTATAGGAGTACTGATGATCTGAACTCAGTTCCTCATGATTGACTGAGCCATCTCCTTGCCCCTGTGACTGTAAATACTGGTTGCCACCCCTTGATAGGGTTTAGAATCACGAAGGCAGTCGGGCAGTGGTGGCACACCCCTTTAATCCCAGCACTTGAGAGGCAGAGGCAGGTGGATTTCTGAGTTCGAGGCCAGCCTGGTCTACAGAGTGAGTTCCAGGACAGCCAGGGCTACACAGAGAAGCCCTGTCTCGAAAAAGAAAAAGAAAAACAAACAAGAATCACAAAGGCAAACCTCCGGGCTTGTCTGTGAGAGTGTCTCCTGAGAGGTAGAGAAGGGAAGACCTGGCCTGAATGTGATCAGCACCATCCCAGGGTAGCAGTCCAGGCCTGACTGAAAAAGAATATGCATATTAGGAATATCGTGCAGTTGGCAGGATGTCTGCCTGGCATGAGTAAAGCCCTAGGTCCTATCCACAGGGCTGCAGAAACCGGGCATGTTGGTAGATGTATATAGTGACAGAGCTCAGGAAGTAGAGGTGGGAAGGTCAGGTGTTCAAAGTCATGCTTGACTCCATAGTGAATTTGAGATTAGCCTGGGCTACACGAGACCCTGACTGAATAGAAAATTTAAAAGAAGTAAGCTGAGCCCCATACACAGTTCTTCTTGATTACAGATACAAGGTGAGCAACTGCCTCACACTTCTGCTTTCTCACCTCCCCTGCCACAGTAGATTGTGTGCTCAAACTGTGAGCCAAAGTAAACCTTTCTTTGCTTAAGTTGCTTCTGCCGAGCACTTTGTCACAGCTGAAGAAGGCAGTAAGTAACAAATTCAGAGAACAGTGGCACACCTGGGGTCAAGGTCCTTTGCTCGTCCCCTGTTAATTCCTGTCTCCTGGTAGAAGTTATATCTAGGGTGCAGACAAAGCTAGCCAGCTTCCCTCTTTGAAGTAGTGATGCATGGATGAGACATGATAATTCCTGCAAATTGGTGGAGCCCATGTGCTTGGCACATCGTGGTTATTATTCCTGTTCATTCTTCAGCCCTCTTCTCAAATAATTGAAGCTGCACGTAGCTGAGATTAGAAATGTCAAGCCTGCAAATATCAAGGGCCTGTTGGATGTATTTATGCTTAAACGAACTGTTCAGAACACACGGGGTACATCTGGGCTCATCTTGGTAATCTTTTTTACTGTTTTTATACAGTCCCTGAGTGTAAAAAAAGAAAAAACAAAGAGCATTGTAAGTCATGTTAAAGAGAGGTGGCCCAGCCCAGGGGTCCAAATGACATTTGAAGTTACTCTCTGAATTGCCCAAAGGACCCTCTTTCTGTGTCTGGATCTGGGCTTGTGGCTGAGTGGCGGGCATGTGTATACACACACACACACACACACACACACACACACACACACACACACACACACACACACACAGAGACACAGCTATTGTACAAAGTTGCCTAGAAATCAAGCTCCCGTTTTCTTGACACAGTCCTGCTCTGAGATGGAAACCTTCACACCTGCCTCAGCCACAGTCTGCCTCCTGGCTCATGAGGACCAGGGATGAAGAAGTAGGAGCAGCAGGAGGCTGGTCCTTCAGCAGAGCCCAGCCTCTGGTTCAAGGCTTCTTCTAGGCCAGGGCTGGAGCCACCAATCTTCAGGGCAGGAGAGATAAAATGGTTGCGTCTTTGATCCATCTAGACAGTAAATTTTTTGAGTCTCTATAAGCTAAAATCAATATTGGCACAACTGTGTGTCATTAACGACCACATGAGCATGACAAAGCTGAGCCGCTGCCTATTAAACAAATGAGTCTTCTCCCTGCACAGGCACAGTGGGTTATTACATTCTTTATTACAGGGACATTGCCATTGGAAGGAGGTAAAAAAAAAAAAAAAAAAAAAAAAAAAAAAACCATCTTTAGGACTCATCTGTATGTGAGAAGCCTTGTACCCTTCCCGTCTCCCCTAATGACAGTCCAGGAGGCAGCAATCTTCTCCTCCATGAGGGCATGGGGCAGCTGAGCACAGAAAGCGAGAGATAGAGGGTTCCCTGGCACAAGCATCCATGTTCAGGCTCTGACCTTTTCCATTGCTAATGATTCATCACCAAGAACTTACTGAACACCAATGAAGGGTCAGGCGTTCTGCTGGGTCCTAGGATGGCCCACTGGTTCGAACAATGGTGACTGAGACTGTCTTAGCTGTCAGAGGCTCGAAGTCCAAAGAAAATTTAGCTTTTCCTCTAAGAGGAAGCCTGCAGGCCAGATGGATCTAGGTGACCAGGCTCCAAGCTCTTGACTCCAAATTCTGCTCTATCTTTCCCTTCCTCCCCCCTCCCTCCCACTCCCCTCTCAATACAGTATCTTCTGTAGCTCAGACTGGCCTAGGACTCACTAGGACTCCCCTTGAGTTCTTCATCCTCCTGCCTCCATGGCCCAAGTGCAGGAATCAGGCATGCACCTCCATGCCTGTTTTTTTATGGAGCTGGGAATTGATCTCGGGGTTTAGTCCATGCTGGGCAAGCACTCTTCCAAGTGAGACACAGCCCAGCCCCCTGCTGTCTGTCCTTACTGCTGGACTTTCTAGTCTCTGCTCTGACTTACCACTAGGTCTACCTGCCAAATGGAGGAGCTTGCTCTACCAGTGAAACAGTTTGCAGGCAGATAGAATAATCCAGCACTCACTATTGCCTTGGTTATCCTGCTGTTCTCTAATTGTTTGTTGTTGGGTGTTTCGTTTGTTGGTTTGTTTGTTTTCAGGGTTTGGCGCACTTACCTTGTCATCTATACTTGAGTCTTCTCTGGGCTCTGGACCAGGTGACAGCCTGTTTCCAGTCTTTTCAGACTATGGTTGACTTGGACATTTCAACTTCTTCTAACCAGATGGTTGCCCAGAATTCAGTGCTGAGAAGACTGGTTATGTGTGTGGGCTTGGTGGAGAAAAAACAAGAATCCATTAGTTATGCCTGCCTTTGGTACAGAAATGGGATCGGTTAACATGTTGACCATTATTTAAACATCCAGTCCAGACATAAACCCTCAGCAGAAGAGCAAAGCTGATTTTAACCCAAAGTGGTCTTGACTCTCACAAAGGGAAAAGATAAAGGCTCAGATGACCTCATTGGCTCTGCCTGTACTAGGCATTAAAGAGGACCAGAGGGTGAAATTTCAACATGCTTTTGGATGGCCTTGACAATGACCAGATTGTATCCACAGACCTTGAGTACTCACAGGGTAGTACCTTGGCGTGTGTGAAGAAAACACGGCTGGCAGAGGCTGCTAGCTAGCTGTCTTCCTTTGCTGAAAGGCACAGATCTCTCTATAGTAACAGCTGTGGGCAGACTGGCGAGGGAAGGGCTGTTTGCCACTGTCCACAGGGAGATGAAAATAGAGGTGAACCGCCCCCCATGGAAGTGGAAGGGCACATGATGCAGCACCTCCTACTGAAAAATGATGTGGGCTCACTGATAATTCTGACTGAATTTAGGTGAAAAATAGGAGTAAGGGGGTCAGAAATGGACTAATTATGGAAACCCTCTAGTGACTTATCTTTCTAGTCATCCCCCCCAGGTGTCACAGTCCTTGGGGGAAGGAGAAAAAAGTGTGTAGACAGTAAGTCCATGAGCTTGATGTGGAACACAAGAGAAAGAAGGCAATGAGTAGTGAGGGCCTGCCCTAGGAGCCTCAGGGACAATGGGACATGAATTCAAAGACCTCGGGGAAGAATCACATATTTGTGTCTTCAGGCTTGTCACAGGACTCAGCAGCACTCTCTCCTGGAATTCCATTGCCAGTGATGGACCTCTGGGGACTATCTCTGACATCTTTGGGGACAGTGGCTGTTGTGATTTATAAAACGGCATTGGTCTCCTGCCAAAATGAGTCATGTGACAAGTCTAGTAAAAAGTAAGTTTATTGGGGGAAGGGAGCTAGGGAGCAGAGCAGGAACCCAGAAAGGTGTAGAGGAAGAGAGAGACAGAGAAGGAAGAAAGAAAGGAGAGAGGAAGAAAGAAAGAGGCCAGTCAGGGACACATGAGGAAGAGAGGGGGGAGATGGAGAGAGAGAGAGAGACAGAGAGAGAGAGAGAGAGAGAGAGAGAGAGAGAGAGAGAGAGAAGGGTAGAGCCCAGCAGTCCTTATATGCCTGACTCCTGAGTCTCTGGGACAGATATGCAGGCTGTTGCTAGGCACTGTAGGGTGGAGCCTAGAGGAATTGCTAACAGTAGCTAGGTAGTGGTATTTATTTATTTATTTATTTATTTATTTATTTATTTATTTATTTATCAACTTGACATAAGCTAGAGTTATTTGGGAAGAACCTCAGCTGAGAAAATGCATTCATTAAGATTACCTGTAGGCGAGTCTATAGGGCATTGTCTTGGTTGATATGGGTGGGCCCATATCATGGGAGCAGTATCATCCCTGGGCAGGTGGCCTTGAAATGTATAAGAAAGCAGGCTGAACAAGCCATGGAGAGTAAGCCAGTAAACGGTGTCCCTCCATGGCCTCTGCAGCAGCTCCTGCCTCCAGGTTCCTTGAGTTTCTTCCATGACTTCTTTCAGTGATGGAGTGTAATCTGAGAATTGTAAGCTGAAATAAACCCATTCCTTCTCAAGTTGCTTTTGTCATGGTATTTTACCACAGAAACAGACACCCTAACTAAGACAGTGGTAATTGAAGTGCCATTAAGGATGAAAATTCTGGAAGCTGTTATAGAACAAAGCCTTCTCACTGGCCAACCTCCTTCTGGATTCATTTACCTGTTTTTCCTAATTGGTTTGGAAGCTCTCTCTCTTGGCAACCTCCTCCTCCTCCTCCTCCTCCTCCTCTAACCACATCTTGGTACATTACACATCATCTTTGATACCCAGATGACCATTGATTCCTAGAAGACCATTTCTTTCTTCTCTTAGCCATCTGGTCTACCTCATCTACTTGACCGTATTTATCTCATCCTTCATATATTGGCCCAGAGTTTTTCTAGACTGTCATCTAATCCTCACACTAAACTAGTTGCTTTTTCCTCTCTGCTTCTACCATTCTGTAGTTATTCTGAGCACATTGTGTTAAGGTTATTTATTTGTATAATAATATCAATATATTGAAAACAAAGGAAATCAAACATGGCTTGGCCACATCCTCTGAGAGGGTTCTAAGTGAAGGCAACAGTGTAGACATGCTTATTACCCAACACAATGATATGAAAATGGAAGTTAAAGAAGAGAGAATCACACCATTGCAGAGTCCCCCGAAAGATTTGTGACTATTTCCAATTTTTATGAAACAAATGTCCCAACAATGGCAATCTCAGGCAATTGATGTTTTAATGGGTTCATAGCCTTCCTGAACATACTGTCTCTGGCTTTGAGCAGGAACATGACTGGGTTCCTTATGTTAGCACCCTCCACTTTCAGAATGCAAAGGGTAGGCTACTTCAAGAGCAGAGACTTTGTTTTTCATCACCTGCCTGAACAGTGAATGAAGACTAGTAGGTATGAAGTTAACATTTGCTGAAATCATATAGGTTTGTGTGCAGAGTGGGCCAAAGGCAGAGTATGGTAAATAGAGGGCCTCAGCAGGATACCATTTTCCTCCTTAACTTAGGTAGACACTGTTGTCTGAGAAGATCAAGCCCCTTTCCCAGGTCCAGAGAGAAAAGGAGAGAATAGAAACCTGAGCAGGATGTTCCCAGCTCAACCCTCTAAAGAGGTTTTGAGCTGTAGCCAGTCAGGGCAACAGAAGCCCTGAGTGGAGAACAGATATCACCTCTGGGTACATGGCAGAATGGGGACCCAGGAGAGGTGCAAATCCTATCTTGTATGACCTGCTCCCATGATCTGTTACCAGGTGGTACCCAGTTCTCATAGAGTAAGCAAGGGGGCTTCTGCAATCCAGACAGGGAACAATGGTCATGTCAGAATGACCAAGAGGGGACCAAACAGGTAGATAAGGTACATAGACTTTGACCATGAGGAAGTGCTAAGGAGACACAAGGCCTTCATCCCTACAGATAATATGAATCTGAAGCATTCCAAAGGCTTGGATGAGGGTCCCAGAGAAGAGACTGAATCTGAAAGGGGTTGAGACCTTGAGTCAAATCCCGGGAAGATGAATAATGGAAGCCATGAACTTAAGTTGTCCAACCCCTAAATGTTCAATAAACACTTCCTGAATTTGAGAAAGGAGGGCCCATCTTTGGAGATTTTGTAGCATCTGTAGGATGTTATGAATTAGGAGGGTGGTGACTGGAATGTTCTAGACTCTAAGGATGAGGACTAGTGGAGCCCTAAACTTCTCTGTTGGCCCCAAACATTGTCTGTGGAATCCTTGACTTGGAGACTACTCTTAGCAATTTTTTCTCTCCAGTGTAGCTGCTCACAGATCTATGTTGAAGTCTACCCTGATGCATCTGCATTGTTCCTTTTGAATGAAGCAAAGGGACTTTAGCCAGGGACGACAGGAAAGACTCTGGAAGGCTCCTTAAGACCATGTGTGAAATTTAGCGTGTATAAGGTGTACACTTCCCCCAACCAGGGAGATCTGTATCCTTCATCAAGTTCTCAAAGATGCTGTGAACCCCTCAAAAAGGATTTAGCAAAAGGATTTGTCTGATGGGAGGATTATCCAATAAGTGGTTTGGGATATCTGACTAACTCTTTGGGAAAAAAAAAATAAAGCCGGATTCCCACCTAACTCTTCCTACCAAAATACACCCCAGATGGTTCAAGGATCTAAAAGTTTTAAAAAATGAAGCAATAAGAATTATGGGAGAAATCTGGGTAAATATATTTATAACATGAGAGTTGAAAACTAGTTTGCAAATTGGGAAACAGAATCCAGAAACTGTCTAGAAAAATACAGATTAGTCTACTTGAGGAAAATCCAAACTTTAGTGGAGACATAAAGGGTGAATGGGAAAATACAGAAGCAATCACAGACAGGAAGTCCATTCCTTAACTTGTGAAGCATTCAGACAACCCATGAGGAGAATAATGGAATAATCAAATATAGGGGCTGGGGAGATGGCTCAGTGAGTAAGAATGCTCAGTGCACAAGCATGAGGATCTAAGTTCAAATCCCCAGCACCCATGTACAAAGCTGGGTGAAACCTTGTTTATAACCCCAATATTACTTGGAGAGGAGATAGAAGGATCCCAGGGGCTAGCTGCCAGTCTAACTTTGGATTTAGTGAGACTCTGTCTCAAGGGAATACGGTGGTGCTTGATACAACAGGCCATCTGACATCCTCCTCTAATACCTGGTGTACTGGCTAGTTTTGTGTCAACTTGACACAAGCTGGAGTTATCACAAAGATAGGAGTTTCAGTTGAGAAAATGCCTCCATGAGATCCAGCTCTTAGGCATTTTCTCAATTAGTGATCAAGGAGGGAGGGCCCCTTGTGGGTGGTATTATCTGTGGGCTGGTAGTCTTGGGTTCTATAAGAAAGCCAGCTGAGCAAGCCAGGAGAGAAGCAAGCAAGCAAGCCAGTAAGCAGCATTCCTCCATGGCCTCTGTATCAGCTCCTGTTCCTTGACCTGCTTGAGTTCCAGTCCTGACTTCCTCTGTGATGAACAGCAATTGGAAGTGTAAGCCGAATAAACCCTTTCCTCCCCAACTTGCATCTTGATCATGATATTTGTGCAGGAATAGAAACCCTGACTAAGACACCTGGATATACATGTATATATATAGCATTCGTGAGTGCATATGTACATGTGTGTGCACGCACGTGTGTGCACACACACATACACACAGACACACATACACCATTCTTGCATACAGACATTAAATATAATAACTGAAATAAAGATGAATCTATCACATGACTGAGGTTACACTAAAGGAATGAAAAGAACAGAGATTGTATATAACAAGATGGCCAGCTATCACTGAATCATTAAAGAAACGCAAAACCCCTCAGGCCGACAGAAATTTATATTGGTAGCCGTTTGTCCTGTGCACATTTGATATTTTATTTCTTCCTCTGCAGCTGTGTACCTGAGTTGTATCTGTTTCTCAGCTATTATAAACAACGCCATCAAGATCCACTTGGCAGCTAAATCTCTGATTGTTTATTTAAGTTAAAACTACAAAAACTCAGCAATGTTTAGCTTCACCCAGCCAATCTGTACTTTTTTCAAAGTGACCATCCGGGTCTTGGTGTCAGGATCAGCCCTCCTGGGAGTGACAGCCTGGATCCATAGACAGGGAAAATAAAGAAAAATAACACTAATGGGCCTGTATTGTGTATCTCTGTTGGTGTGCTGAACTGTATCAGCATCTGTTAGAGCTTGTTTATGTCCATGTCTAGAAGAATGAGCAATATTGTTTGTTATGGTTTGTATATGCTCAGCCCAGGGAGTGGCACTATTAGAAGATGTGGCCCTATTGGAGTAGGTGTGTCACTGTGGGGATGAGCTTTAAGACCATCATCCTAGCTGCTTGGAGGTCAGTATTCTGCTAGCAGCTTTCAGATGAAGATATAGAACTCTCAACTCTGCCTGCACCACGCCTGCCTGGACGCTGCCATGCTCCCACCTTGATGATAATGGACTGAACCTCTGAACCTGTAAGCCAGCCCCAATTAAATGTTGTCTTTATAATAGTTGCCTTGGTCATGGTGTCTGCTCACAGCAGTAAAACCCTAACAAGACATTGTCTTTGACTCACTGCACAGTGGGTAAACAGTATCAGAGATGTTTACTGACTCTCTTGACGCTACACAGAGAGGTGAATGTTGGGATGGAAGGTGCTTCTGTTTCTTTTGTTTGCCTGAAGGCAAAAAGCAGCAGGTGGTTGGGGCTGTGCCTCTGGAAGTGAGGGCCAAAGAAGAAAAAGATGTTGTCAAGGAGTTTGGGGCATTGACAGTAAGCTTCATCCGGATTTGTGATGTTCTCTGAGGTGGCTCTGCTTCAGGGTGCTTTGCTGAGTACCCTTGGTGGTGGTGTTGGGGGTTGGCGAGCATCCTGATGTCTGTAATACCCCTGGAATTATGTCTGGAATACTATCCATGTGGCAGTGAGCAAGAAGTTACCAACCTTCTGCTTCTTTCCCCTACTTTTTATATGCATTTAAATGCTCCAGTCTGCTCAGGAATCTGTTTTCCATCGCCCCTTTCGCACACATGCTTTTGTGCAGCTCTGTAATAGGAAAACAGCTTTCAGGCCACGGAGATGGCTTGCCACACAAGCATAGGACTGGAGTTCAGTTCCTAAGAATCCACATTTAAAAGGTCAAACATGGTTGCAGGTACCTGTCACCCCCAACGCTGAAGAAGGGGAGACAGCATCCTGAGTCTCACTGGCCAAATGGCCTCTTTAAACTGATGAACTCTGGATTCGGTGAGAAGACACCAGATGTTGACTTTTGGCCCACACGAGTGTGTGTTCTCCTGTACACACAAGCATGTGTGTGCAAGTGTGACATATACTACTGTGCATAGGTATCCTTGGAGGCTAGAAAATGTTGGATCGCCTAGAATCTAGTTACAAGCAGCTGTGGGTGCTGGGAACCAAACTCCAGTCCTCTGCTGGAATGGTTAAGTATTCTCTACTGCTAAGCCATCTCTCAAGCCCCAAACATTGTATCCTTTATGGTCCTATAGAACTAACAATGTTTCCTCCTCCAATTGCTTCTCCTGACTTTACAACTAGCTTCTTCCTTATTGTTCTTCCCACTTAAGCATGCTCTCTTCCTTCACCTTGACTAGATGGTTCCTGCCTTCCTTAATCCAATTAACTACATATGTTCAGGTCAACATCTTGAACAGCAAACAGCAGGTTTGATGTTACCTTGAAATAAATTCTAAAGAACCAGCCAGCTAGAAAGAATTTGGGGGCTCAGAGATTATTTCCTAAGACGATTTACTACCCCAAACCATAACTGTATCTCCAATCTGTTGTAGGCTCCCAAACAAATAAACTATAGCTCTGAAAATACCCCCAAACAAGCACAGAAATGAGCTGCCCCACCTACACAGGGATAAACAGTAAGTAGTTTTTCCTCTGATGCTGTTATTCCAGTGTGGTCCCCAGTTAGAATTATGGCCCCAGTATGTGACTCTTTATAATGACACACAGGAAAAGAGACAGTATAATACCAAAAAGGCTTCTAAAAATATCTACATTCTTTGACCTGGCACAAAATCGGCCTCCCACAAATTTATCTGAGGGAAATGATCACATCTTGTACAAAAAAAAAAAAAATTCTACAATGAGTGCTACTCCGTGTCTTTTATGCTGTGAGAAAAATGGAAATAAACCAACTACTCAATAAGATGGACTGGCCAAGAAAGTTAATGTGGCTATTAACAGTTAAAAATCATGCTGTGGGAAAGATAGCAATGGGGACGAATGACCAGGAAATTAGAGCTAGTGTGGTGGGCGGGATCCAGGAGCAGGGAAATGATTATGTGATGTCATGTATTTACCAAATGATACATGGAAAGGAGCAAGAGAGAGGATGGGATATGTATTCCATGTTCCAAATATATTAAAGAGAGCTAAGAAGATGGATAAAGTACCAGTCATACAAGAATAGGACCTGGGTTCAGAATAAGCTGGGTGTGGTAGCTGACATCTGTAGCCCTAGCATTTGGGAAGGGGCGTGAAGACAGGCAGATTCTTGGAACTCGCTGCCTAGTCAATCTAGCCAAGTGGTGAGCTCTGGGTTCAAGGAGAGACCCTGCCTCAAAACAAGGAGGAGAGTGACAGAGGAAGACACATCCAACATTGACCTCTGCCGTCCACGCCATGCACACACCTATGCATGTGCACCTGCTTGCACATATGTACACACAACATACACATGTATTACATACACACACACACACACACACACACACACACACACACACACGCACACACATGCATGCATCCACACAGTGTTAAGGAGCTTTCTTCCTGGTGATGGAATTATGGGCATTTCCTCCATTTTTAGGAACCTCCTTAGCAATTTAGGACCCTTGTTTACTGGTTCCTAAGTAACCTGTGGCTCCCAGTCCCAAGGCTGCATATGGTTGTGCTGGGTATCTGGAAATGCCTGTCACTGAGCTCACAGTTACTAGGCGGGGTTCAAGGTGCAGGTTCTTTGTAAGGCCTCTGGCCTGCAGAAGAGGTAAGTGAGCCTCAAGAATTCATCTCCTGTGATCTCTTTCACTTCCTTGATCCCACAGGGGACAATCAGTATGCCAGCCTGTTAGACACAGTGTCTGATTGAAGAACCGGTTTCTCAGATTAATGCTGGGTTGAAAAATGACCCATGAATCCCCAGAGATGGAGCCAAGCTCGGGCCGAGCATGGTATTTATAACTCAGCCTCCCAACGCAGGCCCAGCCACCATGTGATGTTGACGGATGAGCCTCATGGGAACCCTGCTGTTTCCATTTGATTTTGGGCCCATAAACACAGATAGCAATTGAGTGGAGTTAGGGCTCAGTGTGGATTGGACCTGCCATGGTCTGGGAAGTCATTCGCAATGGCTCTGGCCTGCCTGTCCCTGATGATTCTGAGGAGCTGCAGCCATATCAGTTATGTGTCTACTATAAGACCATTGCATGCTCTGTATGCATCCTAGGTACAACTGTGGGTCTCTCTCTTGTACCTGAGCAAGGATATATCTTCTCACTGGATCCTACTTCCCTACAGGGCTTTAGGAGGCAGATATATCCAGCAGAATGGTTTAGCCATCTTTGATTTGGGTTTATCTTCCCTGTTTCATTTTTCCCCACCCATCTATGCATCCACCAATTCATCTAACCATCCATTCATCCACTTATCTGGCCAATCATTCGTCTACCTTTATATCCAAGTAAATATTCCTCCATACCTACTAATATAGTCATCCATCCACTCGTTCACTCAGCCATCAACCACCCACCTGTACGTCCATCCATCCACCCACAGATCCATCACCCATCCAATCATACATCTACCATAGAGCCATTCATTCACCGATAGATCCATCCATTTGCTCTCCCACCCACTGATTAACCAATCTGTTGATCTATCCATCCACCTACCTGTCTACCCATCTACTCATCTCATCTTTTAACTTTCTCACTCATTTATCTAACCATCTACTCACCAATCTATCCATCTATCCAATCATTCTTCCATAATCCATCCATCCAACCATCTACTTCCATCCATCCATCCATCCATCCATCCATCCATCCATCCACCCATCCATCCATCCCTCTATGCAACTCACACACCTGCCCTCTACTCGTCTATCCATCCATTCACCCACATTCCCATTCATTGATCTAGCTATCCACTCGTTCACCTATCCATTGATCCATTCTACCTACTTATCTATTCACTTTATCCATCCATCAAATCATTCACCCATCCATCCTTTCCTTATCCACCCACCCATCATCTACTCACACGTCCATCCACCACTAATCTACCCATCCATTGACTGATCCATCTACCTACCACCCACCCCTATACCATATGGCTTTCAGCAGCATCTGTGGATGGGAACAGGGACCTGGAAGCACCAAGTAGACTAGGGAGACAGATAATGAGGCCTTGTTGCTACCCCTACACTCCAAGACAATTTCTGTCAGAATCAACTCAGAGACATACTCAAGGACCATAAAGACAGCCTGACCTATGAGATAGAAAGGCTGTTCACTCACTTCAACCTTCAAAGCTCCTGTTCTTGTATAGACCCCAGGAGAGTTTGTTGAAGACAGTGAAGAAGTCATGTCCCTATTCTTGTATGCCTTATGGTCATTGAACTTCTTCTCTTCTGTCATTGTAGGTCCGGGTGCAACCATCTCTACCTGTGAGGGCATTAAAAAATAATATTTGTCTTGAATAAGAGGTCAAGATGAACCCACGGAATCATGATACCTAGGTGTGAAAAACCATAGGAGTGAAAACCCATAATGATAAGGGCAGTACCTTGACTCTTAGGATGAATTAATTCAACACACACTGCTCAAAGCAGTGAGAAAGCATGGGAGGCTCAAATGAACCCCATCTCTAAGCTCAGGGAACATCCATCAAGAAGGGGGGCCAGGGGAGAAGTCAGAACAGAGCTGGTATAAGAAAGGCAGGCAAGTAGGATTTGTGTCACCCATATGCAAAGATGCCACAGGGACGGGGTATTACTAGAGCCCAGGGCTGGCGCTGCTGCTTCTCTGGATTCGTTTGGAAAGCAGCTATTTCAATGGAAGGTGTATGGGAGCCAAATCCAGAAGAAATACCTGGGGTTTAGCTGTTTGTGGAAGGGAGACATGGAGAAGAATAAGTTAGAGAAAGTCCCTTCTGCCTCCACCTTGAACACTTTGCCTCCTGTTCTATCAGTGCCACACATCCCCACTTCCGATGCCCCCACCAACCAGGGCTGTGCTAGATATGCTGTTTATTTAACTCCATAGGTCTGCCTCCTTCCCCCTAGCTTTTGTGGGTGCATCATTCATTTGCTCTAGACTTGGTCGCCAATGGAGCAACTGTCAATGCCTGTTCTCCCGTGGCCTCCCTTCTCACAAGGACCCCCATGCCGTTGGTTTATTGCTGGTTGGGATTGCTGCTGACGTTTTCTTCTTGACTGGCTCTAGCTCTCTCTGCAATGGAACAGCCCAGCCTACTCTGTGGTGTGTGAGGTCTCCTGCCCCAGGCCTGGCTTGTTCCCCTGGCCTCTTTTGTGCACCAGCTGCTCCTTGGTAGCTGCCTTTCATTCCTGCTCTTGGGAGGCCCTGGCTCTGCTTCCTGCACAAACACATCTGGACTTCCTCAAAAAACATGACAAGAGCATCTGCTGCCACGGAGAGGAGGACCCGACAGAGGCCCTTTTGTAATCACATCTAATTGTCTCCAGCTCTAGGGCACTTGCAGTTTGGTTATGAATCTCAGGGCTTCCAAGATATTTCTGAAAGCATTTCGTTGCCCTGGAGCCTGCAAGCTCTCTATCTGTCCAGGTAACAGGAAGCAAAAGCACAGAAGGCTACAGAGGCTCCTGGGACCAACAGCATCTCTCAGCTCCTTTGAGAGCGGGGCATGGCATGAAGGGAGTTAAGAGGAGACAAGGGGAGACCATGTCACCAATATTGCTATGTCCTGTTGCTTTTTTACTTCCAGGGTCTTTTCTTGCCTCCCAGATGCTACTTCTTCATCTCTTTGCCTTAGGGCTTTCTTTAAAAAATGTCAAAGTTTGATTTGTTTGTCATGAGGAGCAGCCCCAGTAGTGCGACACTCTCCCCTCAACTGGGAGAACCAGGGACAACTGTTTACAGGTCTCTGGAATCCCTGGGCAATAGACTGGTGAATTGTCCTTCTTGTGTTGTCTATCCTCCCCTGAAAGACTTCCCACCTCTCAGACTGGTCCTGCATCCTCTAGGGGTATGCCGGGCTCTCCTCTCAAGACCTGCTTTTCTGTGAACCTTTGGAGGACAGAAAATGCCAGCACCTATGGGCTCATGGGCCATTCTTAAAACCACTTGTCTTAGGGTTTCTATTGCTGCTGTTGAAACACCAAGAGCAAAATGCAAGTTAGGAGGAAAGGATGTATTTTGCTTCCACGTCGTCCACATCACTCTTATTCACCAAAGGAAGTCAGTGCAGGAACTCAAACAGGGAGGGACCCTGGAGGCAGGAACTGATACAGAGGTCGTGGAGGGGTGCTGCTTACTGGCTTGCTCCTCATGGCTTGCTCAGCCTGCTCTCTTATAGAACCCAGGACCATCAGGCCAGGGGTGGGGACACCCACAGTGGGCTGGGCCCTCCCTCAACAATCACTAATAAAGAAAATGCCTTACAGGCTTGCCTGTAACCAGATCTGATGGAGGCATTTTCTCAGTCGGGGCTCTCTACTCTTAGATGACTTTTCATGTAAGCTGATGTAAAACTGTTCAGCACATTGTTCAAACAGACAAAGAAGCTTTAGGGTCTGGGAGGCCTCAGGACAGAAAAGGAGGAGGATGAAGGCACAGGAAGCGTGTGTCCCTGTTGGGGTGCTGGTGTGCCGGATCAGCTTTGGATTCTGTTCAACCCCAGAAAAGGCGAGGATGACCCACCTTGAGTAAGACAGTCCTGAGTCGCCCAGAGGAACTGTTCCTCTGTCCCCTCTACTCACCCCCAGCAAAAAATATGCTTTCTTGTCAGGATCTAAGCCATCTAAATGTCCCCTCCTTAGCCAGAGATCTAGGCAGAATTTAAACAGATAGCTGTGACATCCTTTAAGGCTGAATTAGCAGAGTGTATATAGAGCTTAACCCCAGACTGCTCTCTGGACATGGTTCATCCGTTTGTTGTGGCTGTTGGTGACATAGGACTGTGGGATTAGCATCACAGTTCAGCCAGGATGCTTATATCTGCATGCAAGGACAGCAGTCACCACTCAGCCTATGGAATCACAGAAGTCACCTTCCAGTCAACGGCATGGAGCTTAGCTCTCTGTGACTCAGTCACCATTTGCAATGTTTACCCTAACCTCATGACCCTTGGTGATAAAACCTTGGAAATACAAGTTCAATCAATTAACACTTCACCGTGCCTGTTCTATATATTGGAGATACAACAAACTATGGGTGGAAAACGTGGGAAAAAATGTATCTGCTCAATATGACAGATTTTTTTGTTTGTCATTATTCTCCAAATGATACGGTCTAATACTACACAGAATTTAGACTGTGTTAGGTATTATAAACAATCTAAAGATGGTTTAAAAATACATGAGAATTGGAGAGATGGTTCTTGGTAAAGATCAATTGTTGCTCTTGCATACAGCTAGAGTTCAGTAGCCAGCACCCATGTCGGGCAGCTTACAACTTCCTGAAACTCCAGCTCCAGGAGGTTTGATGCCCCCTTCTGGACTTGATGGGCATTACACTCACACACATGTTCCCACACACACCCATACATATACACATAAATTAAAAAATAAAATAAATATATAATGTATCTTATTTATTTATTCTGTATTTTTATCTACTAAACTATTATTATATCAATAATAATTTAATACATTAAATTTATATGTATTAAATACATAATGTATAATATATGTATATATCTATTATATAATATATAATATTATATAGTCAATATATGCACAATAACATACATCATATATAATATATTGCATATATAATATATCATATGTATATAAATGAATATACTTATATATGAATATAATTATATTCATATAATTATATATTTAAGATATAATATGTTGTGATATATATACAGGTTGCCATGTTCCTGTGGCTGACCCCACATCCATAGGCATATGGGCAACATTACCTGGACTTGGCAGGCTACAGGACATGTTAGTTTGTCTCTTTAATCTCAGGACTTAGGAGGCAGAGGCAGGCAGATCTCTGAGAGGCTGAGGCCAGCCTAGTCTACACATTGAGTTCCAGACTAGCCAGGGCTACATAGTAAAACTATATCTTTTTAAAAAAGAGCAAATAAGGGAATATTTAAAAATATATGCAACGGTGTGTTTAAGTTATACACAAACACTGAGTTTGAGCACCTGGGAGCTTTGGTATCAGCTAGGGGTACTAACTAGTAGCTAACCCTCACGGATGTAAAGGGGTGACTGTAATTCACCGCCATTGTACCCATCTCACATGACCTGCATGGGGTGTACCAGGCCTAGCCAATGTGTGGATTCCTCTCAAGATCAAGGGTAGCTTGAAGTTGAAAGAGTGCTGGGATGGAGCCCAGGTGTGTGCTCTCCCATTTGCAGTTGAAAGGACAGGTAATAAGTCACTGAGACTGAGCTTCTGTCTTCTTCAGCTCAGTGACTTTGCAGGGGCTCAGGAGGGGAAGTCTGTTCTCATGGGTTACAGATGGGCCTGCTCCCAAAGACTTCCTTGGAGACCCCAGAGCATACGTTCCCTCTGGGAGTGGATGGTTGGAATTGGAGAGGCGGCAAGAGCCTCAAGGACACACCTGTCACAGCAGAAGCCCTTTGCATTGCTGCCTCTGTCTCCTGGGGAAATTCCCTCACTAGCAGGCTAGGTCTGAGGTTCTGGGGGTGGGGGTGGAGCCAGTGCACCTGTGGTCCTGATTTAGATGGAAGCTGCTTCATGCAAAGACCTAGAGGGAGGAAGAAGAGATGAGAATGGGCAGGTGCCACAGCATCCCATACTGGATGTGTCACAGCCCTGTTTGGGACCAGGCTGGTGCTGACAGTTTCCCCAAGAGCCATGCTAATTTGAGAAGGCATCTTGTCCATGCAGGTTAACTCCTGGTCGCAGGCCTGCCAGCACGATGCTGTCTGCATAGGGATACACAGCAGCCGGAAAAGGAGCCTGGTAGGCATTGCAGAGTCCCCAGGGTCATCTGTGAATGTTCACCAAACATAGCGCCAGGTTGGGGCTCTGCACAGAAAGATTCTGAGACAGCTACTACCTCCTGGGACAGGAGTGACAAACGGATCTCAGCCACCTGTCTCCCTAAGCAGAAGTCGTTTACAGCATTCTGTTGTTGACTTGAGCCACAGCTTTAGAACGTTGCTTAACACTATGATCCAGCCGGCAGCTACTAACACCAAAATCCAGAGCTGACTACTTTATGCATCCTCCCTGGGGCCTCCCATTCTAAAACGGATTCACAGATACAGGTAAATGTGTTGGAGCTATGAGGAGGTCTTGCTAGGAAACTTCTAGTGATTTCTAACAGTCCGGATGATCGCTGCCTTAGTTCAAAGATCTTGGCACACTGTGGGGGTCTCGAATCAGAGGCCACATGGGTGATTCATGTCCCTGAGTTTGAACAAAAACCATACTCACAGGAGACAGGAGAACAGGGTGCAGGACTTGGACTGAGGCTGGACATCGGCAAGGCTGGAAGGATTTGCAGCCCTGTGCTGGAGAGTGCACGTTCTCTGAAGCATTCCCCAGACTGGCTCCTACCTCACTGTCTGCTTAGCTCCCAGGAAAGGGATAGATGTCTCAACTTTGATCCTGGCAACGTCACCAGAAGTAGAAGACAACAGACCAGCTGCTGAATAGGAACTGGACACTGTTGGCTCTGGCTGGGCCCTATGTGGATGTGTTGGCTGACAAACAAAACAACAGGCAGAAGATGCTTGGCATACAGTGGGTGGAGCCCAAAGGACTGAGAACTGAACTGCACCAAAAGCGTTAGTTTTGAACCCAGTAGTATTAAGCCCTGGGAAGACAGAACAAGAAATATTGGGCCCAGGAATACAGGATCAGCAGCATTAAGGCCTAGGATCATGGGACCAGGGGCACAGAACCTAGAAGGACCGGGCTTCTGGAACGTGCAGCCAGGAGTATCAGACCTATAATGAAGTTAGACATGGAAGCATGGGGCAAGAGCATCAGGCCCCAGGAGTATGGATCTAAAAGTGTTAGAGCCAAGAGCATAGAGCTGGGAGAACAGGGCCAAGAGCGTTAGGATATAGGAACATGAAGGCCAGGAGCATAAGACCCTAGGGGTAAAGAGTTTGCAGTGTCAGGCCTTGAGAACCCAAGGCCAGGAGTGCTAGTCCCTGAGAACATGGGGCCAAGAGCATCAGGTTGACTTTAGGAACAGCCAGAGATGAAGGGGCCTAGAACTGCTATTACCCCCTAAGATCCTGAACTGTGACTCTGAAGAAAAGAAGCCCAGCCTCGAAGCTTCTTCAACTACACCCTCGCCCTCACTCCACCATGGAGGAGGTGACAGCGAGACTCTGCCTACAGCCAACACTGAAAACACCACTTCTTGGAATGCATTCGGATTCCAATTTGCAACTGATTTCCCTTCCAAAACCCAGTAGGCTTGGCAGGCTTTTGAATGCTGGCAGCAGGGAGAGGGTGGAGCCCCAGTGTGCTAGGCCAGGAAGAAGTGCCTGGTTATTTATGCATCTTCAGGTGAGCGCATATTCCAGGAGAAATAAGGATGTGTGTTGATATTAAGGTGTGGTGTGTGTGTGTGTGTGTGTGTGTGTGTGTGTGTGTGTGTGTGTGTGTGTGTGTGTGAGAGAGAGAGAGAGAGAGAGAGAGAGAGAGAGAGAGAGAGAGAGAGAGAGAATAAGTCCTGTGCATGCTGCAGAGAGTGCTTCTGATGGTGCCAAGGGATGAAGTCTTCCTGATAATCAGGGAGCAGCCCTTGGTTCCTGTCTTGTGTCATCTCTATTCCTTAGCTATTACTATGGCCCCATCTCACAAATGAAAATGCCCAAGACCACAGAGGTCTGATTTGTAAGGTGAATAAAGTCCCTAGAAGCTGGGAAGATAACTCAGTTGTCAAAGTGTTTGGCACCCAAGCATGAAAACCGGAGTTTAGTATTCCAGCACGTATGTAAAAATGGGCCTGGTGGCACACACGTGTAATCCCAGAGCTGGAGAGGTAGAGACTCCAGATCGCCAGAGCTCACTCGCCACCCAACTTAGTCCAACCAGTGAGACACAGGCCAATGAGAAGCCATGTCTCAAAGTAAGTAGATGGGTTCTGAGTAGTGACACCCTTGGTTTTCCTCTGCCTGCTGCATGCACACTTGCACTGGTATCCACACACACAGGTACATGTATATGCATTCGTGGGCACACATGTTCTCTCTTCCCCCCCCCCCCCCCAGTTAGGTGGTAGCAAGCCAGAAGCAGACTGTTAGAAGGCTGCCCTGTGTTTTTCAAAGTCTTATGCTGACTTCCCATGAGTTTGTACTCAGAAAGAGTTGAATGGGCAAGAGAAACTTGCGGAAGATGTGATCTCAGCCTTGATGAGGCTAGGAAGGGTGAGCGACGTGATGATGGAGTCCCCTGTGCCTCCTGCTGCTACCACGGGCTGCTATTTCCTTTTTCAGGCTGCAGGATGTAGAGCAGCCTCCAGTCCTGGTCCAGCTTTGGATCTGCCTGTGCTTGATTCTTGTCTCCCAGAAGGCAGCAGGCTCTATTCCTTTGTCATCTGAGGACTCTGATAGACATCCCAGCACTGTTGTGACTCTGTTCATAAAGATCTCAGCCAGCAGTTGGAAACAGCATGCTGGATGCCTCCGGCCCTAGAGTCACAGCTTTGTGACAGGAGCTTCTCCGGGGACCCAGCAATGAGAGCCAGAGCTGCTGGTCAGGCTGGGAAGGCTGGGCTAGGGGCAGCCATATGGAAGATACGGATCTTACTTCCTTTCTGAAGATAGCTGCCACTTTAGCTTCTGGAGGCAGGTGGCCATGTCTGGCCTGGACTGAGTAAAGAGTAGATGAACCTCAGGCAGCTCCCAGGCACCCCCTTCTCTAGCACCCGTACAACCAGGGCTCTTATTGGCCTGTGTCTTACTGGTTAGACTCTTAGGCATTACTGGGCAGGCTATTTCTCTGCATGCAGTACAGGCTAGAACAGAACAAGGTGGCGGGTTGGGTCATTTGGGTTAGGAAGGGAGCTAGCAGATACCCAGGGAGAAAGAATGCTAACCCATCCTCTTGGTCAAAGGTGACAGAAGATGCACCTCTAGGTGGCTTTAGCCAAGCCAAAAAGTAGGGGCATCTCTTACAGGATTCTTTTTCTATGAGAATGCCCGCCCTTGGCACGTGCTGTTAGGATTTGGCTGCTTTGTGTCTCACTGTGCCTCTCTGACTCCAGGTCCTTGAAGGGACACGTGAGACAAGATGGACTTATGACTTGGGCCTGCAGAGAAGAAAGACTTCTTTCCCGGCCAATGAAAGCCATGTCCTGAGCATGAACTGGGTCTCTTGGGCATCTTCCTGCCAGACCCATATATGCCCACCTACAGCTGCCTCCAGCTCCATAGGACACAGGATAATGGGAAGAGCAATGTAGCTCCAATTCCGAGAACAGAAAGGGACTCTGGGTGACCCCAGGGACAATCGCTGCTCATTAAGAGGCACAGTATCTAATTATAGGAGCCAAGAGCCAGTAATTCTTGGGCAGAGAAGTGTGTGTCCGCAGGGAGGGGCAGTGGGAGGTGCACGTGTGTAGACAGGTGAACGCTGAGGTTTCACTTGAAGCAGGTCTCAGCCTGTGGGTTGGGACGCCTTTCAGGTCGAACACCCTTTCACAGGAGTCGCCTAAGACCATCAGAACAAAAAACAAACAGATATTCACATTACAATTCTTAACAGTAGTAAAATTACAATTATGAAGTAGCAACAAAACTATTTTTATGGTTGGAGCTTTAGGGAGGCTGAGAAGCATTGCTCTAAGGGGAGATTTACTGCTCCCTAGGCAGAGGGCAGCCATGATCATCAACCTGTCAGTCCTGGACTCAAGAAGGCATTGGGTAAGTCAACGAAGGTGCCTCAACTATATCTGGTGTATGTGGTGGGGGTCTACTAGCACCCTGGGATGCCTGGGGGAGGCACCTTACCCACACAATAATTGTGTGCCTAAGCACACAGTAATTGAGGGACACACGTTATACATTTTATTTATTCTTAGACCTTCCTTCATCCTTTCAGCAGCAAGTAACACAGCCATGCTTAGAACCGCCATTAAACAGGTAAGGCAGTGATGCCCAGTACCAGACACCAGGGAATTGTGCTGCCTCTGAACCCAGGCCCTAAGGGCTGGGCTCTAGGCTCTACTGCACATATGTGGAGATGCTCAGTCTCCAGATGCCTCAATCCCCTCCTGTATAAGGAGAGTAGGTACAGCACCTACCACGTAGTCTGTGGTATAGATGAGGTTGGCGTGGGGGATACAGCTCGGAGGCTGCAGTTGTGCTGGGAAGGGAAACCTTTGAGTCTGCTATCTTGGCCTTTGGGTCTCTATCCTCTGACTGAACAAGACATTTCTGGAGTGGATGGCCACGCCTAAGCTGCTCTCAATCAGTTTTCCAGTGGAAGGCTCCATGGTTCTCCTCTGGGCACTCTCCTGCAACCAGGAATAGAAGCAGGCCCCACATCCTATGGGATTCTGGCCGGCACTGAGCTGATTCGCTATTAAGTAGCTGAGCTGATGTTGCAGGTCTGAGCTGGGTCAGGCCTGGGGCTCTTCTTCCATCCGGGTAGCCTGGCCAAGGCCTCTGGAGGACAGAGCTGAGGGCTTGGCACTTCTCTTCCTTGAGAAGGGTAGAAAGAATAACCTGGGAGACAGGGGTGTGAGCCAATGGAAGAAATGGAGACAAGAAGACGGAAGGTGGCTATTCCTCTTCATGGGAAAGAAGAAAGCCGTTAGTGCCCACTACAGAGGGAGGGACGTGGGCTACAGGCCTCCTTCCAAAACAACTGGAAACCTCCTTAGAAATTTAGCCCTCAGATGTGCTACAGTGTTATGAATCAGAGTACTGTATGTGTGTACATGTGTACACACACATATGCACACACGCGCACACACACACACTCACACACATATGGGGTGGGGGTGGGATTCATGTGTACGGTTATGTGCATATATGTGTCTCACCAAAAGCCAACTCTAGATGTCATTCCTTGGGAGCTAGCCACCTTATTTTTATTTATTTATTTTTGAAATAAGGTCTCCTACTGGCCTGGGGCTTGCTGATTTAACTAGGCCAGCTGGCCAGAGAGCCCCAGGGGTCTGCCTGGTGGCACTTCCTTAGGCCTGGAGTTACACGTGTGTACAGTCACACCTGGCTTTTTACAAGGGCTGGAGATCCAACCTGAGTCTTTATATTTGCTCAGACAGCATCTCGCCTGTGAGCCATCTCATCAGCCCCTCAGCCGGCTTTCCACCATCTATATGCAAGTATGTTTGCTACCTTTTGTCATCCTGGGAAGAGTTGGCTTCCCACAGCCATGATGAGCAGCTTCAGAGGGTGCAGAGACTAAGAGAAAGACACTCTGGTACCAGCTAGAGGGTGAGGCTCCACCCCACCTTTCTGTATCACCTGTCTCCTATGCTCTGAGTGGCCAGTAAAATAAAATGCAAATTAAGGGAGATGATAAAATGAAGTCCACTCATCCCAGAGCTCATGCAAGTCCCAAATCAAGTATCCAAGAGCTACAGGAGGCTCCTGGTTATGATGCTCTTAATCACTGTGCCATCTCTCCAGTGAGCTTGATAGAGTTTAGAATAACTGAGGAGACACACCCCTGGGTGTATCTCGAAGGGCAATTACAGAGAAGTTTACTTGAGGCAGGAAGAGCCACTCTGAAAGCAAATAGCATCATCTCATAGCCTGGGGTCCTCAGGTAAATGAAAACTAGAAAGCCTGCTGATTACTAGAATTCTCCTTCCTCAGCTTCCGGACTGCAGACTTAGTGTGCCCACTGCCACACACTCTTGTTGCTATGCTAGAATTCCCTTTGGTGCCACGCCTCCCCCACCAGGATGGACTGTAGCTCTCCAAACTGTGAGCCCAAACAAATCCTTCCTTCCTTCCTTCCTTCCTTCCTTCCTTCCTTCCTTCCTTCCTTCCTTCCTTCCTTCCTTCCTTCTTCCCTCCCTCCCCCCCTTAAGTTGTTTTCGTCGGGCATTTTATCACAGAAACAGGAGAAGTTAGCTAATAAAGGCAGGGGTCTGGAGATGACCCAACAGACAGCCTCCAAGGACTTTGGGGTTGGAGGTAGGGCAGAAATGGCCCTGGCCGTTGTAGATTAGTGAGCCTCAGGTGGATGACAGCTCTCTAAAGCCTTTATTCCCAAGACTGATAAATTCCCACACTCCATATTCTGTCCACGCAACTATAAATATTAAAGTGCACCAGAGGAGAGATTGCAAAATTGGACTGTGGGCGAGAGACAACGACGCTGAGCTTGGGAGACGAAAAGCAGGTGAATATTCTCTTCTGCTCCTTCCCACTTCAGTGCACTGATTGCAGAACATATTATGGGTGACAAAGGGCAGGAAGCTGGACCTCCACAGGCTGCAAGAGAAGACGGCCCCTGAGGGCCCCCTGAGGAGTTGAAAAGGATGCTCCCTTATCCCAAAGCCTCTGAGAGGTAGGAGCTGCACCCTAGCCGCTCCCAGTTGCTACTGCTATGCATAGCAGTGAAGCCTTGTAGTGATTACTTTGGGTAATTTCTAAGGCCGTGGTAAATACACCATAACCAAGGCAACTTATAGAAGGAAGGGTTTATTTCGGCTTCTGGTTCCAGAGGGGCAAAAGTCCAATATGGCAGGAAACTGTGGTAGCAGACGGCAGACTTGAGTTCAGGCGCAGCAGAGAGACCGAATCTCAAAAGCAGGAAGCAGAGAGAGCTGGGGTTGATGTGGGCTTTTGAATCTTCAAAGCTGCACCCCAGTGACAAACTCCCTCCAGCACCTCTTAAATCTACACCAACTGGGGACCAAGTATTCAAATGTCCAAGACTATGGGGGACATTTTCTTCAAACTACCTCAGGCCCCAACCCTATTGTTACCACATTGGAGGCAGCCCTTCACACACAGAGGAGATAAGACCCAAGTAAACAGGGAAGGTCCTGTAAGTGGGCAGGGGTCGGGTCTGAGCTCCCTGGCCGCTGGTAAAGACCAGCTGACATTTCCCTCCCTGCCATCTGCAGGCCTCAGTCTCTCCAGAAACTCTCCCATCAGCAGGCTGGCCCCATCATATGCATTCTGTCCTTCATCTTTCCCTGCAGTAGCTGCCATGAGTCTCCCAAGATCCTGCGCACTCCTTCCCTCCACCCCCCTAATCCATTCCCACAGTGGGGTAGCTTTAAGATACAGTTATAGATCCATAACCTCCCCATTTTTTTAAAAAAGAAAGTCTCCTATTTGAGCCTGGCAAGATGGCTCAGCAGATAAAGGCGCTTGCTGAGTAGACCTGACCATCTCCCGCCCACACCCTTCCCTATACAGCGTCTGCCCCTCCTTCTTAGAAACCCGGGTCTAATCTTATTGCTTAGCAAACCCGTCCCTAACAATTCAAGCCCTAGGTGCTCTCTTTGTCCTCTGAACCCCACACAATTTTAGCCTGTGCAATTCATTTGTTAATTAATTGTGCGCACTGTGATGCCTGCAGATATTTTTTGTTATTTATTTATTTATTTTCTTAGTTGCATGCTGAGAGTTAACTCTTCAGGAGTCATTCAGCTTTGCTGGTTTATGTCTGGGCCTCATGTTTCAGATTCCAGGATAGAGTATGGTTCTAGGAGTACAAGGTGATTTTATGCATTTTTTTGTTTTCATTTTTCTTTTATAATTTCATACATATATACATTGTATTGGGATCATAGTTACCCCTCCATTATTCTCTCTTATTTTTATCTCCCTCCAACCTGCTAATACTCTTCTCCTTCCCCTTCCCACCCCCTAGGGGTTCATAACTTCAATGGCCATGTTAGATGCAGAAGACAGCATATTGTAGCATTCTCCCATGGTAATTCAGCAAAACAGCAGCAACAGTTTACCCTCTAGGAGTTAAGACCTCCCCAACCTTGTTTGTTTGTTTGTTTTACTAGGTTTACAGTTTCAGGCATGTATGTCTTCCTGTAGAGTGGTTTCAAATCCAAGTACAAAGCGGTTGGTTATTCCACAGAGTTGGGCCACTATTGTGTCTGTGGATATGTCTTCCCTGACAGATATGCAGGGTCCACAGCTGGGTAATGCTGATGGCTTTTCTCCCTCAACAGGCTGGGTAGCAATTCTGTCACTGTGAATATTACACGACACAGAGGAAGATTCCAGTCCAGTTCCTGGATTTTTCTGTTTCCTGTCTTCAGTGTGCAATGTCTTCAGAAATAGGTCTCGTGAACTAGCAAGAGAAATTGTAATAGCTTGCATTCTCTTTCCATAAGTCTGGGCCACTGTTCTGTCTAGATTCCTCTTTCATCCATTCATTTATTCATTCACTGGCATCTTCCTTGGGAAGTTCTTTTGTTTTTGTTTCTTCCAGATTCATGACACTTCTTTGGGGTCAACCCTGAATTCTTGGCATTTTTTAAAGTACTAATCTTACCAGAAGTGTCTCAACCTTGGCTAGTCTTTCCTGTAGGCATAATTTTTTCCAACCTAGTTTTAATAAGGGTTCAGCCTCTCCTGTAGCCTACCACTCACCAGAAGTAGTGGAAAAGAAAGTTATTAGCACACGGGAGAAGTAGAGCTGTTTGGAGATAGTTCTTTGGGGGAAGAGTCCAATCTTGGCTGTCAGGATATCAGCCGTTCAGTTCAGTATCGAACACCACACACAAACCAGCAGCTGCATTCCTGTCCTCTCGACAGTCACCACACATGAACCAGCAAGGGCAGTTCAATCCAAAAGAAACTGTAAATCTCACCAACTGGCCCAAGGCTGGAGAAGTAGCAAGAAGCTGCAGGAACCTCACAAGAAGTTCTCTGGCTATTTTCTCTCTACGGTGCCACTACAAGCAGATCTCAGCACCACCGTGTAAGGCGAACCGATACATGTGTGTCGTTAGCGAAGAATAGTGAGGTGGAGCAAAGCAAACCAATGCTCGAGTTCCCACTGTCTGTGCGGTCATATTTATATTCCTTCATCATGCATCCTTTCATGTGTCTGCTATAACAAAACATCCTTTCTCCTATGTCTGCTTCCTTTAGCCTGTGTGCTCCAGCAAAACATCACTTGACACAACTGACTTCCCAAAGGAACCAGAACTTTTCATTTTACCTTCCACTGCAGCCTGCATGCTGATGAATGTCTCTGGTCCCCAGTACACCTCCAGCTGCAGGTTCCTATAGATAACTCTCTGGAGGACCTCTCAGCAGCATAACTCATAGACCCCTGTATGCTACTTTATCTCAAAGCTAAGAGTTTGGAACTGCACCCTAGCATCCCTCTCCCCAACCAGTTGCTATTGCTAAGCATAGCAGTGAAGTCTTATAGTAATTATTTTGGGTAATTTCTACGGCTGTGATAAAACACCATGACCAAGGTAACTTATAGAAGGAAGGGTTTATTTGGGCTTTATATTATAGCATGAGGCCCCGCATGCATAACCCCAAAAGAACCCATTAGATCAGCCACCTGGGATGGCCAAGGCCAAGTACCACAAGCTGGTGGCTAAAACCAAGACATGGACTCTCCCATAGATTTGAGGCTACAAGTCTAAAATCAAGGTTCTGCAGGGTTGTACGCCCTCTGGGGAGTGGTGGTGGTGGTGCAGGCAGAGACTTTCCTTGTTCCTTCCTAGCTTCTGGCTGTCCTTGACATTCTTTATCTTATGAGTGTAACCTCTGCCTCTGTCTCTTTAATGACTATTAGTGTATATTCACTGTAAAAAAAAAAAATAGGGTTTATTGTGGAATTTTCATACATGAATATCATTGACTTTGATCACAGTCACACACACCCCTTTATGCCTCTTGTTCCTCCTCTTTTCTCTCAGTGGTTCGCCTCTACTTTCATCTCTCTTTCTTTAGAAAAGAAAATCTAGATTCTGCATATGAGAGAAGACGTTCTGCTTCTGTTTCCATAAGGCAGTCTTCCCTGGGCCTCTGTGTCTTCAAGGGTCTTTTGTGTCTTATTTTACAAAGTCATCAGACTCCCTGGGATCCACTCTGTTCCTGTGACCTGTCTATCCTTCTCCTCTACTCCACTCTCTGTATTCCAACAGAGCTCTGGAAACCTCCCTCAATGTCCTCCAGACCAACCCCTTCACTCGATTCTTTCCCTAGCCACTGGTGCCTTCTTTAGTGCTGGTTCTAGGAGGAGGGCGTGTCCACTGCCTCCTCTATATCCTCCTCAGAATATCTATCTGTTTCAACCCCTTGGGGCTCTTCTTAGCATTCCCTGGTCTCTGGGTAGCCACTGGCTTTCCTTGGTTTGTGGCTCTGCTTCTGTCAGCTCATGGTATTTGTCTCTACTGTCTCAGGTTAGCGGTCTTCTCTCTCTCTCTCTCTCTCTCTCTCTCTCTCTCTCTCTCTCTCTCTCTCTCTCTCTCTCGGATTCATTTAGGTTCAGCACAGGAAAACCAAAGAAAGTCTCCCCATTTTAACCCCATGTGAGGGTTGGCTTTAATTATCAACTTGATTCAAGTGAGAATTACCCAGAAAAGAGTCTCAGTGAGAGGTTATCCACTTGGCCTTTTGGCATGTCTGTATGGAATTGCCTGAATTAAGTTAATTGATGTAGGGAAACTCCACCCACTGTGTGAGGCACCATTCCCTAGGCAGGGTCTCTGAATATTGTGAAAGAGAAATCAAGCTGAGCACAAGCAAGCCAATGAACATGTGCACATTGGTTTCTTTTTGCCCTTGACTGTGGATGTGACTCAATGTCTGAGGTTCCTGCCTCAACTTCCCCGATGTGACAACGGTCTGTAGGAATGGAATGAATCTGTTTCTCCCCAAAGATGCTTTTTGTCTAGGCACTTTATCACAGCATGGAAATGAAACTAAGACACCACACTTGCCACATCTTTTTATAAACCATGTAAAGCAAGATGCACAGTTTCTAGGGCCGGAGGTATACTTACCTTTCAGGAGTTGTTCTATCTCCTACAACCTCTTTTGTTCTTGTGGTCCATGGCTGAAGATGGAGATGTGTCTACTGCTCTCATTCTCTGATGCCCTATGCTCATCAACCAAGGTTTCAGGGAAATCCTCCCAACTTTTCTCCTACTTCCTTTTGGGGTCCACAGCACCATTGGGTGTGGAAACTGTTTTCAACTATAATAGGAGAAGCAAAGCAGGCCCCAGCTCTCCCCTCACTACATCTGAAGGATTGCCATGGAGACAGCCATGTGTTCTCAGAAGGCTTTAGTAAAGTTAGACAGCTGTGTCCTGGTGTGTCAGGTCTCAGATCTCTGCATCTTGGTTGGGGTTGATGGATGCCCTGGGCTCCTGGGCTCATTATCACAGAGAAGGGACCTAGACTGGCTTGAGCTCCTGAACTTATCAGACCAAAGATGGGCCAGTGTCCCTGTCAGCATCCCCTGGGGAGCTACACTCACTGATCACAGCTGGTGTGATTCAGAGAGGAGGGCAGACAATGACAACCAGTGTCCTTCTGCAGACAAGCAAGGGCAGTGACAGAGTCAAACAGCCCCACACTCCATGCAGGGAGTGACAGACAGCCAAGAAGGAGCAAGCTGAAGAGAGAGGAGTCTAGGGAAGAATGAACTTAAGGAGAAGAGTTTGTGGTCTGGAGTCAAAAGAACAGACTGGGGATGTCGGACTGTAAACTGCCACAGGGACCTGAATTTAGATTCCCGGCACTCAGGGGAAAGCCAGGTATAGTGGCATGCCTGTAGCCCCAGAACTGGGAAAGCAGAGACAGGAGGATCCCCGAGCCTCACTGGCTGGTAAGTCTGGCTGAATTAGGGAGCTCCATGTTCACTGAGAGAGCCTGTCTTTAAAAATAAGGTGGATAAAGATATAGACACGCCACCTGCTCAGTCCTCTGTGTGTATATGGTATCAGAGCCGGCCGCTCTGTACCGGACAACCAATAAGGGGAATGGCCCCTGGGAAGGGCTAAGTCTTCTTAGGCAGTCATTAGTTGCCTGTGGTTCTCTGTCTAGGGGCAGGACTCCGTGAAAATTGCCCCCTTCCATGTTAACATGTCCGTTGTTCTGCTCTTCTTTATGCAACCACATATAGACATACGTATATATACATGGAACAACAAAAAAGAAAAGGCAGCTATCAACTCAAGAGTAGGGGGATGTGGGAAGGGTTTGAGGGAGGGGTAGTTGGAAGGGGCTGGAGGGAGGAAAGTGAGGGGGCAGTGAGGTAATTTTATTTCAATTAAAAACACTAATAAAAATAAAAATTTAGATGCCAAAAAATAAAATTATTTAGAAAGAATAAGGTGGAGAATGATTGAGACATTGACCTCTGACCTCTCCATGAGCATCTTCACACACGCAATGGAACACATGCAATTATACATGTAGGACATGTTTACATATAATACACACACACACACACACACACACACACACACATACACACAAAACCCTGGAGAAGTCATTTAAGCTCTCTGAGCCCAACTCAGCCCATCTGCCAATCAGAAAATAACAATATGACCTTCCTCTCACAGTGGCGGTGACGATCAATGGGGAAGGTAGATGGATAATTTTACGCATGCTTTCTACATGCAAAGAACTGTTGTTTCTACATCTGTATTCTCCCTACTTAGAGTTTTGTGCATCCACAGTGATACTGAGAGGCTTCTAGAACTATAGGAGAGTTGATGAGTAGCTCTGGACTCTAAAGAAATGGAGGGGGAGACACACAGGGGGTGAGACTAAATTCATTCACCTGTAAGGAAGGCATAGGGTGGGATAGAGGTCCCTCCAACTGGGGCTGTTTTGTTATTCTTGGGCAGAAAATCCCCGGCCTGATGGGGCTTGAAGCGGCTGTCTGCAGTGATGTTTGACAGAATGATGGATGGCGACAGGGCTGGGTTTCTGACGCACAGCGCAGACTCCGCATTCTTTATCTGGGACCGCTGGCGGCGCAGGCTGCAAATAAGCAATCCAGTTACAGAGATCCCTGATAAAATTCCATTAGGGGCCCGGGAGACAATCATGCTGGATCCAATAACAGAGGCAGGCTGGGGAGGCGAAGGGCATGTTGGGAAGGGAGAGCTGCCACTGGGGAAATTTTCCTTGGGCCTGGAGGCTCCCGCATCGGGAATTCCATGAAAATCCCTGGTCTGATCCACAGACCCAAACCAGCTCTGACATCCAATTGTCTTTGCCATTTGAAATACCATGGAAATAGCCTGGGGAGGTAGGGCTGAGCGGCCGAGGCCTCCGGGAGGGAGGCTGGGTCCTGGGTGTTGAGAGCTTAATTCTTGAGATGCTGTGTTCCACCTTTGGGGGACTTCTCATCAGGGAGCCTGGTTCACTTTTGACCTTCTGCTGATGGATGGAGGCTCAGGATGTCCAGTGTGGACTGGGTAGCTTTTTCGCCCTGGTAGAAAAGAACTTCATTTGGGTATATAAGATGATGAAATGACCCTTTACCTTTCTGCAGAGCAGCTCTCTGGAGTGACAAAACCCAAAAGGCTCGCCATTTGCCAGCCCTCCACGCTCCCCCAGCACCTGCTTGTCCTCTCTCTATATACCCCATTCTGGCCCCTCCCCTTCCAGGCAGCCTGGGCACTCCCCCCTCATCTCCTTGCTTCTTGACATCACCACCCTCTGAAGCCCCAGCTTCTACTGCAAGTGGCCTTACCAAGGAATTCCCACTTTTTAAATTAGCACACGTTAATTATAGAAAGTAAGTTTAAAAAAAAAAGATTTATTTATTTTATTTATATGAGTGTACTGTCGCTGTCTTCAGACACACCAGAAAAGGGAATCAGATCCCATTACAGATGGTTGTGAACCACCAAGTGCTTGCTGGGAATTGAACTCAGGACCTCTGGAAGAGCAGTCAGTGCTCTTAACCACTGAGCCATCTCTTTAGCCCTGTTAGCATTCCTGTTACTATCTCCACTCCTGTTTTTCCCATTTCTGTTCTACATCCCCAAATATTTCCCTTTTCAGTTTCTTGTCCTCAGAGCAAGACAACTTCCTTGTCTAACAGGAATCTTCTAGAAGCTTCCCATTGTGCATGCTAATGCCCAGCGCTCTCAGAACCATGACATAGCCCATCCAGGCCCTCTTGAATGTCTTACATGCCGATTCCTTCGTGTCTCTGAGACTTAAGCCCCTTGGAGAAGGTCACATGGTGACTTGTGGAGTCTGTCTCCTGTCTTCCTGTTCTGAATGAAGATGGCTCACCACCCACCAGAGCTCTCCAAGGCAATCGTGTGACTGTCTCCTACCCCAGACTCTCCCAGTTTCTAGTCACCCCAATATGATATCCCTTCCAGGGGACCACCACAGATTGGCTGGGACTAACTGAACTGAGCGTCCACCTTCACCTAGCTATTAGCATTCACTGTGACCTTAGCTGATCTAAGAGAGTGTCTTCTTCCATACAGATGTGGAGACCTCCAGAGTCACATACATGTCCCGTCCCCCAACCACCAACATCTAGAAGGAGACCAATCAGTCAGCATGGCCTTGACATTCTCTGCCTGGCCCTTGGAGTCAGTGGACAGCTCTGTTAGGGTGGAGTCTCCACGGATGAGGCTCAAGAGCACACTTCAGAGGTTCCATTACACCACCTTTCTGCCCCAATTCTGGAGGCTGTCGGTATATCCGAATGTCCCGTCACCCTGGATTCCAGGCTGTGGGCTTGGCACTTGCCGACTCCGAGTTTGTGCTCTTTCCAGCAAACCCCCCCCCACACACACACACCCAAACACACACCCTAGCTTCCTGATATCAGGGCAGAGGTTGACGTGCACAGCAAGAGGACCAAACCTGGAGCAACAGCAGGAAGGGACAGCTAGCCAGACTCTACCACAGAAAAACTCTAGGCCTCATCTTTTCTTGTCACTTCAGAAGTTACCAGGCACTCTGGGCTTGCTGTATTGTTCATAGAGGCTATGAGATTTCCTTCCTCGTTCTTTGTCTAGAAATGCTGGAAGCCTGCAGGGCCCTACACAGCTAGATGAGGCTATAGGTGACTTCCACTTCCTTTCTATGGAGCAAGCTGGCTTTCCAGGCCACGTCTCCTTCCTTGGCTCCATAGCTGAACCTGAGTACCCAGGTGGAGCACTGTCATCAAAATTAACATTCCCTGCCTCTCCCCAGGAGCCCCAGTGTCTGATGAGAAAGGCAGAAGGGAGCTGAGACAACAGCCTGGCTGCTTCTTCTGGTGCTCCTGGACCACTTCCTACATAGGGCGTAGGGTGACAGGACACAGCTGGTCGTGTCAGGGAAGGAGTGGGTAGATGCAGCTTGGGAGGTACACAGTGAGAGCTGCCAACTTTGAGCCCCAATGACCAGACCAGCATTCAACGGGGCTTGAAGGAGGGACTCTCCACACTCACTGTGGGAAGTGGAGCCTCTCATTACCATGCAAAATCCAGCCATGAGCACCACTCTCTGTGTCCTGTAACAGACTCAATTACATCACCTCAAATTCACATGTTAGAGTCCTAACCCCCAATACTGCAAAGTGCTTCTGTGTTTGGAGACACAGACATTAAAGGGGTAATTAATTTTAATTGAGGCCACTAGGGTGGGCCCTAATCCAACATGACTGTGTCCTTATAACAAGAAGAGATTAATTCAGACACACACACATAGGGAGGAGAAGGCTATCTATAAGCCAGGAGAGAGACAGCAGAAGGAACTGGCCCTGCCGACATCCTGATCTGGAATTTCTTCACTCCAGAGGCACAGAGAACATTTTTGCTGTATAAGCCACCGCAGCCTATGGCTCTTTGTTACAATAGCCATGGCAAACGAAATTCATGTATGGAGCCCAATGTTCCACTCAGGTGACCTGTAGGCTACTACAGGTGGATGGAGCCATGTCTGTTACCAGGTGCCTAGGTAGCCATTGAAGGCAGAGTGGCCGGGGTGGGCGGGAGGAGGGAGCTGGGAGAGTGCTTCCAGGTGTCTGTTGCTTCCTCTTTTATTAGAATAGAAACCCAAAGGAGGATTAGGGAAGAACAGTTAACTTCATGGGCTGGAAAACTGTCTGGCGATGACAGGGACCTGGCCTTAGCTAGATACTCTGTTGTCCCCAGGAGGTCCCGGCCGTTACTCTCAGACCCTCTGGAATAAAGCAAGCAAGAAGCAGCCTGTTACAGTGTCTATCGTGTGGCTTCCAGAACGAGGCCCTCTTCTATGGGCTTCTCTCCTACGCCCCAGCTCCCTGCCCTAAATCCCATCATTGCCATTCCGACAGTGAGAACCTTTCTGTTTCTTCCACAATGACTTCCTTCCCCAGCTGTGGCCTTTCCATGTTGTTCATATTGTCGAGCCACCTTCGTGACACAGTCTCCGCTCTCTAGCCCCGTCGGAGGTCCCAGTTCCCCTCTGCTGCTCCTCCGTGCCCTCTCTGGCTTCAACTTGAATGTGGGCATTTGGCTCCCATGTGCAACAGGCTTCTTAGTCTTCCCTGCGTAGGGGCAGCAATTGCTGTCTTCCGCAGTCTTGGGACAGAGGCTTCCTGGAGTTGATGTCTACCAGCTCACTCCCTCCTTCCTCCCTCGAGGTCCCTGAGGAGCTACAAACTCAACTGGGAGCACTTACTCTTGTAAGGCTTGCATCTGATTTTACTTCTCCATGTTTTTATTTTTGAAGAAACACATGTTCAACACCGTTCGCACCGCTTTGTTCTCTGAAGGAGTATGAAAGAATTAAACGTTGTCTTGCATTTGCTCGCAGATACAAGTTTAGTGCAAATTGCTTTTCAACACTGTCTCCTCCTCTCCCTCCTCTCTCTCCCTCCTCCCTCCTCTCCCTCCTCTCTCTCCTCTCCCTCCTCCCTCCTCTCTCCTCTCCCTCCTCTCCGTCCTCCCTTCTCTCCCTCCTCTCCCTCCTCCCTCCTCTCTCTCCCTCCTCCCTCCTATCCCTCCTCTCCTTCCTTCCTCCTCTCCCTCCTCTCCCTCCTTTCTTACTCATCCTCTACTTCCTCCTCTCTTCTCTCTTCCTCTTTCTTTTCCCTTTTCCCTGCCTCTTCCTCCTCCCCTCTCCTTCTTCATCTCCTGCCCTTCTCCTTATTTAGGTATGTGCCTGCCTCAGATGTATCTTTCAAGAGATCAACAGCTCCCCGTTAAAAAATTTTTAAAAAGCTGCCCAACTTGACAGGACCCATTCGTTTCTGCTTGGCATTGTCCCCAGACTTCTGCAGCATCAGTGACTCTGGCATTTCCTGCCATGGGGAGAATAGAACTAGCAGTCTGTGTGGTCTGGGGTGGGGATACCATACCTGCGTGACTCTGGGAGTTTCCATGGGCAGCTCTGTTTCCCTGCATTGCCCCCATGTACTGTGTGAGTTCAAGGCACTGGAGCCCACATGCATGGAGTCTGTCTCTCATACGCTGTTGGCCAATGTTCTTCCTTTACTCCCAGCCTCTGAGACCAGCCATTCCAACTCCGTGAGCCTAGTCCCCTTTGAGTTGGTTCTGATGACTGTCCAGCACGGCACTGCCATTTCTATCACCCAACTGTTCCCTGGGCAGTCCAACCACCTACCTGTACTTCTGTGTCTCCCTGGCCATTTCCAGCCTTGTCTTAGTCTGTTTTCTGTGGCTCAAAGAAAATCCAGAGCTGTGTGTGATTTATAGAGTGGAGTTGGGTGTGGTGGCTTACCCGCCAGTCTTATCACTCAAGAGGCAGAGGCAGAAGGATTGCTGCAAATTTGAAAAGCCAGCCAGGGCTAGGTAGCGAGTTCAACAAGGAGGAGGGAAAGGGAGAAAGAAGAGGAGGGGAAGGGGGAAGGGGTTAGTTGTATAGTTGTACAAATGGCTTACAGCTTGCAGCTCAGGAGACAAGGAAGTAAAAAGAGCACAGCCCTCACATCTGCTCAGCATCTGGAGAGTGCAACCAACTGTCTGTCTCTCTTCCTCCTCTTTGTAAAGCCACTAGTGGACTAATGTCCCCGTGGTGGTTAGTTTTAACTGTTGACTTGACATATAGAATCACCTGGGAAAGGAGCCTTAATTCAGTCCTGTCTGGGTTAGGTTGGCCTCTGGTCATGCTTGTGAGGGATTTTCTTACCTAAGGTTAACTGAGGTGGGACCCACCCTGTAGCTGGACGCCATTGCATGGGCAGAGCCTTAGACTGAATGAAAGGGGGACAGTGAACCGGGCGCTGGTGTGGGCAGGCCAGGCGCTGGCATGCAATCTTGTGCTCCTCTCTGCTCTTGCCAGTGGCTTCAGTTTGACCAGTTCTCTCAAGCCCCAGCTGCTGTGATGTCCCTGCAATGACGGGTTGTAACCAGGAATTGTGAGCTAAAAATAAACTCTTTCCCCCCTGAATTCAATTTGTTGGGATATTTCATCACGGCAACAGGAAATAAAACCAGACCATGAATTCTCCTTACTGCACCCCCACCCCCCAAAGTCAGACCTTCAAATACAACTAGCATATGAATAAATTTGAGAGATGCTTTTCCAACGTGTGAACTCTGAGGTGGGGGAGAATTAGCAAATCCCCATTTCTACTGTAAGAATTTCCCCCGCAGCTAGGCAATGGTGGCGCACGCCTTTGATCCCAGCACTTGGGAGGCAGAGGCAGGTGGATTTCTGAGTTCGAGGCCAGCCTGGTCTACAGAGGGAGTTCCAGGACAGCCAGGGCTACACAGAGAAACCCTGTCTCGAAAAACCAAAATAATAATAATTAATAATAATAATAATTTCCCCCGCAGAACCAGTTAGAGTCTCCCACCTTGGAGAGAGGCAGAGGCGAAGGGCAGCAAAGGATGTCAGCCCTGCTAGACATCAGCAAAGGATGTCTAGCCAGTGCTCGTGACAGAACTCAGTAAGTCAGTGAGTGTGTGTTACAGTGGGGTGATCTCAGATCAGCCCATGGGCATCTCCACCCTCGCCATGCTTACCCACTCTTCCATCACCAGAACGTGCAGAGCACTGTCCCACCAGCTCTGGAGCAGGGGATTTAATCAGCTCTTGGCTATTAGTCCCCAAGCTGTAATTGAAGTGGGCTGATTGGACCTATCTATTAGGCCCCGGGAGCTGCACTCTGAGTACTTCCTCTGCCTGCTAATCTATCTGTCTGGCATTTTATCTGGAGCCCGGAGCTCATGCTTGAGCACTGAGGCATTTTACAGTATTATTATTACTTAGCACTTATAATGTACTTCATCAATGAGGGGGCCAGGCGGCCGTAGCCACGACTGCAGAACACTGAAGATGGAGTGATAGGGACCTGGAACCACTATGTAATATTTGATGCTCCTGTCTCTGAGTTCCTGTAATCTGGTTATTAGTTCTGTCTCTCACCGAAATCTGCCTTCTTTCTTCTGATAAAGGAGGACAGGCGGTACAGGGAAGGCACCGGGGTGGCTTGGTTTGGGAGAAACACATACCGCAGAGTGGATGGCAGATCAAAGGGGCGGGGTTGTTTGTTTCTGTGGTGCTGGGATCAAGCCTTAGGCCTTGTTCACCCTGCCCCTGAAGTGCATCCACAGTTCAAAGCAGGAAGTCTTATCCTCTAAGAGCAAGGTTCCACGACTGAGAGAAGCTTCCAGTTAGACAATCATAGGTGCCGTGCTGGAGCACAGGTTGGCCCTGTGAGCTGTGCGCAGCAAGTAACAGTGGCTGTAGACACTGGACAAAGGAGAGACTAGATAACAGCGCTTCCTTCAGATTTCAGTCTCTGCCAGCTCAGACTGCCCACTGCATCCATCTCAGGGCCCCAGGCCATCGCACAAAGTCCATGGTAAAGTGCCCATGACCAACTGAGGGCTCTGGCTGGCTGCCCCACCCTTCCTAAACCCACTCTAAGGGGCTACTGAGGAAAGGAACCGTGTGGATTTGCGTGTCTGCTGAGCTCCTTCAGGTTGCATGGTCTTGGGTAAGTGATGCTGACTGTCCACCCCTTATAGATAGATTCTTCATCTGTGAAATGGCGAGGCAACCTTGGAGGGTTGAATGAACAGTTGTTCAGTGCCCAGTTCAGGGCTGCTGTAAACCAGCTCGGTATAGTTAGAGCTAGTATTGTCATGTGCACGGGGGTGGAGACCCAGGAGGCAAACTTCTGTGCACATCTGCGAGGAGTTTCTAGTGTAGGTTAACTGAGGTGGGAAGGACCCTCCTCCCTAAACCTGGCTTCACTCTGGGAATGACTGAAGAGGAGAAAGCCAGTTGACCAGTTAGCCGTCTGTCTCTCGCTGCTTCCTGACTAGATACAATGTAACCTGTCGCCAGCCAGGCTCCTGCTGCCCTGCTTTCCCAGTCACCATAGACTGTACCTTTAAACTGCGAGCCAAAAGAAGCCCCCTTCCCCCTCTAAGGGCTTTCATTAGGAACTTTGTCACAGCCGAAAATGAGTATTACAAGAACATATTCCTCATTCCCCTTTCTCCACTGATGGTTCCCACTGAGGACACACTTCTTTTGGTGGGGGGGGGGGGTTGAGTGATGAGCTTCTCTGAGGCTTACGTTCCAAGTGTGTTGGGGGATGGGACTCTGATTCTAGAACATTCTGCACCAGTCCTAGGCCCAGGGTAGGAAACCTCCCTCCCCATCAGCCACTCCTGAAACCTTCTACCCAAAGCCTGGGGTGGAAAACCCTGTAGCCACTGGGCTGAGGCAGAACCAAGTGCATCCCCTAAGGGGCCAATTTATGCAGCAGCTTAAAGATCTTTTAAAACTCCTTCCCATTCCTGAAGTTGCAGTAGGCAGTCGTTGCTGCTCAGGGCATGAGGCCTAGCTTCAAAGGGCATTCCCTTGGGCGGCTGGAAAACTTGCTAGGAAAAGCTCTTTTTTTCTTTTCCTTACATATTTTTTTTTTCTTGATGGCAGAATTCTTACTCTTTCTTCATGCCCTGACTTCCACAGAATAATCAGGGAGCCATGGGAATTGGGACCTCCAGCCCCTAGGGCCTCCTGAGACCTCCTGTAGAGAGGATTTCTAATCACCCTGTGGGCCCCAGATTTTTCTCTGCCCTTCCTTTCAGCTCCCCTTAGTGTGAATTTTTTCCTCCTTGGTCAGCAGTCTGCTTGATACAGGGGACTTGTCTCCGTGATTCAACAGGTGCCTGTATCCTCTATCCAGAGAGGTGACTGCAACCAGAGAGCAACCTTCAGCATCCTTTCTCAGCCCACCATAAGACCTGAGTTGGGGGCTGCTTCTTCCTGGCTAGGGAAGAGGTGGTATCTGAACTCATCGTTAGGTGACCTGACCAGCCTAGGGAGACTCTAAGGAGTGTCTGGTTGAAAAGAGGTGTACCAGAGGGGAATGGTTGGGAAGCCCTTTATCATATTAAGGGATGGGTCAGTGAAGGTTAAAAGGACACAGCATCCACTTTCTTAAGCCCAAAGTCATTCATCCCCAGGGTAGCCAGGATGGGAGAAGGGGTGTTGGGGTGAAGAATTCTGAGGAACAGCCACTGGGAGAAGCCTCACAGAGAGACCCCATGTGCCTGCAGTGTCTAGCCATCTATGTGGCTCTGGTCTTCTCCCCAGTGCTCAGAATTCTGCCTCCTGGGACCAGCAGCCAGGTCTCAAGAATACTCAGGACCTTTGCTGCTTCTCCCCCCGACCCCGTGTGTGTGTGTGTGTGTGTGTGTGTGTGTGTGTGTGTGTGTATGTGTGTGTGTGTGTGTGTACATGCACACATAACTTCACCACATGTGACATCAATGCTCACACTTGTGAGCATGTGTGTGACGTCAATAGTCTCTCTCTCTGTCTCTCTCTGTCTCTCTCTGTCTCTCTCTGTCTCTCTTAGTTTTTGAGACAGGGCCTCTCACTGAACTGGAAGCCTCCCCTTTCAGATAGGCTGGCTGCCCAGCAAACTCCTGAGATCCACCTGTTTCTTCCCACCCCCACAAATGCCAGGGTTGCTTGGCTTCCACATGGGGGCCCGGGATTTGAACTTAGGCCCTCTTGATTTCATAATAAGCACATTTACCAATGAGCCATTTTCCCAGCCCTAACTGGCTCTTGTATTTTCCAGAGATCAACTCATCTAAGATCCCTGGAGGTTAGAAACCTTTACTGTGTGCGTCAGCAGCCTCCTTCCCCCTTCCCCCATGTGCATGTGATTGGCAGCATCACAGCCTAGGACAATCGGGGGTAACCGGACTGAGGAGGAAGTGACATCTGTCCCTGGTAGTATTCGGCTGACCAAGAGTCAAGACCAAGGGACTGAAGAGGGGACAAGGATACGCTCTATTTATACTTCACCTTGTGGGGACATTTTGGAGCCTGAGTTTCTGGATGCTTCCCAGGTACTGGAGCCAGGATGGAGGGCAGGATATGTCCACTGAAGGACAGAGACACCGACACAGGCATGTATCGATTTCCTCTTGAATGGCAGGCACCAGGCCAGGCTCCCTGGGTTTGTTATCCATAAAGTGAGTGGAGCATGATAGTCGAGGGAAATGGTTCTGGAGTCCACAGAACTGGGTGAGAATCTCGACTCTCCTGGCTGGGTGGCCTTGGCCAAGGGCATTCAGCAGTCTAAGCCTGGAAGTATGACTAGTCTGCATCCTTCCTCCATGAGCTACTATGCTAGCCCCTCTATTATTAAGGACCATGTGACACTGAGACTGTGTCTTTATTTAGGGTAAACAAAGCAGCGCCCGAGCTCTGAGACTTGATAGAATTTGCTCAGCCACTGAAGAACAGCGGTGGTGTTGTGGTGGGGTGCTGTGGCGGGAGGTGCCTTAGTGAGGGTCACGGAGCTGGTTCTACTCCAGCTCATCTCAGACATCCTTTGGCCTCCATAGGGGTAGAAAAAAATGAGCCCAGAACCAGAGAAGTGCCTTCCTGCTCAACCACACCGGCAAGGGGAGAGAGGCCTGGCTGCCAAGTGTCTGCCAACCGGCAGAGTCGGTGGGGCTTTTCTTTGGAGCTGGGGGGGGGGGGGGCTGTCGAAGATGAGTCTCCCAGTGCAAAAGTCCGCTGCGCCTGGGCAGCATAGCATCTTTAACCTTGCAGGGCTTTGTCCTTCAGTCTCCTGGAGAGGTTGGGGCTGGGGTTGGTGAGAAGACACCAAGGGTGCTGCAGCCCCCACCGGCACTCACTCACTCACGGAAGAATTGACTCTGGATAAACAATTACAGTCTATTTACCTCGGACCATATGGTGTTGGGGAACAGGTGTGAGGTAATGAAGAGCCCAGCTCCAATTAAGCGTCTGGGAACCCGGCCGGATTCCCGCTGAATCTTTTGCTTGGGCTGAGGCCCATTTACAAATTCGAGCTAAAAGGGATGAGACTCAGGGTAGGCAGAAGTGGTAAAGTCAGGCTCCTGAGATGCTGGGCTACCCAGGAGCCCAAAATGAAGTCTGGGATAAGGGCAAGTCTTTCTATTCCTGCTGGTGAGTGGACAGAGCCCAGGGATCTCATTGGTTTTTTTGTTTTGTTTTATTTGGGGTTTTGTTTTGTTGTTGTTATTTTTTGGTTTTGGTGGCAATATTAGATGCATCTAGGAGCTATGGAGGGAAACTTTATAGCCCTTGCTCTCTTGGCAAGACTATCCCACTGTCTGGGGCGAGGAGTCTGGAGAATTCTGGGAGCCTGGAGCTTGGTATGTGTTCCCCTGGGCCCTGTCCCTAGTCTTCTTTCTCTCCATGCCTTGATTCCCCAAACATCTAGTCCACAGTTCTGTGTATCACTGTGTGCTGAGAAGACACCAGGACTGTCTGGTGAGCCAAAGGGTCCATGTTGTTTATATTTCAGGGATGTAGAAACTTAGATGTTTTAGTGAGGGTGGAGAACAAATGCTCACCTTGTGAGACTGTAATTTCAGGTACCCGAAAGGCAAGCAAACCTGATGAGCTCCCCAGCCATCCCTGCAGCCCACTCAAGTCAAGTCGCCCTCTCTTTGGACCCTTCCCAAATGGCTCCAAGAGTCCAAAGGCACCTCCCTGGGGCTGCAGGTTATTCCTGTCCATGCCCCCATTCCTGGGATCAGGTGGTTTTGTAAACAGCTGCTTCTGTCCCTTCTCCCCAGGACATTGACCTTGTCCAGGGCAAGGAGCATGGGCTGTCTCATCTGCTGTTTGCGGCCCACAGCTCAGGGTCAGCGGCAGGGGAGGAGGTTTGCGAAGAGATAGAACAGATGGGCTTGAACCTCTGCAGCCAAGGCCTCTTGGGAACTTCATCCTGTGGCCTGCAGTGAAGACATTGTCCACTCTAGTCCATCCCAGCCAGAAGATTCTGTCCACTCTGGCCTTTGAAGGTAGAGGAACAGACAAAATGCAACTTGGGAGAATGCCAAGGATTCGGAAAGGCCCCGGTGCCTCATCAGATCTCGGAGCTGGGCAAGGTGCCCCTCGCAAGTGTTCTGGAGAGCTGCAAACTGAGCCAAAAAGAAGATGAACAGCTCATGTCCCTGTGGTGGGTTGATGGGTGTGGGGAGAGTGGAGGCACATGTTCTGTGAATCTCTGTGTCAGTTTTTACTGCACAGAGATGAGGCTGTATGCACAAGGAGGGTGGGGGGGGGGCATCGCCCTCCCCTTAGAAGCCCCAGGGTTGGCGTCTGTGGCTGGTGAGGAGAGAAGAAATGGAGTGAGGTTTTTTTTTATGCTCTTTTGTTTTCCTTTGAATCTTGGCTGCATGCTGACTTTGGACTTGGCCAGTCAGAGTTGGTACCTTCTTCAAGGACACCCTCTGCAATCCTTCCCTGTGCCTCACTTATGGCCTGGCCTTCCAGGATAAGTCTGTCCTCTCAGCCTTGGGGACACTGACCCGCTGCCCAGGCTCTCTCCCGTTCTGTCTGCTTATAAATGGGATGCCTCCCAATTGAGACACCCCAGCTGGCAGTGGTGGCGCACGCCTTTAATCCCAGCACTCGGAGGCAGAGGCAGGCGGATTTCTGAGTTCGAGGCCAGCCTGGTCTACAGAGTGAGTTCTAGGACAGCCAGGGCTATACAGAGAAACCCTGTTTCGAAAAACCAAAAAAAAAAAAAAAAAAAAAAAAAAAAAAAAAAAAAAAGACACCACCCTGGGTCGCAAGCAATGGGTAGCAGGTGAATTTGGGGAGTTAAGAGTATTAGAGGAGGGGTGCACACAGTTTCTAGGGGTACTAAGTTTCTAGGAAGCAAGATTCTGGAAGCCTCCTGCCCTCCCTCCGTAACACAGAGAACGGGAAGCAGACGAAATGGGTTTTGAAGCGAGAAACAAATTGGATTTTTAAAAAATGCTCTGGTTCTAATGATCAGAGGGGTTATTCATAATCTTGCAGTAGAATGTCTGTCTTGAAATCTATGTTTCATGCTGACAGCTTCCCCCTCATGGGCAAGATCTCACACACGATAGGGCCATAAAACACAGAGCTCAGCCAGCCCTGCAGCATATCTGATAAAGAAGACCCACTGGGCCCCTGTGAGGCAGGGCAAAGGGTACAGGGAGCCCCATGGTCCTCTCCCCACCCAGCATGCTTTAGGCTCCTAGTGCTTTGTCCATCCTCCCAATCTGCTAGAAGTTTCCAGAATGTCTGCGGATTATAAATCCCATGCTTTGCTGTGGAAGGGGTCCATGACAAGCAAGTATAGAAAACACACAGAGACTCAGAAAGCCCGTGAGTGTGTCCCAGCTGGGAGGAGTCGATTCCCCAGGGCCTCTCTCTCTGCACAGTGGTTTTTGCTTGGCTTTGCAGCTATAAAATGCTGGCATCTCCTCAGTATTTCCCAAACACAGGGTTGTCATGTAACCACACTCATTCACTAGTGTTACCAAGGACTTAATAACAGAAATGTATTCTACCTAGGATCCGGAGATGACATGTTCACAATTCAAGCAACTGCAGGTCCCCCCCCCCCGCCCTTCTCCAACCCTCCTCCCCCCAGCTCCCCTCCCCCCAACCCCATCCCCACTCATACAATACCACTGGCCAGTACCAAGCCTTCAACACAAGAGATTTTGAGGGTCATTTAAAATCCAAACCCTAACCCTAATAGAGTAGTGTGTCCACCCTCAGGAAGGTCAAGCAATAAATAAATAACACATTCAAGAACTAAATGCACACAGACTAAAAAGCTAGGTCTGAAGACAGCTGACAGGACTTCCTGTCCCCTTGGGGATGAAAACTACTGAATTTCAGGCCAATGAGAGACCTTGTCTCAAAAGCAAGGTGGTGGGGCTGGAGGCATGCACAGATGAGAGCATGCACTGCTCTTGAAGAGGACACGGGTTCTATTCCCAGCACCCACATGGAAGGAGGGGCAAAGACCATGTTGAACAGCTAAGGGACCCACTGGCTAGAGCCTGAGTACCTGCAGGTGGTCCTTGTCCCTGTGAACCTTGCCAACTCAGTTGGAGAGCTGTCATTTGGAGCAACTCAAGTGCTGTGGATGAGTGAGGTTGTAAGCACCTGCCTGTTAGAGCTGGAAGCTAATGGAGGGCTGGGGAGGGGGAGGGGTTCATGTCTCAGGCAAAGGGGTTCATGTCTGGATGGCAAAGAAGGACTGGGGAACACAACACAGCCATCCTGGCTCCCCAGTCCTGACTAGGAGGCAGAGCCACCTGGAAGCATGTCCAGGAGTGAGCAATTCAGTCAAGCAATGGTGAGTGGAGCCAGAGATTCCCCACTTCAAAGGCAGGAAGGGTGGTGGCTGATTTAGCGTCCCTGGAGAGAAGCACACACTGGCTTTTTTGGCCCTGTCCTAGCCTGGCCACCTGCCGTTGGTTTCCGTGGAGCCTCTTGGCAGATTCAAGGATCAGACAGCAAAATGGCTCAGCCAGTAAAGTATTTGCCCTGAAAGCCTGAGGTCCCCAAAAACTGCTCGTTATGATGGCAAACATGTGTAACCCCAGCACTGGAAGGGACAAGATATAGACAAGCAGATCCCTTGGGGTTCTCCAACCAGCTGGTCTAGCCTACTTTAATTTCAGGCCAATATCAAAAGGAAAATGGCCAGGCTAGAGAGATGCACAGACCAGAGCATGGGCTGCTCTTGCAGAGGACACGGGTTCAATTCCCAGCACCTATATAGCAACTCACAACCATCAGTAACCACAGTTTCAGGGGATTCAGTGGGCACCCAGGTGGTACGTAAGTATCAAGGTGGATGATACCTGAGGAGCAACCTCCAAGGTTGACCTTTGACCTCTGGCCTCCTTCCACAAACAGGTGCACAGAAAGTTCACAGGAAAATTAAAAAGAAAAAAACAAATCAAAAGAGCCGAGAGACAGGTTCCTTTCCTGTCAGTCTGGGATCTGCTGTTCATTTGTTTTTCTTCTTGGGAGGAAGAGAGATGACAATATAGGTGGCTAGGCTTCACACCCATGGTCCCGAGCCTCCTCTAGATCACTGGGCATTGTTACATGGAGACACCATGTAACAAGTCTAAGATGCTTGGCCACTAGGAGCAACAGTAACAGAAGGGCTGGGTGGGGAGCCTGGGGAGTCCAATGCTGGACTGTTTAGCCCATGCCAGCTTATTCAGTACCTTAGCCTGAGGCTTAGCCTTGGTCAAACGAGCTAATGGATAAATGCCAAGGGCGTTGCAAAGGTCCCGTGAGACTGGCCTGGAGAAAAGGGTTGGAAAACAGGAATTCTGGGTAGAGGAAGAGTGTGACAAGGAGGAGAGAGGCTATGAAAGCCGTGTGGACCTTCTGACCAGGTATGGTGACAGCAGGCGACTTCCTGGAAGCTGCTTAGAGGGTACCGTGCTGGGTGAGGCTTAACCTCACCCTCCAGAGGCGCTTAACCCTGGGTCCACTGAAAAAGTATCCTAGAAGTATATGCCGTGCTTAGAAAAACTTCCAACAATGTGGATCCTGTCTGTCCGTCACACCACCTGCCATGCCTTGGGGAGGGGCTCTTGACAGCCTGCTGATTGCCCTACCCAGAGCTGTCACTAACTAGGAGCAGACAGAGAAAGGACTGTGACCCTCATGACCTGGTAGGGAAGCAGTAGGGTGCAGAGGTATGGGAGAGCTCCTTATTCCTTTCCTAGACCACTCCTCAGAGTGGAATCCGAGCTGGGAACTTAAGTGGCATTTGTGTTCTGGATTTTGCCACGCCCCATGATGAGCCTGGAGGTGAGCCCTGCCTTAAGTCTCATGCCTCCGGTATTGCTGGTGCTACACTCTGCTCCCATCTCTGCTGCAGAGAAGCTCCTAATTCTCCATCCAGACGATGCTCACTGTTCACCATGGGCCACCCAACATCCTTCCTTTGTCAGAAGGCCAGCACTCTCCTCATGCCCAGGGAACATGACGGCTGGCTCAGGGATCTTGAAATTTTGGGTTCCCTGGGGAAAAGGAGATGGCTCAAGAATGTGTCTGTCTGTGTGAATGGGGAGTGTGGTGGTTTTAAAGATGATTGATTCCCAAGAAGTGTCAGAGTTTTAAGCACCAGAAGAAGTTCCCCAGTTTGAGGCAATTTGTTACCACCGCAAAATGGAAAATGGTAAGAAATGCTATCTTAAGATTTGAGGGTGACTTAGCAAGAATTCTTTTTTTTTTTTTTTTTTTTGGTTTTTCAAGACAGGGTTTCTCTGTGTAGCCCTGGCTGTCCTGGAGCTCACTCTGTAGACCAGGCTGACCTAGAACTCAGAAATCCACCTGCCTCTGCCTCCCAAGTGCTGGGATTAAAGGCGTGTGCCACCACTGCCCGGCTAGCAAGAATTCTTGCTACCAAGCTGTGAGCTCAGTTCAATCCTCTGGTCCCACATGGTATAAAGAGAGAACTGGCTCCCTTGAGTTGACCTTTGACCTCCATGTGTGTGTTGTGGCCGACCTCCTGCAACACACATACAAAAACAAACTCTATAATTGTTTTGAAAGAGCTAGGAAGTTCTGTGTGGGATTGGAGATTGAAGAGGGCCCTTTGGTTGGGAGTTTTAAGAGGTCATCTTTCAGACCAACAAAGGAAGAAATTTCTAGGAAAAAACCCATCCAAACAACCCACCCAGCAACAATGTGGCTGCAATAGACGTGGGGGAGTGTGTTTCGTATCATTGACTAAATGACTGGTGGAGTTAGAGGTGAACTACTGCTCCTTTGGGGAGGGTGGGTCTGACAGGTGACCTTCCTCAGAAGACATATGCTGACTGGGTCACCGGGCATGTGTGCCAAGTTCTGTGGTAGTTTAAATAGGAACGGCCCCAAAGGCTCATAGTTTTGAGTCCTTAGGGAGTGGCACTATTTGAGAAGGATTAGAAACTGTGACCCTGTTGGAGGAAGTGTGTCATTGGGGGTGGACTTTGAGGTTTCAAAAGCCCAACCCCTCCCCCTCCCCCCTCCCCGTCTCTGTTTTTGTCTCTGTGTGTAGCTTCCTGCTCCGGCTGCCACACGTCTCTGCCATGATGAACTCTTATCCCCATGGAACTATATGCTAAAATAAACTCTCTTCCATATTCACATTCGGCTAAAATAAACTTCCCCGACGTTTGGTCAGGGTATCTCATCACAGAAACAAAAAAAGAACTAGCGCACAGGAAAGTCAGAGCTGAGCGACATCAGGGCAGGAGCTCAACAGGAGTAGAGTGGAAATCACAGAGACACACTGCTCACCGACTCACTCGCCTTGCTTTCTTAGACAACCCAGAACCACTAGGCCAAGGGGGGCTCTGCTCACAGTGGCCTGGGCCATCACACAGCCATCATGAATCAAGAAAATGCCCTACAGATACAGCCACAGGACAATCAGATGGAGACAGCTCTTCACTTGAGGGTCCTTCTCCCTACATGCATTTAGTTTGTGTGTCAAGTTTATAAAAACTAAACCACAGACTATGCTTGGATTGCATAAGCCAAATAAACCCTTCCTTTAGGTCATGTCTTTATCACAGCAATAGAACGTCTACCATGGCAGAAACACGTTACAAGCTGGCCTGGTCCTTCCTATGTGGCTGAAGATGACCTTGAATTCTTGGTTCTCCTGCCTGTATCACCCTGCCTGACTAGTCTGGATTCACATTTACAACACTCCTCAGGACTAAATCATCTCTTATTAGGTCCCAACGGTGTTTCCAACTCATGCTGGACCTGGTGACACAGGCCTGGACCCCCAGCTACTCAGGAGTCTCAGGCAAGAAGATCGAAAGTTCAAAGTCTGCTTGGGCTATGAAGTGAGTTCGACCCCTACTTGGATCATTTGCTGGGAACTTGGCTCAAAATAAAAAGTAAAAAATAGGACAGCGGATGTGACTGCATGGTAGGGGGTGTGATGTATGCTTCGTGTGCATAAGGCCGTGAGTTCAATCCCCAGCACCGCCAAAGAAATAATGTCTTTGACACATGCCCTGATGAAGAGGTATACATGCACTGGGGAGGGAGGGACATTCAGGTTGCAGCAACAACCTTCTTTGTTGGGACCACTGTTGAACAACCTCGGGGTAGCTAGGATGGGCATCCTGGAGGACCAGGGAGACTGGAGGCTATCATTCTTTAGAGTAATGTAGACCCTAACAATTGCTGGACCCATCCTGGCTGGGTCCAAAGGTCTTGATGGAAAAGTACCGAAGGAACCCTAGTCCCCTGTGCCAGACTCTGACATTCACCATGCTTTAGGGCTTATGACAATCCCGAATAGAATTCAAATATTCCCTCAGTTGTCACTTTGCATTTAAGAAGAGAGACCTGAGCAAGGTCAGGAGTGTCACACAGGCCAGTGGTCACTCGGCACTATGAGGAAACTGGGATTTATGTGAGCCTGGCCTGATTTATGTAGAGCTTGACTGAATGGCACAATGCTATACAGAGCTTCAGAGTCCTGCAGCCCCTTGAGAGGGTGTCCTGCCCTTGCTCAGGACTCCCAACCCTGGCAGGGCACTGCGGGGATCCCAGCATAGACCAGGGTCCCTCCCATAGTCTCTTCTTAGAATCTGCCCCCTTACTATGCTGGTTGGCCCCACACTTCAGAGCTGATGTCTGGTGCTCCATCTGATGGGTGAATGGACACAAGCTCTTTGCAGGTTTTAATGCAGAGAGAGGGCCTGCTGAACAGAATGGCTCAGAGGAGAGGGGAACATTGCTATCCACGTCTGTAGGCTTTTGGGTCAGTGCTGGTTGGAAGGAAGAAGCCTGTACATGGAAAAAGAGGTTGTGGTCCCAGAGAGAGGGAGGAATGGCCCCCTTTTGGGTGGCAGTAAATATACCTTCATGATGGGATCCGGAGTTAATGACACTGGTCCATTCCCACATCATCTGGGCTCCAAACAGGTGATCCAGTTTCCCTGATTCCTTCCTGAAAAGCGGTACCTCCTGATCATCCATCATCTGCATCACCTGTATCACCTGCATCATCTTCTGCTTTTCCATATCCTCACAGCCTCCCTCAGCCCTTTCTGGCTACCCAGTGTAACAACAAGAGTCTTTTCCTGCCCTGGCAAGTCTGTCTCTTCTGGTGCTTTTGGGGTTACAGCATGCTGCTCAGAGTCGAACATAGCCAGATGGGTGGACCAAGGATGGAGGTCCAGATGTTCGAGCAACTAGGGTTGACCCAGCTGTACTGAGTGGCTCTGAGGAACATGTGTGCACGTTTTCAGACCGCTGAGTAGGAGGCCAGGATTTGCTTACCACTCCTGTACCCCTAAAATAAGATGACTGTAGATCCCTGGCCCCTTAGGAGCACACACTGAGGCTATGGTTTGGTGCTTTCTGAGAAGGACAATCCAAGAGTGGTCCAGCCGTAGCTCCATCCCTGGGGAAACTGGACAGATTCCTAGAAAGGCTTATCAGCCAATTAAGAGTGTGGCCAGTCCACTGCTGTGGCTCTAGCAGCAGCAACTCCCCTCTTGCCAGGCAGCTTGGGCTGCTGGGAAGGTACAGTGCGTCCTAATTACACACTCCATCGTGACAGGCGGTGTCAAAGATTAAAGGAATCAAACCCAGGGGCTCTCCAGTAGCTCCCCCCCACCTCAAGAACCGGAGTGCGATTATGGTACCAAGGTAGAAGTTAGGAAGATAATTTTCCCTGGGTCCAAGCTGCATGTCAGCATCTTGTCTCAGCTACCTTGTCTGGGTTCCTCGGGTTCATTTGCTTTTTTGTTGGCACAGCTGAGCAGAAGAAAACAAATTAAACTCTCCTGGTGTTGGCTTCCCCACCTCCCACCCAGTGCTCCTCTAGATCCAGGGCCCTCCCTCTTCTCTCCTCCTTTCCCCCCTCCTCCTCTTCCTCTTCCTTTCCTTCCCCTCCTCCTCTCCCTTCTCCTCTCTCTCCTCTTCTCCCTCCTCCTCCTTTCACTCCTCCTCTCCTTCCTCCTCTCCCTCCTCTTTCTCTCCCTCCTCCTCTCCTTCCTCCTCTTTCACTCCATTTCTTCTCCTGCCCTTTCCACTCCCCCCACACCCTTTCCCTTCCTAGCTGCCCCACCCTACCCCTACTTATTCCCACTTCTCTAGTCTCCCTCTTTTCCTCTCCCTTCTCAAATCGTTATCAGGGTGCACAGAGAAGGACACTACCCTGGGCTGCCATTTCTCTTTTTAACAGCAGCATGGATGAGCACAGCCTGGGCCGAGCTCCCCTCTTGCAGCCCCAGGCAGGTGCTTCCCTTGTATTAGCTACTGACCCCCATGATGTTATAATTGAATGGGAAAGCCAAGGGTCAAGGGCTCAGTGATGTCTGGAGTCATGTGGTGCACAAGGTTGGAACCCACAGGATAGGCCCACACAGTCATCTGCAGAGGTGTTCTTAGCTAGCCTACTCAGGGAAGGAGAAGGGATTCTGAGAGCATCTCCACTAAACAGAAGACTGGGCATCAGTGAAGCAGGACCAGAGTGCCCGGCCCACTGCTGATGCTGATGGGCCCTATCGGACATTGCTACCCTGACTATAGAACATGCTTCTACAGTGACAGTGACAGCCATGCACTTTGGGTGCCCTGGGGTAAAACAGTGCCTGGGAACTAGATCAAATCTACACATCCAAGGAGAAACTGGTACACTGCCCCCCCCCAGAGGTCATGTGACTTACCTGGCGTCATCTGGCCGAATTGGGGGGGGGCAGAGCCCACCTCCCCCGCCTTCGAGCTTGGGAGTCATTTCGTCACTTCTCTGAGCCTTCAGAGTCTACAGAACCTTTGGAAAGACCCAAACCTTGAGAGCTTGGGTGCAGCTCCATGGTACCATGTGCAATGAACATACACAAAACCTGAGTTCCAACCCAGAACAGAAAAAAAAGAAAAAAAAAAAAAAAAGCCTGAGGAAGGCGTCCTGTGGTGACAGAGTCCATTTATGAGGAGAGAGGCTCAGAGTGCATCGGAGGAAGTGGCCGCCAGCCCAGACAGTGACTTCTGCTTCTGGGGGTGTGAAGACGCACTTTGGAATGGCTGAAGTGACCTCTGCACCTCACCTCTTGGGGATGCTGTCCGTGTGGGCGGGGTGCGGTAGGAAGGAGGAGCTTCAAACCCCACCCCTTTCTGACCTGCCCCTCCTCATTTCCATTCCTGCACATTTACAATAGAGCATCAGGGAGGGATTCAGGGCTGGAAGTGGCCATTAGAGGAAAGTTGAGCAGCTGCCCCCGTTAATGTGGAGTGTCTCTATTACCCTAATAACTAACCACTTAATAACTGGCTTCCCCGCTAATTCTAATTGAAACACAGAACGATATTTCCTCGTGGAGAGTGGCAAGCTCCAGGCTCAGCAGACATCTCCAGGGGCCCCCTGGCTTCACATGGAGAAAGCTAGGGGCTCCTTGGGTAGTCTGTTGGGAGGGACGGAGGCAACAGATAGCAGCTTTTGTACGGCTGCCAGGAACGACAGTTGATGATAAAAGCTATTAAAGGTCAGCTGGGAATAGAAAACTATTTATGTTAAATGTCACAGATTAAGCTGCAGAATGGGTCTCGGGTGGGGGGCAAAGGGCGAGGTGAGAAGCGGTGGTCATCCGGCTGCCTCTTTAGGGGCCTGAAGAAGGTCAGGTGTTGGTGGCAGGAACAGTGGAGGCGGGGTGGGGCAGCACTTGATTTGTGGCTCCCTCTAGCTTCGGGAAGCAGGTGGATATCAGCAGCCGCCGGTGATTGGCCAGGCTGGCTGCCTGGCAGAGTTGCTAGGCGACCTGAAGTTAGACGGAGCCCATCTCTCTCAGGTCATTGCTGAAGGGTAACAGGGTGTTTCCAAGAAGGCAAATGAGACAGGACCCAGGACATTGTGAAGAACCTTGGGCAGATGGCTTTGGGGAGGGGAAAGGGAGGCGGGAGGGGATGGGGGAGGGTAGAGATAGGGGTTCAGCCTCTTCTAGAGTTGTTTACGAGTGTGGATGAGAGTGAAAATGGGCCAAACCATGTTGATCTGTTCAGTTAGAGGCTGAAGGTTGTAAGGGACTATCCACGTGTTACCTTTATCACCTCCTCATTCTTAAAGCTGGGCATTGAAGGACTCTATTGGCTGTGGTTGAAGGGGCTTTGTGGGCCTGGGTCAGGTTCTCAAGGGCAGCACCAAGAGATGTAGGGACCTTGGTAACATCCCACCTCACACGCTGGCTTTCTTTATCTGGGTATGAGCATCCTGCACAGGTGCCCCCACTGTGCCTCTTGGCTGAATCCCTCATCAAAATCGGCAGGTCTAAGATGCCCCCTAGATTTCAATTCCAAAGCATGTATACTCTAGGGTGAGGTGGAAACCTTGCTTCTCTGTTCTTCAGCTGCCTGCACCACTTCCGGGTTGCCCAGCCATTGCTGTGTGTACAGGAAATGCAAGCCCATTCTAAGATCCAGACATAAGACGGAAGGTGAATCTAGTCAGGGAGGGAATCTTCTAAAATAAATACCACCTCATGGTGTCCTGCACCTGTAAGTCAAGTCACAGGAAGGAGGCCAGCAGTCAAAAGTACCCTGCAACATGTCCTCCTATGTTAGTGGGGGCCATCTAAAGGGACCTGAAGGGGGATCTTGCAAATGTCTCCCACCAACAACCCCAGAATGGAGAATGGACCCTCACCTGCTCACTCTTCCCACATGGTATCTGCCAACAGAATGGAAGTGACTTGGCCCAGAAGGATGACAGGAAGTAGGAGGGTTAATAGACATCCCAGGGGGCCCTTAGAGTGTAGGTACTGTATCAAGATGGTAGAGTGATTAGGTCAGTAGGAGGTAGAGGAAGGACTCTTAGAGGCAGACGGGGCGGAGCGGGATGGGGGTGGGGGCGGGGTGAGGCTGTCATGGGTAGGTCTGTATTCACAACTGATCCACATCGGCTCAGTGGCCAGCCTGGGACTAATGTTAAATTAGTCCATGAACACTGCCCCTGATTCGGAACCTCATTGTGGACAGGAAGGAAAATGTGTCCCCAAGCAGTTATGCTATGCTGTGTGGCCTCAGAGCAGTGAGAAGCAGGACCTGGTGTTTGGGTAGGCCTCTCTTGGGAGTTAAAGGGCAGAGCGGTTTGATGCACAGAGAACTGGGCCAGCAGGAGAGAGCAGGAGGCTGAAAAGCTGTCTCCATCAGATGCAAAGGACCTCAAATGCTGTATTTAAGGAGTTCATTCTGAGCAAAGATGGGAGAGGGGGAGTGGGCAGTGAGCAATGGGGGGGGGTGGGAGTAAGGGAGAAGGCAGGAAGGAGGAAGAGAGGGGAGGGGAGGGAAGGGGGGGAGAGAGAGGGGAGGACAGGAGACCCATGGGTGGGTAGGAGAATTCGAGGACTTGGCTTGGACTTTGGAAAGAATATTCTTGAAGCTTCTGGGATGACCTGCTAAGCAATGCTTCAGCCTTGCCAGCACCAACATCACCCAGAGGGCTTGTACAAACAGATCGCTCCACTCTGAGAGTGTCTGACTTCTTAGTCTAGCCTGGGGCGGAGAGCTTGGACTTCTTAACAACCAGCTCCCAGGTGTCGATGTGAGTCCAGGATCTGCTGTGTTCAAGACAGAGGGAGGGGACAAAGGGTGACGGGGCAAAGAGACCAGCGGGAGAGAAATGGCATTGGGGTGATGATGAGCTGAGGCCAGGCCCGAAAGACAGCCTGTTGCCAGCAGCCTGGTGACATAGTGGCAAGGGGTGGGCTATGGCCCGGATGTGGCAAGTGGGTGTCAGAAATGTGACATGATTTCAGAGGAGCTGGAGCAGCTGGAGATGAGAGCAGCAAGGAAGGACAAGGCAGGGACTGTGGGGACAGGATCCTGGGCAGAGCTCTGGCCTCACTGGCTGCACAGGTGAGCAGCCATGCCAGGGCTCTTTAAGGGCATGATGTAGACAATGGGACCTTGGGACTGGAGTTGCAGCTTCAGCTGGGCCTGGGTACAAAGGTCAGAAGCACACAGTGGAGCTGGGAAAATGGTACCAAGTCCTTGCCTCGCACTGAATGCAACCCCAGGCCCCATGTAAGACAACAAGAATGACAAGTTTGGTGTGTCACCCTGTGCCTGTCATCCCAGTGGAGGGGAGACAGAGACAGATGGATCCCTTGGTTCACTGTCTAGGCAGCCTATCCTCCTTGGTGAGTTCTGGGCCAGTAAAAGATGCTGTGTCCAAAAAGAGATGAATGGTTCTGGAGGAATGATGCCGGGGACTGTCCTCTGGCCTCCCCGTCCACTGGCACACAAGTCCTGTGCACACACAGACACCCCATGTATGTGCATACATTCTTTCTCTGTCTGTCTGTCTGCCTGCCTGCCTCTCTCTATGCCTGTCTCTCTGTCTCTGTCTCTCTCTGTCTCTGTCTCTCTCTGTCTCTCTCTGTCTCTCTCTAATCTCTCTCTCTCTCTCTCTCTCACACACACACACACACACACCCTGCAAGGGCTGTATATGTAGCATGCTAGGTCTAAAAACAGCAGAGGCAATCCCTTGAACCTCATGATCAAGAGATACAAGCACTTTGTTGCTGGCTTCTGATTTTCAGTCCAGGCTCACTTAGAACCAGAGCCCTGGTGGCCCAGACGCTGCATAGCCTGACCATAAAAGCCTGGTTTCTGACCTGCCTGATGTCTGCAGGAGGGGGATGGCTCTGGCAAGAGTGAGAATCTCCAGGGACAGGACAGCAGGCAGTTTCTCCAAGTGTTTTAGATAGGTACCCGGGAGCAGATAAGCAGATAAGCAGATTGGACAAGCAGACAAGGCAAAAGAGACAGTTGGGGGGTAGGTAGCCCAAACTCACCCACAAGTTCCCCAAGCAAGTGGATAACCTCCCATTGTGGCTTCTATTCCCAAGGCAAAGTTCTGATCTTTCTGCTAGCCAGACCAGCTAGATCAGTGTTTTTCAACCTGAGGGTTGTGACCCCCACAGGGTTACATATCCACATTACGCTTCATAACAGTAGCAAAATTACTGTTATGAAGTAGCAATGGAATAATTCATTGGGGTTCACAACAACATGAGAAGCCGTACTAAAGGGTCACAGCATTAGGAAGGTTGAGAGCCACTGATCTAAACCATATTTAAACCAAACAGAATATTTGACAGGGGCTTAGGGGCAACTCTATCTAGACCTCGTGTTGCTTAGGTACACACTGCTTGATTCATACTGGAATGGTTTCCTGGATACAAGCATGACTCTTTACCTTGTTCCTCACTCATCCCCCCTCCCCCCAAATTCTCACTTGAGAATGAGCAGAATAGACCCCAGTTGAAACTACTCTCCCAGGAGTTCAATGCAAACACTTGTTTTGGGTCCATGGCGAGATACCTGAGTGTTCTGAGCTCTGGCATGCAGCTCCCTTGGGACCTGGGTCTCGAATAGTTCTTGCTTCTGACTGACTCTGTGTGTGTGTGCATGCATTCATGTGTGTACATGTATGTCCATGTCTGTGTGTACGGTGTACATGTGTGTGTTCATAAACATGTGTGCGCATGGGTGTAGAGGCCAGAGATACATGTCAGGTTTCTCCTTCAATCAACTCTCCACTTTATTTTTTGAGATACAGTCTAACTCTGGTATCTGGTGCTCACCAGCTAGGCACCACTGGCAGGCCAGCAAGCTCCAGGAATCTTCCTTTCTCTACTCCCCCAGCCCTAGGATTACAGGCACATGCTATAGTGCTCAGAGTTTTTTATGTGGGTGCTGAGGACCCAAGCTTGCATCTACATCCTTGTGCAGCAAACTGAGCTATCTCCCAGCTCCCTAGCTTCCACTTTCTGCACTCAAAGTCCCAACCCTTCAGCCTCTACCATCTCCAGTTCCTTGTCCTGGTTGGAGTTTCCCTCTTGTCCCCTCCACTCCCCACACGGAGCAGCCTGCCGGCCCTTATGCAGGTGTACACCATCTCTCCCGGCATTGATGGTGACACAGACACCTCATCCTAAAATCCAGCTCCATCGCACTGCACCTTTCACACCAAACCTCCTCCTGAGGCCATGGGACTTTAGGAGAGGGTGTGTGGGCTTCTGGCACTCAGGGGCATTGTCTTGGGGTGACCTGGAAGGTGAGTCAGTGGAGAAAGAGGAGAAACGAAGAAGGCAAACCTAGATGGGCCTCTTGGGTGTCCCAAGTGGCAAGGCCCTGTGCTAGTATCCAGTGAAGGGTTGCTCCCTGCCAAGACAAGGCTCACTGCAAGCCTGGGGCAAGCTGGTCAGAATGGGTACTCAAGAGTACAATTAGAAGGGAGAAGGGATGGAAGCAGGCTTAGGGGGAAGAAGATACAGACCTCTTACAGGGCTGTCTCACTTTCTGACTTTTCTGGGCTATCCTGTCATCAACAAAATTTACACTCAAAGACCATGCAGTTGGGCTAGCCAGATGGCTCCATGGGTAAAAGTGTTTACTATGCAGGTCCGATGACCTCATGACTGTCCCCAGAACCCACTTAACAAGATGGATGCAGTGGCATGCATCTAAAACCCCAGCATCCTGTGGTGAGACACAGGGTAAGGCAGGAGAGTCGCCCAGGAGCTCCGGGCCACCTGGAGAGCAGAGAAGCAGAAAAGCAAAGGCCCTGTCTCCAAAAGCAAGATGGATAGAAAGAACTAGCTGAGGTGTTTGTTGTCTGAAGTGGAAACTTATGGTTTCTTTGGAAAGTCAGTTATGTCAAACAATGTTTTGCTGGGGCTCACAGGTGAAAGGATGTTTTGCTATAGCAGACCCGTGAAAGGAGATGTGATATTTAGAGAGAATATAAATATGACCCCACAGACAGTGGGAGCTCAAGTATTGCTTCTCCTTGCGCTGCCTTGCGGTTCTTCACTGACGCCATGCTTGTATTGGTTCATCTTACATTGCATTGCTGAACTTCGCTTGTGGTGACTCCATAGAGAGAAACTCGACAAAGAACTTCTCGTGAAGTTCCTGCGGCTTCTGCGGCTTCAGCGGTAGACTCCGGCCACTTGGTGAGCCTTGGGGTTTCTTCTGGATCAAAGGCCGTTGCTGATTTCATGAGTGGTGATTGCTGAATGGGCTGACTGCCGCTGCTGGCTCATGTTGGTGTTTTGCTAGAGGACTGGACTGCTGATATCCGAATAACAAAGGTTGGAATTGCTCTAAAGAACTACTTCTAAGCAGTTCTACTTCCCTTGTGTCCTAATACCCCGCCCCCCACGCTATCTCTGGTGGGTAGTGGACTAGAGGAGAGGTTGAACCCTTATTAAAGAGAAAAATGTGTGCCTATAGTTGTCATCTTATTTCCACATGCATATAGTGGCACACACACATATTTGTACTGATATACTCACCTCATACAGGCACACAATAATAATAATATTTAAACAAAATGATACAGATTATTAAAAGAGTTGCAAAATAAATAAATAATCAACTGTGACAACCAAGTTTATCATTTTGTATTGGGCCAACTGTGACACAGTGACAACCAAGTTTATCATTTTGTATTGGGCCACATTCATAGCTATCCTGGGGTGTACGTGGCCCCTGGACTGCTGGCTGGACACCCTCCTAAGCTTTCTTACAAAGAGCATTCTTGGAAGTCCAAGCCCTGACCCCCAAACTCATTTCCCCAAGTCCTGCTCCCAGAAGCCTGTGCCAGGCAGCACACAGTGCAAGCCAGCTCCTCATTCCCACAACGTCTGAATTCATCACCTTCGTGACCCTAGCAGGAAGGAGGGATGACTATTATCAATTTGGAGACAGGAAAATGGAAACACTCAAGAGTTCAATACCTGGCAGGAGATCACATCGCAAGAACTCTACACATCTACAGCAGCCTCAAAGCCAAGCACAGTCCCTGCTGGGAGCCACCTGAGCTGGTGGAGGGCCGACCATTCCCAGAGGCCCTTACCGATGGCACTGAGGACTCTCATGCTGACACAGCAGCTGTGTCTCCCAAGTCAGCTTCTGTGCTGGCAAACCCTGGTTCAGGGGTCAGCACTGCCCCACCCCCATCCTTGTTTTTATCAGTTTCTTGGCACACAGCTGTGTCCTCCTGCGGACGTACTGTGCTTGCCTGCACTCTGCACAGTGCCCAGCTGAGTAGGTACAGGAGGCACTGGGCAGCCTGCAGGGCCAGGATTTTACCATCCGTTTTCACAGTGTTGTCTGAGCCTGGGCTGCTTAATAAAATACCATAGGCTTGGGTCTCAGGTTTAGTAACTGACATTCAAAGCTCAATATTCTGAAAGCTGGAGTGTGATATCAAAGACCTGGTATCGGGTAGAGGAAGAGGGAGGGGGAGGGCAAAGTGCAGCTCTTCTCTCTAATGTGGTTACTGCAAGTGTTTGTTTTGTGCTTCTATGGATGTGTGCATCTGTGCCTGTGTGTGCAGCATGCATGCTGATAGCATGCATGTGGAAGTCAGAGGACAACTTGAGGGAGTCAGTTCTCTCCTTCTACCAGACAGAACCTGGAGATGGGACACAGGTTACCAGGCTTGGTGGTAAGCATCTTTACCTGCTGAGCCATTTGTCAGCCTGGGGTCTGCCTTTTCTTATAAGGACACTAATCCCACCTTGAGGGGCCCACCCTTTTGACACCATTAAACTCAAATCTAATGTTCCATCTCCAGCCATCACACAGAACATTAGGGGTTGGACGGGCGTGTGTTAAAGGGGGAAACTATTTGATCATAACTCGTGTTATCTCCTGCCTTTAACAAACACAGCAGTTTACCAGCTTCTAGCAGAGCTCAGCTAAGCTGGTGTTTAGGATAATATGCATATGCACGCATGCTGTGTGTGCGTGTGTGTGTGTGTGTGTGTGTGTGTGTGTGTGTGTGTGTGCGCGCGTAGGTGGAAGGCCCCTGACACACAGCTTCTTCTCTGTCCCCTCCGAGAAGCAGCCATGGGCGTGGCGTGAGCAAAGCTCTTCTCTCTGAGGAAACTGGATTCCAGGCTTTTAGGACCATCACTGCTGCTGCTTCTGCTGATGCTGCCACTGAAATTTAAGTAATTTCCCCCTAACTAAGCAATTATCTCTAAAATAGCTGCTCTCCCAGCTCCGGGAACTTCTCGTGGAGGTTGGGGAGCAGCAAGATGGGGGTGTAGCATTTGGGAAGCCCCAGATATAGATTCACCCTGGCTGTGTGTTAGTTCCCCTGTGGAGCTAGGGCCGCAGTGGCATCATGTGTGACAGCTACAAAGGCGGGTGTGGAAACTGGCCCTGAAGGTACTCTGATGTTCCTGTGCATGCACACGCGTGCGTGCGCGCGCGCGCGCGCGCACACACACACACACACACACACACACACACACACACACACACGGATGGCAAGCGAGTAAGCTAGCAGCCAGCTGCACAGGGGAGCTAAGTCCACAAGGGACCTGAGAGCTGGATTCTAGGGAGAGGCTGAGGAAACTTAGATGTGGGAGTTTCTAGGATAGAAGGGACAGGCGACTCCCTGTCACAGAGGGGACAGCTACCTCCCCATAGTCCTAGGTCACAGCAGGAGGAGGATGCCATAATACTCTCTAGTAAGCAGAGTACCCACAGACCCCACAATCAATGGCCAGGACTAGGACTGGCAGGTTGTCAACAAATGTCCAGCAACACTAGAGAGGCAAAGCAGAGCCTGGAGCTTTCTATGCAAACCAGGCTGGCCTTGAACTCACAGAGATCTGCTTGCCTCTGCCTCAAGAATGTTGGCCACTTTGGTTTTTGAGGAAGCTTCTCTCACTGAGACCTAGAACTGACAAGTTAGGGTAGATTGTCTGTCTGTCCAGTGATCCCCAGGGATGTTTCTGTCTCCCTCCCCAGGGCTGGGACTACAAACATGCCACCATGCCTGGCTTCCTCCCCCCCGCCCCCAAGATTTCTGGGGATTAAACTCAGGTTTGCATGATCTTATGGAAAACACTTTACAAACTGAGCCATCTCTCCAGCCCAGGGGCTGCTTTTTAAAAAGACAGCTGTTGGCAGAGGTGGGATTTGCAAAAGGTAGATAGATCACAAAGGAATCAACAGGATCACCAAGCTGAGGCTTGTTCCACAGCCGGGTGCCTCCACCCTGAACACGGAGCAGCCGCTTGACCTGACCAGATCTTTCTGTGGGAAACAGAACAGAGGTATCCTCCCATTTGCCTAATGGAAAATACAGTGCAAGAGGTTATGAGCAAGCAGGAACAGAAAGTGGGAACAGAAAATCTAGCAGAGCTAGACCCAGCAAGATGGGAGTTTGTGCAAAGACTTCTGAACTCCAGTAGGAGGCTCACTTCCCAGGGTGCCGATAGACACAGCATCCGTGTCAGAAGCTCTCTTGTGCTTTTTCCTGGGGTGGAAAGGGAAAAACAGATACACCATCTCAGTCTCTGCCAGGCCGCAGTGGATACTTCTTTCAGTTGCTGCTCCGTGGATCACACCGGGGGCCCTGCTAAGAGAGCAGGAGGTGAAGCAGGAAGTGAGGCAGGAAGTGGGCTTAAATAGGGAAAGGGCGTGGCTATGCAAATGTGGGGACCTGAGCTCAATCCCTAGATGCCTTGTAAAACAAAGACTGTGGTGACAAGTGGATGTAATCCTGGTGCTAGGGAGGCTGGCAGATTCCCGGAGCTTGCTGTCCAGCCAGCCTAGCCAATCAACCAAAGATGTAACCTCAACAAGAGAGGATGATATCCTGAGGAACGACAGTCAAGGTCGACCTCTGACTCCCTGCATAAACATCTGCGCATGTGCACTCAAACACACACGCACACGCACACGCACATCAGAAAGGTTTCTGAGAACTCTGCTGAGGACATGCAGATCTAGGGAGCTTCAAAGCTTAGAAGTCAGATACCCAAAATCCTCCCGGTGCCCTCCACCTTCCCTGCACCTGGCCACAACCGCTGGGCTTCTGTGTAACACCAGACCTAGGGAGTCTGCAGCCTGCAGTAAATAAAAGCTGCTCAAAGTTACACTGTACTTATTTATTCTCCAGCAGTGCGGTGGGGCCTGCATAAAAAGAAAGGGCATCACATGCAGAGACCATAAAAAGAGAGTTTGGTTTTATGCAGTGGTAACTTGGGGAATTAATTCCCGGCTGGCAGAGGTCGAATGACAGTAACTGAGTGTTAAGCAGATGCAGAGAGGACCCTGGGGAGGCCAGGAAGAGAGGGAGAGGCCGCTGGGCTGACAGAGCTGAGCTGAGTGGAACCAGGGTGAGACCTGGGCAACGGCAGAGCGCAGTAGAGATGGGGCCTTGAAGAGCGGCCATGCCAGTCCCGATCTCATTCAGACCACACTTATTGGCCACCCACTGTATGCAAAGCCTGGCTGGGTGCTCTTATTGGCCACCCACTGTATGCAATGCCTGACTGGATGCTGTGGGGATTTTAGCAGTGGATGAACTGGGGCTCTGGTTCACACTACTGTCTTGGAGGGATGTCAGGGACACCACAACAGTAACTAAGATTCTTGGTCTTCAAGAGAGAGCTGGCCAGAAACTAGACCTAAAGAGCTCAAATCCTGCTTTCTTTATTTTTAAACTCTTCCATCTTGGAGAGATGCTTCATCTATCTATGCCTCAGTTTCCCCAAATGGAATTAGGAATCATCCCAGTAGCTACTAGTAGTGTTTTGGAGATTACGTACACACTAATTTCTCTCAGAGAAGGTCCTCGTCTATGGTTGAATAACATTTTGACAAATTCTGATGGTCCAGGGTGATGTAAGGTGTTGTAGGCGCTAGAAAGACAGCAACAGTGAGTAAGCGCTCATGTTTTGCAGGCATGGGGATCTGAAGACCTGAGTTTGAACCCCCAATACCCACAGACAAAGCTGGACATGGGAGCTGGAGGGATGGCTCAGTGGTTAAGAGCACTGGCTGCTTTTCCAGAGGACCCAGGTTCAAATCCCGGTACCTACATAGTAGCTCACAACTGTAACATCCAGTGCAAAGGGAGCCAATACCCTCTTCTGGCCTCTGCGGACACCAGGCAAACATGCGCTGCACTGACAAGCATGTGAACATTCAAACACATAAAATAATAGAATATATTTTTAAAATATATTTTTAAGTTCCATTTGTACAATGTTTGTAACCCCAACATTGTTTAGGGTGTGGACAGGTAGATCCTGAGGGCTCAGTGGCCAGCCAGTCAAGCTAAAAAGGTAAGATTCCAGTTCAGCAAGAGACCCTGTTCCTGGCGAGGAGATAGAGAGCTAGAAAGGAAGACACCCAAGTATTGCTCTGGCTTTTATACACATGCATGGTCGCACATGCAAGTACATGTATGCACAGACACAATGCAACACACATATACAAAAAGAGTCTTGGGAGGCTTCCTGGAGGAGGTGACTTATTTTTGAAGAATGAGACTCGTGTGGATGGAGGCTTCAGGGCAAGTGAGGAAGAGCATAGAATCCAGACAGCAGTGCTGCTAGGTGTGGCCTTGGTCTGGGGCGTGGCACTCTTGTGGCGCCTTGACAACCTTCAGGTTCTCTTCAAGTGTGTAAGGCCAAATTCAGGGTTCTGGATCCCATCTGAAGAGGAACTCAAGTAGTTCTACCTGCCCAGCTTCCCTGTCCCTTCATGACCCCAGAGCAGGGACGGGTGGCTACTTTGGCAGAAGGCAGCAGCCCTCGTTTTGAAGGCACTATGCTAACTGGGTCAGAACCTAGGCATGAGAAGATCAGTGAACAGTCTTCAGAACTCAGTCAGACACCAGAATAGAGGCACCCGAGAGAAATCTAACAGGATCCACGCATGTGGTTTTAAATCTCTGATAACCAGCTCATAAAAGTAAAAGGAAGCAGGTGAAACTATCAGTAATAGCATACTTTAGTTGGCTCAACACACGAAAAACATTATCAACTCGACACATAATGAATCCCAAGGAATTATTCATAAGCTCTCCTGCATTCGGTTTTCCATACAAAAATCACCAAAATCCAGTGTGTATCTTGCTGACCCAGTTCCTGGGGCTCCATGGCCACCACATGGGACACAGAAACCAGGGCTCACCTCTACCACTGAGTTCAAAGACACAGTCTCCTGGGAACCCTCTCAGTGCACACATCTGGAAATCAGGCAAGGCTTCTGGGCAGGTCCATGGGTGTCTTAGGATGCTGTTGATGTTTGTCCTGCTAGTAAGATGTTTGCTCTCTCTGCCTCCATTTCTCTCTCTCTCTCTCTCTCTCTCTCTCTCTCTCTCTCTCTCTCTCTCTGTGTGTGTGTGTGTGTGTGTGTGTGTGAGAGAGAGAGAGAGAGAGAGAGAGAGAGAGAGAGAGAGAGAGAGAGAGGTGGGAGGGGGAGAGAGAGAAGATAGAAGAGAGGAGAGGGGAGAGAAGAAGTGAGAGGAGCCTTGGCCTTTAATGGCTGAACTAGCTCCCTTACCTCTCTGGTTTTGAGACAGCCTCTCTCTGGCCCAGGGCTCGCTGGTTAGGCTAGGCTGGGCGGCCAACAGGCCTCCAGGAGGGGTCTACTTACATCTATCTCCCTAGCATTGGGATTAAGAAAACATGCCACTGAGCTGGGTTCTTTGTAGGTTTGTAGGTTCTGGGCATTGAACTAAGGCCCTCCTGGTTGCATGGTGAGCTTTCACTACCTGAACCATCTCTCCAGCCTGCCTCAGTTTCTTCATATAGAAAATAAGGACAATCCCAGGAGCTTCCTTGTGATTGTCTGAGGAGGGAGGCCACTTCCTTCTGCCCACAGGGTGACAGCAGGTGGGGCTTGAGCACCTCAGAGCTACTCCACCAGTACCTGCTGTGTCCCCCTCCCCTGGTTCTTCCAGCATGCCACCGCTCACACCTACAATCCCAGCATTTGCTAGGTGGAAGCAGAAGGGTCAGAAGTTCCAGGTCATCCTTGGCTACATAGCAAGAAATGTGTCAAGGAGACTGAGATAGCTCCCTGGCTCCAGACATGAACACCACAGAGAAGCAGTCACAGAGCAGAAAACATACAAAACTAGATTCTCGTGGAAATGTGGTCCATATGACAGGCCTGCTCAGTGTATCAACATTCCAGGCTCTGTACTTTACAGACTGAGCCCACAGAAGACTTAGCCAGTTCTGGGATAGCTCTCATTACTGTCTTCGGTTTAAAGATGAGAAGACAGAGACACAGAGAGGTGAAGTATTTTGTCTGATGTCACACAGCTGGAGCAGCTCTTGTAGAGCACCATCAAGATGCCAACCCTTCTCTGCCACCCTTGAAACTTTAAAGTCTGTTGTCACCTGGAAACAATATCCAAGGAGATGGGGAAGTTGGGAGGCAGTTCAGTAGCTGACAGTGGGGAGATGAGATGCTGTCTGGCACCATCACGATTAGTCGGTCCAGATGGTGGAGAGCCTGTATCCAGTACCTGGCGAGGTGGGAACAGGAAGAGGTGAGGACAGACAGACAAAAGTTCTCAGTAATGGTTCTGTGAAGGGGCTGGGGGTGTCTCTCACTCCACCCAGAGGGAGGGCTCAGGGAAGGGAAGCCTATGACTTCATCACTGGGCCCACGCCAATGACATCACCAGAAGGGCAAGGAGCCAGGCTCAGCAAGTTATTTATGGAACCGGCTGGCGGCCAGGCACAGCTCCTGAGCTGTTTCAGATGTGGTTGGATAAAGCTTCCAGCTGGCCCAGTGGGGCCTCCAAGGCCTGCAGGCAGGCGGAGGAGGAAGGCTGGAGGAATCCAGCAGATGGGGGCAGGCTCCTTGAAGCACACAGGGGTGGGGTGGGGGGCTCCAGCAGAGATCATCAGAGTTCCAGGCTTCTCCCTTCTTGGGATCTGCTCATCTCTACCCATGTTCATCAAGGGCTTTCCCTGCAGTGCTCCCTGCAGATCGGGCTAGCCGAACTCAGAGAGGACAGCATGTGCCTTCGTGTGCACCGAGGGCATGTCTGTGCACGTGACTATAGTATGGGCTTTCTGGTCCATAGGGATGTACACTCTGCTCCCCCACACACTGGTGCCTTGAATAGTCCTGAGTGAGTATGCAGATCTGTGCTTCCTTGCACGTGTGTGTGCATGCATGCCTGGGGGTTGGGAGGCGGAGTGCCCAGGGAGAGGGGGCTGAGCAGGGAGGAAGAGAAGAGCCAAGTGAGATCGCAGCGGGAAGCTGGGGAAATATCATTTCAGCCCAAGATCCAGAGGCACTTATAGAAGCTTCGGCAAAACCAGACAAAACTTCCTTTCAATCCATTTATCAAAACTGCCCGCAGCTCCGCTTCGGAGCAGGTACAACAAGAATAAAATATTGAGCACAACCAGCAACCGAGAGACTGGAGGATGCCAATAAGTAAGAAGTTACTGAGGAGCTCGCCCTGACTTTGACAGTTTGCTCTGCCGGTCCCTCCACCCATCTCGTCCTGTGATCTTATGGGTGATGGCAGGAAAGAGGATGGCAGGGACCCCTGGCCAGCTCTCTGGTGTTTTTGATGAGCTGAAGATATGAGAGTACGCAGACAAGCTTCAGCGAGGCAGCTGCATGAGCCTATATTCTTCTCACATTTCTTGGGCTGACTAATTGCCTTCCTTCTCATAAACCCCCTCAGGATGGGCTGGAGAGATGGCTCAGTGGGTAAAGAGGCTTGCAGACAAGCCTTACTCCCTGAGTTCAATCCCCTGGCGCCACATAGATCTGACTCCTGCCTGTTGCCCTCTGACCTCCACATGCGGATGATGGTATGCACGCTGACACATACACAAATATGTGTAGTAAAACTTTTCAAATCCTCCAAAAGGGAACTGAATCAATGTGACCTTGAGAGGCCTAGTTGTTCAAGAAAGCATGGCAGTGAGAATGGGGTCAGGGAGCAACCAACGGGCTTGAACTCAGTCTCTAGACTTAGACCCTCTATTCCCTTGTCCCATGCATCTTTTAGACAGTAAGTGGAGGGATGGACATGCACCCAAGTGAGGACCCCTCTCCCAGGTTCCCTCTTACAAACCAGCTGCCCTCCATTCCAGATAGAGAAGCCAGCCATTTTGTAAATGTTCCTGTATGGGGCCTATGAAACAGAATGTCTCCACTTCTTCTTCCTCCATATCCACAGAATTATGGGACCTGCCTTCTCTCTCCATCTATGTCCCAATTACCCAGGTGCTTGGGGACCCACTCTTACCTCCCCATTGCCTAACTTCCCACCACCACTGTCACCCACGGCCCCACCGATAACACAGTCTGAATGGTTGGAGACTGCACCTCAATGCCGCAATCTCAAAGGGCAGGAGAAATGCCTAGAAGGCCCCTCAGGGCAATAGCGCTGGGACACCATTGTGATCTCTGAAACCCCCCCCCCCCCCCATTGTGATCAGGGTCAGCAGAAAGGTATAATCCTATGGTTCTCTAGGTCGCTGGGGTGAACTTTCAATGGAAAACCCAATGATAAAGGTTGACAAAGGGGGAGGGGGACAGAGAATGGCCACCGCCTGCTTACTGCTACACAAGGATGGAAGAGGACAGCTGAGGTCATGGCCTTGCATCCCTCTGTTTTCTGAAATACAGCCCTGCCTCTTCTAGAATCTTCCTAGGAAATAAATGCTGTGTCCATAGATTGCAAAGGTCCTCGGCTCCAGCATCCCCGGCAGACTTCTTGCTCCTTTGTGTTCCTGCTCTCTCTGGACTGCTTGAATTCTCTGGATCTTTTTGAAGTGGGATGAGCCAAGAGACTCTGAGCTTCTTTGGATCCAACCATCCAACTGCCCCGTCCCTTCTTCTGTCTCCCCGTACTCGGCATCTCTGGCAAAATCAACCACTTATGCACACTTGCTGACATGCAAGAAATGTATGTACCCATCTGTGTGGGTCTGTCCTGCCATAGCCAGAGGTCTCAAGCTGGTGTCTTCTTTGACTCTTCTCCACCTTATTTTTTGAGGCAGGGTCTCTCAGTGAATCAGCTAGGCTGGCTGACTAATGAGCTCCCTGGATGCTCTTGTACTACCAGAGGAACAGACAGACATTGTACCTGTTTTATACATGGATGCTGGGGATCTAAATTCAGGTCCTTACCAAGCACTTTGCCAGCTGAGCCCTCTCCCAAACCCCCACCACATTCCTTTGACAAGATGGAGGTGGAGCAGCATGGTGAATTTCCCAGCTTCCACTGCTCAGGAATTTGAGAGATAGCTCCATCCTGCAATGGCAAAAGGCAGAATGGAGCAGTCGAGGATTGACAGAGCCGAAGTTAGAGTACTAAGGCAATTACCATTTTATTGCATTTCTATAAAGCTGAGAAGCACCATTCCAGGAACTGCTGACCAGCCCCAGTGCCCTTCCCTCTCCCTCCTCTCCAGCTCTGCCTCATACTGAACGGACCAAACCGTGTGGGGGGTGGGGGTGGGGTATCCAGGAGGAAAGTTACCAGGGCAACCATCCCAGCTCTCTCTTTCCTCCACCTTTACAAGTCTGTGACAAGAGGGAGCAGCCATTTTTCTTGGGATGCTTGGGTACAGCCTTCCAGGATCAAAATGACGTAAGACACAGCGCGAAGCCGAAAGACCTGGTCCCAGCAGCCTTTGCTCCTCAGCAGTTTGCAGTGTAGGCTCCTTTTTGGACTTTTCAGCCAGGCTCCAGCTAGGCTCCCATGGCAGGCCTGAGAGCCTGCTCCTGCCATGCGTGGAGGGAAGGCTATCCACCCTGCAGCTCTTTGGGCTCTTTCTCATCCTCAGACTTTCTCCATAGTCTGACTGAAGGCCGCTCACTACATAGGGTTGACTTGCCAGTGCCCACATGTTAAAAAGTGACATATCTGCAACTCAGGCACAGAACCAAATGACTGTCCAGCCAATGTCCTTGCTGATGTGTCTGCTGGCTTCTTTGTGGAAAGTGGTGGAAAATGGGCTTCTCAAAGTTTGCCTGAGCAACCAGAATTTTAGGGGGCAGGTGCAAGGTGGACAACTCAGCTATTTGCCTGGGCCTTCGATGGCTTTATGAGTGTGTGTCTTGTGTCCGAGGAAGATACTTAGTCTTCATCCAGGGCACACTGAGGTCCTTGGGTACTCACGAACTGATGTACAGTGGAGAGCCTTGGATAGGCACCTTGGTTGGACCCTGAGGAACTACATGCCCTGGGTGGTCCAGGGTGGTTTAGGGCTGGAATAGGATGCAGAAACAGACCCAGGTGTTTTAGCTTGCTTCTCTGTGGCTGTAATAAAACACTGACCAAAATCAACCGAGGGAAAGAGAGTCTGTTTCAGCTTACACTTCTAGATGATGGTCCACTATCAAGGGAAGCCAAGGCAGGAACTCAAAGCAGAAACGTGGAGGCAGGAGCTGAATGAAGCAGCAGACATGGAGAAATGCTGCTTACTAGCTTGCTCTCCATGGCTTGCTCCGCTTGATTTATTATACCACCTAGGACCACTTGCCTGGGGATAGCACCACCCACAGTGGGCTGGGCCACCCATGGACCCTCCCACATAGACTATTAAGAAAATACCCTACAGATGTACCCACAGGTCAACTTAATGGAGGCAATTCCTCTACTGAGGTTCCTTCCTCCAGCTGACGCTTTTGTGTATGTGTGTCAACTTGACAAAAACTAATGAAGAAAGCAACCAAGCCTCTTCCAGAGGGTTTGCCTAGGTTCTGAGGTTCTCACCCACTTGGTCTCTTTCTTCTTCACTGAAACAACATGGAGTGCTATCAAATCCTTGACCTGTTTGCACTTGGCTGCTAGTGAGCCCATGACTCCACCTCCTGCCATGCTCCCTTCTGACCTTAGCCTAGATGCTGCCCCTGGCATGACTTCCTGATAATGTCAAAAGGACTACAGTTGTCTCAACCTCTTGACTCATCTCTGATCCCCACCCTCCATACCTCAGGTTAGAAAGGGGTCACAGAGTAGGGCTGAACACAGGAAGTGGTGCGGAGACCTGGGCACGTGGTTATGGAGTCTCGGGCAGCGAGGGACTCTGATGAGGTAGGGGAAGTGTGAACAAAGGGGGAAAGAGAAAGGCGAACTCTTTGGGGAAAAAAAAAAAAAAGAGGTTCAATCTGATTTGTAAAGGGCACGATTTACAAATCCGTCACATATTTTACTAGGCTGGGATTTACGGATTAGCCTGTAATACTTAGGCGGCTTTTTGTAATAAAACCCTGAGCCGAGGCAGCCTTGGGGAAGTGAGGAGGAGGAAGGAGCCTTCTCTCTCTCTATCTCGCTTTCATTTTCCCAGTATTTTTTGATCTAGGCAGCCCCATTAATCTGTACTTTATCTGCCTATGGAGAAGGATTGAGCTCTTTATTGGATTTTTGTCAAGAATAAATGATTTAGTTTGGGATATTGTGGAAACGATTTTTGTGGTATTACACCATCTAATAAATGAAACAGCAGGGATCAATTCCTTTCTTGCGATGTGTTCAACAGGCAGGGTGAAATATGCCCCACAATTATTTGGTATTGCACTCTATAGATATTTATAACGGAGTATGACTGCATGGCCCGGGCTGCCTGGTGTGGACCCTGTGATCCGTTAGCCCCTAAAGCCAGTGAATTTAGGGATTTGCATGCTGGGGGGCCCATGATTAAATAAAAAAATGCAGATCAAGTTAGCAGAACTACGAACCTGAGAGAAAAGTCAAAGGTCAAGGTTGAGAGATGGTGTTTACCCAGGCCCGTGGCTCCTTGGCCTTTCTGTAAGCTAGCGGAAGGGCAGGAAGCTAACGTCAGCAAGGCTGGCAGATGCTGGTATGGGAGGGATACTCCCCTTCTGGGCATCTGCAATTCTTGCTCCAGTGCTCTCCCTCTCCCCGGACAATGCTTCCAGGAAAATTGCTGGAAGTACTCAGAGGTGGGAGCTGGATTTCTGCCCAGGGAAGGCTCATAAGGTTTATATTCCCAAAGGCTCACAAATATTTATTGAGAGCATATCCCATGACGGTGCCTAGCAGGGGCCCGGTACAAAACGAACCGTATAGAGATGTTTGCTCAGGTTGACTGATATACAGGAAGCGTCCGAGAGACAAATTCCTACTCATGAGCGTACACTGTACTCCATAGAAGCAGGGGCTGGAGAGAGTGGGTGATAGGACTCGGGGGGGGACCTTGTTGTGGAGACCCTGCTTCTCCTTCCTCATCCAGGGCCATATGCCTCTCAACTCTCAGAGTCACCTGGACATGGATACTCATCAGGTTTCTACTCTTGGACTCTGTCAAAAGTGATATCTTCTTGGGCAGATGAAATGGTTCAATCTATAAGAGCTACCCACGAGCCTGAGAACATGAGTTCAGATACCCAGAACCGGCTTAAAAAGCAAGATGCAGTATCACGAGTCTGTAACCTCAACATTCCTACAATGAAACAGGAAGCAGAGAGACAAGAGAATTGCCTGGAAACTCTCAGGCCAGTTAGCCTGAGGATCATGAAAACAGAAATGAGAGCCACTGCCTCAAAATCAAAGGGCCTGAGGGGTGGCTCCGAGGATAATGTGTCTTCTGTGAAGGTCAAGGACCTGAGTTCACTTCCTGGGTCCTCCATGGTGGGAGGAGAAACTGACTCTCTAAGCTGTCCTTTGACCGCCACAAGCACGTGTGCGCCCACATTCACACCCACATACCACATACACAGACACACAAACAAACACAGAGACACAGACACACACAGGCACACATGCACAGACACACAGAGACACACACATACACACAGAGATACACATAGACATACAGATACACACAGACACATATATACACAGACACACAGACACACACAAGCACACATGCACAGACACAGACACACACAGAGACACACATATAAACACAGATACACATAGACATACAGATACACACACAGACACACAGACACACATATACACAGACACCCCCCCCCCACACACACACACTTAATTTTTAAAGTAACCCCTAACTTACCACTATGAGCCTAACTTACCACTAGAGAAAATGCCCTGCCATGGACTCTGAATGCTGGTCACTAGGCAGAGTCTTTAATAAATGCTTGTGTCATAAGCCCCTGAAGCAGCAGACATCAACATTTACCACAGCTCTCTAGCCCAAAGCTTAACATTGGTGATAATATCCAGTCATTTCCTGAGCAGACCCGACCTCCTGGTGATGGCCATTTATTGGGGGGGGGCCCTGCATCTCCCTCCACCCCCACGTCTGCTCTGACTCTCTATTTTTCTGTTGCTTGGCATCACCGACAGGGGCTGTAGTTGTTAGTGATACTTGATCTTGCTGTGTAGTGCAATCTGCCTTGAATTGGGGACCCTCCTGCCTCACCATCAGAAGTCCTGGGATGATAAGTATGGCCCACACATAGTTGGGAGATTTTTTTTTTAAAGTGTCTTTGTATGAAGTTTCTTTTCTTTATAATGGGCCCTCACTTCAGTCCCAGCTCTTTCAAAGAAATATGGGTGCTTGGAGACCTGTGCGCTAATTAACATCAACACTCCTCACCCTGTCTCCCGATGGTGTCAGCAGCTCGGAGGTTTGAAGGAATGAGCAATGCACATCCAATCACAAGGATGCTTAGGGAGCCAGGAGCAAGAGATGGTTCTGCAATGGAGGAAGGTGGGGTGAAAAGGACCTCTTTATAGTGCCCTTTGCCCAAACCGCCCACCAGGGGGCACTCAGACTGTCAGGTGCTTAATGAGGCTGGCGGTTCCAAGGTCACCTTGAGTCTTGCCCTCCAGCCCCTGGCTTTCCAGTCTTTCATTTGTTTTGTTTTGTTTGAGACTAGGTATCACATAGACCAGGCTGGCCTTGAACTCCCGATCCTCCTGTCTCCTCCTCTCAAGAACAGGGATTGCAGGTGTGTTGCTACCAGACCCGGATTTCCTTAGCAATGCCTCTCTCAACTGGTACAGGGGCTGTTGTGTCAGCTGCTGTGAGATGCATCAAAGCCATCACTCTCCACAGACTCCTCTGAAAGCGCGCACACACACACACACACACACACACACACACACACACACACGCACAATGGGGGTGCAGGAGGAGAATGCCTGAATAGCATGCTGCTTACTGACTGCCACTGAGGTCTCATGCTCAGAGAGAGTCACCACACTGTTGGGTTAAGGGAGAACAGCCCAGGGTAGACAATATGGCTCTTTCGGTTTCTCCTTCAAGCCACATGGCTCTGTGCTACCCTGGATGCTCCTTTTCCTCCTGCACTCTACATACCATCAGAAATCCCTGTGGGCCGTACTCCATCTTTCTTTTCCACTGCTATGACCACCATGCTAGCTAAGCCTCCCTCTGATTCTCCTGCCTCCCAAGTGCACAGATTGCTGCAGTACCCCACAAAGCTCTGCTTCCTTTATTGTATTCTGAAAGTCTACGCATATGCATATCTATGCAGGGCGGTTAGCTTTGCCAACTCCAACTAGAATCCCTGGAAAGTGACTCTTAATAATAGATTGGCTAGATCAGGTTGGCCAATGGGGAGATAGATACATCTTTGAGGATTGGGGTAATTTTGGTGGGAAGACCCATCCCACTGTGGGAGGAACTATTCCCTAGGTTGGGCTCTGAACTGTCTAAGAGCAGAGAAAACAAGCCCAGCACTGAGCCTGTGCACACCCATTTCTCTCTGCCCTTGACTGTGACATGAGCCAGCTGCTTCACGTCCCTGCCTTGACTTCCCTGCTGTGATAGACTGAGATCTGGAACTGAGAACTGAATAAACCCTTCCTCCCTCAAGTTACTCATGGCTGGGGCATTTTACCTCAGCAGCAGACATGAATAAGGACAACACGGCTGAGCACACCCCTCCCCCAATCAGGTACTTCTTAAGAACCAATTCGACACTGGGCATAGACAGTTCCCTAAGCCTGCAGAGTCTCTAAAGCCCAGAATCCCCTCTAGGCCGGGTGTAACAGGTTAAGTACAAAACGACATAAACTATGTTCTGCTTAAGCACGGGGTCCTGTCCCCCTCCCCCAAGACATCTTATGATGAATATACAAAAATTCCAAACTTAGAAAAAGTTGCAAAACATATCAGGTCCCCGCGATTATAGATAAGCTGAACTTGTGTGTGTATAACTATCCATTCACACTCTAGTGAGGGCTCTGGAGACTACAGGCCAAGTGATTAACTATAGAGACAGTCAGGTACAGCCATACATGTGTACATAAATTATGAATCAATATTTCTGTATAATTGGAATTTATTGGAGACCATTTTAGGGTTTTCCTTTAAAGGGGATTTAAATGAAAAAAAAAATTAAAACTACACCAAGATAAGGGCATATTTGAAAAACCTCAGGTCTATTTCTTCCCAGTCCTTTGACACACGGCGGGTGGCTGGCCCTAAAACATAGCAATCTTTTGTTTTCAAGCTTAATTTTCTATTGTGAACAGTTTCCGGGTCATTGGAGACTCTTTGCACACACACACATCTGCAGCTTGCAGAAGAATGTTCTGTGGAGTTGTGGAGACCAGAGGACAGCCTGTAACTTGTAACTCTTCTTCTGCTCTGTGCATTCCAGGGATCAAACTCCAGCTGCCAGGCTTGGCAGAAAAATATTTTGACCCACATACCCATCCCCCAAGCCCTACCTGTATCTTTTAAAGGGCTGTATACTACACCATCGTGAAGATGCCACAACTTAGCTACCCATCTCTCCATCTCCTTCTCTTCCCTGACCTCCACTAATGTATTTGCTTCTTGGCTAAGAAATAGCAGCTTTCCCCCTGGTCAATAAATGTAGATCTGGAACATTCCTGAGAATATCAAAGTCACAACCTCATGAATATCCAGAGGGTGCAGCTAAGGCAAATCAATATCTCCATGACGTGTCCTCAACGATGAGGCCTTCGAGGGTAAAGTGACCTTTGCCGTACCGTCTCCCGCTGTGTCATCTTGCTTTGGTCTTCCTGTCTCTTGGCCCCTTTCCTGAAAGGTGCCCTAGACACAGTAGCTTGGCCTTTTGGCTCATGCTAAATAAGTTAAGGATGAAATACTAGCTATGTTCCCCAGATAGATTTCCTTGGCCTGTCTCTCTGTCTGTCCATTTGTATGAGAATGTATCCTTTTGTCTACCAAAGATGTCAATGGATTGGTAAAGAAATATCTTGAAGCCAGTCGAAGAAAAGCAAATAATAATGGCCTGGTGGTGGTGGTGGTGGTGGTGGTGGTGGTGGTGGTGGTGGTGGTGGTGTGTGTGTGTGTGTGTGTGTGTGTGTGTGTGTGTGTGTGTGTGTGTGTGTGTGTGTGCGTGTGTGTGTACATGTACATGCATGCGGAGGCTAGAGGTTGACCTCTCTTGTCTTCCTAAATCACTACCTTTTTCTCATTCTCACTGGACCTGAAGCTCCCCAATTCAGCTAGTTTAGCTGGCCAGTGAGCCCCCAGGGATTCTCCTGTCTCTACCTCAGTGCTTGGTGCATGCCACTGCACCTGAATTTTTTTAATTTTAAATTTTTTTTTTTTATGTCTTTGGGACACAGTTTGGCTCTCCAATCTCTGGCTCCAAGGACCTTTTAAAAGATTATTTTTAGGAGTATGGGTATTTTGGCTCTGTGTGTGTGTGTGTGTGTGTGTGTGTGTGTGTGTGTGTGTGTGTGTGTGTGTATGTGTGTATGTACACACCATGTGAATGCAGTACGTAAGAAAACCAGAAGAAAGATCCCCAGAGACTGAACTCACAGAGGATTGTGGACCCCTTTATGGGTGCCGGGAATCAAACCCGGGCTCCCTACACGAGAACCCAGTGCTCTTACCCACTGAGCCATCTCTCCAGTCCCACAGCCTGACCCTTTTAGTGAGACTTGTAACATAAATGAAAACCTTCCCGCACAGCTGTACCAGAACAACAACTTGGGAGGCTAAAACAGGGGTGGGAGGCACAGGCATCCCCCCCACAGCACGGCGTTTTCTTCCTCCTTGGCAGCTGAGACCAGGGATTTCTGGCCATACAGGCTGAGTGCTGATCTATTCTGGCTGGGTATCCACACGGTAACAGAGGTAGTTTTAAAATAGCATTCCCCTTTGGAACGAAACCTTCTGTATTGAGCAGAATCTGGGAGAAGAGGTTAATTGAGGGTTTACTTATAATCTTAGGTTTACAAAGAGGGTCAAGTGGAGGCCTTTGGCAGGAGCTATTTACCTTGAATCTTCCAGTTCTCCACTCTGTGGGTTGAGCTGCTGGGGAGGGTGCAGCTCTGCCCTGGCTCCCTGTCCTCCATGTGTGGGAAACAGGATGCTGGGCCTTAGCTTCAGGGTGTGATAATCTGTGTATGTTACCCTACCCCTTTTATTTCTCCCTACATGGCCCAGACAGGCTGTAACTCAGTCTTCCTGCCCCACCTCCTGAACTGAATGCTGAGATTACAGATGAACTCTTGAAAATATTTAAATGAGAATGGACACATGTAGCAAGATAATATTGTGGCTCGTATGGGTAGAGCTTGTCTCCCACGTGTGAGGCTCTGGGTTTGGTTCCTGGCACCACACAACCAAGCCTGGTGATACAGCCCTGTAATTCTCACACTGAGGAGATGGGGGTAGGAGGATCAGAAGTCCAAGGCTATCTTCCACTGCAGAGTGAGTTCCAGGCCAGCCTGGTCTACATGAGACTCTGTTTCTCAAAAATAATAGAAAATAAAGCTTGATTGTGTGCCACTGAACAAAAGCACATAGAACCAGTCATTGCCCTCGGTATGATAAGCATGAAGCAGACCAAGATTCTGAATAGCTGTGGGATCTCAGACTAGAAGGAAAACAGTGTGACAATCACTAATCACAGTGGGAGGAGGGCATGCTGCCTGTGGTCTTTCACTCGCTCATCCATGCATCACCTGTCCATCCATCCATCTGTCCATTCATCTATCCATCCACCCATCTACTCATCCATCTACCATCCATCTATCCATTCATCCACCTATTCATTCATCTGTCCATTCACCCATCTATCCATCATCTGTCCATCCACCCATCTATTCATCTATCCATCCATCCATCCATCCATCCACCCATCTATTCATCCATCTGTCCATCCACCCATCTATCCATCATCTGTCCATCCATCCATCTATTCATCTATCCATCCATCCATCCATCCATCCATCCACCCATCTATTCATCCATCTGTCCATCCACCCATCTATCCATCATCTGTCCATCCATCCATCTATTCATCTATCCATCCATCCATCCACCCATCTATTCATCCATCTGTCCATCTATTCATCCATCCATTTATTCATCCATTATCTATTCACTCATCCATCTATCTATCCACCCACCCACTCACCCATCAGCCCACCTGTCCATCCATCCATCCATCCAGCTATTCATCCATTTATCCATCTAGTCCTCTATTCATCCAACCATTCCTCCACCCACCCACCTATCCACCCACCCAACAACTATCAGTTGTATGCTGCCTGCAAGGTACCACGGTCTCATCATAAACCCTGGCTGTTTCTGTGGCCATTACTCTTGCCATCATGGAGGGTATAGACTAGTGAGCAATATAGATATTGAATACATATCAGCACAGTACATCTCTGATTTGCATTGCTGGCAGAGACATGTGAGAAGGTACAAAGACTGTATGAGTGTGATGTCAGAGAATATGAGCTTAAATAAGCCTGCCGGTACACTCAGCTCCCTTAAGGGCATGATGGGGGACCACAACCGGCTCAGGAGGGAATGAGCACTGAGAGAAGCAGGCTTCTAGGGAGACATGCTTCAGGGAGCAGCTCATTTAATCAGAGGAAACAAAGGCTTTTTAAACCTTTAGGGGATAGGTAGGAGTCTTCAGGGAGAGTTACATCTTTGGCTGGGGCTGAGGCTCTTAGAATGCCTCATTTGCATGAGAAGGAATTTCAGGTACTTGCTGGACACGTCCTTACAAGAGAGGAAATTTAACCTGCAACCTGGCCACCAGGTGACTGGTGACTACCTCAAGGGTGGCAGAGGTGGGGGTCGCACCAGGACATGCAGGCCCAAAGCCTGGGGCAAGCAGTTCTATTCCTGCTGGTCTCAGGACAAGATTTTCAGGGTTTGGCCACATCTCGACCTCACTCTAGCTCCAGACTGGCTTCCCGGCCCTCAGCTTTCTAGCCCCACACAAGCCCATCTATAGAATATATAGAGTTCTTCCCCCGCATCCCATCTCTCTGCTAATGTATATAATTGCTCTTTCCTCCTCCAGGTTCTGACCTTTGACTTCCTCAGCTGCCTACATCCTGGCTGCCCATCTCTGAGGTGCAAGTTACTGCCTCAGCAACGCTAAGGCTGGGAGTGTAAGCACCACACTTTAGATATGTCTGTCATAAAGTGGTTGTATGGTCCTGATTCTCCAGACATACCCTGTCCCATGCTGCTCTGGTGGCCCTTCCCACCCCGGCTTCCTCCCATAGCCTTGCCCTCCCAGGAAGCAGGCCCACTTGATGTTGGATTCCACCAACTCCATCTTGTTGACATGTCTTCATCTATGTGTAGTGTGACATCTGCACCAAGCACCCAGGATGGACAAACTGTCCTCACGCATTTATTAGCCCCCTCCAAAGACACGTGACATGAAGGTAGCAGTGCCCTATTTCATATGGCATTTTGTGTCACTCCATTACTGCACATACATCCAAATGGGACAAAGTCATTCAAAGGGCCTATTAAAACCTGGATACCGGTCCTTCCAAAAGGCCTGACTGTGTTAGTTTAGAGCTAGCTTGGGAATCAGCCTTCTAGCAAATTCTCTGAGGAGGAGGATGCTACCTCAGCCACTTGGATCTGATTGGCAGGGATGTGGAAACACCTTGAGCCTTACAATGTTTTGGTCATGGTGTTAGGAAAGCTGATCACAATGCAGGTAAGTAGCCTCACTGCTGCGTGCGTGCGTGTGTGCGTGCGTGTGTGTGTGCGTGCGCATGTGTGTGTGTGCATGTGCGTGAGCTAGTGAAGACTCAAGGCCAACCTTGTGTGTTATTCCTCAAGTACAAGTAGCATTCACCATTTAATTAATAATAATAATAATAACAATAATAAGACAGGGTCTGTCTCTCACAGGCTTAGAACTTGCTAAGATATCTAGTCTAGGCTGGCTGGTCAGCGATCCTCACAGACCTTCCTGTCTCCACCTCTCCACCTTCCCAGTGCTGAGGTTGCAAGCCTGTGACACCATGCTTAGTTTTATTTTTAACTCTCTCTCTCTCTCTCTCTCTCTCTCTCTCTCTCTCTCTCTCTCTCTGTGGTGTCTACATTTCTATATGCACATGAGTGTGTATATGTGCCACAACAAATGTGTGGAGGTCCCTGGACACGTTGCAGGAGTGGGTCCACTCTTTTTGTCAAGTGGGTTGCAGAGAGCAAACTTATGCCACCTTGTTTGGCAGCAAGCACCTCAAACCCATCTTCCTGGCCCAGTGCCTGTTTTTCACATGACTCTGGGGGATTGAAGTTGGCTCCTCGTGTTTGTAAGGCAAGCTCTGTACTGATTGAGCCATCTTGCTATCCACTTATCTTCCCTTCTAATAAATGAAGTTACTCATGCTCAGAGATATTGTGTGACTCTCCTGAAGTCATATGACTTGGGCAGAGCCTGCTCTTGAACTCTGACCTCTGAGTGTGTGTTTCCTGGCTCTGCTTTCACTTTGGGGATGGAAACAGTCCCAGGAGGAGTAGGCTATCAGGAATGACAGGAAGAGATTTGCCTATATATGTTATTAATTTGAGATGACAGAGACACCACACCAGGAGGCCCCAGGGGACTCCTATGACAGCAATCAGAACAGTGCCTCAGCCACAACCTCCTGCACTGGCTCTCTAGGGTTACCATGAGACACCTAGACATCAGATGGGGCAGCTTCCCATGGTGGAGAAACCCAACTCTCCTGCATGAAGTGGTAGATATCCTTTCTTCCCACTTCCTCCAGCAGCCAGGAGGCCGGCTGTTGACAGTTCATAGAAGCCACTGCCCACCTGTGTGGTCTTTGTTCTCAGCTGTGCACACTTGATGCATGCTACCATTTTGATAAACAAGACTCAATTGTGAGTCAAGAGCACCCCACTCTCAAATCTAGTTACAGTTTCTGGCAATGAGTAGATAGGGAAGGAATGAGGGATTTGGGGGCTTGCTTTTTTGCTCTACTTTATTGGGTTCTTATACCCACCACCCTTCCAACCCTATTCTACCCTAATCCCTTCCAACCCCCAACACTAGGTAGGAGAGAAATAAGGTTAGAGAGGAAAAAGGGGCACAGACCTCTTTAGACTGCTTCCTGATGCTTAGGGGTATTAGGTTCCTGGAGACAAGTCTAATTCTGTCCTCAGACTACCTCCAACTTCTTGTCTCTTTGTTCACAACCACTCAACAAACCACAACAAGAACCAGCAGGAGCAGGAGCTCTACCCCCCCCCCCCTACATTGGGGCTCTGGAATTTATACCCTCTCCAAAGTTCCTAGACTTCCAAATGTAAATTATCTGCAGCTGGGCAAAAATCACATCCCTCCTAGTGCACTAGACAAATCACAGTCACCTACTGTGAAGCAGCCTCTTATCCCACACCTGGGATTAAAACAAAAACATATTCACATAACATAACTGGTTTTTAAAAGAAGCCCTAAATTATCACCACAGGGGTTGGCCAGGTGGGGTTTGGCTCTAATCTTTTTTGCCTTTCTTCCATATGTAGGGCTATGGTTCACTGGCCTGGACCATGGAGAACTGCTGGTCACAGGGAGGGGACTGGGGATCAGTAGACCCCAATCTCTCTGCCAGTTCTTTTCTCACTTGGCAGTTAAAGCACTTTTGTTCCTGATGCCAGGAGCCACCATTGTTGCTTTATAGACATCCCCCCGTGGGCCTCTTGTTCTCTTCACCACCCTGTTTTCTCTAGGCCCTTCCTCTGCAGGTTAGAGATGAAGTGTGTTGATGGCTGGTCTTAGAGAAGGGTGAGCCTTTCTCTCCTTCCCTAGGGGCTTGTGAGTTCTACATACAATGTGGGGATAATACCCCACATCAAGGCTTGTGGGGTAAGAGAGAAAAAGAAGTCTTGAGCCCAGGGCTCCAGGGGGCAGGTCCTCTATGATATTTCAATACCCAGGAGAGGAGATATTCAACTGTCACTCAGGGCTAGTTAAAATACAGACCCACTGTGTGTTGGGGCCTCAATCCTGCACCTCCAACACACATGCACAGTTGCTATATAACCACGAGGACATACATCCAGGCCAGTGCTTTTCAAACATGGCTACATGTGGGAATCACAATATTGGGTCCCTCAGAGAGCCTGGATGTCTGGTCCCTACCTCAGATGTCATGAGATTCTGTTGCCAGGAATGGAGTCTGGCCAGTGGGGAAGAGAACACAAGGGCCTCAGTGTACCTGTCTGGAGAACAGTAACAAAAGCAGTGCCTGCCAAATCACTCCTGCAAGATGACCAGGAAAACTCACCATAGGTGCTCACCCCACCCCTTCCAAAATCTATTAAGAAGTTATGAGGCAAGAAGGCTCCTTGTCACCCACATTTGCCCTCGGTAACTTTTGCATTAGCTACGCATCTTGCTATTCCCCAAATACCTGAAAGAAACCAGAGAGTAGCAGAAAGCAGGATGTGGAGCTGGGCTATCAAACACCGAGGCCAGTCCCTACCTGACTCACTCACTCCAATGAGGTTCACCTCCTAAAGATCCCATGATATTCTCAAACAGTGCTACCAGTGGGGGACCAACTGTGCAAACACTTGAGTCTGTGGAAAGCATGCCACATTTAGAGCACATTTGCCCACCACTTGATGCTTGGTAACTTGAAACCTCACATCTGGTCAACATGCTGAGAATAAGTGTGTATGGATTCCTCAGCCATAAATGCAAGCATCTGTACCACACACACACACACACACACACACACACACACACACACACACACACCACAGCATAGAAACCATCAAGGAAGAGGAAGCAGAAAGACTAAAAGAACCAGAGGCTGAGAAGACCAACACTAAACAGTGTATAGGCTCAAGCCAGTGGACACCCCATCAGGGAAGGGGTGGGGGGATGGTGCTCATAAGCTGAGGAGCTATTGACAGATAATGGCTTCTCGGGGAGAGAGAGTCAATATTCTTTAGGATGTGGTCCCTAGTAGATCAACCATACTCCAGTGGATAGGCCTTCACCCATGGATATATGGGCAGCGCAAACTGAACTCAGTCAGTTAAACACTAGAACAAAGGGGGGAGATGGGAGGGGATGGATCTGGGAATAGTTAAGGAGTCGGGGTAAATCTGATCAACCGACATTGTACACATATATGAAATTCTCAAAGAATTAATAAAAACAGGATATAAATCTCAGACCACCTGACAATCAGGTGAGTAGGGGCCGTGGTGGCTTTGTTCACTGATACATCAGGACAAAGGTCAGGAACATAGAGAAGAAATGATCTGGGTAGGCAATGCTTAGCAAGGGCAGGGGGTGATTTCATCCTGACAGATTGGGTGTTGGAGGGGGGACGTGTGTATGAATGTGTGTGTGTGTGGGGGGGAGGCAAACAAGATAGAGTTTGGGAAAGGATGTTTTTCTAGTGAACTATCAGGAATCTTTTGGACCCTCAGAAAAGATGAGGGAGGAGAGGAACTTTCATCCCACAGAAGGGTACCCGCCTGTCTCCCACATGGAGATGGGATTGAAATAGCTTTTTCAGATCTCCCAGTTAAGCTGTCACCTGTGCTCCCCCCCCAGCTCTCCAAGGAGCCCCCCACCCCCCAGTAGCAGTTATCTGGGCTCAGAAAGAACAGCTCAATCTTACTGCAGACTGCAGCTGTCTCTGTCACAATAGAGAGGCTCAGGCCCCCAAAGACAGCACACAGCTTGGGAGAGACAGGCTGAAGTGTGCAGGGTGCAGGAGGGGTGGGGAGGTAGGGAGGCTTTGAAGCCCCGCTGGGGCCATCCTTCACCTGGTCAGTCCTGCCTGGGGTTCCTGCGGGGTCCATGGCATGTTAAGGAAGCCGCTGTTATGGGGCTGGGACTGAGAGTGATCACAAGATGACAAAGCTAAAAAAGCTTCACTTTAAGGTAGGAAGGTAAATGCCACTTCTGGGCCGGCACCCGCTCCCTGGACTGGGAACGAGATAATGAATTATTACCCAAGGAAATGAAACCTCTAATAAATTCAAAAGCAAAGCTGGGGGAGCCTAAACTCCATTTTTACGAAGGAGCTGGTGATTTATAAAGTGTCTGCTCCCTGGGCCTCCTGGGGCTCCATCAACTCTCTGTGTCCCTCCCTGTCTCCCCTGCAGGGAGGCCTCTGTTCCTTCTGGACATCCAGCTCCCCCAACTACAAAGCCCCCCCACTGCCACTTGCCTCTGATGCTCCTTTTACTCTTCCCTGTGTGAACGACGCTCACCCCGGTGGGAATTTAAAACCTGAACACAGCTGAAATTTGGGCCAATTGCTTTCGAGAGCTCAGTCCCCAAGGATTGGCCACTAGGAAATCTGTCTTCCTTAGGAGTCCATTCCGACCTCTGAGCCAACAAATTACGAGTTGAACCAGCTCAGAATAGGCAATCAGGCTCCGGGATGCAATGCTGGCTCCAGGCGGGGTGCGGCTCAGGCAGGGGCCGCTAATCCACTTTGCCTGAATTGCACAATCCCGGCCTTCTCCGGGTTTGGGGAAACTGGCTGGCTACTTTTTTTCCTTCCCTCTGTCACCTCTTAATACCTTTCAAGCTCCATTCTGCAAACACTGGCCCCTCCATCCCCAGCCCAAAGCCATCGGACCCCTGCTGTCTGATCTCATTGCCCGTTCCTGCGAGCTTGTGATGTCACAGGCTTAGGCCCGTGAGTCTTCAAGTGGGTGGGACCACAACAGCAGGTACCCAGTTAGACCGAGAGACAAAGACCTTGTTTGCACTCCATCAGCCATAGAAAAGTGGAAAATGGGGGTTGGGGTGGGATAAAAGTGGAATCTGGGTGGGTCCAAGGCCATTCCTCAAGCAAGTTGGGTTAACATTGCTGAGCGCTGCTGCTTTCCCAAACACCTAGTTTCCACACTCCTGTCTGAAAAGCTATAATTTGGAAAGATGCTCTGTCCTGGTGGGAGGGATCCCGATGGGTTCCAGGGCCTAGCTTTTCCGGTGGGGTTCAGCCAGTCAACCATCTTCCAACAGGAGTGTCCTGATGCCCCTCAGCCCTTGAGATCTGATGTCATCACCTTTCCTGGACTCCCAGGTGGGCCTGAAATCCACATCCCCGGATCTAGCAAGAAGCTAGGCTCCTTCAGGGTCGACCAAACACCACGTGGGTTCTGTAGGAAGCCCTAATGCCAAGTGACTTTCAGAATGGGGCTCAGCTGGGACGACTCAAGGCTGGGCTTTCATCCGAGGAGGAAAAACCTTCCCTTCGTCTGGTTCTGCTAGGTGATGCCTGGTGCGGGTTTTTTAAAAATATCAGGAGTCAAGAGGAAAACACAGGCTCCATTTAGAAACAAAGGCAACTGGCAGGCCTTCCCCAGTGTGCAAACCCCACAGCACTGAGTTTCTGGTAATTTACTATCGGCCTGAATTATTTAGATAGATTGGGCTCACATGGACTTCAGGTGTCCCAATTACCTGGCTGATTTGCATGTTTACAAGTCAGGGGATTGAATGCTAGCTCAAAGCAAATTCCAAATTCAGACTTTGGAATGGAAATTTTTGAGGTCCTGGCCCCTGCCCCTTTCTACCCTATCTTGCAAGAAGTGGACCACCCACAAAGAGCAGCCCTGCAGAGAACAGGCTGGGAACCCATCTCCTAACAAGAGCAGGAGGCATCATGGGGGGGGGGGGGGAACCGGGCCAGCCTCGGTTTCTCCTTCTAGTCATGCTACCAAAGCAAAGGTAAAAATGGCTCCACAGAGAGAGGGGCGAAGAAAGCTCCAATTGATCATATTGATCGCCCAAACTGAAGGAGAGGAAGGAAAGAGGGTCCCATCGTCCAGCCAGGAGGCAGAGAGTTAATCCTCTAATCTAGTCTGCTGGGAGCAAAGCAAGGGCTGATGCTATTTTCAACCCTGAGTGTGCCTACAGAATGCTTGATGCTGGCAGTGGTTGCACTGGGAAGCCTGAGAACATTTGCAAGCGTTCATGGCCAGAACTCCCTGGGTGTAGAGGATCTACCTCTTGCCATGACGGAACTCCAAAGGTCGGAGGGGGTCCCCCTTACTCCCCCCCCACACACACACCTCAATCCCTTCTCTGCTCACCGTCCCCCTCCATGACACAGTTCCTGCTGGCTTCATGCAGAACCTGCAAATTCATGATGACCTTTTCAGAGCTGGGCCAATTACTCTCAAATAAAATGACTTGAGCACAGGTGAGACGCATGTTTAAATTGTTATGGTGGAGTGAGTTATCACCAGCATTGGGTGAGTGCCAGCAGCAGCCCCTGCTGCGGATCACCTAGGGAAGGTTTCAGACGGTAGGTGGCGAGTCATGTTCCCCAGAGAGTGCGCATTGGTTGGGATTGGTTACAACGGAATTGATACTTTTGATGTTCTCACCAGAGGAGGGCTGGGATGATGGCTCAGTGGGTAAATGTTTGCGGCACAGCATGAAGACCTGAGTTGGGAATTTCCAGTACCTAGGGGGGAAAAAGTGAGTGTGGCATTAATCCCAGTGCTTGGTGGAGAGAGGGCGCCTATGGCTTGATTGACAGCTAGCCTAGCCAATTGGTTTATTGAGAGACCCTGTGTTGAAAAATAAAGTGGAACAGAGCAATTGAAGAAGACACCTAGTGTTGACCTCAGGCCTCCACATATGTGCACACACCTCTGTACACAACCCCATGTACACACACCCCTATGTACACACACCCATGTACACACTCCTGCATGCACACATGCACACCCACACATCCACACAAACCCCTATGCACACATCCCATGCACAGCCCCCTTAGGTGAATGCGCGCATACACACACACACACACACACACACACACACACACACACACACACACACACACGGAGAGGAGGATAGCGTTCCCAGATGATTTACCCATCTAAGAAAATCTGATGTAAAAGTTTTGAATGGCTCATCGGTAAGTCTTTGCATCAAAACTGATCAGACTTGATATGCTGCTAATGGGATCAAGACACACATTTTTATCTGCCAAGCAGGCCGCTGGCTTGAAGCAAAATAACCTTGTGAAATTTCCACGTTGGCACGATGGCAACTCCTCTTAATGAGAGCCAGTGTGTGCAAGTGCAGTGTGCACCGGATCCAGTCTTGCGTGTTGACAGAGTGTATATGCAATGTGCCCATCACACAGGCCCACACTGACGCCAGAGGACATTAGCTGTCCGGCCCACTCTCCACCTTGTTCCCTCCAGCCAGGATCTCTCAGGAGGGAGGGTGGCAGCAAACAAGAGTCAGCTATCTTCCTGTCCCCACCTCCCTCCCAGGGTTGAGGTCACATGTGTCCAGACCACCAAGTCCAATTCTTACACGAGTGCTGGGGATTGGAACTCAGGTCCTTATGTTTGCACAGCAATCACCCTGATCCACAGAGCCACCTCTAGGCCACAAAGTCTTTGTTAAACTGCTATATACATATACACACACACAAACACATTGTACATATACACATATATATTCACACACTGAACACCAGTTGGTGGCGCTGCTGGGGACGAGGTTTAGGCAGTGCAGCCTTGCTGAAGGAAGCACGCCACTGGTAAACTCGCTTTGAGATTCTATTACCCTGTCTATACTTGTTCTTTCTGCTTCATGCTTGTGTTTGAGGATGTGAGTTCTCAGCTTCGTGTTCTTGCTGCCATGTGTTCCTGCCATGTTGAACTCTAGAATCTCAAGTTGAAATAATCCCTTCCTTCTATAAGATGCTTTAGTCATGGTATTTTATCCCATCAACAGAAAAGTATACTGAAATTTTATTTATTCTCTCCAGTCATGTGACAGCTGAGTGTTTGCCCTCAATTTGTAGAGGGGGAAACTGAGTCTTGGACAGGATGAGTGACTTGCCCAATTTACAAAGCTTTTGAGTGTTAAGAAGAAGAAAAAACCCTCATATTGATTTAAAATAAAATCTTTTGGTAAATTTTTATTTATTTAATGTGTGCATGTTTGTGTGTATATGACATGTGCGTCACAGCATGTGGATGTAAGAGACGCCAGCTCCTTTCTACCACGTAGGTTGTAAGGATTTGAACTCAGGACATCAGGTTTTGTGGCAAGCGCCTTTACCTACTGAGCCACCTTGATGGCCCAAGACTGATATTTCTGGGCTTTACACAATGAACAGCTGTGGCAGAGATACCCTTACTCTCTGAGCTGAAAGTGGGCAGACTCACAGTCTGTGATGAAAGATACATAGTCCCTAGGCTCAAGACTTGCTTTTGTCCCCTTGTGGGCACAGAGTACCACCAGGCTTTCTTTGTCCAGCCTGAGGGACCTGTGGCTGGAGGGACAGGTACACAGCACTGTCTGGCTACCATGACGGGATTTGTAAACTGTCTTGTCTCTGCCAGCGTCTGTGACATAACGGGACCTCAGCTGTCTCGTGGGCTTAAAAATAGGAACTTACACCCTGCTGTGTTCCTGATGGTGAGTTTGGATCTGGCATCTCGGTCTCCATCCATTTACCTCTACGCACATGTCTGCATGTGCACGCTGCACGTATGTTCAGGAGCTGGGGGAGCAGGAGAGGAGACACCACTTACAACAGAATACAGACCCTCTGTCAACTCTGCTTTGCTCCAGATAGATGATAGATAGCACAAACTAGTTCCTGACTCTTTCTGTGAGATAAACAGACTGACTGTGTACAAGGGTTAAAAGAGATACAAGCCATGGGTCTAAGGGGATGGATGCCCGGTTAGCTTCAAAGCTTGGAGATCGCTCCTCTTTACTTTCACTGGATCCTGTAGAAGGGCCTCTGGGTCAGGATATGCAAAGCTGACACAGTCCAGCCTTGTTGACTGGAGTCCACCACATGGGGAATGTCAGGATAGGGTGCACGCCCTTGGCCCACTTAACTTTTCAAATGAGCTATTTTACTTCTGGAGAAAATTCTGGTGGCCTACACGGCCCTTGGATTGGGGCCATTTCTCTCTGAGGTTGAGGGTTTTGGAAGACAGATGATCAGGATGGGAGACCAGGTCAATGGGAAAAGAGCTTGTGGTGCAGGCGTGAGAACCTGTATTCAGACCCCCCACACCCACTAGAAGGGGCAGGTGTATGGATATATACACACCTACGATCCTAACTCTGAGAGGTGAAGACAGGGTGGGGCTTGCTGTCTAGGTAGTTTAGTCAAGAGTAGCGCTCCAGTTTCAGTGAGAGACTGAATAAAAAAAAAAACAAAAAAACTATGAATAAGAGTGATACAGGAAGACACCCGATGTCTACCTCTGCCTTCTACGTGCATGTGCATGGTTGAACACACCCACACATGTACACACAAATGGACGATCATAGTGCCAGGACTCTTTGTATCTTCAACATTCTTAAACAACATTCTTTTTTTTTTTATTTTAATTTTATTTTTAATCAGGCATGTGTATATGGATTTGTGTACATGAGTGCAGGTGCCCACACAGGCCAGTAGAGGGCGCCAGAGCCCTTGGAGCTAGAGTTATAGGCTGCCTGGGATGGGTGCTGAGAACTGAACTCAGGTCCTCTGCAAGAGCAGTGCCTGCTCTTAACCATGGGGCCATCTATCCATTCCTCAATACTACTATTAAACCAGTCAAATACCAGAGAAGCCTCACTGGGAGAGGGAGGCTAACCTCAGCACTAATTGCCATCCAATGAACAGGAATTTCATATTCAATGGTGGTTTCTAGTAACAGGTTCTGCGTACTTTTCAGCTGTTAATTATCATTATTAAGGATTATTAAAAATAAGGACCCAGAATGTTCCAGGAACTCTTCAATTGCTTTATAGAGTAGTCTGGAGCCTACTCAACAATCTGGGAATGAAAAGACTATTACCTAGAGAAGCTGAGGCTTCAAGGGGGTAAGTGTCTTGTGGCTGGAGCCAGGAAGTGGCAGAGATGGGGATCCAAGTCACAAAGCTGCAAGTTTCTTTCTTATGACTGATTTTATTTTTAATTGTGTGTGTGTGTGTGTGTGTGTGTGTGTGTGTGTGCGTGTGTTGTGTGTGTGTGTACACACTTGAGTGCAGGTGCCTGTGGAGGCCAGGAGAGGGCGTCAGATCCCCTGAAGTTAGAGTCACTGAATCTCCTTGAGCTAGAGTCATTGGCAGTTGTTGACCACCTGACATGGGTGCCTCAAACCAAACCCGGGATCTCCATAAAAGCAGTAGGCCCTCTTAACCGCCGAGCCACTGTGACTTCAGCCCCCAAACTGAGAACTTCTATATCAACTACCTCTTTTTGACTTGGAGATGTTTTTGAGACAGGGTCTTACCTAGCCCAAGTGGGCCACAGACTTCCTATGTAGCTCAGGATGATCTCGGATCCTCTTGCCTTCAAGTCTCAGCCCTGGAATAACAGTGACACACAACTATGCCTGTTCTACCCACCTCTTTTTGTAAAAATAAAGAAATTGTTATTTTTATTTATGTGTGTGTGGTATGTGTATATATATGGTATGTGTATGCAAGTGCCTGAAGAGACCAGAAGAGGGCGCCATAACTCCCTGAGCTGGAGTTACAAGTGGTTGTGAGCCACCTGATGTTGATGTTGGGAACCAAAATTCAGATCTTCTGAAAGAGCAGCAAGGACTAACAGCTGAGCCTTCTCTCCAGTTCCTACTTTTTTTTAAAAAAGAGCCATATAGAGTGAATTATGATCACACACACACACACACACACACGCACACACACAAATTCTCCTATTAAAGGATACCATGCCATGATGATTGGGGTATATTCTCAGATATGGACAGCTCTCATGACCAAAGTCAGTCCCAAAGAAACGCTGCACTTTAGTTAAGACTCTACCCCACAACCTCATCCATATTATACCAATCTCTAAAGCAACTATGAATGCTTTAAATGTTGTATTATGTTTATATCATGCACCAAGCCATTGACTCTTCAGATTATGAGTTATAAAAAAATAAATAAATAAAGCCTTCCCTCCTGCATGGTCCCAGGGTGGGTAGTCTCCCCTCCCCCCTACCCAGAGACTTCTGGGAAGGATCCCAGAATAAATCAGGTGGAGTCAGAGAGATTGGGGCCTCAGAAATGTTCATGTAGCCTGAACTCAAGCCTTTCATTTCAAGGGCACAAAAGAGACCCCCAATCTTCTCCAGCCTCCAATGAGCCCCACGTTAATCTCCTAAAGAGAGCCAGCTCCTTGTGGGAGGTGGCCTAACCCTAAGATGGTCTGGAGGCAGCAGATTTTGCCAGGAGCTTGGTGTATGTGTGTGTGTTCTCTTGGGGCCCCAAAAGCTGGCACCAAAGGACCTGGATGCTTACATAGCATCTTGGCAATAACAAAGTTATTCTAAAGAAAAACAGGTGTACCCCTCTCTTTAGCTATGGGACAGTTACGTGTGTAGCTTCCGTTAGAAGAAAGAGGGACTGTGGTGGGGAGGAGTGGCCTGAGGACAGGGTACAAGGAACAATCAGAGCTGCCCCATGGGGACACTAGAACAGGCTGTGGTTGCTCCACCTGCGGGGTGACTAGATACCTGCCCAAGGGAGACGCTGGTACAGGGCTGCCTGGGAGCAGGCAAATTCTCTACCTCTTCCTGTGGGCAGAACAGCCCACCAGTTTAGGGAAAAGCCCTCTAGCTGGCAACGTAGTGTAGATCCAGGTACCTAGAAGCTGATCAGGTCTTGTCCATGGAGCCCCAACGTCACAGAGATAGGACTTAAAGGTCATAGTTGTATGGCCGCAAGCTTAGATTTTCTATGACCAACTGCTCAGGTTGGGCTACAGCTTCTCATGTGACCGAGGGTAGGATCTGAGGGGTATGGTTGGGTGCCCACAGCACCTGCTGTAGCCTGCTTCCACTCAACTCTTGGGCATCCAGTGGGCGAAGTCTGGTTAGAAATCCCAGGGGCTCTGCTTTAACTGTCTTGAGAATGCTCACAGCCCAGAGGGGGTGTCAAGGAGGTGATTGTATGTGGTTTACAGGAAATCATTGGTACAGTATTGTCTCTTACTGCCGAAACAGTAAAACACCCGGCAGGATTTACAGATTGCAGCCCTCGGTGGGCTCGCTTGGGATGGAGAGGCTTACTCCAGGGTAGAGGGAGAATGAGTTTCATCCCTTGGGGGACACAGGGAGAGGCCTTGGTATCGAAAGCTTTTCAGAATATCTATCTTCAAAGCTACAGCTTGGCATCTCTCCTACCGCACACCCATACACCAGCCCTAGAAGTTCAGGGCCCATAGGAAGCCTAGCTGGTCCTTGGGGGCTTCTCTCCTCCTGGGTGGGGGGTATTTTTCTAAGGTCATCTTCTCCTTATTGCTATTTAGCAGGGTAAGTGTTAACTCACTAACCTATACTGTCATATGTTTATCTTCTGTGGGTCTGTGATGAGACAGTCACATGAGCTGGTAACTCCTCTTGTCTTTCTTCAGAGCCTAACCCTTGGGCATTCGGCCTCAATGGCTCTACCCACCCGCAACCCCCTTTGCACGGTAGCTCTGTGTACAGGGGGTTACGTCTCAGATACAGTAATCAGATGGCAGGGTGAGGGGGATGGGGTCTTGCTCATGCCGTGTCTTCATACACTAGCGTGCAGACATTTATGGGTGAATGCATGATTATTACAAGACAGATACTTGCATATACTTTATTGCTATTCGTGTGTATATGTGTGCTGCATGTGCATGCGTGAGTTTGTGCGTGTGTGTGTGTGCATGTGCCCTGGTATACTTGTGAAGATTAGAGGACAGCTTTCAGGACTTGGTTCTCTCCTTCCACCTTATTGAGACAAGACCATCTTGCTGTTTCTGCTGAACTATATATACTTTAAGCTAGCTGACCCACGGCCCATGATCCTCCTGTCTCAGCCTCCTGTCTGCCGACAGAAATTCTGTGATTTCAAGTTCCTATCGCTACATTCAGCTTTTTATACAGGTTCCGGGGACTGAGCCTGGTTCATCGGGCTTGCACTGCAAGGCTTTACCCTCTGAGCCTTGACGGCTTGCTCGTACATCGTGCTTTTAAGTGGATCTGTGGATCTGTATGTTTGGATGTTAATGTACTTATTTCTGTGTCTATTCTATATGTATCTTCTCCCTACCCCGTGTGTGTGTGTGTGTGTGTGTGTGTGTGTGTGTGTGTGTGTGTGTGTGTGTGAGAGAGAGAGAGAGAGAGAGAGAGAGAGAGAGAGAGAGAGAGAGAGCGCTTACATGCAAAATCCTCTTTCACAGCATTTCAGGAGAATGAGAATGTCTCTTCCTGGGACCTGACTCCATAAGCCCGAACTACATCTTCCCACTTGCACAGTTCCATGGATTTTCAAATATTTATCCTCCTATATTTAAAATCTGTGAGATCTCCCTCTCTTCCTCATACCTTATGTGCTTGTGAGTTCGCTCAGACATCAGCCCCCTCAACTCACTTCCTCTTTGTCTCTAGATACACACACACACACACACACACACACACACACACACTCCTAAAGAAAGAGAAACCGGACCATATTTTTCACTTCTAAGTTGTGCACAGTAAAAGACACATGGTGCCATCACTCTGACTCATATCCAGCCAGAGAGGGATCTGAGCTCCGACTGCTCCTGAGGAGGAAGTCTGACCTCCATGAGGGGTTTCCCAGGCTGCCACTAAGCTGCACAGAGGAGAACTAATTGATGCTTCCCCAGGGCTTGGAGAGGAGATCTGAGAAAACACCAGCCTGGGCTACTGGTGGCTTGGGGTCTTATCTCACAGAGTTGTGATATCTAAGAAGCTACCCGAGGGCGGAGGCTCCCAGAGGTTTCTCCACCTGACTTGGTCTATAGACTATCTTCATTCAGCCCTGGATAACTATGAACCACCCACCTTCCCCATGAGAAAGAGCTTGAAGGGACTGGGGAGGGGGCTCAGTCAGTAAGTGCCTGCTGAAGAAGCCTGAGGCCCTAAGACCAGGTTCTCAGCACAGGCAGCAGTGTGGGCCTGTAACCCCAGCACCTATGAGGGTCAGGGGTCATGAAGACAAGCAGCCCATTGGAGCTTGTTGACCAGCCAGCTTAATTGAACCATCCCCCAATAAGCCCCAGGTTCAGAGTCAGACCCTGACTCAAAATAAATAAAGAGCAACAGAGGTATAGATCTGACTTCAATTTCTGACCTGCACACACCTATACCTAGCACACATGTTCCTGCACACTCACATGAATACACACACACACACACACACACACACACACACACACACACATACACACACACACACATGCACACAATGAGAGAGGGAGGAAGGAAAGGGGAGAGAAGGGGGAAGGGATGGAGGAAAGAGAGGAGAGGTGGAGAGAGGACGAGGGGGGACATTCTTGTGCTGAAACCCCACTCCTTGCAGAGGCTGAGTCTTCTCTGCCCGTTCAGCCAGAGCACTTTCCTTGTGAAGCCCCGGAAGGACCCTACCCCACCTGTCAAGGCTCTGGGGAAGGTTTCTCACTCTGTAGATTAATTGCCACTCAGGAGCTTGGCTGCCCTAGACCAGCATACGGAAGGTGCAGAAAATACTCCTAAATGGCACACACCAGGCAGACACAGAGCTAGGACAAACCTGTGTATGTCAGAGTGTAGATAATGGCAAGAAGAGCCTTGATAAACAGGCACAGAGAAACACACAGGCAAGGACAGACAGACACAGGCTGAGTGGCCTTTGTCGGAGGCATTGAGACCAGGAGGCTTTCTTTTTAAGCGTTGGGATTATTTGTGTTTCCATAAGGAAATATCTTGAGGATGGGACCCAATTCGAAAACCAAGAGACATTGCCCTGCTCCGTGACATAGGTCACCCAGTGGCAACTCTCCAAAGGTTTACCTACCTTCATTTTGGCTATAAGCTTCCACATGAGATTGGGGTGGGGGTTTTTATTTGTGACAACCTCTGAGAACTCAGGAGCCTTCTGTTTCAGAGTATTTGGGGTTTGGAATTTTGGGATTAGGGTGTTCAACCTATGTCCTCAATGACTTTTCTCAGCTCTTGTTAAAACTACAGTTATTTCTTTCTGTGTGGGCGGGGCTGTGTGCATGCCGTGGCGGTGTGGGCCCCGGGGAGGTCAGGGACAACTTGCTGGACTCAGCTCTCTCTTCTACCATCTGGTCCCAAGGATCCAACTCAGCAGTGTGGCAGGAAGACACTTTACCTGCTGGGCCATCTCTCCATGATCTTCTTTTAGCACCTCTAAGAAGATGGCCTTATGGCAGGTTCACTCTAAAGCAGCGGTTCTCAACCTTCCCAGCGTTGCGAACCTTTAATACAGTTCCTCATGTGGTGGTGACCCCCGCTCATAAATTTTTGTTGCTACTTCATAACTGTAATCTTGCTACTGATATGAATTGCAATCTAAGTATCGGTGTTTTTCAATGGTCTTAGATGATCCCTGTGAGAGGGCTTCTTGACCCTGAAGGGGTTGTGCCCTACAGGTTGCTGTAGAGAGACCTCTAATGCAGAAAGAACGAGTGACTTGTTCAGAGACCCCACAGAGTAGGGCCGTCAGCCCAAGTGTGTCCAACTCTAAGGCTGGGGCTCTTGGCCACTGTGTGTGAGTTTCCCAAGCTGTTGTATATAAGTATCTTGGAAAGAAAAAGGTGGGCTGCGGTGTAGCTCAGTTGGTCAGGAGCTTGCCTGGGATTCCCAAGAACAGGGAGAAGGGCTGTCAAGAGTAAAGCCATGAAGACAGGTGTGAATGAAGGTGGTACTGAGTCCTATTGTCTCCACTCCACCCCCCCCCCTCTGCAGTCCCCTATACTCCTGAAGCGGCTAAACAGACCTTACCCACTGCCTACTAGTCTCTGTGGCTTCCCAGGGTTGAAAAGGAAGAAGTGAAGACAGGCAGTCGGAAACTGTCCTGTAGGGTCACCTACGGATGGTTTGATCCTTCCACCTACCAGCTCCAGCCACTTTCTAGAACTTACTCTGTGGGTAGTGTTTGCAATCCCTCTCCTGACCTCAGGGTGCATGTGGGGTTTTGTCAACTTAACACAAACTGAACTACCTAGGAAAGAACATGTCTGTGGGGACATTTTCTTGATGGATGTGGGAGGGTCCAGCCCGCTGTGGGTGGTGCCACCCCTGGGGTGGTGGTCCTGAGCTGTATGGGAAAGAATGCTGAGCAAGCCATGGGGAGCAAACCGCTATGCAGTCTCCAGGGTCTTTGCTTCAGCTCCTGCCTCCAGGATCCAGCCTTGAGTTCCTGCCCTGGCTTCCCTTGAAGAGGGACTATAACCTATAAGCCAAATAAACAGTTTCCTGGACTAAGTTCTTTTTGATCAGTGTTTTATCAGGGCACCAGAAAAATCAAATGAATACAGGCTGTGACAATTCAACAGATCCAGCCCCATTGTCCCCGATGGAATTTTATGTGACTCTTTGCCAACCTGTTGACCCTCATTATTACTAGTCCATGAGTAAAGATAGGAATTTTGACTCTTCCATCTTACAATGTCTATTTACTATTCTCCTAGAAACTGCATATCGAAAAGCTTGCTTCATACACTCTGAACATGGGTTTCTCAAACCAGTAATTGTCCCTGAGGGGCAGATGGGAAGTCGGCAGTTTATTCTACAACTCTTGACTCTGACATGCTTTTTTCATTTCCAGGAACAATCTGACAGAGAGCGAGCCTCAGATCGGCTGCAGCTGTTCCTGACCCGATGACTTCTGGCTTCGTGGAAGGAGTTGTTTATCGCCCACGAGTTGTGAACGTACCCTAGACAGCTGGGAGACGCTCTAAGCACTGGACACAGTGTGGACGTCCATCCCACAGATCAGCTGATAATTCTGACCTTGGGTCAAACCAGATTGTACTTTGGCCTCCTCCTTTTGAGTGTGGATTTTAATGACTTGAAATTCCCTTTGGACTATCTACATCGCTCTCTTTTGATAGAAAGAAAGAAGAAGAAATATGGGTAGCCTTCTAAACTGTCACAGAACAGTAAGAGACACATCAGATGCCATCCTCAGTCACTCCAAAAGGCAACCCTAGGAATCACTTCTAGGAAGCAGAGCAACTTGTGTGGGGATGGATCTCTCCACCAAGAAGCTCTTTCTCATCCTTTCAAGCTTCTGGTAGTGCCAGATGACGTTTGGTTTGGGACAGTATCCCTCCACTCTCTTGCTCTAGCAAATGCCTTCTCTTTGGTGGGCTCACATTTCCCGGGTTATTTCACCAGCCCTTCTTCCCCACGCTGGGTAGTTCACTATTAAAAATCACTTGTACGATACCAGTCTTTCCCACCAGACTACCATTTTGACATGAGCAAGATGCATGCCTGTCTTTCTCCTGGATGCAAGTCTAGTGCCCAGTGCACAGTCTGCTGTGGAATCGTCACATGTCAGATACTTATGGAATGAAAAAAATGACAATAGACATAGACCTCCACCATTCCGTGAAACACACAAAGTCCGGTAATAAGGAACAAAGAGAAACAAGGGGGCTAAAGGGATAGGAGACAAACACCAGCTAGTTGAAAAGACCAAAGAGGCTGGGTTCTTCCATCCTTGGGAGAGGAGTGAGCAGGGCAACAGGATACGGCTGGATTCTGGACACTCGTGTTCACCTAGCAACCTGACCTAACAGGCAGAATTCCAAGGTTGGCTGGCTTGTCCCCACTTTACAGATGTAAAGGCTGAAGCTTGAGTGTCCAAATGGCCTGACACCCACAAAGTCCATATGTAGCTGTGTGATGTTTGCACCCGGGAGCTTCATAGCTGGGAGGCGAGACTCTGTAGACTCAGGCAAGGCCATAGTCTGCTATGTCCAACCTCAGTCAAGTCTGCGGCTCACTCCCTCGGATTATGAACGGATTTTTGCTCACAGCCAGAAGAACAAAGCATCCAGATTGGAACTAGAGGTCCACACCTCTGACCTCACTTTGCCTGTGAGCTGGGGTAACAGTCAGGGCTTGGAGGGAGGGCCACTGCAGCTTTCCCTCTATTCTCAAGCTTGCAGAGACACTAGCCAGACTGGCTGGGGGCCCAGAGAGGAGGACACCAGCTGGAACCCGCTTCACCAGTGCAGCCAGAGCTGCGCACAGCAGTCCTGGGGCTGCCTGTCTTCCCTTCCAGCTGCGCTGTTGAAGCTAGAGGCTGGCTGTCCCCGATGGATTCTCTCCATTTGTAATCCTAGTCTGTATTCACTTCCCCCAGACATCGCACCCTAGGGAGAAGGACGGTGCCATTGTGTGCCTCTGGTGTAGAAGAGCTTTATTAGCTTGTGCTCCTCATGATACAAACTTCTGGGGACACTGACCAAGAGATCCCCCACTCAAAGCTTTTGCTTCCATCTGTCAGATACAGAACATAACTACTTATGTACAACTAAAGATGCTAACTGGACACTTGGAGACGTAGCCACTGTGCACAGGCTTTGAGCCCTGTAGATCACTGACCCCTTAGAATCCCTACCCTGAGTGAATAGGGGTAGAATCCTTTCCTAGGCTCTGAATCTGAACTGTAACTAACTGCATTGCCACAGGAGGAGCAACAAAGGATCAGAGTAGCTAGCGAGGGCTCCGACCTGGGCTTCTGGCTCTCGGAGTCTGTCATAGATATGTGTGGTGTAGAGGATTTCTCTGCATCCACAGAATCTGAGTGTCTTGGCTCTTCTTCCTCTGCTCCTTTGTCAACTGCAATGCAGCCGCTGTTTCTCTCCCAAAAGGAGCAACACAATAAGACTAGAGAGAGTGAAAGAGCAGCACTCCTCAGAAACAGCACTTTCCACATGCTGGAGAGAGGTTATGAACCAGAGGGGGTTTCAAGGAAGGGAAGTCAGGAAGCCCAGACCATGTCCGTGGGTCTGCTTGTCTTTCGGACTCTCTCGTGGACACGCCTTTGGCTACAATCTCAGCTAAGAATGGAGGAACAGCCACTTCTGGCTTTCTCTTTGATGTTTAGGATCCTGGAGCAGAGGTCTGGCTCAGTGAGAGATCTCACACTTTTCAGACTTAATGCAACAGGCGGCGATCAGGCTGAGGGTGAGGTAGGGTGGCACAGTCCTGACTCACCCATGCAGAGCAGAGAATCACTCAGCTCCAAGGGGCCTCGCGTGAGAAGGCTGAGCTGCAGTGGCCAGCCCACTGGCTTCCCTGCAGGTCAACCATGCCACAACCTGTCTCTCTGGAAGGATTCCATGTCACTGTCCATCCAGCACAGATCACAGGCTCACTGAGATGAGAGGGGACACTGGAAAGACCACCAGCCCTGCCACCACTCTCTTGGACCTGGTGATTTCTGCAAAGAGAGAGACCTGATGAGAGCCTAGGGGTTAGCTGGTTTGCCCTAGATTCTCAGATCTTGTAGACCATCTGGTCAAACCAACTAGGGAGGAGTGGGGCCTCTACCTGCCCTTGCCCTTTGGTATATCTCAGTACAGTTACCCATTTCCAAACAGAGCCAAGAAAGGTCCATCCGTCATCATGATCTTGTCTCTGAGGAGTTCACCTCCTAGCCACAGGACAGACTCCATGGACTCAAGAACTAAGACTTGAGTCCAGAAACATGAAAAGGAGATCTGAGCAGGGTGTATACAGTCTGATTTCTACGATAGAACATTCTAGAGAAGACAAGACTACGGAGACAGAAAACAGATCATTGTTTGTCAAAAGTTCAGGGAACTGAAGCGGAGAGAGAAAGATGAATGGGCAGGGCAAAGTGGGGTTTTAGGGTGGCGAAATGCTTCTAGATGGCAGATATGGGCCATCAGACATTTACCCAGAGACACCGCGTGCATAATCCCAACAGCAACCCTGGCACAGACTGTGGGCTTTGTCTAATAGTAACACATTGCCCTGGTTCCTTACCCTGTACCACACTAATGTAAGATGCTCACAGCAGGAGCAACGGAGGTGGGAGTGAGGAGGTGCCTGGGAACTCTCTGTACTTTCCAGTCCATTTTTCCCTCAAACTGCTTAAAATCATAGTCTATTCATTTAAAGAAAAATGCAAGGTGGAGAAAGAAAGGGAGAGATGGAGTCGCCGTGGGGGAGCTGAGAGGGGAAGAGCAGGAATAAAAAAGAAAAGTTAGAAACAAACCCTAAGAAGGACGATGCTCTTAAAGACGATCCTCCCACCCAGAGCCCGAACTTGCGGGACATGAAAAAGACCTTGTAGGTCTGAGCCCCTCGTAGCAGCAAAATGACAGGGAAGGGGAGAAAGTGTGGGGCTACAGTGTAGGGAGTGGGGCCCCTGGTACAGATGGCATAAACCACTAGTGCAATTACTCAAAAAAAAGAACTTGAAATTAAAAAACGATTTCAAGCCAAGGAGGGGAGTACGTAAGTTACTGCATCCCCGAGACATTTATGAATAATACAAATGCCGTGAGGTGCTGGAGCCCGAGCACAGTTAATTAATATGTACGGGAGCAGAGATGCTCTCAAAAAACAATGGTGCTGCTTCCCTCTTGCTGGAAGTAAAAATATTTCCAGAAAGACGGACACGTTTATTATTTCCTCGCATAATTACCTTATTGTGGAACGGTTGTAATGGAACACATTAGAGACATTAGAAGCACTGAGCACCTGCCTGCCTACCCTTAATGTGTGCTTTGGTTCCATGGTGCTGGGCTCGGCAGGTAGGCAGAGGCTGGCAGGGGGGCTGAGGAGACAGCCTTGCCCTTCCCTCTTGCCCTCTGCTTCGCCCCTGAAACCAACCCACTCTTCTCAGTTCCCCTCCCCTGCCTTCCACAGCCTACTGCCACTCATTTAGGGGTACCTCTGTGGGCCGGTGACAGCTTGAAGAGCAGGTGTTGTAGAAGGCTGGGCTGGGAAGAAATGGCTATAAGAAATGAGAAAAGTGCAAGTCGTTCCCAGCTAGAGGAAGAAGGATGGTAAAGAGAGAGATGGCTTAAGCATCTACCCCCAGAACAGGACATCCTGGCAGGGGAGCTGTCTGCCTTCCTGCTGCTCTGGAAGTTGAAAGTGTTCTAGTATCATTTCTGTTGTTGCGATAAATATCCAGACCAAAAAAACCCTTAAGGGTTAGTCCGCCTACAATTTCAGGTTAAAACAATCCCAGGTTAAGGTCCACCATAGCAGGGAAGTCACAGTAGTAGAAATTTGTAACAGCTGGTTACATTGTATCCATCATTGTACTGGCTGGTTTTGTTTGTCAACTTGACACAAGCTGGAGTTATCACAGAAAAAGGAGCCTCCCTTGAGGAAATGCCTCCATGAGATCCAGCTGTAAGGCATTTTCTCAATTAGTGATCAAGGGGGGAGGGCCCCTTGTGGGTGGTACCATCCCTGAGCTGGTAGTCTTGGGTTCTATAAGAAAGCAAGCTGAGCAAGTCCGGAGAAGCAAGTAAGCCAGTAAGGAACATCCCTTCATGGCCTCTGCATCAGCTTCTCCTTCCTGACCTGCTTGAGTTCCAGTCCTGACTTCCTTTGGTGATGAACAGCAACGTGGAAGTGTAAGCTCAATAAACCATTTCCTCCCCAATTTGCTCCACAGTCATGATGTTTGTGCAGGAATAGAATCCCGAACTAAGACAATCATCAAGAGCAAAAGGAGGAGATAGGCACTTTTGTTGGCTCAGCTAACTTTCCTCACACACAGTGCAAGGTCCAGCCTAGGGAATGCTGCTGCCCACAGTGGACTGGATCAATTAGCAATCAAGGCAACCTTCCACAGACATGCCCACAGGCCAACCTGATCCAGAAACTTCCTCAGTTGAGATGTTCTTCCCAAGTTATTCTAGACTATGGCAAATTGATAGTTGAAATTATCACAGAAAAAAAGGAAAGGAAGAATTCTGGTCTGAGAGACTAGGCTCCAGTGTATGCCCTATTCTGAGCCAAAGACCCAAAATCACTTTGTTACTCTGAGTTTTAGAGTCTTTACCATCAAAATGGCACCTGTGATGTTAAGTTTTGGTGTCAGTGTAATGCGACTGAGGGTTGTCTAGGGAACCGGTAAATGGGTGTGTGGTGAGGATTGCTTCTCTCTTCATTGTGACAGAATACCAGACAGAAGCCACTTAAGGGTTTCTCTGGGCTCACAGTTGAAGTCCATTGTCCAACATGGAGGTTACATTGCATCCACCACCAGAAAGCAGAGAGAGATGGATCTGCTGCTCAGTTTATTTTCTCCTCCTTCTTCAAGACCCCAGCCTAGGGGATGATGCCACCCATTTCCACAGGAGATCAGTGCCTAGACCAGCCAACGGAGTGGGAAGGACCCGTTCTGAATGACAACAGATACTAGCTAATCATCTATGGACACATTGAACCAGGAAATGAACAAAGATCTCTCTCTCTCTCTCTCTCTCTCTCTTCTTCCCTTCCTCTCTGTCATCTGACTATATGATCTGTCCTTCTCAAAGGCACTGCTGCTAGAATTCTGACTCACTTCTGTCATGATTTCCTCAGCCATGATGCAATGTAGGTGGCATCACGTGTGTGTGTCTGTGTCTGTGTGTGTCTGTCTCTGTGTGTGTGTGTGTGTGTGTGTGTGTGTGTGTGTGTGTGTGTGTGTATAGAACCCAATCTTGGCTTTTCAGCCTCCAAAACTGTGGTCTAAATAATCTTCCTTGCTTTCCACCATACCCAGTCTTTGATCATAGCAACAGAAAGCAAACTAAGAGCTGTGCCAGCACAGGACACATTCTGGTCACCTCAGACAAGTGACACACCTGGGTGCTGCATCCCACTCTTTTCCTTTACAGAGGACTACCTCTCCCAGTGGGAGATATTTAATGTACTCTTCCCCAGGAAAAGAGGTACTGACTTCTCCCCTTGCCTGCCTTGCTCTTCTTAATGACTGCACGCATTGCAAACCAGATATTGGCTATCCACAGTGACATATGTATAAGTGAGATATCTGCTACTCCAACCTGAATGTTCTGTCCTTGGCTTCTTGCCCTACCTCTGGCTGTCTTACCCACCCCTGGCATACAACACACACACACACACACACACACACACACACACACACACACACTACTGTCTTTTCCTCCTTTACCTTCAGACACTGGCTTCTGGCAGAAACTTGCCCTGGGGCCTCATTGCTTCCCATGTTCTATGCCCTATGGCTTAGTTGTCTAGATAAATCTCACATCTGTCCTTTGAGTTCAGCCTTTCTTATGGGCTCTAGGATTTGTGAATCTAGCCATCCATAAGGCATTATTTATCTATTTAAAGAAAAAAAAAGCCAGGTGGTGATGGCACACACCTTTTAATTCCAGCACTCAGGAAGCAGAGGCAGTTGGATTTGTGAGACCAACTTTGTTACACAGTGAGTTCCAAGACAGACAACACTACATAGAGAAACCCTGTCTTAAAGAACCAAAAAAGAAAAAAAAAGCAAACCCATATAACCCAAGTGGGAACCTTTGTCTTTTCCTATGATTACTTCTTCTGTTTTCTATTTCTGGGCTTTGCACCCCCTTCCATTGTCAATGTAACATAATCTAGAATCACCTAGGAAGAGAGTCTCAATGGAGAGGCTTCCTAAATCAGATTGGCTGGTGCACATATCTGTGGTGGAATTGTCTTGATTGTGTTCACTGATGTGGGAAGGTCCAGTCCACTGTGGGTAGCTCCATTCCTTAGACAGGGCATCTCAGACTGCACCTAGGTAGAGAGAGAGATGGGGAAAGGAGAGGGAGAGAACTGAGCACTCATGGGCACATATGCATTCTCTCTGCTCTTGACCATGAACGTGACCAGCAACTTCAAGTTCCTGCTTTGACGTCCTACAGTGGTGGTCTGTGACCTGGAATTGTAAGCTGAACACACCCTTCCTTATAGCTGTGTTTTGGGGTGTTTTATCACAACAATGCAAATGAAACTACAACATCTTGCAATTTAGAAACCCAAGAGTCTTCCCCTCTTCTCTTTACCTCTTGAATTCATCTAGCCACAAAACTGACTGTGTGTTTGAAATACCACAGGACGCATAATCCCACTACCCCAGCGCTGTCTTCTCCTGGGTAGGTTCATGGAGTAGCCTCCTATTCGCTCATTGTCCAAGATGTTGGCACTGGTATTGATGGTCACAAATAGTTTTTACTCCCTTCATCCCATTGCAGCTTCTTACTAAGTCCTGGAGGACTTTCCCTTGCTTGAAACCCTCCGTAATTCCTCAATTGATAGAGTGGAACCTGTCTCTGCACTGTTCAGTCTTGCTAACCTTCCTTGCAGCTCCTTTCACTCTATGTCCAAGGGATCTACTTCATGCCATTTTTCTTTGTATGTAACATCCTTGTCATCTAGAACTTAATTTATCCACCACCTGGTCAACCTCCACTGCAAACTAAGAATCATACTGTGATGTATAATGAATGCCCCAAACTTGGTGGCTTCAAATAGTGACAATGTCTTTGACTGTGCCCTGTGCTTCTAGGCTTGGCTGGGCTCAGCTGGCTGGGTCTTCTTCATGATCTCATTGCAGTCAGACTCTGTGCCTGGAGTCTTCTTGAATGTTTTCTCAACTACGCATCCAACTGGGTCAATTTTGTTCATAAGCTGTACCTGTGAACTGAGACATCTGTGCACAGCCTCTCCGTGTGGTTTAGACTTCCTCCCAATATGGCAACTGTGTTTTCCTAGAACAATCATCTAGAAAGACAGAAATCAAGAGTCTGTAGTTTTTTCTCACTTAACCTGAAAGTCCTGGAGCCTTCCTTATCTGGCATTTTACTGAGCATGGTTGCTACCAGGACCTGCTCAGGTTCAAGGGAAGGCACAGAGACTTCATCCCTGCGAGTGGGTGTGGCAAGGTTTAAAGAGAGTCCACGGTGTGGGAATAATGCGTACTGCTTCTTTAAGAAAACACAACCCACCACAGGAGACAGTCCCGCCCTCCAGGAAGCCCTGGATGCCATAGAAGGCTGAAGGGACAGCATCCTCCCAGGATCCATGCTGGAGTGCTTGCTCTCCAGCTGCAGGCACCTCTCTTTGGAAGGCTATGGAACTCTTAGGAGGCGGAGCTCACTAGAGAAAGTGGGCCACTCTTGGGGATGGGCTTGAAGTTGTACAGCCCATTGTCGTGTTGTGTCTGTTCTCTATTTCCTGCCTGTGGATGCAGTGTGACCAGCTGTCCTGTGGCGTCTGCAACCATGCTTTCTTCACCACAACGATGGACCACATTCCTTCTCAAACTGTGACCCCCAAAGACATTTTTTTCTTCCTTAAATTTCCCTTATCAGGTGTTTTGAGACAGCAACAGAAAAACTAATACAAAGGCACACCCTCCCTTCTGGGTTACCCCTTCTGTTTCCTTCCTTACTCCCATTATCCCCCTACTGTATACACTACCATCCTCTATACTTTTCTCTGGCTCCATAAAGGCAGAGTCTTTATCTTTGTGCCTGGCACACAGTGAGTGGTACTCATTGTTAACCCATTCATGACTGACTGAGAGATGGGAGAAAACCCTGTCAGCTGCCTGCACACATGACATAGCAGGTCAGGTACTTGCCAGGATGGTCACTGATCAGGAGAGGGTGGCCAGAGGCTCTAGCTAGAGCCACCTCACTCCCAGTGACATGCATGTTCCCTGTAACTGCTGTTCAGCAAGGTCTCTCCCTTGGGAAGTGTGCAACCAACCAGCAGGCATATACACAAGCAGAGATTCCATCCAGAACTATCCATCCCCCCCCCCCAGCTCCACCTTCATCGTCTTGTGCTTCTAAAATACCCAGAATACCTAGTAATGAAACTGTGGAGGGGTGACTCAATGGTAAGAAAGCCTGGAGGGGTAGCGGATGGTGGGAGACTTACAGGAGAAGGAAGGATACTGTGCCCCTGCCTCCTGCCCACCTCCCCCATCAACCCCTGGAACCCCAGCGGGCAGAAACATCGCTTCTCATTTCCAGCCCTATTCCCCAGCTGCCTGGCCTGGATTGCTGGAGCCTCTGCAACCATTGTGTGCTGAGCCATTCAGTGGGGGCAGCTCCCTAGTGGGCATCCACAGCCCCACTGCCTGACAGGCCATGTGCAAGGGGACAGGCCTGAATGACTGTAATATGAACCATGAAAGTGGATATTAAAGGCTTTATTACAGGGTGAGGACTGCTAATTGCCACGTTCCTTTCAGGAAGCCAGAACTGATGAGCTTAAGCAGAGGTACCCAATTATTATAACTCTGTCAGCTCCAAGCTGGGGAGAGCAAGGGAGGGAGGAGGCAGGCTGCAGGCACGATTACCTGAACTTTATCCAAGGCACACACTGCCGGCCTGGAATTCTAAAGGGAGATTGCTTCTGCACGGAGCTGCCTCCGTGCCACAGCTGTGCTGTGGTTGATGACAGATCTCAGCCCTGCTCAGCCTCTGTCCAGCCTTTCTGTAGGGAAGGCAATGGTGGGTGAACAACCTTGGACACCCAAGAAGCTCCCTGGACCCTCTTGGTGACTCAGTTCCCTGATCGGAGATCAGAGATGCCCACCATGTGCATGGGACATGAGATGAGTCTTCTTTACATGTGTTCATAGAGGCAAGGACTGTGCTCCATAGGTCCTCTGACATAGCATCATCAAAATTCATTGGAGCATGCTCCAAGTTTTCTTTACACTTCATGTCTTGAAGAGGGTTTTCTAAGAGTCATTTAGCTGTGGAGCATCTACTGGGGGCCGGGTGCAGGAGACGCTGGAATGAGAGCGAAGCCTCTGTCTACAAGGAATCCGAGCTATCAGACAGCGATAATGCCACACAGAAAGACCCGGATGGGATGTGCGTACACCTATTAGTCTTTAATTTAACCATATGAATTTAAGTCATTGCAACAAAAGGCTAATAGTACAAGGTGTGGGATGCTCGCACGGATTGAGCAGATGGCAAAGGAGAGTTATTTCTTGGTATAAGAGCAACTGTCACATGAGGTGGTCAAGGCACGCAGGAGAGGCAGCTTTGGTGGATAGGCTGTCAAAAGGCAGAGCAGGGATCAAGAAGAATACGGAAGAGGAGACAAGAAGAAGCAAGAGGTGGCTTTCTTTCCAGCGTCCAATTATAGAGGTTCCATCTCGGACACAACATTTCCCTGTTATGGCTTGAATGCCGAATGCCCTCCCAAGGGACATTCTGAAGGCTTGTTGCCTATCTCCGGATGCTTCTCTGGAAAGCTGTGGCACTTTAGGGGTGGGCCCTGGCCGGGGGAAAGTGGGTCTCTGGGGGTGAGCCTATTGCATGCTGGGCACCAGAGCTGTCTCTCCAGTGAGCCTTGACCATCTTGTGTGACAGACAGTAGCTCTCATGGCAGGAAATTACTCTCCTTTGCCACCTGCCCTGCTCGATCAGCATGAGGCGGGTCACATCTTGTACCATTAGCTTTTTATGTGCTATTGCTTAAATTTATATGATTAAATTAAAGCAGTAATAGGTGTGCACACACCTCCATCGAGCTCTTTCCCTGTGGTATTATCAGTTTGAAAACGTGAACTTCTTGCAGACAGAGGCTCCACTCTCACCTAGTGTCCCCTGCACCCGACCCCCAGGAGGGACTCCACAGCTAAACGACCATCAGAAAGCCCTCTGCAAGACGCTAAGGCTCTTTGTTCCTGCCGCTCTCTGCTTTGTTATCCACTACAATTTGAAGAGTCTCTGCCGTGTGATCCCAGGACCACGATTTCTGCCATGTCTTCACCACAATGGACTGAGACACCCTGAAACTGTGAGCTCAAGTCATAATGTCGTCTCTTGCTTTGTCACAGCAATGCAAAGTGAACACACTGCCTTAGACTCCTGCAGGAGCATCCAGTTATCAAGGTGCAGACTGAACAGCATCAGAAACAGGTTGTCTGGTTGATGCCCCAGGGTGATGGTGAGACTCAAGGTCTGGAAGACCTTTCCTTCTCCCTACCCAGGAGGATCACATGGCTGTCATGGATGTGGAAGAAGGGGACAGTCACCCCCTTTCTGTAGAGTGCTTAGAGTCTGTATACGTTTCTGTATATGCTTAGAGCCACCATGCCCAACTAGAGCTTCTCAGACAGGTTTCTCAGCACAGAGCTGCCTGATCCCCCAGGTGGCCTATGTACAAGGTTCAGAGCTATGGCCGTGAGACAGGGTGGGATCCAGGGATTCCGTTCAGGTGAGTCAAGTTTGAGACACCATGGGGGATTCCAGAGAATCACATGGAAGCGAATGGGTTTGGGTAAACCAAGGGCTGCCAGTGATAAGATGCCAATGAACAAGGACATGGATTACTTGGGTATATGTTTTGCTTCTTTGGAGTTAAGGTGAAGAAATGGAGCGGGAGAACTCGAGGCAGGAACCTGGATGCAGGAACTGAAGCAGAGGCCATGGAGGAATGCTGCTTACTGGTTCTTTATGGCTTGCTCAACCTGACTTCTTATACAACCTAGGACTATCTGCTCACTGGTGGGACTCTGGCCAGTGAGCTGGGCCCTTCCACATCAATCATTAATCAAGAAAATGCCTTCGGGCTGGAGAGATGGCTCAGTGGTTAAGAGCACTGACTGCTCTTCCAGAGGTCCTGAGTTCAATTCCCAGCAACCACATGGTGGCTCACAACCATCTGTAATGAGATCTGGTGCCCTCTTCTGGTGTGTGTGAAGACAGCGACAGTGTATTCATATACATTAAATAAATAAATAAATAAATAAATAAATAAATAAATAAATAAATAATTTTTTTTTTTTTAAAAAAAAAAAGAAAATGCCTTCAAAGACTTACCTACAGGCAATCTGATTTAGGCTTTTTATCCCTCTTCCCAGAAGACCTTGGCTGTGTCAAAGTGATAAAGACAAAACAAAACAAAACCTCTAAGCCAGCACAGCCCTCTACCTGGCCCCTGAATAAAATGAAATTTTAAAGAAGCATATTTAAAAATAAAAAGCGAACTTATTTTATATGAATAATACTTGCGTGTGCCTGGGTTCATGTATGGGTATCATGTGCACACATGAGCATGGAATCATCAGAAGAGGGTTTCAGATCCCCTTGAAATGGAGTTACAGATGATTGTGACCCGCCATGTCAGTGCTGGAAACCAAACCTGAGTCCTGTGTATGATCAGCAAGTGTTCATGACCGTGGAATGTCTCTCTGGCCTCAGGAAGTGCATATTTACAGATGCGTATTTTCCATACATATGAAAGGGTCCACATCCCCTCCCCCATGTATATACATGTAAAACATCTCAACTGCACACCAAAATGATGGGGTTGTTTCTCCCACAATGCAGGCACAGCAGAGAGCACAGAGGAAGAAAAGTGCTATATACTACTTGCTACTTAGATTTCCAGAGAGCACACAGCGATTTACGCCAACACTGCTACCCTATCAAACCTCCATCAAATGTGTTTTGCTTGTGTGGATCAGTCTCTCCCTTCAATTATTTATTGAGCATCTTCATTTCTGACAAACTACAATAGGAGGAGAGCCTTCCTGGCTCTGCTCCGACTTGCTTATCAGCTCACTCTAAAGAAGCCAGAAGACCCTAAGTTCAATGCCCCCATCCCTTAGCCAAGAGACCAATTTACTCAAATGTTTAAGCCTTGCTTTTTCTGAGGCATAATAGCCCCTGCCATGAAGGGCTCCTGAGGGGCTCTGGGAGGAGACAGAAGCAAAGAGTTTGGCAGAGGATGCCATAAATAAGAGTGAGCTTAGTATTTTATTATCATTACTGTATGTTATTGATTCAAAGACACCATTTCTTCATATTTTTCTATATTCTAGAATTGGACACATTTTTGCAATCAATGTTGTAATTTATTTGGTAGTTTTTTTTTCCCTTTCTGGTTACATAAAATAATGGTACAGCTTGCAATCGGCAGTGTCTTAGCTTCTATGAAAGATGAGGGCAGCATCTCTTTCTCTTAGACTCAGTGGAACACCTGCGTTAGGATGGTTATGCTACATTAGAAGTGGAGAAAGTTCGTTCCTGATAGCCCAGGGAGAGAGAGGATATCTGAAACATTGTTACCTTTCCCCCAGTAACAAATGTTTCCTGTGTTTGACTTGCCCTGGAGGGAAGGCCCAGGCATCCACTGGCTTCTTGGGTACCATGGCACACCATGCCACCTCTGCCCTGACCTAGGCCTGTAACTTGTTCTTCCTCCAGCCCGGCTCCTATCCTGCCCCCACTCCTTGAGCTTCTCACTATAGACTTAATCTCAAAGACAATATAGATAAGATGGGCGTGGTTTCTTATCTCCTGGCCCTTGTCCCACCCAAGCTTAGGTCATCTGGAATTTTGAACAGGCACCCAACCACAGGGAAGTTTCTGGTGGTTCCTATGGATTCTAGAAGCAAACCTTGGCTGTAGCAGAGAAAGAAAGCAGAGCTCATAGTTGGCTGGAAACATAGAGAGTACAGACATGAATGAGTAAGAGACAGTTGATTCTGGGGACAAATGTGAGTGGCCATGGTCTGAGAGTGCAGATTTAGATCACCCCAAATGCTGTGTTTCAACATGGAAGCACTTTCATCAAGTTTTTGTAATAACAGAACAAAGAAAGTCATAAATCAAGGCTCCTTTAAAATATATTGATGGAATCAGAGAGGGAGGGTACAGCACAGGAAGTGAGATCTCAGCTCTAGGTCTCGGGTGCTATCTGGTGACACTTAGTGACAGGCCAAGACAGTGCAGAGGTTCTTCCATTTTGTATTCTTGCTGGGGTCATTTCAGGTTTAACTAGAATTCTAGCTCCTTGATGGAGAACATTCTAGGAACCCAAGGCCAGGATGCTGCAGCTAACTTACCTTAGCTTTTGTGAAACTGCCTGTTTAGGCAAACTCCCCCAGTCAATTGCTTATCTATCTTAGCTTCTGTTCATCTGTTTGCCTTGGCCAGGCCCCCTGTGGCTGCTGAGAGTGAGATGCCAGGATAGGGTTCTTGCCTTCAAAGGCCCCATGCTCTGGACACTCACGCTAGTTCCCTAGTACCCGAGTATAGTCCCAGCCAGCTGGAATAAAGACTCTCAGTTGGCTATAAACTGTGTCTGAGTGGTCCTCTCTGGTGAGTTCCCCATAACAGCTTAGCTTCTGTGCTAGGGGTACGCTAACTTAATACACCAATGACACAGACAGACAGACAGAGTGGCAGGGCCTGGGATGAGAGTGCAGAGCCAGGAGGCAGCGTGGAGGTTCCTCAAAGCTCTCAGAGAGAAAGGGGGTGGTCTCATAGGACTGCAGCCGAGCTGGCTCTGATTCATGGGTGGCAGGAGAATGAATGTAAGACTCCAAATATGGTGGAGGAGTTTCAGGGAAAGAATACCTATCATCCGGGGGAGGGGGAGACAAGTGGCCACTGGTCGTTCTCGGATGTCAGAGTCTGGCGATCTGAAGTCCATATCCTTGGGGAAGTGGGAATGGTACCCACCATTCATCTGGAATCTGGCACTTGGGGAGTCTGTTTATACACTCAGACAGGCTCTCAGGATGTCTGTCTCTCCTGGAGCAGTGAGGATCCCACAATCAACTATGAGGCTAGAGCTAGAGAGGCCAGGATTCAAGCAGAGCCTAGTCTGGGATTCTAACACAGTTCCTTCACTGCTCAAGGTTAGGATAGGAGGGGTGAGCTCTTTGCCCTGGCAGTGGTCCTCACCCACTTCCTGGATGCACAGGAGGAATGGTAGGTCCAGTCAAGCCCATCCCCTTCCACCCGCTGTGTTCCTTCTTCCCAAGAGATGTCAGATGTCCTGTCTCAGAAATGGTGCCAGTTTGGAGGGCACAGAGAGGCTCTTGCTTCAAAACACACACACACACACACACACACACACACACACACACACACACACACGTGCACACAAACAGACACACACTTCTTGTTATTTATGTGAAATTTTGGCAAGCAGATCTCCTTAGGCTCAGCATTTCAAGGAGGTAGAGTAGTCCCAGCAAGGTTGAGAAGAAATCCTGGGGACCCCCAAGTAGCCTCCCTTTGAAAATAGAAATGCAATGGAGAACAGATTTGCTGAAATTAAGAGTCACTGTAAGTCCTTAAGGATTGTCATAGCAGCGTTTAAAGGCACAAAGACAGCAGGGACCTTCTCTACTAAGGCCCACTTTATTCACTGTAGTTAAAGCAAGGTGGGGGATCAGGGGTCAGGGGGTCAGGTCAGGCCCTGTCAGAAATGCAAATTATTATCATTATCATTATTATTATTATTATTATTATTATTATTATTATTATTTGTGTGTGTGTGTGTGTGTGTGTGTGTGTGTGTGTGTGTGTGTGTAGCAGTCAGAGGACAAATTTGTGGAGTCTGTTCTTTCCTTTCACCTTTATGTGGGCTCCGGGGATTAGACTCAGGTCATCATGCTGAGGTCAGAGCTTTTACCCACTGAGCTATCCGCAACCCCACACTAGGCTGGGATTGATTGACTGAATGGCTGACTAACTGATTGATTTTATACAGATTCTAGGCATGGCACTCTGGTCCTCTTGCTTGCAAGGCAAGCACCAGCTAAGCCATTCCCCCAATCCCCTAGAAATGCAAATTCTTACATTCCTACCCCAACCCTTCTGCCTCTGCCCTCCTGGGTAGAACCTGCAGCTTTAACCCAGCCTTCCAGGTGCATTTGATCTCACTGAAGCCTGAAGAGAGCAGGCTTAATCTTAACCTTGACTACAAGTGAGAATCGCCCGGGAGCTTTCAAAACCGATATGGAGTCCCCACCCTAAACCAATTAACTGTGCCTGGTGAGAGACATTTTTTTTTTTTTTTTTTTTTTTTTTTGAGCTTTCTAGGTGATCCCAGTGTGCAGCGGGGGTTCTGGGACAAAGCTAAGACCCATGATTGTTTAGAATACTCTGTAACTACTGCAAACCTCTTAGCTCTTTTTGAGAGTAAAAAGATTCTGCAAACTGTCAGGTCCCTGCTAAACCTATCCACCTCAATAAAGAAAAGCCAATCCTTCCTCTGTTGCCAGGTGGTCCCATTCAGGGACAGAGGTGCCTATCAGCAGCAGCTGGAGCCTCTTCCCAGGCAGAAAGCTTTTGTACTGCTCACCTTGCTGATGGGGTGTGGGGTGGGAAGGAGTGGGCTAGAATCCAAGGACCAGCTGGTGGGGGGGGGTCTTGAAGGAAGGCTGGTGTATACTGCGGTACGGAAATCCCCCAGGAAAGACTCCTACTAGCTCACTCGGGCCTCTGGACAAGAGGAACCAGATCCCTTAAAATCAAGGACTGGGGTTCTGGGCTGTGTCCAGCACTGTGGGAAGGGGTGTTGGGCAGAGACACTCAGAACTGGCACTTTAAACCACTTGTGTGTGTGTGTGTGTGTGTGTGTGTGTGTGTGTGTGTGTGTGTGTGTGTGTGTGTGTGTGATGTGTGGTAGATGTGTGATATATGCATATGAATGTGCAGGTGTATAACCCACGTGTTCATACAGAGAGGCCAGAGCAGGATGTCCGGTGCCTTCCTCTATCTCTCTCAACGTTACTGGTTTGAGACAGAATCTCTAACTGAACTGGAAACTTGAAGTTTAGGCTAGGCTAGCGGCCAGGGAGCTCTTAGGATCCTCCTGTCTCTACCCATCCAGGGCTGGGGTATACTTGGCTGGCAAGTATAGCCATGCCAAGATTTTTACATAGGTGTTGGGGATTCAAACTCAGGTCCTTGTGAGTGATCTCCCTAGCGCCCCCGACCTCATCGCTTGGTTTTCATATTTGGGACCGTGCGTGTCTTTTCTGATACAGCTGATCTCCTTATTGGGTTAAAAATGCTCAAGGATACATTTCAACATGCACTAGCAGCGGTTTGTTTGGGAAAACCACGAATGTTTTCAGCCAGCCACGGTGCGTCAATCCAGAGCAGTCAAGCGGAATGGGAGGACCCTGAAAAGATGGAGAGTGGCAAGGTGCCAGGGGTTAACCTGGAGCAGAGCAGGGCAAAGTGAGCCCACTGGTTCAGTGAGCAAAGCTGTCAGGGTCCTACCTGGGCTCTAACAAGCTAGGCTCAGCACTGGTCCTCAATAGACCAATTAGACAGGAGAGTCATGGTGAGAAACAGAAAGGGAACATTTATTCAATGTAGCCACTTGGGGAGAAGAACAAAGTGGTCTAGTGTCCATTCTCCCAAGTCCATCTTGGGGGTCCTGGCATGAGGGTTAGGTTTAAATACAGGACAGGAGGCATGCATGGCTAAGCCATCCTGGTTAAGGTGTGGTCCTGCCCATCGCTGACGCATCCACTCCAGTCTGTCCTGCAAGGCAGTCAAACTAGGCTTCAGACTGTGTGAGATCTCTCCCTGGGAGACAAATTCCCCCTCTGGCTATGCCAGCCCTAAGCCATCTCCTTCTCCCAGCCTGAGATTCCGGGGACATTCCAATTCCTCAGGGACTCATTGTTTCAGTACTCTGATAGCCAAAGGGAGGGCAGGGTGCATCGTCTCTTCAGAGTATCTTCTTTGCCGGGTGCCAAGATGGTTAAAAGTTAGACTTGGTTTCACAGGCAAACTCCTCTCCTCCCTCACCACAGGATGTGACGAAGCCCCAGCACGGAGTTGGCACCTGCGCCCACTTTCTGGCAGATTCCCCAGCCTCTGTGTTCCCCAAGAAGCCAGCAAGACAGACAAGGAAGGGCACAAGGAGACAAAGTTTCCACAAGATAGATGGGACTGAGGACCCCAGCGGGGACAGATGAATGAGGTAATGGGGAGACAGGGACCAAAAAGGAGTACTGAGTGTCTGGAAGTGGAGACTTACAGAAAGAGAAACAGAGAGTTGGCTGGGAATAGTCTTGGCCAGCTGCCAGCAGAGCCCCCCCCCCCCCATTCCCCCCTTCCCTTCTTTAAGGCAGGATCTTGCTAGATAGTCCAGGCTGGCCTAGAGCTTGCAAATCTCCAGCCTCAGCCTCCTGAGTGCTGGCATTACAGCTCAGATTCAACACTGCATTTTCTTGGAAAAAAGTTAAGGACAGAGAGCTGGGGTCACCTTTCAGAAATATAGCCTCTTCCAGTGGAAGACAGAAAGAAGGCTGGGAAAGAGTCTTTGGACTTTTGTGCTACCTAGGTTTCTGGGTAGCCTTGAGGCACCAGCAATGAAGGGCATGAGGTGGGGAGAGAGGACCCAGGCTTCTTATCTGCTGAGTGTCTACCATGCCTGACACCTAACACAGGGCTCTGGAGCATGACTCTTGACTGTCTGCCTGCCTGCATGCAAGCAAGCACACTGTGCTGTCTTGTTCCTATGGCTACTGTATCATGACTGGGAGGAGATTTAGGTAATCAGGGCAAATGGGTCAGCTGCTCATGGTGAGTCTATCCTACAGTAGCAGCAAGGAGATGGTGCAGCTAGAACCTACAGGTGGATGCTGTGCAGGAGAGACCATTAACAGAGGACCAGAAGACCCAGCAAGGCATGGTCCAGAAAATCCTAAGCGCTAATGGGAGGAAATGACGTCATGCAATGTAGCTGTCCTCAAACTCTAGGACCCAATCCTTTGACTGGGACTGATCTTATTTGCATATCTCTGATTTGCATGCCTGAGATGGTACAAATAGAAGTGACATGCATAACAGCTTACACTGTCCTCTCAGAGCTGTGCACTGGCCAGTCTCAACTGTCCTTCTTTGCATAGTGTGAATTCCATGCCAGAAAGCTGAGTACAAAGAAGCACCCTAACCCTGAGGACATTCCACAAACTATCATTCTACACTGCAGACAATCTGACTGGCTGTCCCTGTCTGATGTACTTAGTAGAGTTTTCTTCCTATTCTGGTCTAACAGGTGAGTTCACTCACAGCCTACTTTAACCCTATTACACAGTGGCTGCCCCTTTCCTGGCCTAAGCTTGCAGACTTTGGTGGTACTGTCTATTTATTTGGGTTGAGTGGGGGAATAAACTGGTATTAAGACCTCATAGACCAGGATCTAGCTTTCTATTCTCTGTTAGACCTTTCTTTATGGCATTCATTTTGTCTTGCTGTGTCCCCAAATGGGTGTTGCTCTCCCTGTGTTTTGGAAGACAGAATGTCTCAGCTGCTAGGCATCTTTTATAATGAAAAACTCAATAAAGCCTCTACCTTCTGATGTGTGGCTTTCGGAGGATGCTCTGAAGGATGCTCTGGCCCACGAGGATGTTTCTTCCACGGAAGCTCCTAGCCACCCACATCCAGGCCATCTAAGTATCAGTACCAAGCAGGTTAGCTGCACTCAGATTCCTAAGAATCTACAGACTTCCACGCCTGAAGCCTGGGGGTTCTGCATATGAGTGCTTTCTCTGAGACAGGGTCTCATGTAGCCCAAGCTAACCTGGTCTTTCTATGTAGATGAGGGTAACCTTGAACTTCTGGGATTACAAAAGTGCCTCGTCATGCCTAGTTTAAGTGATGCTGAGAGTCCAACCCAAGTCCTTGTACATGTTATACAAGCACCCTATCAACATGGCTACACTGCCAGCCTCAAGATGATTCGTACGGGCGTTAGATGGGGTGTTCATAAACATTTTCTGTGGGAGCGAGAGTATACTTTTCCATGACCAACCTACAAGTCAGCATGCCCCGCACAGCACTGTATCTCTGCCAGAGCTGCAGACTGCCTGTAATATGTCATTTCTACACAGTAGGGAGGACCATGGCACCTGACCCATGCCTTCCACCCATCACAGAAGCATCGAAGGCTGATGCTGTCTCTGAGACGCTCACATCACCCATCATCCCTCAGCCTTCTCCTCCCTTCAGACTTCCTCCCCTTAAGCTCCCTGAGCCTCAGTTTCCCCATTTGCTAAATAGCACATTTTGTTCTGTGAATGTACCTACTTCTCCCTCCTTCTGCACTGCAGGCCCCTGAGCAGGCACGCCAGGCGAATCGCCCTCTTTGGCCTTCCATTAGGAATCTCTGGAAAGCTAGTCTGTCCCCAGTGTGGGTGGGTGAGGTGAAGGCATTTGAGCAAAACTCAGAAACCCCAGATCGCTGACCCTAGTCCCAAGTTGCACATAGAAGCCCATCAAGGTACCCAACCAATGAGTTTGTTTCCTCTGCTCTCCATAACGGAGAGCCACTAATATTAACGAGTCTGGCAGAAATAGAGATAATGCAGACAGACACACCTCTCAATCTGGCTTTCAGACTGTTTGAACCATGAACTTGTCCCCACCCCCACCCCAAAAGTGGGAATCCCTCCCACCTCCCCACTCCCACCCCCACCGCGGATGTCAAGCTGGGAGAAGGACAAAGCATTAGCTGGAGGGGAATCTGGAAAGAGACTTTACACGCTCCACTAACAACTTGCTCCACTAACAACTTGCCAAACCACCTTACAGGATGAGACTGAAGCCCAAGCAATGACAGGTCCGTGCCATGCTTATCCTTGCCTGGCTGTTTAAACTTTAAACACTTCTAGACCCTGAAGACAAACTTGAGAGGTTTTTGGAATCTGTCTGTTTTCTCTTCCCCAAATGGACACTTTGGATAAATCTCATTTTTCTACTTTGCACTATTAATTTGACTCTTTTCATTGGCATATTGAGCAGGGGTAGCTGGACCTGGTTTGGAGCACAGGTTGTGATCCCAAGTTTGATAACAGTACACCAAGAGCTTCTTCAGGAAGGAAGGAGCATAAAGCCAAAGAAAGTCCTACAAGAGTTTCAACAGGAGACGGGGATGACCATATCCCAACATAATTCTCAACACGGTTAGTTCTATTAGAGGCACAGGAATAGTAAGATTTGGGGATACTACATACCCCTAAACTGTCTGAAGTACAGTGAGGAGGGAAGGTCATCCATAAGCCTGCACCATCCAGGATAAGCCTGCAGGTGGCACTGCACAGGATCCTGGGACAGCAAGGCCAACCCAGCAAAAAAATCATAACCTATTAACAGGACACATGTTGCTCCCACAATGCCTCTCAGGCAGACCAAGCACCCTCATTAGCATAAATTGACTTCCTGCGCCTGACCTGCAGGTGGCGGCCATTCTGTTTCTTGGCCCTAGCTTCACTAAATTAGGCCTGCTGGGCTCACAGGAAGCCCTTCAAAACGACTCCTTTCAGATTAACATGTAAAATTTAATTACGGAGGTCCAGGCTGAGATGATGTCTAAAGCCATTTACTAAGCCCAGCGGCCTCCCCGTCCTGGGGCTAAGGAGGCAGAAGCAGAGCTTTGATCATTAACCGCTGAGAAAATCTCAGCTTGCATATTAAGGTCAGGAAATTATCCCTTCACTTTTCTCAGTAAATGGCCTGCGTGGTGCACAGGGTGCAAAAAGCGATTCCAAACCTCTGAGAGTAAGCCGGGACGCCCAGAAGCCGTGGGTCCGGGTCTTTATGGCTAAGTCCCCAACCCTAGCAAAATCCAGTAACTAAAGAAAAGCCACAGGGACAAAGCAGACAAAACTCTGTCCCCAAAGAGCTCAAACAAAGGTGGCTAGGGAGGCAGGCACCACACCAATGAACTCTTTCCTCTGGGGACATTCCCGGAAGCCTTCCCAGGGAGGTGGCACTTGAGGTTTTCTTGCAAGTAAAGGTGCTGGTGGGCGTTGGGGGCCAGTACGGTAGAGGGGCGGAGTTTTGTAGATCACAGTTTCTTTGGTCCAACTCGGCTTTCTCTAGAAGATTCCCTCTGTAAGCCTGGCTCGGCATGGAACAGAGGGTTGGCAATCATCTCCCTGTACACTAGATGGGGTGTTCCTTCAGACCTCCCATAGGCAGAGAGGAAATACCGCTTTGAGCCACAGCCTTCAATTGCGGGGGTCTTTCTTTGCAGGAGAGTACCCGCATGCCCTTATCCCAAACATCCCACAGCTGGTGCCCAGATCTCAAGGCCCAGTTCTTCCCTTCCCTAGAGAAGTGGCTCCCCCTCTCATCCCCAGCACTTTTAACCCCTTTGGAATGAGGGCAGCCAACATGGAGACAGATAACCAGATGTGGAACCTCCTATGAACTTCAAGAGAGTGTTTCCGGGAGGAGCAAGGTGTGGGGGTGTGGCTTTCTAGGAGATGGTGGGCCTGGCCTTGCCTATAACCATGTTTGGTCTTTCAGAGGGACTTAACCGCTACACGCAGAGCCAGAGCACAAACATCTGGGACTTCTGCCACTTTTGAAGACTGTGTGGTGAGGCTGTCTCTTCACATGGGTCCCAGCTCTGGTTTTAACGATCAGAAGGCCTGAAGGGGCTGTCTTCTCACCCGGGTGAGCCCTTGGCAGACTCCTGGCCTGCCCTCCACCGCTCCCTATCCTATCAGGTGGAGAAGACAGCGCTGATGACGAGTTTTTCCTGTGCCCTGAGTTGGAGGATTGGGGGGAGGGGAAGGAGGGGTATCAGGTATTTGCTCCGGGTTGGTTAGGAAACCCGTAAGAAGATGCCCGTTTCAGCACTGTCAGGTGTCCTGCAACCGCTTCATTTCCATCTTACGGTTGCCAAGATAGCTTTTATAAGCTCTGTTTCACAAATGATAAAATGAGTTTGCCTAGAGAGGTCACACAGCAATGGATGGTTGGAATCAAAGCTTGGGTCCTCCAACTACAGAGCCCGTTTGTGCTCCTCCCCCAGGGATGCAGGAAGTACAAAGAGGGGGTAGAGGAATACTCAGAAGAGGCAGAGAAAGCTCCATTTGACTCTGTCAAGGAGTCTGGGCTCTGCACTACCCCTTGACAGACCCCTGGTGTACTAAATATCTAAACATTTCCTCTTTTAGAAGTTTCAAGCCTTCTTTCCCTGTGTTAGAATTTAATTAGGCCCAAGACTACCTGGTCTGTAAGGAACCACCTGTGCTGCCCCCCCCCCCCCAGGGGCCCAAAACCGGTTGGCTACCTTGTTTGGGGATGGAGAGACAGCGCAAATGGAAATACCCAGCCTTCTAAAAAGGTGATTAAAAATTTAAAACATCAAGGAGTGGTGTATGAAAACAAACGGGTACCCTTCTGAGGCAGGGGGCTCTGTGGGATGCCCACGACTGTCCCCCGACCTAGAGCCTATGACCTGTTCCTGGAGCCTTCAGGGAGTTCAGTCTTCTGAGGGCAGGCTGGCTTTGCCTTTGGTGCCCCTCCAGCTCCTCCTAGGACCTCATACAGGCCAAACATACAGAGGGCAGAGCCTGCTGGGAATGGAGAGGGGCAGGCAGCTCCCTGCCTTCTTGGAGAAAGAAGTCACCGAGGAGCCAGGAAATGAGGGGGAAGGTAGAGACCTGGGGCCCTCCCTGCTTCAGACTTTCCTGGGAGGAACCCAGGGTCAATGTGCCAGGAGGTTTCCAAGCACATCGCAATTATGAGACAGAAGCAGCAGAAAAAAAAGCCTCTAGTTTTCTAGACATGTTCAGCAGAGCCAGTGACCCCCCAAAGCCTGCCTTCTCTCCCCTTTTCTCGTGATCTTTCATCTGAAGACAGCTACACTGACCCTCACCCCACGCAAGGAACGGGTGCAGATAGGGCTCCATCTGAGAGAATTGACAGTCACTTAGAGTCTGCGCCAGGAGAAGAGAGACACAGCATGCATGAAACTGTCACCAGAGGTGCTAGCTGCCAAGGAGGAGGGTCCTACCCTGTCACCTTTGCTATTGGTGATGGCTGAGGAGTGCAGAGGTCTTGGAAGATGAAATGGTCTAAAATTCATAAGGGTGATAGTTATTCACTTGGAACACACCAATAGCAACCGGGCCAGATGCTTTGAGTGGGTGGAGTCTAGGCTTAGAAATGGCAGCTCAGTGAAGTGCTGGCTCTATCTCACTTGCAGGTGTTCACATGCCACAAGGACACCTGGTGACCTCAGCTGCCCTCTGCTCTGGAAAGACAGCCCTCACCCAAGACAGAGGCCATCTGGTGGCACCCAAGAATGGATCCCAGCTTACCTTTCCCCAAGCTGAATCTCTAGCCTCACCTCTCCTCAAGTATCCTGCCTTTCCCAAGTTTGGGGTTTCCCAGGCATTGTTCAAGGGAAGAGAGGCTGTGGAAAGCCTCAGCTGGATGCTTGTGAGGATGGGCAGCATGCCAGTCTCTCCTATCCTGTGAGTGGCACTGTTAGAACTCAGCACTTTGGCCCTCCACACTGTAGAGTCCGGTCATCTGTACCTTGTTGTATGCCCCCACCCCCTAGCCTCACATCTCAGAAGTCAGATGTGTGCCCACCCCTCACAGACCCCATGCCTCTGTTTTCATCATGGGGAAACAAACACACATCTCGCTTAATTTACTGCATAAGTGGCTATGGGGTGTGCTATCTGATGGCTCTGAGAACATTCAGATGGTGTGACTTTGGATCCATTTCTGGAACTTTCTTCATTCCAACCAAATCACCAACAGTGAGGTGGGAGCTTCTTGCTTTTCCCTCCCACCCAGTCTCTGGGAAGCTCTGCTCTCCCGCTCTGTGAACTCACTTGTTCTAGAAGCTTTGTACAAGTGGGATCATGATTACCAATCACTGTCCCTGACTTATGTTACTTGGCGCGATGGCCTTGTGTGTTGGTGTGTGTGTATGTGTGTGTGTGTGTGTGCGTGTGTGTATATGGTGTGCATGTATATGCATGTGGTTTTTGTACTGTGTGTGCACACGTGTGTGGAGGCCAGACATTGATGTATCTTCCTTGATTGCTCTCCACCTTACCTATTGAGGCAGAGTCTCTCACTGGAACCCAGAGCGTGCCAATGTGGCTAGTCTAGCTAACCAGACTGTTCTGGGAATGCCCTCCCTGTCTCCCTGCTCTGATTGCTGGAATTTCAGGTTATCACATCCACTCACAGCATCTACACGGGTGCTGGGAATCCAAACTCTGGTCCCCAAGTTTGCACGGCAAGCCCTTTATCCACCAAACCATCTTCCCAGCCTGGCTTAATGTTTCTAAGTAACAATAAGATCCCCCTGGCTGGACAGCTCATATTTTGTTGGTCTCTCCATCTGTTGCACTGCCTCCAGCCAGTAGCTGCTCTTTTCCCTTCTTGCTGTCTATTCTAGGGGCCACCCACCATTTCCCCTCAGCAGGCTCTGTAGCCCTCTCTCTGCCTCCCCTCCTTCACAGTCTCTCTGTTTAGAACAGCTTACTTAGGACATGAATTACATACAAGAACTCAGACATTCAATGTGAGTAGCTCAGTGGTTGCTAGTATGCTCCATGTGTATACATGTATTAGTCGGGTTTCTCTAGAGTCACAGAACATATGGAATGTCTCTCTATATTGAGGGAATTTATTGTGATGACTTACAGTCTGTAGTCTGACTGACCCAACAGTGGGCAGCTGTGGATGAGAAGTCCAAGAATCTACTAGTTGCTCAGTCCCACAAGGCTAGTTGTTTTGGCTGGTCTTCTGTATTAGTAGCTTCCAACAGATGTGCTGGCAAGTAAGGGCAAGCAGGCAAAGAAGAGTGAGTTGTCCTTCTTCCAATGTCCTTTGTGTGACATTAGAGCTGTTTCTGGAACTTTCATCATCCCAATCAATTCACTAACAGTGAGGTGGGAGCTTCTGTGGCCCAGATTAAAGGTGTGTACCACCACACCTGGATTTGGAACTTGCTTCGTCCCAGGCTGGCCTTGAACTCAGAGATCTGCTTGCCTCAGTCTCCTGGGATTAAAGGCGTGTACTACCTTGCCTGGGCTTAAACTTTTCATGGCCACTATGCCTCAAGATCTCCATGCCAAGATCCAGGTCAGAAGCCTTAGTCTTCTAGCCTCAAGATCCGGATCACAAGTGAGCCCTCCATTTCTGGACTGTAGTTCATTCCAGATGTAGCCAAGTTGACAACCAGGAATAGCCATCACAATACACTATTAAGAGTAGGGCATTTTCACCAGCTGAGAAAGAGACTCCATACCTCCTGCACCCTTTCCCCCTTTTCCCCTTTCAAATCTGAAACCATTATTCATTAACTCATCACAGGGGAGTTTCAGGTTCTGGACATGTACTGGCTGGTTTTGTGTGTCAACTTGACACAAGCTCGAGTTATCACAGAGAAAGGATTTTCAGTTGAGAAAATGCCTCCATGAGATCCAGCTGTAAGGCATTTTCTCAATTAGTGATCAAGGGGGGAGGGCCCCTTGTGAGTGGTACCATCTGTGGGCTGGTAGTCTTGGGCTCTATAAGAAAGCCAGCTGGGCAAGCCAGGAGAAGCAAGTCAGTAAGAAACATCCCTCCATGGCCTCTGCATCAGCTCCTGCTTCCCGACCTGCTTGAGTTCCAGTCCTGACTTCCTTTTGTAATGAACAGCAGCATGGAAGTGTAAGCTCAATAAACCCTTTCCTCCCCAACTTGCGTCTTGGTCATGATGTTTGTGCAGGAATAGAAACCCTGACTAAGACAGGACAGAATGACAGACTCTCAGGTGGTCTTCTATTTGGACATCCCTTCACTTAGCCTGTTTGGCCCATGTTTCAATAAACGACAGAACTTTATTCCTTTTCCTAGCTAAATAATATTCCCTTCTACTGGGTGGGAGGAACAGACCATGTGTTCTGTGTCCACCTGGTACAGATTTGTTTTATGCCTGTTTTGGGGCTCTTCCAAGCAATGACACTATAAACATCCATGTGCCAGGGGCTGTAGAGATACTGCCTTTGTTTCCTAAGAGCAGAAGGTCAGGGCAGGGGAGAAAGAGAAGCAGACCAGTCAGAGCAAACAGTTTGCCACGTCTTTTACCCACCCACCTGCTGTATGACTTCATCTGAGTCTCCTGTGGTCACTGTAACAAGATTCCACAGCCTAGAAGCTTCTAGTAACTGCGTGTGATTCTCTCAAAGCTCTGGAAGCTCTAGGCTGAAGTGATAGTGCAGTCAGGGCCACATCCTTCTGAAGGTTCTGGAACAGGGGTCTGTTGGCCTTGCTGCCTTACGTCCTTTTAGCTTCTGCCATGTGTGGGCTCTCTCTGGGCCTGCATAGCTGGTTTCTTCTCTTCTTAGGAGGGCTGTGGAACTAATTATTGGGTTCAGGCACCCCTCTACTCTAGCGTGACTTCACATTCACCAAGCGTGAGGGTGGAGGCTCCATTTTTCACAAAAGATCATGTTCTGGGGTTCCAAACCAGTACAGACTGGAGGGTACTCTTTGGTCCATCCTTCACCTCATTCCCCAGGTGCCCCCACTTCCTGTTCCCATCTCCCACTTCACCATTTCCCTTGGTGCCATGGCAAGCTGTGCTCAGGGGTGCATGATACCTTACCCATGATCTCAGCTACTGAGAAAGCTGCTGCGGCAGGATACCAGGAGCCAAGAGTTCCCTGAGGTCTTTGCTGGTGGCTTAATGTATTTCCCCTACTAGTGGGAAAGTTCTCCAACACAGCCTTCCTGTGAGCTATGCTCTTTGCTCTGCCTAGAGTCCCAGGGACTTGGCAGTGTTGTTGAAGGGGCCTCCTCGACACTGTCAGCTCTTAAGGACCGGATGCAGGCATCGGGAGTGCTGTTGTCTGATGGGGGATTCTGAGGACATGGGTTGGTGGTTCCATGCTGCAGTCTTCCAAAAGAGCAAGCCCCAAAGTCTCTCCAAACTGTCTTCCTGGCAATTCAGAGTCCCCTCTTGTGCACTGGAGACAGGCTTGGATCTTTGGAGAGAGCAAGAGTCCAGGTTAGGCCAGGCACTGGAACTAGAGGTGAGAGCGATGCCCCCAGGAGATCAGGCCACACCCAGCACTGTCTCTTTGCCATCTGCCTTCCTAGGCTCTGCTCAGACAGAGCTGACATGGCCTAAGTCCAGCCGGATGCGGGAGGACTATGTGGTAAGGGAAGGCTGTTGCAAGGGAGGCAGCTGTGAGAGCGACGACACCTCGTGCAAACACTCTCAGGAGTCTGTGCTGAAATAGAACCAGCGGGCTGTGGCAGGCTGGTGTCTGGCATCCGATGGCTGCTCTTTGATTTGAAGGTAAATGCCAATAATGGATTGGGAGCTGAGAAAAAAACACAAGGTGCAAGATGGCAAATGTAGCTCTCCTCCGGCTCACCTTCCCGGCCCCTCCCCCTGATCCTAAGAGATGGAGTCTGTGTGCCCCTGTCTGAGTGTCTCAAAACTGCTGCAGACCGAGAAGCTCAGGTAAGCCAAGTCTAAAGTCAAGGTGTCACTGGGGTCATGAGGCTCCAGGGAGACCCCATCCCATGCCTCTCTTCCAGCTTCAGAAGGCAGCTGTCATCTTTGGCGCTCCTTGGCTGTGGCTGTATCACTTCAAACCCCCACTGTGCATCTCCCAAACTCTGTCTTCCCTTCCTGTAAGGCGATTTAGTTCAGTCTTATCCGAAGTCTAGGACCACTAACTACAGATTCTAATTCCATCCTCAAAGACTCTATTTCCAAGTCAAGTCACATTCTGGGGGTTCTGGATGGTCATGAACAGTAGAGAGGGGGACAGCACACTCTTGAACCTGTGACACTGCTCCTGAATCAGAACTGCCCTTTATCTTGCTATGGCCAAGGGCATATGTCCATTCTAAAGAAGACCTGGGAGTCTCCGTTGCCTTTGATAATGTTTTCACACGGTATATTTTGATCATGTTCTGTCCCCACCCCAATGTCCTCCCAGGTCCTCCACACCTCCCCACCCACTCAACTTCATCTCCACTCTCTCCCCCAATAAGAGAGAAAAAAGACCCTCCCAAATTCACACAAAATATAGAAAACCACCAAACCATAACAACAACGAAAGGCACACACACAAAATTATGAAGTCCATTCTGTGTTGGCTAACTTACTCCTGGCCATGAGACCCGCCCAGGGGTGTGGTTGATATACCCATGCCAGTCTGTTGGAGAAAACGGATTTTCCCTTCTCCCATCAGGCATCAATTACAAATAGCTCCTTAGCGAGGGGTAGGATTTTACGTCCACTTCTTCTCTGGGCTGAGATTTTGTCTGGTTATAGTACAAAGGTCTTGTGCATACTGTCACCGTCTCTGTGAGGTCCCATGAGCATCAACCTTGCTGCGTCTGGAACACACTGCTTTCTTAGAGTCATCTCAGGCTCTTACTTCTGTCTTCTCTTCCTCATGGATCCAGGCTCAGGGAGGAGTTTGATTAAAGACACTGATTTGGGGCCCAGTGCTCCAAAGTCTCTCACTGTTTGTATGTCTCTGTGTTAATTACCAATTACTACAAGAAGTTTCTCTGATGAGGGTTGAGCAGTGCACTGGTCTGTGAAGATTAGCAATATGCCATTTTATTCTTATGTTCTAAAGAATAACTGTGGTATTTTTTTTCTAGGGCCCATGACCTACCTGATCTCAGATTCTTGGCCTCATTGACCAAGCCAGGTGTCGGTTTCAGCTCATCATGCGCTGTACCTTATTATCCAATCAAAAAGCGGTTGGTTGCTTCTGTAACACTTGTGCCGCTGTTGTAGGTCACAGGGTTCCTAGCTGGATAAGGTTGATTAACAACAACTTTTCTCCTCTGACAGCATGTATAGTATCTTCCAGCACTACGGTAGCTGGTCAGTACAAGTTAACCTTCTCGTTGAGCACCAACACAATTCTTCCATGTTTGATGACGTAAGTATGTGATGTCTTCAGCAACAGGGCCTTACCTTCAGGTCATGGAGGGTCACCAACAGCACTGACTATAGCCTGCAATGTTTGAGAGGGTGGTCTGTGGAGCCCCTTTGGCTGACAACTCAACAAGATAAAATCCATTCCTGGTACTGGGTTTTTTTCTTGGTGGTAAATGATGTCTATAATAGGAGATATTGCCTCCCCTATGTTATGGAAACTCCATTTAAATTCCTTTCATATGTGTATGTATTTTAAGAAAAGCTTTTATGGTGGTACGTTTGCACATGGCTCTTCAAAAGGCCTTTAGTGTGAGTTGTCTTTGCCTGTATTCTCCCCCACCCCCTCCCCAGTTAATTCTCCTCCGTTCTAATTTCTCCTTTATCCCTTTTTAACACCATAGTCTATTCCCCTTTCTTTGAAAGAACTCTTCCTCCCCTCTGGTCCCTTGTGAAATACTAACCTCCGTAGATATTCTAAGCAAAACACACGTATCTAAAGCTTAAAAGTTAAATCTACATATAAGAGATAACATGCAATGTTTGTCTCCTGCTTAGAAATACTCCTCAGCCAGGGTGATGTTTCTAGCTCTGTCCTTCTACCTACAAACTTCGTGTACCTTAACAGCTGAATATTCCATTGCATAAATGCACGTTCCTTACCCACCCATTAAGAAGCTTCTGTTCTTACAGCCGAACTCTGACAGGACCTGGGGACAAATTTGAATCAGCCCATGGATGACCCTACCATATCCCAGAGAGCCCCAATGTTACCCACCTATTGCCTCCAAATTGGCACGTTCCCTCCCCCCTGGAGGGAGGAGAGATGCTCCTGAGGCTCAGGAAACTCAGAAAGTCACGGAACTGACAAGACCCCTTCTCACACTAGGTTATAGGAACAGCAAACAGTTACTGAGGTGACTTTCCAGTCAGCTGAGCAGCCTGCAAGTCCTGCAGGCAGCTCCAGGCAAGCAGCTTTCATGCATGGTCACTCACACTGTATGGGCTTTTGGGTAATGCAGCCATGTTTGGGACATCCATGTGCTCCACTAAGGAGCCCCAATAAACCCACAGGCTCACCAAGCTGGCTGTGGGTGGGATCATTTCTTCAGTCTATCATTAATGTCCTATCTGAGGTGAACAGATATTTGTTCACATCTCCCTAGGACAAGTCACATGATACCTAGTCGTTCTGCTGACCAAACAAAGGCCATCGTCCAGTACCCAGTGTCTTAACCACCAAGCAGGTGTATGGCTGAACTCAGCTTGGCTTGGTAGAATGTTACAAATCAGCTGAGCCCATACTAAATCAGCTGCCCACAGTGTCACAGTTGGTAAATGACTGCTTTAAGCTACCAAGTTTGGGGCTGTTTGTTATGTAGTGGTAGGTGATTGATTCACTTGCCATGAGTGTTTCAGGGTTAATGGGGGGAAAAGATGCCATTTAGGTCACCTAGCTGGGTGTAGCAAAGCCCCGTGGCTTATGCAGACCATCGAGTGCACTGGCTGTCTAGATATCTGAGCCTTTCTCAGAAGCAACAAAGCTACCAAATTCAGCAGTATCCACATAGCTATGGATCTCCAGTCTCCTCCCATAATCCCTTGAAATGGGGCAGTGCACACAGTGGTGCCTAATAAAGGCATGGTATTATTGCTGCTGCTACTAATGATGACTGGGATCATAGACGCCCAGCTATAGAAAGTCCGAGCAATTCCCACCCCCAGGATCTGGGTCTGGAAAAGAAGCTCTTGTCAGTATCAATCACACAGAAAGTCAACAAGTTGCAGTTTTGAAAGCCCAGAGCTGAGGCTCCACCCCACCCAACTCTGGTCATGGCGACCAATTAAAAAAAAAAAAACAAAAAAACAACCGCAGAGCCAGCTGTCAGCATGAGACCTAAAATGCTGGCTGGAATTAATCACTTGCCTTGCAAGGGTGTTTATTTTCTTCTTTCTACCTGCGGAGAAATGGGCTGTGAACTGGACATTTCCAGAGCAGAAGGTTTGGACTTTTGTTTCTGCCTGAATGGGAACAACTTTTCTTTCTTTCTTTTTTATTTTTTTTAAATGCAACCATTTGCTCAATTCAATTCCACCATTACAGGACAATGGCCAATTTTCTGGGGACCCAGGACGTTGGTTTTGTCTAAAGAGTGAGCGTGCAGGGAATTTACTAACCTGGCTGTGATTGCCCATGAAAACAGGTTATTTAACAGGATTTAAATACTGTGCTCTGGAGCACAGCAGCCAGGAGGCAGCTGGGGAACTGGGTTCCCTTCCAGCTTCCAGCAGCAATGGGAGGAGGCAGGGAAAGAGATGAGTGCCGAGCAAAAGGCAGGTGGCAGAGACCAGGCCATCCCCAGGAAAAGGATGGATAGAAGGATTTTTTAGGGTTTTTTGCTAAGTCAGGGTCTCATGTAGCCAAGGCTAAACCCCAACTCACTATGTAACCAAGGATTTCCTGGAACTTCTGCTCCCCCTGCCTCTACCATCTGAACCCTGAGATTAAAGGCGTGACCCATCACCCCTGTGTATGCGATGCCAGGGATCAAATCTAGGGTCTGGTGCATTCAAGGCAAGCACTTTACCCATTGAGCTACATGTCAAGCTCCCATGCCTGCTTTTTAAAAGGTTATGTTAAAACCTGTGACTCCATTCTATTGCTGCTTCACAGGTATCATTCAACAACTCAAGAGTCTGCCATGAGTTGAGGGTGATGGTGTGCCTCCGTTGTCCCAGCTGCTCAGGAGGTTGAGGCAGGGAGGGATTATCACTTGAGCCTATAAATCCAAGACCAGTCTGGGCGACAGTGAGATTACCTTCTTGTTTTGAAGATTTATTTTATAGTAAGGGCATGAGTGTTTTGTCTGTATCTATGTTTTTGTATCGAGTGAGTACCCGGAGCATGAAGAGCTCAGAAGAAGGCATCTAATTCCTATTATGGGTGGCTGTTAATCCCCATGTGGATGCTGGGAATTGAATCCAGGTCCTCTGTAAGAACAAGAAGTACTTTTGATCTCTGAGGCATCTCTTTAGTCCTGAGATCACTTTCTTTAAAATTTTAAATAAAGAAATAAATAAATAGCATGGTGTGGTGGCTCAAGCATATGCCAGAGTTTGGAAGTATTTCAACAAGTCCAAGGTTAGGTGGGCTTACATAACGAGATGCAGGCCAGCATGGTCTATGGTGGGAGATCCTGTCTCCATTAAGTAAATAATACAACAAAATAAAATAGAACATGTCCTCCCTGGCCTCACGGCAGCATTAAAACAAAACCATGCTAATCCTTATAGCTTCTTGGAGGAGCAAACTCTAAGCCTAGTGTTTGGATGTCTCTTCCCAACAGCCTTTACTAACCTCCAAGCCACACCCCGAACGGCTTGGGGAATGATGGGTGATGAAGGGAGTCGGGGTGGAAGAAGAGGCTGAGTCTCTTACACACTGAGCCTAATCCTAGCCTGCGGTATGGTCTTGATGTTCTCCATGCAGCCAAGCAAGCTCTGGCCCAGCATGGAGCCACCTGGCCATGCACAGGGGCCATCCGTTTTCTTCATTTTTCTTTTCTCTTCTTTTTGCTAATATAATATTTTATTAATTCTCCAAGAATATCTTACCATTATTTTGATTGTACGCACCCTCACCCCTACACCCAAGTCCTCCTAGATCCTACCCTCTACCCCTTCCCAATTTTATGTGGTTTTTTTTTTTTGTAATAACTAATCTATTCCTGCTTATGCTGCTCATATACTCCAGGGTGTAGGACCATTCATAAAGTGTGTTTGATCTACATGGGCCACACCTTTAAAGAGAACAACCCTTCCTCACTCAGAAGCCATCAGTAGGACAGAGCTCCTTGGCTAGGGATGGGGTCTGAGCTCCCCTCACTATGATGGAATGTTGACTGACCTTCTGATGGTATTGTGCAGCCAACCACAGCTGCCGTGAGTTCACAAGAAGACATTGTCTCACTCTGGTCCTCGATAACCTCTCTCTCTCTCTCTCTCTCTCTCTCTCTCTCTCTCTCTCTCTCTCTGTGTCTGTTCCATTTGTGGCTGAGCACTTCATAAACACTCATTGTCTGCAGGTTGACCAAGTGAGATATGAATTCAGAGGGAAGTTTGATGCTATGCTCATTTAGTATAATAATAATAATAATAATAATAATAATAATAATAATAATAATAGTAAAAATACTGGGTTCACCCCTTGGACCTATGACCTCAACCATGGGTTACTGGCCACATATTCAGGATTAGGCATAATTTCCCTCCTGTGGAATGGACCTGAAATCCAATCAACAGGTGGTTGGTTACTCCTGTAACATCCATACCACTAGTGTGCCCGCAGATGTATCTCACCACATCTGTCATTGTTGCCATTCATGGAATTCACAGCTGGGCAATACTATTGATGGCTCCCCCAATTCCATCTGCCTACATACCACCTCCTGGTACCATGAGAGCTAGCCAGATAGAGGAAGTTTCCTGGCCAGCACATACTGGGTTCTCAGTGACTTATGACCAAAGTGTGTACTGTCTTCATCGACAGAGTCTTATCATTGAGCTCAGGGAGACAAGAGCAGTGGGGAGTCTTCAGGACATCTCTAATATCTCAAAGAGATGTATTTCTCATGTGGCAATGGGATTTTTACTTGGCTGTCTGTGTATTTGGGGAGAACCACTTTCTCCTGTATAGGATAACTCTGGCTAATATCATCTATCTATCATCTATCTATGTATCTATGTATCTATCTATGTATCTATCATCTATCTATATATCAATGCATCTGTATATCTATATATGCATACACACACACACACACACACACACATACACACGATGGCTGATTTGATTTCTAAAATCCTGACAAAACCACCCCAAAGGCTTTCCCATGACATTGAATGTTGGGGTGTTCTCCCCTTGGATGCTATGGCTCTAGGAGCAAAAGCTAGGCCCAGAGTTTGTGATTCTGACCTCGGCTCCGTGGCAACACAATATGCTACCACAATGAGCTGTCACCCTCATTTAATGCTCAGGATCTCATTAGGAAGCCGGGGCACACTTTCTGGGGGCTTCTATGATTAAATGAGGGTGAGCCACGTAAGACCCATTCTAGGAACTGGTGCTTAGTATGTGCTCAGTAAATGACAGCTATTGCTCTTCATCCTCGGGGACTATGACCTTGAATGAGGCTGGCCTTTTAGAGCACAGGAATTCTATTGCATAAGTATCATTGATTACAAACAAAATCCAAGAACTCTTTGGTCTTATTAGAAGCGGAAGCAAGCCTGTCCAGGCCCACCTCAGAGAAGTACCCACTGCCTCCTGGGTGAGTCCTGCACTTTCTATGCAGGAAGACTTACATGACCAGTCTTAATTTGCTCAATTCCTCCACCTGCTCCAGGCTTACACAGTTCCTCCAGAGCACGCAAAGTGACTTTGAAAACAAGCTGTACTGGGTGAGAGAACAGAAAACGCTCAATTATCAATACAAATAGAGAGGAAGAAACACTCCTTTCTGTTCCTGCTGCAGAGTTGTTTGCAACCTCTTTTCCTTGCAGTCCCGCTGCCTCCTCCCCTTCCCCTCCCCCTCCCCTCCTTCCCCTCCCCCTCTCCTCCTCCTCCCCTTCCTCCCTGTCTGCTTTCTCTCATTTTAAAGTGGCTCTTTGAATCCTGTGCAAACACACTCTGAGCACCAGTGGCACAGAGCCCAAGAGGGCAGGAGTGTGGAGACTGGGACTGAGTCCTCACTACCCCACAAGTCACTCCCCAAACCCTTAATCAGGGCCACGTGCCAGCAAAGACTTGCACATGTGTTTGGACTGAGGCAATTTGGGGTCCGTTGCGGAAAACAAGCGTGTCAGTGATTTCTAGGGACAAAGGGATAGAATCCTAGCAACCATGTATTTCTTTACAAATTCCATGGTGGGGCCAGCGAGATGGCTCAGCAGGTAGAGGGGCTTGTCACCAAGCTGGGCGGTTTGAGTCTGATCTCTGGAACTGAAAGAGTGGAAGGAGAGAACTGACCTCTGATTTCTATACATGCACCATTTACACACACATACACACACACACACACACACACACACACACACACACACACACATGTGCCCACACAGGCACACAAAATAAAAACAAAAACTGTAATAATAAAACAAAATATAACCTCCTAGGCTATATGGAATCACTGTGGGTCCAAGAAAATTGTATTATTATCATTATTATTTCTATCATCATCATCATCATCATCGTGTGTGTGTGTGTGTGTGTGTGTGTGTGTGTGTGTGTGTGTGTGTGTGTGTGTGTGTGTGTAAAATGGAGGTCACACACCACTTCCGGTATAGGAACAGCAGAAGGCCATTTTGCGAAGTGGGTTCCCTCCTTCCACCCTTACGTGGGTTCCAGGGACTGCACTTTGACATCTGCCTTTCATGGCAAAAGCCTTTACCCACTGAGCCATCTTGAAATTCAACCTTGAATTCTTGAATTTGAGGTTTGTTATGGAACAAAATATCAGAGGGTGAAACACACAGCAGCGGTGGCTTCAGGACCAGTGACTGCTATGGGACAGGACATGCCTCTGTCATCTCTCACTGCCTCAGCACAAAATGGTTTCCATTATAACCGACTAGCTCACAGTCATTAATAATCAACTGCTATTTGCCTAACCAATGTCTCCCAGGCATGGTGCAAGCCCATGTAAGCAAAGCCTATGCCTGACCTCTCAGGACAGTATCATGCTCGCAGGAGAATGTTTCTGTTACTCGCCATTGCTGAGATAAAACCCCATGATCCAGGCAACTTAGGAAAGAAAGTGTTTATTTGGGCTGACAGCTAGAGTTCATGATGGTGGGACGAAGACATGGCGGCTCACACCTCAAACCATAACCAGGAGGCAGAGCAGAGAGCACACTGGGAATGACACTAGTCTCGTGTGTGTATGTGTGTGTGTGTGTGTGTGTGTGTGTGTGTGTGTGTGTGTGTGTGTTTCTTTTCAGGCAGGCTCTCATCGTGTAGCCCAGGTTGGTCTTGAAATTCACTCTATAGCTCAGTCTGAGACCTCGAACACACAACAACTCTCCTGCCTCAGCCTTTCAGAATGCTGTGATTACAGCATGAGTCACTATGTCCAGCCTCCATCCTGTCTTTCCCCTCCCAGCCTCTGGAGATGTATTAGCACCCTCAGTCTCTCCTGAGTTTCAGGTATCTGAAGCGTCACATCTTCAGCGTGAGTGTCAGTCTCTGCCGAGCTAGTGGGTTGGACGGAATAGCTGCAAGAAGGTGTGGGGCCTGGAAACAGGACGGAGAGGAGGAGAGGAAAGAAAATCCATGCAGGTATGTGGAGGAATAATTACACTGAAACGCGGCCATCAAATGGTGTTTTAAAAACCTGTAGTAATTTGTACTTTTAGAACCAAATATATAGCAACTCATGTGATCTTTTATTAACGTGGTGAGCAACAAGCTCTCGCAGCAAATCTAATAACTACCATAATTTCAAACTGGTGATGAGCATAAACAATATTTTGAGGTATCTGCCGTTGCACTAATGTGATATGAAAATACCTCTTTTCCATGGATGAAGCCCCAAGCACCACTTATAGGTCTGTGGATTCTGTGCACAAAAGAGAGAGAGAAAACAAAACAAAAAACAAACAACAGCAATGAGAGAGAGAGAGAGAGAGAGAGAGAGAGAGAGAGAGAGAGAGAGAAGAGAAGAGAAGAAAATTTAGGATGAGTTTTCCCCCACCCAAATGCACAGAACCCCTGAAGTCTATCATGGACCCCAGAGCACAAACCTACAAAGCCCACATCCAGTCAGTGTGCCTTTTGTGTCTTATTTCTTACTTGATACCAGTGACATCACAGAGCCCCCACCCAGCCACTTACAGGAGCCTCGAGAGACTCTAGGTGGCATGGCAGAGGGACAAGTGAGGCTGTACCATTATGCACCCGAACACATGCACAAGCACATGGAGAGATGAAGGCGTTCTCTAGATGGCTTATTTGATTCAAAGTATGTATCAAGAGGCTCAAGAGGAGGCTCAGTGGGTAAAGTGTTCACCTTGCCAGCGTGGACGCTGAGTTTGAACCCCAGAACTCAGGCTAAAATGCCAGTAGCTATGGTCTGTGATCTCAGCACTAGGGAGGGAAGACACAGGAGGCTCTCTGGAGTTCACTGACCAGCAAGCTTCACCAAACTGGTGAGACCCAGGCCCTGTCTCAAAAACAAGGTGAAGGCTGGAGCAATGGCTCAGCAGTTAAGAGCACTGGCTCTTGCTGAGGACCTGGGTTTAGTTCCTAACACCTGTGTTGAGTGGGTCACAACCACCTCTAACTCCAGTTCTGGGGATCCAAGCTCTCTGGCTCCCACAGGGACCTATGCTCATGCACACAAACACACACAGACATACACATAAGTAAAAATAATAAAAATAAATGTTTTTGTAGTGACAATTTTGGAGTTTTAGTTTCTTTTAAAAACACAGAAATACTATAAGAACACATTTTTGTTTTAATCCCAAGTGTAGGATATGGAGCTGCTTTAGATTGTCCACAGCATCTGACTATGATTTGCCTCATGCTCTAGCAGGGGCATGATTTTGCCAGCTGCAGATAGTTTCTGTGATTGTGTGACGTTTGAAATTCTGGGGACATTTCAGAGGGTATATAAATGCTAGGGCCCTAAGAGATTGGTGGGTTGTTGGTTGGTTGGTGGTGGTCATGGTTTGTTAAGTAGTCATGCACAAAGAAGAAACAAGAAGACAAGAAGAGGAGGAGGAGGATGAAGAAAATAGAGGAGGAGGAGGAAGAGAAGGAGGAAGAAAATGGAGGAGGAAGAGGAGGAAGAAGAGGACAAAGAAGAGAAGGAGGAAGAGGAAGAAGAGGAAGAGGAAGAACAAGAATAGAAGAACAGGAAGATGAAGAGAAAGAAGAAGAAGAGAAAGAGGAAGAAGAGGAAGAACAAGAAGAGGAAGAACAGAAAGAGGAAGAGGAGGAAGAACAGGAAGTAGAAGAGGAAGAACAGGAAGATGAAGAGAAAGAAGAAGAAGAGAAAGAGGAAGAAGAGGAAGAACAAGAAGAGGAAGAACAGAAAGAGGAAGAGGAGGAAGAACAGGAAGTAGAAGAGGAAGAACAGGAAGATGAAGAGGAAGAACAGGAAGAGGAGGAAGAGGAAGAACAGGAAGTGGAAGAGGAAGAACAGGAAGATGAAAGCTATTCTGATGGCAAAGATCAAACTTGCCCCAAGGAACTGGATTCCCCCTAATCAGCAGGAAGTAGTCTCCTTTCCAACCCCTGACTTTACTCAGGGATCTCTTTCCTTTCCTCTCCTTTTCTCTCTCTTATCTAGTGTTAGGGGGGTGGAGAAGGGTGAAAAAAAGAACAACCCACAAAGTAGCAAACACAGCTACAGATTTTCATTAAACAAACAAGATAAGCAGCGTCCTGATGACAAACACTAGCTGATAATGACCTCTGACCTCCACATACACGTGCCCACATCATGTACCTGAACACATGCACACACACACACACACACACACACACACACACACACACACACACACACACACCAGATACCAACTCCCTACGGATAAAGTCAAAGACTGCTCAGATATCTGATCCTCCCCTCAAGCACTCCAGATATGTGTTCTAAACCCAGAGCCACCCACCAAAATAAACAAAAAACAAAAACAAGATACCACAACAGGGTGTTCATCTGTACACATCTCCTCAGTAGCCTCACAGACTCCCCAGGACCCTACCTTCCCACCTACCACCAGGACCCATAGATTAAATCACTTCAGAGATAGGGAATGTGTTTGTGCCCTCCTCCCATTCTCCTTAAAGCCTCACACGTGTCAAAGTGACCCCTAGAGGCCCAGTGCTGGAGAAGACCTGAGTCTTGTTCAACTACCTCTGTCACGTTCCACTGAGGCAAACCCCAGGGTTGGCCTGTGAGTCAGCCAGGTGAGGCAGAGAAGGACCATGGGTTCTCTGTACCTGCCCTTGAGAAGTTTTGAGGGATCAGAGTGCAGGCAGCTGTTTTGTTCTCTCTACCCATGACTCTGTTCTATCCCCAGGAATGGTCCAGCTCTGGGCATCCTTAGGATGCCCAGCTCCTGGGACAGTCCTGCTGTCTTCCTCCCTCAGCCTGAAGCCACTATGGGGAGACAGGAGTAGAGGTCCATCCAACCAATGTTAAACTGCTTCACTGTGTGGCTGGTCCAGCTTGGCTCTCTCGCTCTAGAGCCAGCCTCTAACCCATCCTGCCCCTGAGCAAGCAGAGAAGACTCTGGCCAGTGGGATGGCAAAGGGAGGTAAACATCCAACAATAGATGCCTGGTGGGAAGCACTGGGTCCCCAAAGTCAAGCTGCTGGAGTGGGACAGGAGAGCCAGGATGGTGCCATGGAAATCTGGCACAGTCCTGGAACCAGAGGACAAAAGGGTGAGAGCGTTCCAGGCAGTTGGGCATGTCGCATAATTACAGGAGAAAAATTAAGCAGGAGCCTGGCTCTCTCTACCTCTGTCTGAGTGATCATCACCCTTATTATAAAGCAACTAATTATTAGCCTGGCTCATTAGCAATTATAAATCTCTAACTCCAGAACTTCATTAAAATATGACAAGTTGGCACTCAATTATTTTGCCAACTGCCTGGCTCGTGCGCAGCGTTTGCACACCCAGCTCCCGTGGCTCTGAGGCAAAGGATTGGCAGTTAGGTCCCAGGGATGGGTTGTTACACTGAGACTCGAGAAGTGGAGGGGGATATCATACACGGCTTTGTATCTAGACACCTACATGTCCCCACAGTGGCTCAGCTCCGACACCCTGAGACTTGAGAAGCGGAGAGAGATGGTATACAGTCTCCTTCCTGTGTCTTCCAGTAAAAATAGAAACAACACACTTATGGGGAAGATCTGCATGCCAATTTCTTGGTGTGCCTTATGGCACCAAATTCCTCAGTCACCACGTAGAGCTAGGTGGTGTGGTTGATCTTCTCTTACCAATGTGGAGCCCAGGGTCCAATCCTGTGATGTAGAGGTCATGGACAGCCAGCTCAGAGAAGGAATCTAGGCCAGGTTCCCTCAAAGCTCTCACCCTGGCTCTAAAGAGAAGGCTGGCTTTGCAGGTAGAGTGTATGCTACACAGCATGAGGACCAGAGTTCAATCCCTGCGACCTGCATAAAAATGACGGGTATAGTGGTACAGGTTTATAATCCCAGAAGAGGCTCTACATTGAGCTTCTGGGGCTCACTGGACACAGTCAAGCCTAATTTGTGAGACCTAGACCAATGAGAGACATTAAAGGAGGTGGGTAGAGTCCTTCAGATGACAACTGAGGTTGTGCTCTGGCCTACACACCCAGCCCCTGGACCCCACAATAAAGGGCAAAGTAGGAAATGCTCAGGGCCCTCCACATGTGAGCACTTGCTGCCACTTGTCTGAGGGAGAGCAAACCTCACATGCCTTATCAGTGTGTGGTGTGTAGGTGGGTAGGAGGTAGAGGGGCTAATCCTCCTCGTTCCCAGTGATGGTGATTTTCCTTCCCCAGTAACTAGACTCACCATGATTCCCCCAAGAGATCACAAAGGGGCTTTTGGTCTTTGCAGTTGAGCCCCAGAGCCTGGCAAAGAGCACACAAGTAACACTTGGGGGTTAACATAGCTCCAGGAAGTAGACACTACAGAAGAGATTATGACTTGGTTAAGTTCTGTTAACTGGTTCAAAACAGAAATGGAGGCCTTTGCAGCTAGTGAGCTCTCTAATACTAAGGTCCTCGAGAGAGGTGGGGTGACACCCCTTTAGGAACCAGGGAACAGAAGGAAGAATGAGGGTCACACAGTAGCCAACAATCTGACGAGTGAGGTCCCATCCTTGGGGAAGGATCTGGAGGCACAGAGCTTAAAGAATGGTTCAAGGTCACACAGATCCAGGGCTCATTAGGGCTAAGCCAACTGCAGTGCCCTGGGCCTATGAGTGTTTTCCACCCTCCCTCCGGACAGCAACCCAGACCTGAGCACAAGGGTTCCACTTCCCTGGGATGCTCACATTCTACTAGAAGATGCCTTAATGCCCCAAACCCTGTGCCTGAATGTCACCCCCAACAAAGCTGATGCTAAAGGTTATCCCCAGGAACTAGATGTGGCTCAGTTGGTAGAGTGTAAGCCTAGCATGCAGGAATTCCTGGGTTCCATGCCCAACACTGCATAAAAACAGGGGTGGTTATGCAGGCCTGTAACATGGAGAAGCACCGGAAGTTCATGGTCATCCTTGGTAACACAGTGAGTTTGAAGCTAGCCTGGGCTAAGAGTGTGTCAAAGGAAGAAAAGAAGGGATACATTATTAAGGTTGAATGGTTTAGGCATGGGACCCTAATCCAATGGGCTATAGCTATTTCTGTCTGGTTTTGACTGGGAATAGAACCTAGGGTCTCTCGTATCCTAGGCAAGTGCTCTATCCCTAAGCTACACCCTCAGCCCAGGTCTGAGAGCTTTAATAAGAAGTTGAGGCCTGAGCTGGCCTACTACGCGCTGCCCTGACCTCCATGAGGACTGTGAGGATGGGCCCACCAAGTCTGAGCTTCCTCACCTTAGGAACTGGAGTTGAAGAAAACTCTTTGTCTTCAAAGTCACTCAGTCCATGGTATTTAGTTATGGAATGGAAAGCAAAGTAAGACTCATTGCAATTTGCTGGAACGCCTTTCCATCTCAGAGTCCAGACCCTCCTCCTTCCTCTTTACCCTTCTCCTTCCTAAGCCTGGGATTGGGTTGACCAGGCCGAGACAAAATCCTTAGGGCACTCTTAATTCCGGGTTGCTTTGAGCTCAATAGAGCACTGGCCCCTCCCCCAGTCTCCAGGAGCTTCAGGCTACTGACAGCATGCCCCTAAGGTCCTGTTGTCACTCCCCCACCCAGCCACCTGGCTGTCAGTAGGTCTCAGGGAAGCTGTGGCAGGTGATAGCTTCCTGTCTAGGAATGGCACCTCTCAGGGAACTGACAGGTAATTGGCCCCTAAATCCCCCACGAGACTCGGGGAGGATGAGGAAAAATTACGGCCGTGGAATCGAGTCTTAAAAATTATATCACCTTTGCTGACAGAGTAATTACTCCCTTTTCTAGAGATTTAGTGCAGATCTCCAGCCCTGAAACAGCTTCGATGTTTTAAGGGCTCGTCCTGTTTCCTGCTCCATCCTTCCTGCCTTCCCTTTGGCCACACAGGCCAGATTCCTGGTATCTACCAACATCAGCTTCTGATGGAGACCCTGAGGAAGGAGCTGGATCACAGTGCTCAGCCATCCAGGGGAGCTTAAACAGCGGTTTGAGTGTGGGGCTGAGGGACACTAATTCCTCCGACAGGTGGGCCAGTGCCCACTCATCCATCCACACCCTCCTGTAGAGGCCATCTGCGCTCAAGCCCTGTGGTCCTTGGCCTGGAGCAGGCTTCAAGCCCTAGGTTAATCCCATCCTCCAGGAACAGGCTTCAGACAGAGAGCAGTGGTACATGGTCATGTAACTGCAGAGTAAGAACACAACTGAAGAATGTTCTTCTACCTCCTAGTGGGTCTCCCTCGGGTGAGCTTCAGGTCCATACCACAGTCACCTGTGCCTTAGCATGTCCTTTGTTATTTTTCCTTCTTCCAAGCCCTCAGTCTCCCCACACCATTATGTCCGTCTTGGGATCAACTCTCAGATAAGAACTGTATGTATGAGTCTGCGTTCTGTTGCAGTAACAAAATGTCCGATAGCATCGACTTATAAGGAGGAAAGGTTAGTTTAGGGCCACAGTTTCAGAAGTGTCTGTCCATGGTCACCTGACATGCCTGTGGCAAGGTAGATCATCATGGCAGAAGCACATGGTGAAGGAGGCTGTCTACCTCAGGATGGCTTGGAGGAAGAGAGACAAAGAGGCGAAGGGATGATGTCAGGGTCCCCAATAACCTCGTCAAGGGCACCTCTCTATATGACCTACACCAACTAGGTTCTACATCCGAATGCTCTCACCATCTCCCAAGAGTGTCACCAGCTGAGGACCAGGTCTCCAGCACAGGAGTCTTTGGGGAATTTTCATGATCCACACCACTTGTCTCCTGATCTGCCTTTAGCAAACTCCATACCTGATATGCTTCCCTGCAGCCTGGCCTGTGCGGTTGTGGGTGTGGGCGCTTACTTGATCGAAAGTGGCCTTCTGTGATGGTTGCCAGGGTTCCTTGTGCCATTGACTGTAGCATTCTTGAGAGGTGGCAACCGTTCTCCTCAGGCACCTGAGCTCCTCTGTCACCCACTTTTCTCCTTCTGGGTGCATATGTGAGAGTACCTGTGCAGGTGAGACCAGATGACCTCATAGTTTAGCATTGATGTGGGATTTGGGGTTCTAGAGTGAGAAGCACCCCTCCTGGCTCAGAAGCAGGGAGGTCAGGGATCAAAATGGCTGATGGCTGAAGTTGGGTGGAGACAGAACACCTGGCCCAGCATCATCAAGGAATGCCATATTTATTGTCATGGAAAGGAAACCAGATGGTTACCAAGTCCATGGCCAGAGGTCAGCTGAGACCCACCCTGTTCTTGGCCAACAAACCAAAGTCAGCTCATGAAAGCAGTGTTCAAAGTCTGAAGTGCCAGACTTTGCACTTGACATCGGCCAGACGCCACTGTTTACACTCTGTGAGGACAGAGGCAAGACTGGGGCAAGAGAGTCAGTTTTTCCAGGCAGCTAGAGCTGTGCCTGGGCCACAGACTCAACCATCCAGGATGTCTTTGACAAGGCCCAGTGGAGCCTGGAGGCACAGACAGAGACTTCACACAGCTCCTCAGACCCCGGGCATTATAGCTGTACATTGTGACAGCCTGTCTTTTCTGAGAGAAGAAGTAGCATGCATTAAGCACTAGTTGTTTATCCAACAGTATTATTTCACATTATCCACTCAAGGCTTAGGGTAACCCACTGAGGAGATATCCTTTTCAGAGGACAAAACAGAGACAGAGGTCTCAACTGATTTGTGCCCTGCCACGTAGCTTCTTCATTGCAGAGGCAGAATTTGAACTCATGTGACCCGAGTCCAGAGTTGGTTCCACCTTCTGGTCTACTGCCCTTGAAGTTGACAGCTCAACTCGGCTCAGGAACGTGACCTTAGGAAGCAGTGCCCACTCGCTCACTGTACTCCACACAGAATTTGGTTTTCACTGGCTCAGCAAGATGGTAAATTTTTGTGTCATCTTACTGGGTCATTGGGTGACTTTGGTCAAACAGTGGCCCGGATGAGTCTGTGTGAGCTCGATTCCTGATGGTGAATCTATTTTAGCACATGTATGCAGACACATACATGCATATGTGTGTGCATATGTGAGTGTGTGAGCACACACTTACACACACACACACACTTAGAGAGAGAGAGAGAGGGAGAGAGAGAGAGAGAGAGAGAGAGAGAGAGGGAGGAGAGAGAATAGTTGACCTAGCCTAGGGTCTATGTCACCTCTGAAAACAACACTGTCTATTTGGGGCTATCTCTAGCCATCCCCAGCCATCCCCAGCCATCCCCAGCCATCCCCAGCCATCCCCAGCCATCCCCAGCCATCCCCAGCCATCCCCAGCCATCCCCAGCCATCCCCAGCCCCGAATGCCTGTGCTTCACTTTGTCTGGCTGCCTTACTTGTAACCTTCTAGATTTTGGTCTCTAGCTGACCACACAGAGACAGGCAAGTAGGGATCCTGGGTCCAGTTTCCTGGTGTCTGCAAGCTTGCAGTGGCCAAGCTTTATGTGTGATCCACACCCCTACTCCATGGAGGTGGTGGCAGGCCCATCCTCTCTGGATAGACCCCATGTCTTATATTGTGGTTCTTGTCATGAAGCCAAGTCTTTGCAGAGACACTACAATCACCCAATTTGGGGCACTGCTTAAACTAGCTAGACTCAGTTTCCATAGCTGTATTTAGAACCTGGCTGAAGTAATGAACTGTAAACCAGAAACTCAGTGGCTTCCCTGGGTTATCTCCCTAAGGCCCACAGGCCTTAGCAAAGGTAACGTTATAGACAGAGAAACAGTGAGGCTCAGAGAGGTGGAGTCATTTTGCCCAGATCCCAGAGCTCTAGCTGGAGCTCAGATTCAAAAATGACATATTTCCAGGTACCACAGTCCCTCGTTCTGCTTATATTCCTTCCCAGCTGCCTTAATTATATCCACAAGTAAGGGAGAAAGAGAAACCCTCACTCTGTAGGTCCAGGCCCAAGAGCCAAATTGGTTCAGTGCTGGATTCTCTCCTCCAAGTCTTCAATGAGGTGGCGTCGGCTCTTTAACTCCAGCTGCGATGGGAACGCAGCCCTAATATATATTCACAAGCTGGAGATGAAAAGCTACACAATACCCAGCCATTAATCCTAACTCAGGCTACAAGCTGCGCGCAATGATCTGCCTAGCACGCAGTGATCTGCCTAGTGCGCAGGCGCATTAGTGCTGGGGAGCTGGGAGTGCCCCCCAAGCCACGACCCCTCAGGTCCCGCTGCCACGCTTCTCTACCCACCCTCACACTCTAATGGCCACATCAATATTTTGTAGTTGCTTCAGCGCTGGTGACAGATAAATGAATGAGTTGGCCCTGAGCTATAGGAAGCACACCCCTAGAACGAACAGAACTTAAAGGGATTTAAGCAAACAGCCCCAGCTGAGCCTCGCTTCTCACACCCTGTGTGGGTGCACCACAAGCTGCTTTCTTGGCGAGGGAACGAGAGGTGGTCATTTTTCTGGCATTGATCCGTGGGTTTTTCATTTGCTGGGAGTGGCCCCAAGCCAGGAGTGTGCAAGATGAATCTGGAAGGCCTTCTCCTGACACTGTCGGGAGGGACAGGAGAGAGCTGATCTGCGGAGGTAGGCGAGTCGCACAGCCCTAGGAAAGAGTAACTGGGCATGAGACTAGTGTGTTGGTTTTACAGATCGCTGCAGGGCAGGCCAGGCAAGGAGAAGTTGGAAGTGTGTAGCAGGCCCCACGTGGCTTGGGATGAAGCTGAGGGCTGTGGTTAGCTCAAGTAGGCGTGCTTGATATGACAGGCATGGGTTTCCAGACCCTGCTGGACCCCTGCCTCAACTTCTCTGTCTCATTCTTGATCAGTAATCCTCACCTACTATCCCCTTTCTCCTGACCTCTGACCCTCCTTGCTAACACCAGCCAAACTTAGCTATTGCCTCTCAGTGACAGGACACTACCCAGAGGATGCCTCATTCTCTTGGGCAACAAAAGTCTGTTCTCAGGACTCAGCTGAGGAATGCTTTGTGTCCCCCCCCCCCCCCACTTCCTGGCTGCCGAGAAAGGCAGAGAGAGCTTCAAATGGGGTCTGTGTGGGCTTTCGGCCTCGATGACTTGGCAGAGGTCAATCCAGGGAAGATTATAAACTCATCGTCTCAGTATATCACAGAGTCACAAGGAGAGCTCCCCCACAGATAACCATGCCAAGCTTTGAGGTGGCGTTTCATTCCAGTGGAGGGTTGGGTGTCTTGATGGCTCTGAAGATCCCTAGGTGAGTCTCGGCTAGGATGATTGCCTGAAGAAGCTAGGCTGCTTTGCTTTAAAGAAGACATGGGGGCTTAGGACAAGGTGCGGAGATATGACAGAAGGGAGACACGGAGTGACCAATGAGCATCAGTATTCTTGGGCTGGCTGAGGACTGCTGACCAGGAAGTTACAACATCCCTCCAAAACTTAAAGGCATGGGGGTGGGGGCTGGGAGGAAATCCTGCACTTCATTTTCCAGGAATGGTGAAGGGGTTTGACTGTCATGTGGCCCAGGACACAGACTGAGGTCTCTCCAACAGGCCCAAGCATGGCAGACATGGCACCGACAGGTTTTGCCCTCCCCCCTTTCCCTCTCCCTTACTAAAAACTGTGAGATTACATTCCTAGAGATAGCCCTCAAGGTCCATTCCCTCATGTGGCCACTGACTCATTCCTGGGACAAATCGCCAAGATCCAACAGTGAAAATTCATTATTTGGTTAACATGTCCAAACAGGGTTTACCAGCTCACCCTAGCACAGACTCCCCCCTTTTCTCCTTAAAAACTCACTCCCTTAAAACCTAAAAACAAAAAGCAAAAACAAAACAACAAAACACCTGCTGCTGTTGCTGTTTGTCTGTCCCTGTCTGTCGATCTGTCTGCCTTTGCAGCCTCCTCCGCTGCTTACCCCTCTGAGGTAATGACCAGAGGGGGGGCAGCTATCCCTGACAATGGTAGGATGGTGGACATGCTATCAATCTAGAAATAAGATCAGGCCCCGATGGAAGCAGAATTCCAGGGCTGCAGGGGCCCATGGCAACAACCTCTGGTCTCCCTTGGGTATGAAAGAGCCACAGGCCACTTTTTCTACATTCTAAGAAACAAGGAGGGGCATCTCTCATCTGGCTGCCACACCCATCTGACTCCTAGTGGGCTTCTAGATGTTTACTGACTCCTCTTTCTACCCCGAAACTCAGGACAAAGGTTCCAGACCCAGGGATGAAGACCCTCTAGATTCACTATGCTCCTGATGCAGACCAGGAGGAGCTGGCTTAGGGCTGAGCCTCAGGGTCACATCCTCTGGGTACCAGTTGTCTAGAGTTCACAGTTTCCAGGGCGTCCATCAACTCAGAGCCCCCCATAGCAGCCATCTACCAAGTGGGACTTCAGAGGCGAAGCCTATTAGGACTCCTGCTTAGATATAGATGGTAGCAATACCAAACATGCGGCCACCACCGCTGCCAGATTAAGATGCAATGGGCCACTAGCTACACTAGTGGAAAATTCAACGGAAAGCTGGACTCTGGGCTGCAGAGAGGCTGCCCTAGGGACCTAGGCATGTGGTCCAGTCCCTTCCACTCTACCCACGCAAGGTTCTGAAGTTGTCTCCCACTCACACTTGACTGAAGTTTTTCTGCAAATGTCGGTGCTCTGGAGCCAGAGGCTTGGGTATAAATTCTTCCATGCACTCCCTGGATCACCCTGAGTGGTTTATATGCTCTTTTTACATCCTTCCCCCCTCCCCCAAGCCAGAAAACAAGAACCTCGACCTGTGGAGAGAAATACAAGGATTCATTGGCGAATCGCACTGGCAGTGATAACCAGGCTTGGAGTCCGCCCCACCCGGCCACTGCTTCAGGGGCATCTCCATCAATCTCTGAGAGCCACTGCTGCCTCAGCTCTAGACTGAGGAGGGAGTCTTCATCTTTGTGTCCTTCTGAAATACTGCGAGCACGGGCTGGGCCCTCAGCGTCTCCCTCCTAGATCCTGGCAGCCTTGGGACCTCAGAAAGATCTGGGCAGAAAAGCTTCCAGCTGATTCCGGGAGAAGGCAAAGGAAGTCAGCTAGCCACCATTCACCATCTGGGAAGGCATCACCGCTGTGGAGAAGCCCTGGGGTTCTCACCTCACAGTCCGGCCCCCAGGCAGGAGAAGGACGCTTCATCTTACCCTCCACGCAAGTATGTGTCTTTTATGTCTCACCTTGATTTTTTTTTTTTTTTTTTGGCTTTTCGAGGCAGGGTTTCTCTGTGTAGCCCTGGCTGTCCTGGAACTCACTCTGTAGACCAGGCTGGCCTCAAACTCAAAGATCCGCCTGCCTCTGCCTCCCAAGTGCTGGGATTAAAGGCATGCGCCACCACTGCCCGGTGTCTCACCTTGATTTTGACTAATTTCTTAACTCTGTCAGGATTCCGGTTGCCAATAACAGAGACTCACATTAAGGGGATGTTCTGGAAGGATATTGGAGCACAAGGTACTTATGGGGGGGATGGGAAACAGGTGGCAAGTTGAAAGCAAGTGGTTTCTGGGAGCTGGGCATCATAATCTGTCTGGTCATGGCACTTCCAGCACCACAGTTTCGGGACCATTGCCTCCACAGGCCACTGAAACCAAAGACTAACCGGCACCACGGCTTCTCAATTTACACACACTAAAACCAAAACCAGAATGTACGATTGGTCAATCCTGGTCACCTGACTAGACTCTGACTATTAGGATTGGCTGTTGGGACTGGATAGGCTGGGTCACATGGCCGCACCAGGCTGCGGAATGAGAGGAGTATTCATGCGTTGGACTGGCAGTGGGTTCAAGGCTGTCACTCACAACCCCGTCCACAAGGCAAAGTCGGATGTCTGTCCTTGAAGCTCCTCCCTCTAACCCCTGCCCAGTTTATCTGCGGGGCAGGCTGGGCTGGCACCCTATTAGCAACTCACCCACGTCCTCCACTTAGGGCAGATGAATTGGAAACCTCCCTTGGGGGAGGAAGGATGGCAGGGATGGGCTCTATTACAAAGCAATATTCTGAAGGGGAAGAGGGCCATTTGGACAGGAAGATGGAGCCAGGGAATTTGGCTTGTCTCCCTGCGTCGGGGGCAGGATTGATTTCATTCATAAATACTCTCGTTGATCTTGAGCTCCAAAGCAGGCTGCAAAGGCTGCTAATGAGTCCCCTTGACCTTCCCTGCACCCCTCCCACACCCCGCCCTGGTCTTTCCTACTTCCCAACTTTAGCTATTTAAGGGATGGGGTAACCGGAGAATAAAGGCCAAGCAAAGTCTTTGAACTTGGTGGGAACCTCAGCAACCCCGGGCCTGAGCCAGCCCCTTAGCCTTGCCCTTCCTTCCATCTTCCTCAGTTCCCACCCCCTTTTTATTTAAGATGGGATCTCATGAGCCCAGACGGATCTCAAACACACTATGTATCACAAATGACCTTTAACATTTGACCTTCCTGCCCCAGTCTTCCGAATACTGGGATTACAGCACACAACGCAAAGCGTGGCTGAAATGCCCTTCCAATCAGCTTTCCCACCGGAGTCTTCTCCTTCAGATGATCTTCTCCATAGCACCACCGACTGCGGGCCAGACCTTCCGCACAGGCCACCGTAGCCCAATGACAATCACGCACCCCTAGCTTTGTGCCTTTTGTAGTAAGTAGCCTTGAGCTCTGAGCACCTTCCACACATATAAACTTTACCTCCTCCCAGCCCCAGCCCCAGCCCCAGCCCATCTCAGCCACCTTGTCCTCGCTGACAGATGAGGGTAATTGGTACCCGTTCTCCAAGGACCCTCTCCATGTGGATCTGTAGACAATGGATTTCAAATTGATTTAAAGCCGGTGTCAGGCTGGCTTAAAGAAAAATCTCCACAGAAATTAGTCAGTTTAACATTTGGGAGCTACTTAGCAAAAATCTCCACTGGGTGATCAGGGAGAAAGAGCCCTTTCCTCCTCCCCCATGAAGGCAGAGGGAAAGCTGAGGTGCTAACATACCTTCCCCAATTTGAAGGACTGAAATAGGCATCGCCCAAGGACACCAGGGGACCACGGCCACTGCCCTTCCAGTCTGTCTCTGCCAAGGGGGCAAGATTGGCTTAACTGATAGCTAGCTCACTTGTTGACTCAAGTGTCATGCATCAGGCCAGTGTGGGCTGGCCCTGATCATCTGCTGCCCGGATGGTCTCACCAGATTGTCTCACGTGATGGTCCAGGCTACAGTTCAACCTCATCCAACCTCCTCTGCTCAGGCACTGGGACGATCTGCCCCCAGCAGGAAGCCAAACAGGTTGCTCTCCCAAAGTAGGCAGCACTGTGTTGCCTCCATGACCCACAGGCTACAGACTGTCACTCTGTAGCGAGGTGATGGAGAAGTTTTGCTCTCTGGAATTGCTGGGGTCTCTAGCTCATCTCTCACACTCCCTAGCTCTCGGGATAATGTACACAGAGGCTCACAGTCTCTCACACTGTTCCCTCGAGATGGAACACCCCACACCCCACACCCCACACACACTTCAAGCATACTGGCAAAGCTGCTTTTCTCCTGAAACATTCATTGCAGGCTATCGCCCCTTGCACAGGACAGAAGGGAGATCACTCTCCTCCCGTGCATCTGGTTCATACACTCTCCGTGGCTGCATGGAAGGTTCCTTGTCAGCCAAGGCAGATAGGAGCAAAGCCCAACTGAAATACACCTTTAAAGTCACAGCTCCGGGGACCTACATCCCCTGCCCCGGAACAGCTCTTCTGGAGCCCATCCGTGGATTAATCGATCCTTGAGGTCAAACACCCTCGGAATACACTTACCTCTCAATAGCGCCACCAACTGGTAGTAGTGTTGGCAGGACACCGCCAATCCAAACTGTCACACCTAGGATTCCACTGGAGACTATGGTAGGTTAACTCCCTAAAGGTAGGCTCAAGTTCCTGTGACTTGTGATTATGTGGCTCAAACCTGGAACCTATGGAAAAAGATATTTTTGATGTAACTAAGAACGGCGAAGTGAGCTTAGTCTAGAGCACTGGGATGTAGCCATAAAGAAAGATGAGGGAGGCTGGGGCTCTAACATGCCAGGGGAACAGAGGCCCTGTGACCCTGGGCAGAGAGGAGAGGCACAGCTGCTGTAAACTGGTGTAAGCAAGGATGAGTTCCCTCTGAAGCCTCCAAAGGGAGGGGGACCCTGATCGCACCTCTAGTCCAGACTTCCAGCTTTCAGACCCGTGAAAGAATAACGACCCCCATTGCTTCAAGCCACCAAACTTCTGAAAATGTGTTATAGCCACCACTGGCCACTAATACAGAAAGTCCCGGGAGAAGGATGAAGCTTGCAGGTCTCTGGCCAAAGTCCAGCAAGGAGAAATCAGGCTGCCTTGAAAATCTCCCCCTGGACGGGTGTCTTACAAGGGACGGAGAGGGATCTGCCTGCCCCCCAAGAGAGGTCTTTTCTTGAGGCAGGAGAAGCTTTTCCTTTTCATCCCTAGGCTCGTTGAGGGACTGATGGAATGAGGATTTTCATGGCAAGGCGCAAGCCACCAGGATTTCAAAGCTGCTTGCTTCTCAGGGTTAAAGTTACTGGGTAGGAAGAACACTCTCTGTGAAAAGCTTTCTGAGGCTAGGGAAGGTGGTGCGTCATTCCCTTTGAGAGATTTCTTTTACATGTTCACCTCTGAAGTAGCTAAATGAACAGAGCTGTCTGTGCGCTCCGCATGCTGGCTGTAACGTGTCCATGAGGTACCTGGGGAGCTTGTTAAAGAGTAGTTCCTGATGCAACCAGCCTAGGCCTGTCCCAGTCTGGGCCTGAGAGCCTGCATTTGTAACAAGCTCCAGGGAGACATCCAGGCTGCTGGCTCACAGGACAGGCAGGCTGTGAAGTCAGTGGTAGGGAAATAGTCTGTTGACGCTGAAGGTCACTCACTCAGTATCCACCAACTCACTGTCACGTCCTCCTGCTAACAAGAGGGAAACTGAGTCAGGGGAGGGAGAGATGTCACCTAAGGTCTCAGAGTTGCAAAAGGGGTATTGGACGGAAATCTAAGCACCACCCTGGGCTTGTTGCGGTGGCCATGACGGGGAAGAGGGAGGCCTTTCCTTTAAAGGTAAGAGCCCTCTCTACCCTTCGGCCTGGCAGTTAAACTGCCCATCCACCTCTACATTTTAAAACACACGTCAGCTGCCAGGCTGATCGATAGGCTTGCTCATCTGTGAGGTTTGAGGCGCTCTCCACAGATGTAATCAGGGCTCTAGAGACATCTTGGCAGCGGGCACGTGGGGAGGGAGCGCAGCAATAATCAAGGAGCAGACGGGGAACTGATAGAGTGTGTAGAAAAATCAGGTTTCTGTGATAACATTCTCCTCCCCCACTCAGCCTCCGCACCCCCTGGCTTCTCCATCAGGACTCCTGGTGCCAACTCCAGCCCTGCCCTTTCCAAAGATGTTTTTCCTGGGAACTCCGTAGGGCCCCTTTATAGAGATATGAAGCTTGGGAGTAGGGAGGGTGGGCTGGGGAGGCATGGGCGGCTGCACTTGGAACCTAATTCCTCTCTCTAGCCAGAACCTGAAGAGGACCGGAAGCCAGGAACTAACAGACTGAACACTGAGCACTGGAAAAGGCATTGGAAGAGCTATCAGCCAGAGCCTCCCGCAGCTGGCAGAGAGGACCTGGGGCTGGTGGCCTGGATACTCCATTCACAGACTCACCCCAACCCCGTGTCTTGCATTATGGTCCCAAGACAGGATCTAGGAAATGGTTGTCACTGAGGGTAGCTTTGTCCCCAAAGAACATTTGGCAATGTCTGAAGACATTTTCTGATTGTCACGACGAGGGTAGGAGGGTTCTCTTGGCACCCCGTGGGTACAGGCTGGGGATGCTCGAAACATCTACATAACATAGAACGGCCTCCACAGCACAGATCGTCTTCCCAAAATGTCAGCAGAGCCCAGCTGAGAAATCCCGCTCCTCAGAGAGCCAATGCTGGCCACGGAGCTGCTTAAACCCACTGGCCTGTCTCTGGATGGGTTTGTCCGGCTCTCTTCCCCACCTGTGTTCAGTTCCCAGGCTAGCTCATTGCATCTGCTCCGGGACATGTAATGTGCATATATGTCTATGTATACATGCACACACTCTAAGTCAAGTGCCGTTAAATGGGCCTGGGCCTTTTATTAGTTCTGGGAAATCTGTATATATGTGGAGGGTGGGGGCGTAGATGGGAGTCTTCTCATCTCCCCCATACCTCCATCCCTCTCCTATGCCCAGCCCTTTCTGATGCCTTCTCTTTGGACCTGGCTTTGTTCTGTAACAAATGTGAATAGAGAGACGACATCTATACCATCTCCCTCTGATTAACAATTGGGCCCTATCCCTCCTGGACCTGAGTGCAGCTCCACAGAGGGCATGCCCCTGCTGTGGGAGATCATCTTCCAGAACAAGGTGGCCAGAACTGTACTTCCCCCATACTGGCTCCAGGTCCAGGTCTCCATACAGTGAGTTACTTGAGAGAATCCATGTCTTCCCATCCGTGTGGGGTCAGCGCATCGGAGGCACTGAGCTCAATGTGCTTAACTAACATCAGGTCTTCTCTGCCATCTCCTGACCATGTTTTTATCTCCATTTGACAAGTGAGAAACTGAGTCTCAGAGAGGTTAACAGTGCACACATGCTGGAGGTCCCACAGCAGGTAAAATGTGTGAGGTCACACAGCAGGTAAAAAAGCAAGATCGGAGGACTTAGCCCCATAGGTGACTGCAAAGACCAGCCTCTCAGGAGTAGGCTCCCTGCTCTGTCTCCTCTATAACTCCTTAAAAGTGGTCCACATACCCACAGCAGCAGTGTGACGGAGGACTTGTTAGACACACAGATCCCAGCGCTGCCCCGAATGTTGAACTGGATATGAGCTTTCCTCTGGGAGATCTCAGGACTCAGGGATGTGCAGACAGATGCTTCTCAGGGTCCCTGCTGGAGGACAGTGGGGCTGGGGTGTGAGCAGGACCCCCAAAGCTGGCCATCTCCTGTGTCTAGTAACTATATCCCAGCATTCTCTCTTTGGTTACTCAAGAACGCTCACTTGTAAACTGGGGCACGGCTCAGTGGGTAGAGTGTTGGTACAAGCTTGAGGACCCAAGTTCAAATCCCCCAGAATCCTACTTAAAAGCCAGGTGCAGTGGCTCATGTCTGTAACCCCAGAGTGGAGGGATAGAACAGACAGGTTGATTCTGAGGGTTCACCGGTCTAGCCAAATTGGCAGGTTCCTGGTTTGGTGTCTCAAATAATAAGGTGGAGATCAGTAAAGAAAGGCATCCAATGTTGTCCTCCATTAACACACAAAGGTTGAGTGCACCTGCACACACGTATGCGCACACTACACACGCACACAAGAATGCTGACTTCTCACTCGGAAATCACCTCATTCCAACTCCCCAGGAAAGGCTGCTCTCCTCCTCCAGGCCACAAGTACAGCTGCTGGTGTCTGATCTGGAGGCGTGCACGCGCATGCACACACACACACACACACACACACACACACACACACACACACACGGCCAGTCTCTAGTCCCTGGTACTCTCCGCTTGCTGAAAACTCCCCAGCGGCCTCGCCTTTCATCCTTATCAGCTTCAGTTTTTGTTTTGCATGAGGTCCCCCCTCTCATCAGAAACACTTTCATCTCCCATTTGAGCTGGGACCTAGGGCTTCTCCAAGACTCCGAGTGTTGTTTCTATTACCAATTAGACTATAAAAGTGCAGCCATTTATCAAAGACGCATATAAAGTGGCACCTGGGCTGCCCGGCAGAGAGGACACTGCTGCAAACCCAGAACATCCTCCAGTGGGTAAGGCACAATACATGGTGGGTAACCCTGTGGAGTCAGGAAGCTAGGAGCACATCCCGATCCTTCTAGATGCTCCAGTTCATGCTGTAAGTGCTATCCACCAGGGACAGAGCCCCAGCTGTCATGCCTTTCTCACCACAAAATCATGAACTAAAATAACCACTCCTCTTTCCTAAGTTGCCTCTGCCAGCGATTTCATCCCAGAAACAGAAATGGAATCAACAGAGAGCATGGATCAGGGCCAGGGTCTAGTTTCTCTAGGACAGGTCGGAAGCAACCAGCAGTGCCTCCTGGTGTCAGCTTGCTCTTCCAACCATGGTGAGGTCTGTAAGGTGGACAGTGATCTTTTGAGCTGCTGATTGATTGTGGAAGTGAATCTGGAGCCTGCTTGGCAGGCCCAGGTCTCCTGCAGGAGATCCTCAGATCTGGACTTGAGAAAGAAGTGCTTGACTTTGGCCATGCAAGCAATATCCAGTTCGGGTTTTCCAAGCACCTTGAGAGATCTGCAAGTGTTTCCTATACAGGTCCAGACTGGGAAATGTTCCCTAAATTGTTCCTGTCTGCAACTACTCAACTGCCACTATGGCATAACAGCCATGAACTCTATGCTTATAAGTGATCACTGTAGATATGGTACAATAAAACTTTATTGTACAAGACTATTGTAAAAACAGGAGGCAGCAAGGCAGAGTGTGGGATCGTGGGCAAGAATTTATAATTTGCTTTGGAGTTAGGCGTCCACTGATGAGCCAGTGGTGGTGTCTCCTTCTGGCTCTGGGCGTCTGAGATCTGGTCCAGAGAACACAGAAGGCCTCATTTCAACAGATTTCTTAAGAATTGCTTCAACTATCTTCCCTCAAGTACCGTGAGGGTCTTGTCAACGATACCCTCACGTCACAGGTGAGGCCTGGCTTTTCGCCACCAGGAATCCACACTGGGTGGTGACATCCAGGTTAGAGCTCCATCTAGGGGACTTCAAAGACTACATAAGTGCTGCCAGCTGGACTGGCTAAGAGGAAAAAAGGTCAAGGGCAGGCAGATCTTGAGAGGACTGCGGGCCTTCCCAGTGGCATGTGCCTAAGGGCCCCTTGGGCCGGCTACAACTTTACCCCTTCATTGATGTTGAGCACTAAGAGCAGCTACCACCTCATTGTGCTGGTTGGATGCCTGGTACCATAGCTTCCTGTTCCCCTCTTTGTGTTCTTCTAGCTCCAGTCTATGCTTCTGGAACTAAAGGCCTCCTTGGTTTGTATCCGTCCTGGAGGGATCCAAATGGGGCTCTGTCCACAGGGGTCCCAGGATAAAGGTCCCAGGGTGCTGATGTCAAGAGTTCACCAACCCTGGGAGCAGACCACCCAGAGCCCAGGTGGCCTTGGTCCCTGTCATTATCACTGAGCAAGCAGGGAGTGCCAGGCTCTGGCGACAGTGGTGCAGAGGGCATCTTTTCCTTTTTCTAAAAAGAATAACATGCAAATCACTTATCTGACTCTAATGTTAAGCACGGAGCCCAGCAGGGGGTCTGGGCTGCAACCTGCCAACACTGACAGGGAGAAAATGGTAACAAGTGCCATCTTGGTGACAGTCACAGCAGCACCAAGCTCCAAAGCAAACAAAGGCCTGAGCCACACACACACACACACACACACACACACACACAAAACACACACACCACACCACATATACACACCACATACACGAACACAAACACACTCACACTACCACACCACATACACACAACACACATACACAACACACACACTATACCACACACACACACACACACCACATACAAACACCATACAGACCACACACACACTACATACATATACACATACCATACATATCACATATATATCACACACACATACACACACACACATACACACACACACATACACCACATATACACATACACCACACATATAAACTCAAACACACAGAGAAACATACACACACACCACCACCACACCACACACATACCACACCACACATACATATACACACAGCACACACACACACATACACAGCACACACACCACATACACACCTCTGCTTTCCCCACACTTCTAGGTCTTCAATCACTAGGCAGCACCAGGCAAGAAGATACAGGGGCTCTTGAGGATCAGCCGTCATTCAGGAGTTTCCCTGGAGTCCCGTCTTTTTACAAAGCCACAGTTTTTTAACTTCTTGAGCATCCAGGGTGTCTGCTTGGCTTAGCCGTGCTCCGTGAAGAAGTGTTGCATGATGCCTGACAGACAGTAAGTGCTCAGCAGCATACATGGTGTGGGGCTGAGGAGGTGGCTCAGAGGGTAAAGTGCCTACCACGCAAGCATAGGGACCTGAGCTCTGAGCCGCAGCACCCGTGTAAAGGCTGGCCATGGTGGTTCACATCTGCAAATCCCTGGGTCTCATTGGCCATCTAGCCTTGGCAAGTCAGAGAGCTTCAGGTTAAGTGCGACTCCCTGTCTCAAAATAAACATAAGGTGGAAGATAACTGAGGAAGATGCTTGACATCAACCTCCGGCCTCAGCTAGACATACTTGGATATGCTCACATGTGCACACATATGTGAGGAACATAGCACAGCAAAATAACCACACAGGACATAGAGCTGAGTAGAGATAGGAGTCTGGAAAGAAAGAGCCCAGCTTTTGGCTCTTCTTCCTGCTGCCTACCCAGTTGGGTACCAAGTTCCATCTGCTTGGCAGCAAGACACCAAAGATGCTCCAAGGAGATGGGCCTACACTCTGTGGGCTAGTGATCCACTTCCCACAAGACAATAAAAAGAACTGATGAATTGAAAGCCTACCCATGGCACTGGTGAGGTTAGCAGCACTTGTTTACAAGCCTGTGTGACTCTAGAATTTTCTGAGGGGACTAAGTACTTCCCTATAGAAGCTTCCCTTGAGCCAGACCAACTCTGGATAGCACCTGGTGGGTACTGGTGGACCCCCAAGCCAGCATGTGGCTAAAGCAGTCCTTGTAGGGAGCCCATGGTCAGAGGACCATGTAGAAGGGCTGGCCAGCAGCAGCAGGTCCAGGCTTTAGGCACAAACTTGCTCACTAGCTTTTGTGTTTGGGTTCTAGGAGTGGTGGGCCTGGCCCGTCCCCTACAGGTTAAGGCTGGTACTTTACAGAGGCCCGTGGTGCAGTTGGCCTACCTCCTTTGACCCTTTGCAGCTGAAGCTGTCTTGGCCTCCATTAAAACCTTTAGTCTGTAGAGGGAGTGGGGCTCCCTGGGGCCCAGTCCTAACTCAATGGCACCTTCCCCACTGACTCTTCACAGCTTTCTCCTCTACTGAAGGCACAACATATGTGTTATCTGAGGCCCTTGGAACACTGCCAGCAAGTTGCAAGCAGACATGAGGCCAGCCTGCTCTAGTCCCTGTAGGTTAATACTCCAGTCTGGTCACTTCTGATAGGAGAAAGGAATGATGTCACAAAACAAGGGACGACCCCAGGGATTCCTGCTCAGCCTGGTCACTGCCCCCTTTTCTGCTCACTTCCTTTTGCTTGTAGGTAAGTGTGCATATATGCAAGTGTGCATGTATGTATGAATGCATGAATCTCTATGTACATAATACATACATGTATGTATGCATGTATGTGTATATATTTGTGCATGCATGCATGTATGCATTGATATATATGTACATGCATGTGTGTATATATGTATGCACGAATCTACATGTACATAATATATGCATGTATCTGTGCATGTATTACATGTGTATATCTTTGTGTACGCATGTGTGTATGCATGCATCTATATAGATGTACATGCATGCATGTAAGTATGTATGCATGAATCTACATGTACATACTGCATATATGTATATGTGTATATATTTGTGCATGCATATGTGTACACATGCATATATGTACACATGCACATATGTATACATGCATCTCTATATATGTGCATGCATACATGTATGTATTAGCACTTAGGATTAAACCCGGGTCCCTATACATGCCAGGAAAATCATTCTACCTCTGTATTGTGTCCCTTCTTTTAACTTTTGTGTGACAGGGTCACACACATGCCAGCATGTGTGTGTGGAGGTCAAAGGACAACTCCCTGGAGTCAGTTCTCTCCTTTCACCATACAGACTCTAAGGGTGGAACCCCAAGTTCTCAGGTTTGATAGCGAGTACCTTTATCCACTGAGCCACCCCTCCAGCCTTCTTTTACTTCTTGTAAACTTTAAGACAATTTCTCACTATGTTTCTCGGCTGGTCTTAAGCTCACCCTGTAGTTCTAGGCCCTGAACATTCGATCCTTTTGCCTCAGCCTTCTAAGAGGCAGGTACCACAAACTCAGCTCTTCTTTCACCTCTGAGCCCACTAATCCTCCAGACAGCAGCAGCTACAAGCTCGGTAAGGAACATGAATTTCTCTAGTCAGAAAAATTTCTATGCAGTGTGCTTCTCCTTTCAAGGGTCTCATTCCAGAATAAGTCATATATATATACATATATATATATTTGTGCATGCATGCATGTATGCATGCATCTCTATATATGTACATGCATGCATGAATCTACATGTACATAACACATGCATACGTGTATATGTATATATTTGTTCATGCATGTATGTATACATGCATGCATCTATATATATATATGCACATGCAAGCATGTATGTATGTATTAGCACTTGGGATTAAACCTGGTGGATGTGAAGGCACACCATCTTGCTCTCCTAGGAAGGTTTCCCTATGCAGAAGCAGGAAGTGTGATCTCCAGGTGGCTGTGGAGAGTGGCCACTAGGCAGCTCTGCATTTACTGGCCAAAGCAGGGTGGGATTAAAAGACGTGTGTGTGTGTGTGTGTGTGTGTGTGTGTGTGTGTGTGTGTGTGTGTGTGTGTGTATGTATGTATGCATGTGTGTGCTCGAATTCAATCCCAGGGGCTTTCCTCAGACCCGTCTATCTTGTTTCTTGAGACAGTTCTCTCACTGGCCTAGGGCTCACGGATGAAGCTCAGCTTGCCAGTGAACTCCAAGTCCACCTGTCTCTGCCTCTGCAGGGCTAGGATCGGTCGCCTGCCTGTCCCATCAGGCCTGACTTATTTTGCATGGCTTCTGGAGGAATACTCGAGTCCTTGTGTGACAAGTAGCTTAATAGCTCTTTGCCCCCCCCCCCAACTTCTTCTTTTATCTAGTTTTATATTCCTTTTAGTACATGACTGGATCACTAGTAAATATCACATACCTGCCTTCCTGGGGGTGAGAGGGTGTATCTGAAGAACCAACGCAGGCCAGTCATCTGCCTCACACAGAGGAATCCCCCTGCGCCCTCCAGTCCTGTCCCAGCAGGAAGCATCCTACCTGCTGTACAGGATTCTCCACCCCACAGCAACCCCTCTCCTGTCTTCTCTGCCTCTGCCTCTCCCCAGCTCAGCTCAGAGTTACCTGAAAGGCTTCTCTTTCCCAGTCTCCCTCGCAAACATCTTCATCTCCTGCTGTTGGCTGTCTGAGCAATTGCTTGCTGCCATAAACCAACAATACAGTTCCATAAATATGTTCTTTAGCCTTCCTATTATTCTTTCACGTTATTTATTTCTGAAACTCCATTATTAAATCTGTAAAGTGTTCGATGATACACTGGCAATGAAAAACACTGTATAAAGGGGGGTTGTTATTATTATTATTACTCTCTGATTAAAACAAGGAAGAAAAATGAGACACATTAAATCAAGCTAGATTCCCTTGCGCCTACAGGGCCCTTTGCTTACAGGTGACAGATGTCACTTCCCACTCCCGGGGACTTTAGGTTACTGCTTTCCTCTCGGTGGGTGCTGTCCCCAGATTCCTTCTCTCTCCCTCAGTGGTAGTGGCTGTCTGTGACACTCTGGAGGATCTAGGATTTGCAGGAGGTTCTGGCGCCAGACGGAGTTTGTTCTGGGCAAAGTGAAAGCGATTCTGTTTGCAATCTTACTTTTCGCCATTTGTCACCAACAGTGACATGAAGAGGTAATAGAAGTGCCTGGGAATCCCGCTCTTTATTTCCACTTGGTAGCATTTCTCTTGCAGGGGGAACATAAATCCAGCTGCTTTTTGTGCAGATTTTGCAAAATTAGTCTCTCTCCCTCTAGCTGGGTGTATGGATGTATACACCGGCTGCAGGGACTGAGGGATGGGTCCACCCTGTGATGAAAGGGAACCTTGGAGCAGAGGCTTTATTCTGGGAGACACGGGGGAAGGAAGGAGGGATGACCCAATGGATAGACACCTGCTTGTCACACTGTGGCTCTGCTCACTGTGGCCCACGGTAGAGAGGCAGGAGGCTGTCTATACCACCTGCCCACATCTCAGCCTTTGGAGCAGCATCAACACCTGGCACTTGTTAGATTGGAGCATTCCCAGGACCTACCCAGACTCACTGGCTCAGAAGATCTGTGCATAGGACACCATCAGCTGTCTTAAGGTCAGGGCTGGTATGACGGCCCCAAGAAGGTAGAAGCAGGAAAACTGAAAGACTAAAGAAGGAATGTGAGACCAGCCTGGGCTATAAGAGACTGTTTCAACATCACACACCACACGCGAGTGTACACACACACACACACACACACACACACCTCAAAAGGCAGGAGGAGAGTGTATTGTGAATCTTGTTCCAGGGCCAGATAAGTACAGCTCAAGTTCATCGCAACTCTGAGTGGGAGAGCCGACCTCACCTACTCTGGGTGCGGCTTCTAGGATTGTACCAGTGTGCAGGGCAGCTGGGCAGGGGCAGAGGAGCTTTTGAAAGTGGGAGCTCTCTGTAACCAGAGCTATGGACCATGGTGAAGGACGGGGACTCGGAGAGATAAAGGATCCAAGGCCACTGGAGGTGAGTATCTGGGGGTTAATTAGAAAGACATAAACAATTGAATCTGACTGGAACTTTTCCCATGTCAGAGTCAAAGGCAGAACTCCTCTCAATGGGCTGAACTTGGGACGGCTGCCTTCATAGGAGCCAAACTGACATCTTGTCATGTTGTCAAATCTTTATGACATCCCACCAAGAGAGAGCACAGCAGAGCATATGATTTGATTATTTTGTGATGGCCTTCAGATAATTTTATATACTATGGGATGTCACAAAATCTAGTGCACTCGTTGGTGACAGGTTGGACTCGGTTGCCACGGAAACCGTGTCAGGAGAGTGGAGAGCCTGGCATTTTTGGACTTCGCCTCTCCCCACCATGCTCGGCCCCTCCACCACAAGTCACCCCACTTTCCTGTCATTACTTTTTAGATGTCTGTTCTGTCCCAGGCCCAGTGATGTCATTTACTCTTCGATGAGGAAAATGAAAAGCGAGCAGAGAGGGCCAGAGACGTGGGCGACTTCTCCGTGGCTGCGTGGCTCCTACTGGATGGAGCAAGGGTTGGAATCCAGGCTTGACGGTTTCAGTGTTTGCGTCACCTCATTAAGCTATAATTGATACCTGAAAACTGTATATATTTACACTATGCGGTAATATGTTTGCTATAGGGTGTATGATTGTGAAGTGGGTTGGTAAAGCCATAGAGGCATCGTGTCAGGCATTTAGATGGTGATTTTCACATCTGCTAAACACGATCATTAACTTTGGTCACTGTGTGTATGTGGCTCTCTAGAACTTACCCATCTTGTCCGCCCGGAACTTCTTAATCTTGAGTGACATCTCCCATCACCCCACCTCCCAAGTCCTGACAATTTCTATTCTGATTTATTTTTCTCTTCCTTTTTCTTTTCTTTCTTTCTTCTCTTCATATTCTTAAGACAGTGTCTTGTGTAGCCTGGGGTGACCTCAAGCTCTCTAAGTAGCCAAGAGAGAGCTTGAACCCCTGATTCTCTCACCTCCACCAATCCAATGCTGTAATTAACAATGTTTGACACCACACCACCCTTATTTTAGTTTCTGCGGCGGATCAAACAGTTGTCAAAACCCACTCCTTTCCGGGACAATATGCCAAATGGTCCCTATGCTCCCCCCTGCCCCCAGGTATATTGTAAAAGTGAGAACTCCTAGCTTTCAAGGACTGAGGCATGAGTTCCCGGCTCTGTTCTCTGCCTCATGAAATGCTGACTAAGGCTAACCAGGGCCAGGGCAGTTCTACTGTCTGGCTTCTTCCAGGGCCACCCTGCTGACAGCTTTCCACATTGTCACCTCTGCCTCTACCCAAAGACACAAGAACCGCTTGAGTGGAGGAAGTGCCTGGAAGTTCTCTTTGCCACTTCCTGCCTGACTGTTAACAGTGACACACAGGATGAGAGAGCCATGATGAATGGAGTCTCTAAATTACCTCAGGATGACACTGCTTGATTAAGCTAAGTACTCTCAGCAGGGGTTGCTCATTTATTTATCTTAGAAGAACTGATTTTCATACCTACACACTTCTTTATCAACTCCAAATGTTCCTCAGCTCAGGCTAGCCCGCATGCATTCCCTCATGGACTCAATGCTGTGGGGTTTCTTTAAATCAACCCTCTGCTTCCACAGGGCTCTGTCCTCTCTGCTGGTGACCAGGTAGTGTCTCTTGACATGTGACATGTCTGTGACCAATGACCAGGTAGTGTCTCTTGGTCACTACGTGTGATGTGTCTGTTGCCTCTCTCCGAAACACATCCTCCCTTGAGTGAGTCAGCCTGAAAAGCGTGAGGAAGTTATTTTAGGGTAACTCCAAGGACCCACTGCCTCTCGTGCTTCCAGGCCTTCACATTCCTTGGCCGGTTTTCCATCCTGTTCCTTCTGTGAGGTGGGACCCAGTAAAGTTAGTGTGGGGATTTGATATGAAATGCGCTCCCCCCCCCCCCCCAAGGCACAGCTGTTGGAGATTTTGTCCACAATGCAGTGTTCAAAGATGGAATGTTGGGAACTGGTTGGACCTGAGAACTGTGACTTTGTCAATGAATTAATCCATACATAGATTTATAACTGGATTGTTGCAAGAATTCCTTCCCCGAGGGAGATGTAACAACATTTCTTAAGGTCCCAATGACAACCAAAGTACAAATTCATTGCAGAACACCCTGGGGAGCCAATGAGATTATTGGGATTAAGGTGAAGGGGTCACTGATGGGCATGCTGGGAGGTCTACATCAAGCATGGACCACAGCTCCCCCAAATCCTTAAAGACGAAGTCCCCTACACGAGTCTTCTTCAACCGGTAAACTCTTGCTCCCTCATGAGGCCACATGCATTTAGAACACACAACTGATGGGGAGGGATGGCTGAGGGCTTAATGGCCCTCCCCAACCCATCCTTCTAGGAGACAAAATCAACGGTCTGGGTCCTCAGACTCTCACAAGTAGGCAGGCACAGCAGATCTCAGAAAGATAGTGGCAGTCAGCTTAGCGGCTGGATCTTTAGGGAGGTGAGTAGTTGAACTCTAGGATTTGGAGCCTGACAGGAAGAAGCAGGTCTTGGGCTGTTGTCTTTGCCTTGCGTTCTTCCTCTTCCTGCTCTTTGCTTCCTGCCTTCCATGACCTGAGCCGCTTTCCTTCGAAGCGCTCTTCTGCTACATTGTTCCAACTTCTTCTAGGGTACACAGCAAAGACAATGGTGGATGGGTAGATTGCAACTTCTCAAATCTTGCTTCAAAGCCTTCCTCCTTTGGGTTAGTTACTTTTTGTTGATATCAGCGAACACCTGACAGAAACGACTTAGGAAGGGAGATCTGTTCTGTCTGGCAGTATCAGAGGGTCCAGGCCATAGTTCATTGGTCCCGTGTGCTTGGGAAGGATCTCATAGCAGTAAGGATGTGGGAGAGGGGCAGCCAGGAAGCCCAGAATGAGACAGGAAGTTGTCAGAGATAACATGCACCCAAGTTTCTACCCCCAAAGACCTATCTGTCTTCAGCTTGGTCCTCACCTCCTCAGTTTCTAAAACCTTCCAGAACAGGGCCATCATCTGGGACCAAGAATTCATATCATGAGTCATAGGGTGACATTACATACATTCCAAAAGTGCTGGAAAACTGACACAACCAAGAAAGGACCATTTAGAGTTACTCCTGGAAGCCTGGCCTCAAGTCAGGGTGACATTTCTTAGAAGGAACCAGTTTCCAGGTGAGTAGCAGTCATAGTCTCACCCCTCATCCCAAGGATGAAATAGACAGGTTTCATGGTCGGGGCAACAGGGATAGCCTGGAGGAGCATGCAAAATTCTTGAACTACATTTTCTGTCTCATCATGAAGACAAGGACTTCCCTCTACTCTGTCAGTGTCTCCTTATCTTTGTTGGGGTCACAGGCTCTCACAGGTCACACAATCTCATTCCACAAATGATCGAAGTTACTTCCTCGGAGTCGCCAGGTCCTTCAGACCAGATCTGGGATTTCAGCTCAGGGCAGTGGAGTTTGCCCGTTGAGAAAATGTGTCCACACCAACCATGGCCAAGAGGCAGAGATTCCCCCTGCCCTAAAGGAGACTCTACTGTGGCTTTGGTCACTGAATCGTGACTGCAGGCAAGCATTCATTCAGCCAGTCAGTAATCTTCACCCAACTATGTATGCCAGAAATGAGGAGGAGAGCTAATGCCACAGGAGGGTTAGCTGGTTAAAAGATCAGCTTCATGCCTATGGTCAAGGATGCTTCCATGTTTTCACCAGAGGGAGATATGGACAGATGGATAGATAGATGGGCAGCTGGACAGATAGATGGATAGATGGATGGATGGATGGATGGATGGATGGATGGATGGATGGATGGATGATTGGCAATAGAGAAACAACTGGAGGCACATGATCCAATAAAGTCAGGGATGGGGCTGCTTGCTGGACCCCTGGCACCCTGAGGTTTGTACCTTCAATGACAGCAGTGACTCTGATGTCTGCCCTGCCACCCTTTTGAATCTACACTCAACTTTCGGCCCAGGCACTTGGTTTTCTCACCAAGTGAGGGCCGAGTCCCTCCCGATCAAGGCACCCCACCCTGGGGAGCCCACTGAAATCTGTCACCCAACCCACCTGGCACTTCTTCAGTGCTACTTCAGGTTCACAAAGGGGGCCATTTATTTCCTCCTTGGAAACGTCTAGGTTGTCGGAGTTAACGGTGACTTATGAGACTAGAGGACCCTCAGTTATTCTCTGGCCATATTTCAACTTGGGAAGTTTCCTCATGGCGGCTCTGCTATTTCTCAGTCCCTGTCTGCTCCTCTGCTCTGCCAAGAGGTAAAGGGTGCTAGTGATGAGAGCTAAGGAAGGAGGCCCATCCAGATTCATGCCACAAGCCCATCTTTCCATGGTCACCTGAGACTATAACGGTCAACCGTATGCGGAGTGTGCCTAGCCTCTATGGGACCTTGTCATCTCTAGTGAGCAGTTGTTTGCTGTTGTTCTTGGTTAGAACTGTCTTTCTTCAAAGGGGCTCCTTTGGGGCAAGAGCATCAGACAAGGACAAGTCACTGCCAGGGAGGTCTGTATCAAAGGCTGGTCCCTTTGCCTCGAGTCTGCCGACTGCAGCCCACCTTTCATCCCTTGCAGCCTTCACCCCCACTGACTTCTTCTCCATCTTCTTAGATTCCTCACTTATTAATGCCAACCTGGGAGACAAAAAAAAAAAAAAAAAAAAAAAAGCCAAGTGGCTTCTAACCCCTGTAAGAGGCAGATACATAATGACGGAGCGACGTGGCGTAGCGGTAACAAATTGTCCGTATTATAGCACTTTACATCTTGATATCCATTCTCCTCAACGGGCTTATCTGTAAACTGACTGAATTCACACTGGGATGCTAAGAAAATAGCTGTCATATAATAGATGGGGTCTCCCGGAAAATGAACATTTACAAATGGCTGTAGCATTTACTTAAAATGTCATGCCAATTGCTCGCTGTTGTCTTTATGCAATGAGATTGATTTTACTGCTCCTTGGAGTCCTTAGCCTTGATGGGTAGTTTTTAATGCAGCAGGGAGATGCTTTTTCTGTTTAATCTATAAATATAGCATGCAAAAGCATGGGCTCTTTAAAGTACAGTGAGAGTCCCATCCCAACCTCTTTTTCCCTAGGATCGTCCTCCCTTCTGCCTCCCTGGAGAACTTAGACCTGGGCAGTGTCTGAGTGGATCCTATTCATGTATTCAAATGCATGCAGATGTATGCATTTTGTTTAACAAGTTAATTCATTTGCCAGGCCAAGCAGTTAGGGGTTTCACAGTGTAATTCCCACTCTCGCTTCTCCCTTCCACACCAAATTATGGCCTGGGGTTTGACTTACAGAGTTTGTGGAGCTGGAAGCTAATGGGAGATAGGAGGTATAGATGCTCACTTCTTGAAACAGACTGCTGCGGGGTTTCCCCAAGATGAGACCAAGGGCTCTCTCTGCCCAGCTTCTGAGAATCCCAAAAGCCCAGGGCAGCCAGCTTACCTGAGAGACATTTCTTAGAAAATGTACCTCTTCTGATACGCCAGAACATGCCTGGGCTTTCCTTCCTTGTTTGCTGAAAACCCAGTTGCTACTGTCCTTCGGCTGGCAGCTGCAAATGGTGGCATAGTACCCCCCTACCGCTGACCCCAGTGCTCCATGCTCCTCTTCAGAGTGCTGCATCTTCTCAGTAAGGGGAATAAAGGGCAGAGGGAGAGTGGAGAGATAGAGGAACTTCCTAATTGGACCAGGAGAGATTAGAGAATCTGCCAAACGGTACCAGGAGAACTTCAGTTGAGTCTCCCTTCCAGCTGCCCCAGAGAGGGTTCCTGGATGAATGGATGATGGGTTGGCTGCATGGCTAACAAGAGAGAAGCAGCTGGAAGCACATGATGCCATAGAGTCTGGGAGGGGTGCATGCTATGTCCCTGGTGTCCCGAGTGCCCTAATGACATCAGTGAAGTTGCTGTTTGAAGTCCCTTGACTTTACAAGATGCACTCAATCCAGACCCTGATGTCATCTTTTCTGTTTCTAGAACCCTGGCTGGCCCTGCAGTGAGCAGGGCCTCCATCCATCACACTTACATAGATGGTGGTGAGGTCTAACCTGTCTTCTCACGGGGACATTTCCCACTCCTAGCTGCTTAGCATCATTCATGGTCCTAATAACTCCAGTAGGCGTCCGTCCTGTAGGAGGACTTGCTCCCACCACTAAGCTGTCAGGGCTTGGGATGTGTTGCCCTTAGCCTGACTCATTTGTTCATCACGAATTTATTGAGCACACACCGTGAGCCTGGGAAAGAAGAGAAGCAGAAGACCTGGTCACTGCTCTCAAGAGCATCTACGTTCAGGTGGCACATGGAGATATGTCTCTTGTACCTGGGACTATTGAGTCCCTCCTCCTCTCCAGCCATTAACTGGGGGCTGCTTTACTTGGCTTCAGAGCAGCAACTGCGGGAGGGTGGGAACTGAAATCTGAGGGGGTGAAAAGGTCTGGCCAGGTGAGGATCAAAGAAACATACACAGTATGTCCTGAGAACTGGATCAGAGGGCCAGATGCTTTGGCAGAGAGCCTAAGATTTGTTTCCTTTATAAATTATTAATATTTGTAGAGATTTATTTTATTATTATGTGTGTGTGCAGGTGCTTACATGTGTGTGCCTGGGTGTCTGTGTGTGCATGAGTGTGGGTGCATGTGGCTGCTCGTAGATTCTCATAGAAGGACCTGGATTCCTTTCAGCTGGAGTGACAGGTGTCTGTGTACCACCTCACGTGGGTGCTGGGATCTGAGCACTGCTCCTTCTAATTAAGTGGCAAGTACTCTTAACTTCTGAGCCAGCTCTCCAGTCCCAACTTTCTTTGACAAACCTGTCTTTGGGATTCTTCTGTGAAAAATTTCAAGGTGAGGAATCTGAAGCAATGCGTAGGCCAGATGTGCTGGCTCTGGGGATCCCAGGTCCTCTTGAAAGCTAGGCATCAACGAACCAGTCCTTCCCCTGGAAAATGATCGCCTCTTGGATGTATTAGAGACAGCTGTTGTTATCAATGCTGGTCTAAAAAGAAATGATTAGACAGAATCGGAATAATGATTTAGATTGATTACCCTCAGATAACCCTCAGTGGAGACACAAAAATAGTACAGAAAACCGATGTGTTCAGAACATCGTTAATTACTTAGATCTGGGACCCAGCATGTCATTAGCATTCTATAAGTGGCAGGAGGAAAGAGAGACTCCTTTGCCCGTGGAGTCTCAGGCCACCGCCCTGCTCTTCACACCACAGGCTGAACCCCTTATGGTCAAAGTCTGAGCATCCTTTGAAAATCGGGACAACCAATACAACCTACACCAGAGAGAGGCCGAATGTCTCACGTTGGCCTGTCTGCTCTTCCGTGTGAGGGGAAAGTTGAGGCTGGGTCTGACGTTAGAAAACTGATATCAAAATAAAACCTTGAAGGCAGAACTGCAGCCCTTTTAGGTTGATGGAGCCTCGAAACCCAATTGTCTCTTCTGAGAAAAGTCGCCCAGGCACTTCCGTGAAAAGTCGGCTCCCACCCCCTGTGCTTGGAGACCCCGTTACCCTGGTAACTACTGTCGGGTGGGCGGGGAGACTGCACTCTGGCCAGAGGCATGTGGGTGAGCCAGAGATGCAAGGTGCAAGCAGGACATTGAGGACTCCATGTGGATGCTGACCGTTTTACCATGACTGGATAACAAGTCAGGACTCCAAACAAGACTTCCTATAGGGCCATTTCACAGTGTCAGTGGGTCAGGAATTCTGATTGGCTACAGTGGGACCACATCTCTGTCCTCTGATATCCAGGGCTTTGGCTGAGAAGACTAGAAGGCTGTAGTTGATTCTACAGTTCAAGGCTGGAATCATCTAGGGGCATTTTCTCACTCCTGTTTGATGATGACTACCTGTTATCAACAGACACACCAGTAGGCCCTCAGCTGGAAGGCCTACAGGAGTGGTCTGAGTGTGTTGCTTTGAATTTCCAAACAGCAAGGTTGCTGTGTTCTAAGAGCAAATATCTCGGGGGGGGGCGGTTCTTGGAGATATGAGAATTGTCTTAGGAAAATCCAATCTGCCTACGCTTCGTGTAAGCAATCTGTTTGACTTTATTTAGTTAGAAAAATATTACAGCCAGCCAAGTTGCCCAGGTCTTGGTAGGGTACTTTTTGTCTAGTAGGTAGGATCTCTAGCTTCACCTTTAACCAGGCACAGTGCAGCACACCTGTAATCCCAGCCTAGGAGAGCAGAGGCAGGATGATCAGAATGGATTAGAATAGTCAAGGTCAACTCCAGCTGCATAGTGAATCTGAGGCCATCCTAGACTACAGGAGACCCTATCTCAAAATAAAATTAGACACACACACAGACAGAGAGAGAGAGACAGAGAGAGAGAGACAGAGAGAGAGAGACAGAGAGAGAGACAAAGAGAGAGACAGAGAGAGAGACAGAGAGAGAGACAGAGAGAGAGACAGAGAGAGAGAGACAGAGAAACAAGAGGGGGTCAGGTCCTGTGCTGTGTCAGGCTCTCTCCCAGGTGCTCCCCTAGAATGTAAAGGAAAGCACACAGCAGCTGAGGGGGTATCCTTGAGAAATTGACAAGTTGGAGCAGGCCTCAGGGAGCCCCTGACCACCCACCACTCTGTGAACACATCTGTGAATTCTCACTCTGACTCACAGCAGGGCAAGTTGTGGGCCTCCTGGCATTGCTGTAACAACATGGAGTCTCTAAGCAGCCCCTGAGTCCACAGCCTCTGGAGAACAGGGTCACTGGCTCTTGTGGGCCCTTCCAGCTGAGCACAACCTGAACGTGGGGATCACAGTCCCTTCCCACATCCCAGCAGGACCAGGTCTGCCTCAGCCCTCTGCCTCCATGTACACACAAGCTGTCCTAAGACCCGTCCTGGCTCCAAGCCATTCCCACCAAGCCCGTTCTGCAGTCGGACTGGCTTCTCCTCTATGTCTGAAAGATTCTTAATCTGCCATTTCTTCCCATAGTCATTTGCAACAATCCCCAGTTGGCTCTGGAAGGGTCTCCCAGGCCACCTGATGCCTGGCTGTCTCCAGTCACAGGCAGCCCACTCCCAACCATGCCATTTGCAGACAGCTGGGCCCCATGGGAAGCTCTGAAATCTCATTGCAAACAAAATGGAATGATCTCTAGGTCCCACTGTGACACAAGTGTCTCCGTCACCACACCAGAATAATTGTGCATTAAAGGGATGTCCTGGGGCAGGACCTGTATTTATACTGCTTTATAAACAGAAAGCCTTTTAAGAAGTTAATTGTGATGGTGGATGGTGGTGGTGACTTCCTGGGGAGATGAAGAGGTACTCTAATGACAAGACTGGGGGCCGTGAGCACCTGACGAGGGCAGGGGGCCATTCGGAAGAGGCTGGGGTCCATCAGGCTCTGAGGGAAGGAGGGAGGTCATGGCCCAGGAGAAGCTGTTTAGGATGTGATGACTTCAGACAGGAAAAGGAGGTCACGGGGAAGCGGATAATTTGTTGCAGTGCAGATTTGATGAGGGGAAAGGGCTAGGATGAAGGGCAGGGGAAAGCAAATATCAGGCCATTAGCATTCACAGAGGTGGAGGATGAGGCCACCCAGCTATGGGGTGCTGGGTAGGGAGGTGACTGTGGGGCGGCTGCTTCAAGCAGACACTGAACTAGACTGCTCTGGGCTCAGAATAGAGAGAGGTTTGCTTGCCTAGGACTTTGGGGGGTGCACAGGTAGGACCAAGGCTGTAACATTCATTCATTCATTCATTCATTCATTCATCCACCCACCCATTCATTCATTCAAACAACAAGCAAGAACTGGGGTTCCCCTGTGGACAAAGGTATGAATTCTTCCCTTGCCCAAGGACTCAAGAGGAAGACAACCCACAACCCTGCCTAGGGTAAACTGAGGAAGCAAGCTTGCAGACATCCAAGCAGCCATTAGCAGAATGGAGTTAAGGAACCCCACTGAGTCCACAGAAGGAGGCTTAGACTGGAGAAGAAACGGAAGTGCTATATGGAACAGGGTCCTCCCATTTTCCCTGTGAATCAGATAGACCAGACCCGTCCTTAACATCCTCTGTGGCTCGCTAGTGATTTCTGCATCTCCTCTGTGCTCTAGACCCTCTGTGCATGTCTTCCTCCATGTGGTGGTCACCTTGCTGGGTTACTGTCCTCTCTGTCATCTAAGCCTGCTCTGACCTATTTCAAGAGGGCCTTCCTTAACAGCCTGTGCTTTATCCAAGGCTAGTTAGGCAAAGTGTGTGGTCTTCATTCCCCTTGTCTTAGACTTCTATCTATGTCTTGGTAGTTCTCAAGTGGTGAGAAGTTGTCCTTGTATGTGAGACCTGGGCTACACGGACCCTATCTCAAAAATTAAATCACACACACACACACACACACACACACACACACACACACACACACTTATGTACCTGTCCATGTGCCAGGCACTGTGCTGTGTCAGGCTCTCTCCCAGGTGCTCTCCTAGAATGTAAAGGAAAGCACACAGCAGCTGAGGGGGTATTCCTTGAGAAACTGACAGAAACAAGCTGGAGCAGGCCTCAGGGAGCCCCTGACCACCCGCCACTCTGTGAACACATCTGTGAATTCTCACTCTGACTCACAGCAGGGCAAGGTGAGGGCCTCCTGGCATTGCCGTGACAACATGGAGTCTCTAAGCAGCCCCTGAGTCCACAGCCTCTGGAGAACAGGGTCACTGGCTCTTGTGGGCCCTTTCAGCTGAGCACACCCCAAATGTGATCACATGACTATGTTGTGCTAGCTTTTATCGGCAATAAGTCTGAGAGTTTTGAGAGGGTGGGGTATGGCTGGACAGTAGAGCACTTGCCTAGCACGAGCAAGGCCCTGGGTTCAATTCCCACCCCCACCCAAACAAAATGAAGGCCAGAAATGTAGTTCAGTGGGCAGAGTGCTTGCTTGGTACATGAAGCCCTGGGTTAGACTCCCAGTGTGGTACGGAATGCCTGAAATCTCAGTACTTAAGAAAGAAGGACAGAGGCTAAGAAATTCAAAGTTCCCCTCGGCTACATGTTGACTTTGAGGTCAGTCTAAAATACATGAGATTCATTGGGTTTCAACAAAAAAGGAGTTTTGGACTCCCTTTCTATGATCTGTTGAGGTGAATGTTTCTAAGCCTTGGGTCCACCAACATAAACTCATCCAAGAGATTCCCCTGCGCAGCTCCAACATGAGGGCTGTGGGTGCTGCCTCTGCCTCACGTTCATTAGTGTCTTTGGGGTGGCTGGCTCTGCCTACAGCTTTGCGCAGGCACTGCAGGTGAGCTTCCTGCAGAGACCCCAGTGACAGCTGGGTGCAGTCCTGAAGCCACAGTGCAGAGACCTGAAAGAGATTCCTTTTTTTCCACCTCAGGCTGAAAGCATGCCTCTGCCGTGGCTATCAATGGGAGAAAATTGTGCCTTCAGTTCTAAATCACTCTTGGTCAGGAGGATACCTGTACCCTGTGTGCCTTTTACCACTACTGTTTATGGCTCTGCCCCATGAAAAATACATCACTAGCTCCTCTGTACCCAGGCCCTGCCCAGTGGGAGATACATCACCAGCTCCTCTGTACCCAGGCCCTGCCCAGTGGGAGATACATCACCAGCTCCTCTGTACCCAGGCCCTGCCCAGTGGGAGATACATCACCAGTGCCTCCCTACCCAGGCCAAAGCTGTCCTTTTGACCCAGAAGAAACTCACAGGAGGAGATATGTCTGATTCATCTCTGTCAAGGCTCTTCCCTCTTCTCCTTGGTAACCATGGGGGGGGTGTGCATGGTCCAGGAAGCCATCTACGAAGAAGTATGTACCCCTAAGGACCCACTGTTGGAGCAAGTGACCTGGCTGCCCCAGAGGGTGTTAAGCTGGCTTTGTGCAGTTGCTAGGGCCCCATAGGTCTGCCTGGGACTGGGCTTAGACCGCTCCGGGTCCTCCACCATGGCTGTTGGAAAGAAGCACTTGTTTTTATCAAGAGAACAAGCAATTTAGATGCATATCCTTTCTACAGAGCCCCGTGTCCCTGTCTGCTGTCCGTGAAGCTGGTCCAGCCTTGCTTAAGCTACAATATCCCAGGGAGGACCTGATGTCAGCAACCCACCCAGGACACTTCTCCATGGCACATCCCATGGTGGCCCAGGTGAGCAGCAGATACAAGCAAACATGCCCTTGGTGCACTAGACAGGAGCCAGTTCTCCCATGGGGAACACTCCTGAGGGCTTCGGGCAGTGGAGCCGACTTGATCTTTCCCCACAATGCCTCTTCCCTGACAGGAGCCTCTTGGAGGTAAAAAGAGATAATGAGACCAACTCCAAGTATATTTATTCTTGAGCCCCTATCCAGTGAACCCGGGCCTTGGAATTGACTCAAAGGTACCCCAATTACATGGAGCACCCAATGGTACATACTTTATCAACCAGGATGTTCAATACCTAGAATTTCCCATCGGCCCACACAGCCCACCCAGCCTGTCAGGGACTAGAGTGACCCCCTTCACACATGTCCCCAATGGCCAGTGACACTATTTCCTTCCCATGTGGCTCCCCCTCCCCTAAGGCTGCACTCCTATTCCAGCTAGTTTCTGCTGGCTGTTGCAGCCTGAGGTGGGGACAGGAAATAGGTTGGGTATGCTGGGGACTAGTGGCCCACAGGACTCCAGGGACTCTGGACTTCTCATCTATCTCTTCTCCACCCAGCTTCATTGACTGCTATGCGTTTGATCTTCCCAAAGGTCTCCCTCAGAGGAAGAGGGTAAATAAGGACTAGCCACACAATGAGACCTCAAGGGTCAGAGTGATGCGCAAACTCAAAACAGGGAACAAGAAGGTACAAGTAGCACAGTTTAGAACCAGTTTTTTGCTTTGGCTGTTGTGAAGGTTAATATCGATTATCAACTCCACAGGGTCTGTAATCACCCAAAAGACAATCCAACAGGCATGTCTGTGAGAGACTGTCTAGACTGGTTTAATTGAAGTGGAAAGACCCACCACCCTAAACGTGAGTGGTGCCATTCCACGAGATGAAGTCCTGCACTGAATAAAAAGGAGATAGTCAGCCGAGCACCAGCATCCATCTTCCTGCTTCCTGACTGAGGAACAACTAGCCGCTGCATGCCCCTGCAGCTGTGCCTGCCCACCATGACGGACTATACCCTGGAACTGTGAGCCTGATTAAACCCATCCGTCCACAAATTGCAGCAGCGGCAGCAGCAACAACAACAACAACAAAATACAAATTTGGCATGCAGCACAATCAGGATGTGGCGGACAACTCTGATACCCAGAAAGCTGGAACTGGGAGGACAGCGGAGATCATAGAGTCTTATGGTGTGTCTTCAATCTCCATCTTCGCAGTGCACGCATTAACCCCTTAGTCCCTGTGTTGTCTGATCTCCATGCAAGACTCAGGAACAGGGCCAACCCCTGGCACCCTGCAGCCTGCCGGATCCTTGTGAGTAGACAGAGTCACTCTGGACTTCGGGGAGGAGATTAGACAGACACAGATCTGGCTGGAGAGTCTCAGAAGATGATATCTCGCAGAAGTCACATGCTTCTCATCTGGAGCTTATTGGAAAACCTCGCTCAGGGGATCTGCTGTCTCCCAAGCTCCGACACCCAGCTCCTGTTCAATTGGTGGGAAGGCACTTTAAAGTATTACTTCTCTCCACCACGAGCCTTGTGTGTTCCTGACAGGATAAGCCTGCCACAAATTAATACCTGGGGCAGATCCTAAAACACAATTCTTCCCCGCTGCAATAATTCCAGCCAGCCCTTCTATCTGTGCTGACAAAGCCGGTAAATCTTTCACCATTGGAATTCAGACATTGTTTTTTGTCCTCCCGTACCCAAAACGGTCCAGACAATAAACTTTAGCTCGTTTTATGATTAGCCATGTGCATATGACTACCACACGCTGTGAGCATCAGTAGCAACCAGTCAAGAGTCCCCGCCAGCTACAGTCTGCCGGCTGCTATCCTTACTCCACAGGAAGATACGTGTGCCAGCCCCACACATATCAGGCCAAAGCCAGGGGCCGTGGGATGCCATATAAGAGGGATAACAGTGAGATGGTCCACCTCTGAGGAGCCCAAACATGGTAGCCAAAAGTGAGGGAGGTTGCTCAGCCATGGGCATACAGGGAGAGGTAGGGATACTACCGAGGGTGCAGAGGAAGCTCCCAAGATATGGGTGCCCCTCCCCACCTCTGCACTCTGAGTCCAGGGGACTCTGAGAACTCCATCTGTACAATGTGGCTGATGACAGAGCCCTCCAGGTTCCCAGTGCTGTCAAAGGAAAGGATGAACGTTAGACCTGGGGAAAAGCATACCAGAGTCCAGCTATGATTTCAGAACAGTGTAGCCCAATTGTACCTGAACTCGGGCAGCTCAGCCCTCTGGGAGTTGGCTCCATGGGGCCTGGAGCCCGCATTCATTTTCCAGGGCTGGGGTCACAAATAACTGCAAACCAAGTCGCTTAAAAAGAAAGTGAGCATCTTGCAGGTCACAGGTATGGATGCCAGAAGTCAGAAACCAACGTGTCAGTGGAGGTGGGTCCTCTTGAAAGCTCTCAGGTAGATGGTGTCCCAGGCCTTTTCTTGGCTGCTGGGAACCTTGGAATTTTCTGGCCTGTGGGTGCATCATTTCTGTCTGCCTGTGCTGTCATCTGGCCGTTCGTGTGTCTGTCTGTCACCTGGCATTTTTGTGTGTTCTGCCTGCTTCTTAGGACACCCGATATTGCATCCAGGGTTAATCCTAGCCCAGCTTCATCTTACCTCAACTAAACTCATTTGTAGAGATCCCATTTCTAAACCTGGGACATGTCTCAAGGTTTCAGGGGATCAAGAACTTGAGGGGGACAGCACCCATCCATGGTAACATTGGGGTGACAGTGCCTGAATTGCTCCCAATAAGGCCCATTCACAGGACCTTCAGAGTCCCTGCTGTGAGGGTTAATCTTCACAGTCATTTTGGGTAGATTTACAATCACCATGGAATAATCACCCCTCTGGGTGTGTCCGTGAAGATGATTCCAGTGAGAATTTCCTGAGCAGGGATGATCCACCTTAAATGTAGGCAGCGCCCCCTCATGGAGTAGACTCTTATTATAACGGAAAGCAGGCTGAGCACCAGCGGTTGTCACTCTCTGCTTCCTGACTGAGGATGTGACCGGCTGCCTCCCAGGGCTGCTGCCACACCTCTCCTCCGTGATGAGCCCTTGGCCTGTGAGCCACAGCAGACTTCTCTCCCTGAGGTTCCTTCTGGTGTTATTTTGTTACAGTAGTGAGACCAGTAACTGATTGGCTGGCAAGGGACTCCCTCCAGGGGACACTCTTAGTTCTGTCCTACCTCAAGAACTGCTCAGAAACAGGAATGTCACCTTGTCAAAATGTTCCCTATAGACATGGGTTCTCACAGGGCTGGAGAGATGGCTCAGTGCTTAAGAGCACCTGCTGTTCTTCTAAAGGACCTGAACCCACACTGTGGCTTACAACCTAGAACTCCAGTTCTAGGGGACTAGATACTCTCTTCTGGTCTCCTCTGGCACCTGCCACACGTGTGGTGTGCATACACACACGAAGACGAAGTAATCGTGAATATAATATAAATTTGAAATTAAAATAATTTTAAAATTAAAATTAGGCTCTCCCAAGGGGAACTGGGAAGCAGAACTCATCAGGAAAACCTTCTAACCCTCCCTTAAACCCAGCTCACACCCTCTCTGTCTGCTTTTTAAAAGACAGCTCCCGCTCTCACTGTCCCCAGAAACAGAACTTCCTCCAGTCAGTTCTAGAAGGATGACTCTACCCAGGCTGTTCCTCCAGGGCCCCTTTGCCCACGGCGGGAGAGTGGCTGTCATGGCCCAGTAGTGGTCCATTCTCAAATTGTGGTTTAAATTATAAATTAGCTTTTTAAGGAGCAATTTAAGCTGGCAGGGAGACAGATTTTTATCCATAGCAAATGCACACCTCAGGCTGCTGAGTTCATTGAGGTTTATGTGATGGGCAATAGCTCTCACCTCCCCTAGTTTAAGGGACATGGCGCTGGTCCTCCTCTGTGTACAGAACGCCAGGATGCACATACCATACCTGAGGCCTCAGTATCCACAAGTGATGGGGCACCTTACCTCCGTGGGTCTGGAGCTGCCACCCACGTCCTTTCAGCCTTTGCAAACTGGTAGAACCAGGAGAGGAGTCTGAGGATGTCTGTAGGTGATGTAGTCTTTCTTCTGCAGACAGAAGGACAATTGTGTTGTCAATGTTAGCCTGTATGTATGTGTGCATGTGTGCACAAGCATGTTCAGACACACACAGAGACAGCGAAAGACATTTGGTGTCCTAATTTATCACTTTCTGCTCCTTCCTTGAGACATGTTCTCTCACTGAAACTAGAGCTCAGTCAGCAGCCGGCAAGCTCCAGCGATCTGCCATCTCTGCCTCCTACCGTACTGGGGTTACAGGGTACACACAGCTATACCTGGCTTCTTTAACTTTTCATGCAGGTGATGATGGGATTTGAACTCATGTCTTTACACTTGCACCACAGATATTCTTATTTTCTGAGTCATCTCCCTAGCCCTTACTCTGTTTTCTGTTTGTTTGCTTTGTATTTTTTTTTTTTTTTGGTTATTGTCAGTTTGGAATATTTTTTTAGGTGGAAAATTTGGAAGTATTTTAGATAAGCTCCACACCTCCTTCTTGGTAGATAGCCAAGGCTGACCTTGAACTCCTGATCCTCCTGCCTGTACCTCCTGAGCGTTGGGATACGGGCATGCACTATGGTAGTTTGTATCCACCCTCCTGTTAATTATTGGAAAGAGATGTTACCTTCGCTGTGAATAAATGGTCCTGACATTTTGTGGGAACAGACTTATCTCAAAGGGGCAGACCATTCCCCAGGGCTGATCTCTCAGAGAGAAGGTCAAGCTGTTTTGTAGAATTATCAGGTGAAGCCTGCCTTCCTGACATTGCTTCTCCCGGAGCTGTCTGTCTGCCTCCTCCCATTCCAAATCAGCACATCTGGCCTTCCCTGGACAGTTCCCAGTCTTTCCCCAGCAGAACAACTGCTCGAGCCCTGCCTCTGCCACTACCTGGACTTTCCCTTGCCCTTCTAGACTAGAAGCCCAAGGTCATCTGAACAAGCATTGCCAGAAGCTGGAGTGTCACTCAGGGTCCTGATGCCCACCTCGGCCCTTGGGAAATCACAGAGGTCTGGTGCTCCACTCTCCAGAGCAAGCCTGCCCCAGTCTACCACGTGCAAAGCCCTCTTAGACTCTGCTGTCCTACATCTGTTGTTGAAAGCCAAGATCAATTTGCTTCTGAAAATTAGGTGGATCAATGTGAACAGCGCTGCCTGCTGAGGAGCGTGCACAGCTGTGCTGATGTGCTCCGCCCCCTCCCCTCTTTGCTGCCCCTCCCTCACCCTACATTCCCAGTTCCAGGGGTACTCAATCCCTTCACTCTCCCCAGGCCACCACTCCAGAAGTGGTCAAGCAGAGCCCTAAAGCGGAGGGGAGCTGGGCATGTCCTCCAGCACTGGGAGGCTAAGGCAGGAGGGTTGAGGGTTCTAGGTCAGTTTGAGCTGCATAATGAGACCCTGACCAAAGAACTGGGAAAGAGGGAGAGGGAGAGGAAGGAGAGGGAGGAGGAGGAGGAGAAAGAGAAGAAGAAGGAAAGGAAGGAAGGAGTGAAGGAGAGGAGGAAGGGAGGGGTACAGGGCTGTTCCCTAGAGTACCCACCTCCTGTGGTTCTTCAGCCTCCCTCCTCTGCTTCCTTCCTTCCTTCCTTCCTTCCTTCCTTCCTTCCTTCCTTCCTTCCTTCCTTCCTTCCTCTTGTCCTCTTTCTCCTCTTCCACCTCCAACTCCTCCTCTCCCTCTCTTTCCTCTCCCCATCCCTCCTTTTCAGTTTCTTTGTGAGAGTCTTATTATATAGCCCAAGCTCACCTAGAACTCGCAATCCTTCTGCCTCAGCCTCTCAAGTGCTGAATGCTAGGCATGAGTCACCATAGTTGTCCCTCCCTGACAGCTGCACCCGCTTCAGAGACCCAAGCCTGCTTCATAGCCCGCGGGCCAGTCCTGGTATGGGTGCATGAATGGCCAAGGAATGTCAATGTGGGCAGTTAGCCGCAGACCAGGGGTCTAGGTGTCTAGACACACAGAGCAGTGCAGTGTAGTGGCCAAGCTTCGGTCACCCCTCTGTCCTCAGCAAGGTGCATGACCTTGGATGCGGGTGATTAACCCGGCTGCATTGATGTCTTCATCTGCTCTTCGGAGCCGATAAGCTCTGCCTGGTTACTGCATGAAGCAGAGTAAGTACTCAATTAATATGAATCACAGCCTACACGCGCTGGAGCACTTACTAGGGGCCACTCCATCTGTATTAACTCACTTAATCTTTGCACGCGTCCCGTGATTCCTTGCCACAAACAGCTCTGTTTTTATAAATGAGAAAACAGGAGTGAGAGAGAGACCAGTCTCAGGCCCAGGTGTGCCGTGAGTGCCCAGGCAGGGGCCAGCGAGATGACTCAGTGGGTTAAAGTGCTAAACTTGATGACTTGAGTTTGACCCCTGGGACTCACATGGTGCAAGAAAACCAATTCTTTTTTTTGTTTTTGTTTTTGTTTTTTCGAGACAGGGTTTCTCTGTGTAGCCCTGGCTGTCCTGGACCTCCCTCTGTAGACCAGGCTGGCTTCAAACTCAGAAATCCACCTGCCTCTGCCTCCCAAGTGCTGGGATCAAAGGCGTATGCCACCAGTGCCCAGCAAGAAAACCAATTCTTGCGAGCTGCCTTCTGACCTCCATCTGCTTGCTGTGGCACATGCACAATCCCCCTCCCCCCAGTATTAAATGAATAAATAAAACACAATTTTAAAATACTCGAACCTTGGGAGGCCTTTAAAACAAAAGTATATACATGTCCAGCTGGGATTTGAACCCAGGAATCTCAGGTCTCACGCCCATAGACTCCACAGCATCACCATTTCTGGGTCAGGCTGGGATAGCTGCAAGTCTTAAGAGCTCTGGGTCAGCCAGTCCTTCTCCTTAAACACCCTCCCCTTTCTCTTTGCCTGTCTCCAAGGTGAAGAGGAAAGCCCCCCCCCCGGGGGGGGCGGCTGGTGCTGGCAGAGGCACCAGACACCAAGAATCATGTAGCCGCCTTAGGCCTGTCATTGTGCTGTGCTCAGCGCCTTTGCTTAGAAACGATGATGGAGTAAGATTTAGAAGCCTGGAGAATGGACTATTATTCTTCTCCGTGCTAATAAAGGTGAAAGCGCTTCATTTTCAGACATGAGCCTGGCTCAGACGACAAAATACCTCCCTCCCTTCCCCATCCCCCTACCCCGGGAGATTCCAATCCTGGGTTCCAGTATTAACTGGAATCTCCAGAGCCAAGAAGTTACCATAGGCTAGAAGGACAGAGTGCTGTCCCATCAAGTATCATTCGGCAAACATCTGTGTCGTGTACACACTGTCCCAACACCCTGGGACGCCGTTAGTCGTAAAGCAGAGCCTCTGTTTGCATTTGCCTTCAGTGAGTGGGAGAGACACAGAACAGCAATAGCCCAGTAAATATGGAATACCATCCAAGTTAATGATCCGTGCTTCAGAGAGCAATAAAGCAGGGCAGAGGGGGGAGGGGAGGGACGTGCATCAGTCAGCAACAGGCAGACAGCTCGCCCATTTGCAACTGGTTGCCATGAGGGCTTTAGTTAAGGGGACAAAGACATGGACTGGGTCATGAGGGTGAAAAGCCCAGGATAAAGAAAGACAGCCAAGAGCTGGGGATGCAGCTCAGTTGGTACCATGCCCACAACTCTGGGTTTCATGGGTAGCAGCCAATGAAATAGTTAGTGTGTGTGTGCCTATAATCCTGGTGTGTGAGATAGCATGGAGGCAGGAGGATTAGGAAGTTTCCGGTCATCTCTGATTACGTGGTGAGTTCAAGGCCAGGCCAGAATCCCAGGATTCTGTCGTGACTAGAATGGAAGGGAGGGGAGGAGGAAGGAAAAGGTGGAAGAAGGAAGAAAAGAGCAGATAAAGAAATGGGGACTCCACCTAATGTTCCTCTCACCCTCCAGCCCCTTGCCAGAGGCTTCCAATGGCCAGTTCTCACTCAGGAGGCAGAGAGCCAGTAACAGCAGTCACTCAGCCAGCCTCTGCAACCAGAGCAGGGTGGGCCACCGAGAGGTAGACTGGAAGGAATCACGGCAGCTCAGGCAGCTGCTATCAGATAGTCAGTGAGGATCCACTAACAGAGGTCCAAGTTGTCACTTCCCACATTAACTGCTGATACTTTGTCCCCTTGACCTTTGACCCCGCCATCATTTGTTGAGTGGTGATGGGCATGTGCTGGCCTGTGCTCCCCAGTGGAGTGAATGTACCAGGATGAAGCTAGGCTGTCCATGTGCAGTTATGTACTGCAGAGATATGGAGACCCATATCTATTCACCCCAAACAAAGACAGACTAGAGAAAGTCCTGTTGTAGACCACTGACTTTATGGTGACCGCTCTCGAGGAGCATGGGTGATTCTTGAACAGCTGCATCACCAGGAGTCAATTCTTTACCTCTTCTATAATAGTAATCAAATCTAAGGGGAGAGAGGGGGCTCCTGACAGCACTGGGGAGGCCTCTTGCACGAGGGTATCTAAACCTCAGGAGCCTGAGGGAACTCCTTACTTCTACAATGGAATGTTAATAGGCCTGATCTGGTGTGCAGGTCATCACGGCTGTTCCGCTTCAAGCTAGCAATACTCATGTCAAGCCAGGAGACAATAGCTACTACAGCAGTAATGGATTAACTTTAGCCGGAGAGCAGTTTGTCATGTGCCCGTGGCTGCTGGGAAGCCACCTCTGAGCCCTTGGAATGCCCTGCCTGATAACAGTGTCTTTCTTTACCTGGAGTCTTGGACACACCTGACGTACTATGCTAACAATGTGATTTATGGAGGGCAATGGGCCCAGTGGCGTCAATTTGACCCCTGGAGAAGCTGGAGACTGAGGTCAGCCTCACAGGCAATCAACCATCTTCACGTGGCTGAGCCCCAGTAAGAGCTCTGGACTTCAACACTGGGGTGGGTTTCTGAATTAGCAGTGTCACATGCCCCACAGCTCCACTGGGCTGTCACATGCCATTGCAGTCCACAGCTCCACTGGGGGACAGTCACAGATGGGCAAGGACCACAGAGGACCCATCTTTGCGGGCCTTTTTCCTTCCCTGGCTTTCATGACACAAACCATCACTGTTAGAGTAATGGCCTTACAGAGCTCTGTGAACCTTTACTGAATTTGAAGGTGGTCTTGGGGAGCCCCCAAACTTGCCAGTTGGTATCAAAAAGGAAGTAGCCCCAGATCTGTCCCCTGGTCTGTCCCCTGGTCCTATTCCCTTCCAGGACCACATATACTGCACAGTAAATCTTCCCAAGGCATTTGTTAGTAGGATACTTTTTTTTTTTTTTTTTTGACACTCGCCTCTAAAACACAGCTAGCACCCACATGCAGCCTCCACCCGCTAGAGGCTGCCCCACCTCCAAATGAGTATATACTGTACACCCTTTGGGCCTCTTGATTCGTGTTGGCTGTCTTCTTTGAGGGTCCTGTCTTTGCCCACCATCTTCCCAACTCCTTATCACCCTTCCAGGGTCAGCTCGAACATGACCTTCCACTGGGAGGGGGGGTAAAAATACCACCTACCCTCTCAACCAGTTCTGAATTCTGGGGCAGCCTGTGCTAACCTTAATGGTGACTCATGGCATCAGGGCTGTGAGTGAAAATGACTTCTGTTTAGCCCCACCTCCAGACCACATTCTAAACAGGTCTTCCACCTCCTCAGAGCACTTTGAAAGCCAAGAGGTGTGCATTTTCTCTCTTTAACAGAAGGCTCTGTGTGGCTTCATAGTAGATGCTCAATAAATGTTCGCATCACCAAACAGACTGATCTCTCTGTGAGGTGAAGTGAAAAGAAGACCGAGACACGCTGGGAGGGAGTCACTTTATACTGACGCCTGCAAACTCAGTACCATTTTCAGAAGCCAGATTCCATTAACTCATGCTAACCCTGAGGAAGGAAGTTGGGGACAAAACTCTCAGAAGGTCACCCTCTCACAGAGCTGCACTATAGCAGATGTGAAAATCTCTGAGCATGGGTGAAACCCATGCCAGTTTGCAAGATGCTCTCCTAACCTTGGATGTGGTTGTGGACAGTAAGACCAGCTGTTCTGGCTTCCATGAGAGACCACCTCAAAGATGGCCTAATAGGACATGGAATCCCAATGACACCCTTTTGTTAACTCCCTTCCTGGTATCTGGACCTGATGTATGTATGTATGTATATATACGTATGTATGTGTGTATATATACATATGTATGTATATATACATATATACACATACACACACATATACACACATACATACATCAGGTCCAGATATGTGTGTGTGTATATGTGTATGTGTATATGTGCATATGTGTATATGTGTATATGTGTATGTGTGTATGTGTATATGTGTATATGCGTATATGCGTATATGCATATATGTATATATGTATATATGTAATGAGGGCTCCCTTCTGAGATTACTTTGAAGGACTGTATCTTCTGTCTATCTGGCGGCCTTTCTTCCTCACTTTTCTTTGTGTGACGAAGAGCTGGGGAGTCCCCTGTCCACCCTACTAGCCATCTGGGAGCTGAAGTCCTCACCCTGACAGGTGGCAAAGACTCAAATCTCATCGAAAGGAGACTTGGAAATGACTCCTTCCTCTATCAAGCCTTCAGAGGAAACCTCTGCCCTGGCTGATTCCTAACTGCCCTCTGTGTGGGTCCCAAAGCAGGAAGCAAGCCAAGCTATTGCTTAGAACACTGTCCCCTAAGCAAAACACCCTCAGGAAAGCTGTGCCTGCTTTCAGGAGTCCCGCATAACCTGGCTTGTTGAGGGTTGATAGTTTCTCAGAGCTTGGGAGGGGGATCACTGGACTCTCACCAGAGATTCTAGCCACTCCTCCCAGATATTTGTGTGGAATTCGTCCCCCACTGCACCTGGCCGAGAGGGCTCAGGAGGCTCTGAAGTATAAAAGCAGGAGATGTCATTGAGAGAGTGTCTCGGTGGCTGTGGGGAGGTCATCATTCTTGCTAAGTGAAGACTTCCCATTTTGGTTGCTTTGGGGTCCTCCACATTCCTTCACATACCCTTGCTTTCTGCAACCAGGCCCAACAACAAAAACGATGAGGACCAGATTAGATCATCGAGGCGCAGAGCCTGGAGAGGTGACTATGTTTAGGAAAGTCATTATTATTATTATTATTATTATTATTATTACATCATACAAATATCGATGGTATTTTACTCGGCTAAACCATCATGGCTTAAGGTCTTAGCTGCATTAGCAGGTCCCATCGATCGCACACCGCCCACGAGATCCTGCACCTCCACAGGCTGGAAAAGGTAGGTGCTGGGGCAGAGAGCAGCGGTCTGTGCAAACCGCTTCAGACTAGAAAGTTAAGGCCAGGTCCTACACTCCGAAGATCCTTTTCTCTGCCCTCACCCTGAGCACCCTTGACTTTGGCTAAAGAAAAAGTTGCTCACCAGAGTCTAATCAAAGCACTATTTGCAAACACATTTACGAACAGTCAGGATCCATTCCCCCGATTGTTAAGGAGAATTCAATACGAAATCATTACAATTAAGTCCCATTATGGACAGTCAGAATATAAAACAGCCCTTGGCAAGGATTTGCCAATGCAGCCAAAAGACAATTGCCCCACCCACCCACCTGCCATTGGAGGCTTAAGAACTGGGAAGGCTTCTGACTTACAACTGAGCCACCCTAACCCACGATCAATATGGAGCTCCGTGGGGGATGGTAGTCACTGGGCCGAGACAGGCTCAGTGCAAGTTTATTCTGGAGTTGAAACAACTCCTCCTGTCCCTGTCACTACAGCAGCCAGCACATACTGTGGCAAATGTCAAGACAGGGTGTCTTGTAGCACATGGATCTCTATGGGTAGTGACGAACTGAAGGGGAAAGAAAGTTGGGTAAAGGGACAGGGTCCAAAGTACTTCTACTGTGGTATTGCGTAATTTCTACGTGGGGAGACATAAACAAATGTCTACTCGCCCCTGAGTGTGGTAAAGGAACACTTCTACCCAAATCTAACTAAGCGAACCAGTAAGCTTATGGGGTTCACTTACAGGAACATGAGTGCTAGGTCACTTACAGAATTGTGAGCCCAAGACAAGTGTGTTTTATCAGAAAGTCCCACACCCAAATGGATGAAAACTTCTCTGTAGCTGCGAAGATGGAGCCCCCCTTCAGTTATCCCTCCACATTCTGTCTATTTTAGCACCTCATGAGCAGAGCTAGTATAGCTATCTGGGAGGTAGGGATGAAGGAGGACTCCCGACCTTCCCACTCCCTCTTACTATGAAGGAACACCGATGGGCTTGATCTTGGGGCGGGAGGCAGGGGTTTGCAGGTGGTCACAGCTGATCTGATGAAGATGATAATGGTTCTTATGCCCCAAGGACTGCACCCCCTAACACTCAGCTTTTGTGCCTTGGGGGTTTTCCCATTTGCATTGGAAAGCTTATTCCAGCCCAGAGCCAAGAAAAGCTGCAAAGGAAATACAACCAGCGAGGTGGTGTGCAGGCTGCATATCTGGATGGGGTGAAAACAGGAAGCCCTGCATATCCAGGGAGAAGGGGAAAGAACATTCCACGTATGTCCTGGGCCACAGAGAGTCTGTCAGTGGCTTCCTCGATTGAATCTGACCCCCATTTTCTTTTTTAAAAAATTGATTGCGGGCAACCAGACATCTTTGAGAACTGCTTTCTCCAGTGTTCCTTCCCAGGCCTCCCCTGGGCCAGGGGCCTCTGCATCTTTGCTCTCTCATTCCCTTGAGATGATGGTACAGAGACTGCAGGAAATGAACAAAGCCACAAATGCCTGTTGCCTGTAGAATGTGCGTGTGTGCAGGTGTGCACTGGAGAATGTGCATGTTCTGGCTAATGAGCATCCGAGATATCCTTGGGAAGGCAGGATCAAATAATTGCTGTCAAACCTATGCTTTTGATTAGCTTTCGAGTCCCAAAGCTAATTGTCCAATTTAATAGGCATCTGCTATTTTTCATACATGTGTTTGAATTTCATAAGCCAAGTGATTTTTTTTTTTAACCAGAAAGTCAAAAACTCAGGAAATAATAAATTTTGTATCCCATCTGGTCCCTCTCAATTTAACAATGAATAGAAGGCTAAACAGAAATCTGAGTCACAAACTTAGCAATTAACCCTCTTACGTTGGTCCTGGGGAAGGGTGGAAGGGTTGCACCTGGCATGAGCCAGGAGATCTCATGACATGCGCAGATACAGAGCTCCCTTAAACTTAGGGTATCTAGAATTTCAAGTGCACAGCCCTGAGGGGTCCACACACCACAGGAGATTGAATTCAGTGTGCAATGCGTGCCTGGCCCCTAGGAGGCTATGGTCCAGGTGATGGGGCTCTTTTGGCATGTGTCATGCTGTGTTCAGTGAGAAATGGGATTATGTTGGTTTGTAACTTATTACCTCTGCCTCCCCAACAGCCTTCACACTCCACATCTGCAGCCATATACCTGTCACAGGAGCGAGCTCCTAATTTAGCCTTGCTAAGAAGCATCCAACCTCCCCCAGGGTTGATGCAATTCACCTAGCATGCAAATGTTTCCTAGGAGATGGACAGACATCATTCCAAATAGGGTACCAAGAGAGTGACTCTTCCCAAGTCCGGTTGATGCTGCTACGGTTTGAACTGCGGTTACTTACAGGAGTGCCAGCAACTCACCAGCAGATAATGCTCCAGTAACCTCTAATGGCTTGTATGTCTCTGGGGAGGGGCGGGGCCTCATGAACTCCTATCTCCAGCAACCATTAGCTGCTATATATTCTGGAGGGGATGGGTAGCCTCATCTGCCTAGTGCCCTGCCTCCTGAACCCTCCCTCCTTCCCATAGGAGATGGATGTGAGTGTGTCCCCTAGTGGCTGATAGTGTGAGGGCCTCTTTTGTTAACTACATCCTACTCTGAAGTCAAGAGTGAAATGGCCATGCATGCCTGGAGTTCCACAATATCACCTTTCCCTCAATGGTGTGAACTACTACAGTGTGGGCGCAAAACATGGGGGAAGGCTTAAGTGAGCATAGCACACAGTGGGCTCTGAAAGTTAACATAGCGCACAGTAGGCTCTGAAAGTTAGCATAGCACAGAGTAGGTTCTGAAAGTTAGCATAGCGCACAGTAGGCTCTGAAAGTTAGCATAGCACAGAGTAGGCTCTGAAAGTTGGCATAGTGCACAGTAGGCTCTGAAAGTTAGCATAGCACAGAGTAGGCTCTGAAAGTTAGCATAGCACACAGTAGGCTCTGAACGGTAGCATAGTACATAGAAGAATCCCACAGCAAACAAGTCTGAAGCTTCTACCGAGTAAGCATTGAATCTCTTTCTACTTCATGCTGGACTTCTAGAGGCTTTGCCCGGTATTACTATAGTCCATACTCTGCCATGCAGGCTGATAAAAGAGGCACCACCAGGCATCTGGCTGGTCACCATGCAGAAAGAAAAAGAAATTAGGTGGGTCTCACACTGGCAATTAAATGGCCAGCCACCACTTTCAAATGCCCTCCTTTTCCCATCTGCTGTATGAGGGCTCGCCATCTGCGCCCTCAGGAATAGGCAGTACTAAGTTGCCATCTTGGGAGCATCGTCACTGGACACCAAGTATTTTGGAACCTCCATCTTGGACTTCCCAGTCTCTAGCACTCTGAGCAATACTTTCTGTTGTTATAACTCACTCCTTGGTCCAAAATGACCACAGGACTGGGGGGATGGCTCGGGGTGGGGGATGAGGGTAAGGGCTGCCTATGTGAATGTGAGGACCTCAGTGCTTGTTCTGAGAAGCCACATAAAGTGTAGACACAGTAGCACACATGTGTTTGCAATCCCATAGCTACTACTGGAAGATGGGAGATAGAGGCAGGAGATTCTCTGGAAGCTCATGGCCACTGTCTAACACGAGGACGAGGGAGACGGTGATACTATCCTCTGATTTCTACATATACACAGTAGCACATGTGTGCTCCCACACAAATAAACACAGACAAACACACACACACACACACACACACACACACACACACACACACACACCCTGCATGCATGGGTCACATGTCTCCATCCAATCGCTAGGGCCCATTAATGCAACTCTACTGCTTACATGGAGTATAGAAACGAATGCTGGGCAAATGGCACTTACGTCTGTCATGAGGGAGGAGAAGTAGCCCTAAAAGAGCGGTGAAAGCAATAAACAGACAGATTTGATTCTGTTGAAGAAAGAACGTTGAGACTTCTATGAATGGGTCACCAGGCGAGGCTGCACAAGAGTTTTGTAGAGGTTTCAGAAACCCTCGATGCTGAATTAAGTCGTTTAGACGTCTTCTAAAAGAAGGAATTCAGCATCCGGCTCTCACGTGGTTTTGAATAAGCCTTGTGATATGCGTGGAATGCCTGTGTCCCCTCCCAAATCCATGCTGAACACACCCTCAGTGTGACAGTACAAAGAGATGGAGATCACAGGAGGTAACTGAGCCAGAGGATTACAACCCCACATAGGGTACTTGACCACCTCTGGAGCTATGTGAGGGCACAAAGACCCTCAGGAAGACACAACACTAAGCCACCATATTGAAAACAGAGCCTGAGCTGTCACTAGTCACCACGCCTGGTGGCGCCTCCATCTTGGACTTCCCAGGCTCCAGCCCTCTGATGGATACCTTAGGGCTGTGACAACTCACCCAGACTCAGGCATTTATTATAGTAGCCCAGGAAAAATGGGAGAACAGACTGCCAAGCCCAGATGGAGTCCTTAATTCCTGATCAAGATGTGCCCAAGCTGGAGAGGTAGGTCCACAGCTGATGAATAGAGAAGCGAGCTTTAAGGTCAAGAGCCAAAGCCGGCAAGGAGTTTCACCTACCCTGTCACAAGCAGGGCATCATCTTCAACATACAGTCAGAAGAAGCTGGCCCCCGCTTACAGCAGATTCAGTTCTTTAGACAGTACATTCTTATGCAATATGGCTTCCATGTACTTCCATACACCTTTGAGGAGTAGGTGTTGTTACCCTATACGAGGATTAGAAAAGTAAAATTCACTGAGTATCAATCAATTCTTAATTAGCACAGCTGAGCCCAAATCCCTGTGGAATCAAAGCTTGTCCTCTTTCCACTGTGGTCCCACCCCTTTCCCACCCTCCAGACACCTAGCCCCCTCTCTTCTGTGCCTCACAGATGAGAAAAAGCAACTCTGGACCAGCCGTCTTCCCAATCAAAAGAAAGATGGCTGGCCCCTTGTACAGGCTGCTTTGTCTTAGCCTCTAAAAAACAGCCCTGGCCATCCTCTTTCCCATAAAACTTCCTTCCTGAGAAGAAGCAATTCCTCACCCATCACACCCCGATAGTGGAATGCACCCAAACCCCATCCTCCGCTTAATTTAAAGATATTTATGTCACACTTTGAAATGTCAAACGTTTTCATTAAATCGTCTCACACTTGGACTGACAAAAGGACGCGGGAATGTTTGGGTCTGCTTTCATCTCAATCAATTAGGAATCAAGTCGTCCTAGCAGTGTGACGATAAAAAGAACATTTTAATTTTAGAGCTAATTAAATATCAACAATTGGAATGCAGCGACACTTAACCTGCGCCAACCCATTATTTACTAGAAATACAATGCGCTGACTCTGGCTATGAAGTGAGTTGTAGTCATTTTAATATCAGCTGTCACAGACCAATGGCTCTCTTTTGTTTTGCTCCCGAGCAATCACCTCCCAGCTTCTGTGGGGATCACTTCTACCCTCCTGCTCAACACAAGATTAATTAAGGTGGTGTTCCGTGCAGGACCGCCAGCCGAAGGAAGCCACGGTGGTGCTGGACTAACCAGAGGATTGGCGGGGCTCACGTGGCACAAAGCGAAGGAGTGTGGGTCTAGAAATGAATGGTTTGGGGCTGCAAATAACAGAAAAAAAAGAGGAAGACAGACTACTCAGTGGGCCAAGTGATTGCCGTATAAATAAGCGGACATGTCTTCTGTGTCCAGAACACAAGTTAAATAAAAAGTCGTATTTGATAACATCCATTTGTAGTTCCAGCACAGGATAAAGAGGGCAAATGGAGTCCTTCTTATTAGCCAGCCAGTGAGAGACGGGGTCACAAAAACCAAAACAAACAAATAACAACAAAAGTGAAAGGAGACAGAAGAAGAGCACCTGAGATTTTCCTCTGGCCTCCACATCCAGGTGCACTCAATATACACAGACGTGTGCCAGCACACACTCTCTCTCTCTCTCTCTCTCTCTCTCTCTCTCTCTCTCTCTCTCTCTCCTCTCTCTCTCCCTCTCTCTCTCTCTCTCTCTCTCTCCAACATATGCATAAATATGTATGCACATACACACATATACACAAGGAAACGAGAAAGAAGGGAAGAAGGAAGGAAGGGAGGAAGGGAAGGAGCGAGGGAGGGAGGGAGGAAGGGAGGAAGGGAGGAAGGGAGGAAGGAAGGAAGGAAGGAAGGAAGGAAGGAAGGAAGGAAGGAAGGAAGGAAGGAAGGAAGGAAATCTTAAAAAGAAGATCTCAGAGTCGGAGCAATGGCTCAGTGGTCAGGAGCACTTGGAGCTTGTGCAGATGGCTTGGGCTCAGTTCCTGGGAGCCACATGGTGGCTCTCAAGCATCCAGAACTCTAGTTTCGGGGCCTCTTCTGGCCTCCACAGATACCAGGCACGTGCGTATGTACATGCACACATGCAGGCAGAACACTCACTCACATAAAAGAAAGAAAGAATTAAATATGTGAGTAAATAAATAAATCTTTACAAAAAAGAACAAATCCTATCTAAAATCATTTATCCATAAGGATTCATGAATTCCTACAAAGGAAATGTGTAGTGTGTGTGTGTGTGTGTGTGTGTGTGTGTGTGTGTGTGTGTGTATGTGTGCACGTGCATATGTGTGTGTGCAAATGTGTATGTGTGCATGCGCACATGTGTGTTCGTGTGTGCACATGTGTGTTCGTGTGTGCACATGTATGTTCGTGTGTGCACACGTGTGTGCATGTGTGTGCACACGTGTGCACACATGTGCATGTGTGTGTTTGTGTGCACATTTGTGTGTGTGCACATGCCTGTGTGTGCATGAGTGTGCACCCACATGCCTGTGTGTGCATGAGTGTGCACCCACCCTGCCATCTTCAGCAGGTAGAATGCCATCGTTCTCAGTGGCAAGATGAGCACTGCAGTTCTGCTCCACACACTGGATGAAGTGCTGGGGGAGAGACTTCCTGCATCCACCCCACACCCTGTCTGCTACTTTGGAAGAGACCTGGCTCCAGCAGCGCCCCCACAGCACAGGTTCAAATCTCCCTCTTCTATTACCCTAGCCTTAACCCAGGGTGTCATCTTGGACACCCCATTGTGTTAGGTCATCTCATGTCTGCTCTGTGACAGTTTCTTGGCTTCTCCCAGTCTCTGATTACTTTGCTGGTTTCACAGGAGTCTACAGAGGGTGCAGGCATTTGAGATTGCCTGACATTTTTCTCATGGTCAGACTGGGGTTGTGACTTTTAGGGAGGAGATGAAGCTCCTCACCTTCTGTGGGGGAGGGGGAGATGATATCCACTCTGCTTATCACTGATGCTTTGTGACTGTGGTCATCTGGTCACGACAATGGTGCCTAGCTTTCTCCCCATCTCCTGGCATCTCTTTGTTAATGAGGAGAGCTTTTTCCCAGCGCTTCCAACTCTTGCTTATTCCCATTCACATGTTTCCACCGGGTTCCCAGAAAGGAACGGCAAGTGGCTGGGACCACCAACCCAACACACGATCAAAACAGGGTCCTGTTAATGAGCCAGAGCAGGACAACAGGAGCCAGTAGCAAGCAGAGAGATCCCTAGCAATGCTTTCCAAAGCTGACACTTGCATGTGGATCAACCATCTAGCCTCTTAGACTTCCTACTGTGCAGAAAAAAGTGAAGGGCGGCCTTGGGCATCAGAAGACTGCAGACACAACTGAGTCCCAGAAGCCATCTGGGATGACGTCATGCTGCATGCCAGTCATGACACAGGCTCCAGAACCTGAGAGCTCTGGAGGGTTGGCAGTCAAATCCTGATTCTGCCAACTGCCAGCTGTGTGAGCTGGGGACTGTCCCTCATTAGCACCCCCTGCGCTGCAGTGTCACCATCCATAAAATGGGGATGAGGATAGCATCTTGCTCATGAGGGTAAATGAGAACCCTGGTGACCTGTGTATTGTCTGTGAGGGTTCTAAAGAGACTCGAGCAGCAGACCCTGCAAAATGAAAGCAACATGTGGTCCGAAATCCAGACGTGAAGGAGAAAGCAACACTGAGGAATGGGGGAAACGTAACAAGAAGTCGCCAGATCTGGGTGTGGTGGTGCATGCCTGTGACACCAGCACTCAGGGAAGTTAAGGCAAAAGGATCACAAGTTCAAGGCCATCCTGGGCTGTGAAGTAAATCTGAGGCCAGTTGAGCCATATATTGAGACCTTATGCCAAAAAAAAAAAAAAAAAAAAAAAAGAGTCAGCCTTATAATGCTTAAATCTTAGGGTCATGAAGCTCAAGGGGTCCCCAGAGAGTGGGGGCATCTCAGCTTCTGTGATATTGTTTTATAAGCCTGGCTCGCAGCAATTTGTTTTATTAATTTGTCTGTCTTGCACCCCAGAGCGCCGGCTCTTTTCGCATGTATGAATTATTTTGTAGTAAAAATAACCATCCATCAGACCCCTCCACTCCATCTGCAGAGTGCAGTGGGACTGTGGAGTTAGAGCCATGCACATGGTTGGCAAGAGGAAAGGCAAACCTCCCATGATGCTCCAGTGGGCTCTGCATGCTGATGGCGAACAGCTGTAGGACTTGGAGTGAGACCACCTAGGTCTAACGTGGCCATTTTCTGGCTATGGGACTCAAATATAGTCACCTCTCCCCCAGCCTCCCTGTCTTCTGCAGTGAAACAGATAAAGGGGCTTTTCCCTCCTGCTGTTCAGGGCCAGGGAGAAAGATCTAGAAACAAGTCCTGTAACCAAGACTCTGGGTCATTTTGCCAAAAACCCCCAGGCAGTGGGCTTATGAGCTGGTTTCCAGAGCTTCTCACCAGACTTTTCTGGGTCCCCAGCTTAGTATGCACAAGTGAGCACTGTGTATTCCACACTGCTTCCAAGGATCGTTGACCTCTGGCCCCCAAGGATGAAGGGAGCAGTCAATGAACACACAGGATTTCTGACAACCCGTGAGTACGAATGGAAATGTCACACCGGGATCAGCTTCAGGGAGGCAGATCAACTTTACTCGGGGTAAGCCAAGGGTTATAGAGTTTGGGGAAAGGGGTATAGGGATATCTAGGGTGGGCAAAGGTCATTGGCTATACTGGCTGGCTTTGTGTGTCAACTTGACACAAGCTGGAGTTATCACAGAGAAAGGAGCCTCCCTTGAGGAAATGCCTCCATGAGATCCAGCTATAAGGCATTTTCTCAACTAGTGATCAAGGGGGGGAGGGCCCTGTCCATTGTGGGTGGAGCCATCCCTGGGCTGGTGGTAGTCCTGGGTTCTATAAGAAAGCAAGCTGAGCAAGTCAGGGGAAGCAAGCCAGTAAATAACACCCCCTCCATGGTCTCTGCATCAGCTCCTGTTTCCTGACCTGCATGAGTTCCAGGCCTGACTTCCTTTGGTGGCGAACAGCAATGTGGAAATGTAAGCTGAATAAACCCTTTCCTCCCCAACTTGCTTCTTGGTCGTGATGTTTTGTGCAGGAATAGAGACCCTGACTAAGACATTGGCTGAAGGCTAAGGCACTGCGATGCTTCATTATCATGGGGACACATTCCAGGAATCTCAGGTGCTTGCTGATCAGGTTCTTATCAGGAAAATGGGAGTTGAACCTGTAATCTAATCAAGGCTGTGTGACATTCGGCAGGTAGAGGGTACAGGGATTTTCAGCTCCCCAGACAAGGTCAGAGAAGGAGAAGCCCTGCTGACAAAGGGAGTCTGCCATTTTGCACCAAGCTCAGCCTTCAACCTTAGTTAGCAAGGCAACATACCCGTCTAGCATTTCCAGGATAACTTTCAGATCTAAGACTCTGACAGCTGATCACCTTTGGCACCCAATGGTTCTCTTTCTTCTTGGTTATCAGTCTTTGCCCTTGGTATGCCTAAAGAACCCCTCAGTTGCTAAGGCCAGACATGAGTTCAGGCCTTTTCACTCCTTCTTCTGTTTTTAGAAAGTAGACATGCTGTCTCTGTGTGCCAAAATACCTGAGTTTAAACATCTTAAAAGTCAGGAAGGTTGACTCTCACAGTTTCAGAGATTTCTGTCCATAGTCACTTGGCCTGTTGCTTCCGGCCTATATTCAGCACAGTACAGTAGGAGGCAGGGCAGTGAGAAGGTATGCTCACCCTCAGGAAGCAAAAGCAGATACAAAGAACAAGGACCAGGATGTGGAACCGCCCCTTCCACTAGGCCCTGCCTCCCACAGTTTCAGCACCTTCCACAGGCTGACCACGAAGCCACAATCCATCAAGGGCCATGGGGAACTGGGTGATAACTTACTCCGAGTGTGATCTGACAGATCCTACTCATCTCAGGGACATCTCACGCCACAGAAGGACAGCTCAGCTCTAACCAGATGTGGGACTTCAGACATGTCCCCAACTCTTTGGAGAAGGTGACTGTTACTACAATCGTGCGTGAACTTGTGTTCAGGTTGCGTGGGGCAACAGGTGTGATGTGACGAGTGAACCCAGAGCAGCTGAGTTTGGTCGAATATATCTGTCATCACACAACCCGGGAGGCTGAGGCAGAAGGACTGTACATTGGACATCATCTTGAGCTGCACAGTGAGGTCCTGTCTCAAACACCAACAGGCTATAGAGATGTTAGAAAGGTGTTTGCCTTGCAAGTACAGAGTCATGAGTTGAAACCCCAGAAGCCACGTGAAAATGTCAGGTGTGGTGGTGTGCCTCGCAATCAATCCCAGCACAGGGGAGGCAGAGACACACAGATCTCTGGGGCTCATGGCCAGCCGGCCAGCCTAGATGAATGGGTAAGTCCAGGGAACCAAGAGACAGGCACTGTCTCAAACAAAACAAAACTAAGATGGATGGCTTTGGAGGAATGACACCTGAGATTAACCTCTGGCATGCACATGTACACGGACACACACACGTATACACATGCATACACATTCACACACGTGCGTGCACACACATATAAACACACACACATACCTGCCCACACATGCACGCGCGGACACACACACGTGTACACATGCATACACATTCACACACGTGCATGCGCACACATATAAACACACACACATACCTGCACACACATGCACACGGACACACACACGTGTACACATGCATACACATTCACACACGTGTGTGCGCACACATATAAACACACACACATACCTGCACACACATGCACGCGCACACACACACACACATACACACACACACACACACACACACACACGCTCACTTTCACACATAAGAACCTGGAACAATTCAACATACCAATACCTATTGTTTGGTAGGTAATTTAAATAAAATAGCCAGGGGAACTATTAAAATACCCAGGGGGGGAGGGGAACAGCATTTGTACAGGAACGGACTCCGTGGTGGTTTTTCCTTTCACTCCTTTCATTGCTTCCTGTGAGTGCTACCAGTGGTCATTGGGTGATCTTAATCTAAGCAATTACATCACAGGTTTCTCTGGAGGCCCTTGAATCGCAGACTAGACTTTGGTCCCTGATCCGGCACACTGGACATAGTTACAGGAAGTGGAGAAGAGAGGGGAGACTACCCAGAGAACTCCAGGAAGAGGAGCTGCTGGTTCATCCTGGTCAAAATGAAGATGGCCATGCAGCTGATTTTCCCAGCAAAATGTGTTCTTCCCTGAGAGAAGGCGGAAGTGAGCGAGATTCTTAAGAAGAACATGGCTGGTCTTGTTTTCTGTTCTCGCAGCAGAGCCAGTGGCAGGAGAACAAGGAAAGCAGAATACTAATGCTCCTGGACGCAGAGACCGGTTCCTTCATCTCCCCTCCTACTGGAGAACATTCCTGAAACAAGGCCACGAAGCTCCTTTTAATACAACCTGACTGGAGGTTCAGCGGAATGAGCAGAATGCAGTGTTGCAGATTCTGCAGTACATCCCCAGCTGAACCATCAATGACGCCAGGATGAATTAGTTATGTCTACTCTGGGTGCAGGAGGAGAACCTTGCCAGCAAGCACATCTAAGCCTGTGATCCGTTGGCCAGAGCCTTGCAGCTCTCTCCTCGTCCACTTGGAATCTTGGTTAGTGGTCAGAAGGAGCTGTAAGGGGTGAGCATTAGATGAGGCAGAAAGAAGCTTGGAGTGTGGCAGCTTGGTAGGGGCCTCTAACCCCACATAAACCTCTTCTGTCATTGCCTAAGATGAGCGGACCGTCCTTAGGCTCTTGATCTCGAGGAAGATTCTAGTACCACTGCCCCACACTCCAGCCATCAGCCCCAGCCTGGGATATACCAGAGGGGTGTTTCGCTCCTGTTTCTTGAATTTAAAATTGATCCAAAAACCAATCTATTATCCTCAGGGGCTTTCTTAGTTTGGGTTTTATTGCTACGAAGAGACACCATGACCGTGGCAACTCTTATAAAGCTCTTATATCTTATTGGAGCTGGCTTACAGTTCAGAGGTTTAGTCCATTATCATCAGAGTGGGAGCATGGCGTAGTGCAGGCAGACACACAGAGAAGGAGCTGAGAGTTTCACGTCTTGATCCCCAGGCAGCGAACAGGGATTGTTATTCACAGGCAGCCAGGAAGAGGCTCTGATTCCACACTGAACAGAGCTTGAGCATAGGAGACCTCAAAGCCTGTCTACAGGTGACACATTTCTTCCAACAAAGTCACATCTACTCCAATAAGACCACACCTCCTAATAGTGCCACTGCCTGTGGCCAAGTATTGAAACACATGAGTGTGCAAGGAACAAACCATTCAGAAAACCACAGGGACTCAAACTCAAGTGATTAGTGCTGCATGCACTAATTAAGTTTGCACAGTTGATCCTGGCCCTCATTTCATCTCCCCCATCTGTAAAATGGGAATAAAAACAGTGTCTACTTCATAGAGAAGACAGGCACATTATTTATGTGCCAGACTGGGGCAGTCACAAGAAAGATGTGAAAGATTTGTAATTATGCCAGGAAGGAGGCACAATTGGAAATCATTCTAGAAAGTTCTCCAGATGGAGATGCAAACAGAAATTGTGCAAACGTGGAACGTTCTTGCAACAAGCTCCGGTTGCAGCCAACTCCTCTCCAGCATCTTCAGTATGTTCCTTCCTCAGCCATTTCCATTAGCAAATAATCGTGTGAGAGCCCTGACTTGAAAAAAGAAGCCAGTAACTTCCCAGGCCTGTGCTGGGCACACACGCCTAAAGCTACACTCCTCTACTCTTCTCCATAGGAAAACTCTCCCCTGTCATCACCTCTTCCTGGTGCTCTCTTCTTACTTGGTGACAGCCAAAGTCCTCCTCAGGACCAGTATAAGCCATATGACTTGTTCTCTTCTGACTATTCCAAAGCACATGGCTTCTGCTGCTCCTCGCATAGCTCAAGTGATAAACCAACCTGCCTCCATCTTGGGCTTGAAAGCCATCTTATAGGAAAGGCCAACTAGATTCATTGCTATTTATGATTAAATCTATATCTCAAGGATTGGGCTATGCCCCACCTGTAACCCTAACTACAAATGGTTCTGTTCTGCCTGTTCCAGGAAATGGGAGCCATATCTTTGTTTAGATAGATTATTCTGACCACCTGTTATTCTGACCACCTGTTGTTATGACCACCTGGTATGACCACCTGGTATGACCACCTTGTGACCATGCCTTTGTTTCAGGAGAGTGTTACAACCAATTTGTTATGCTTATGTTCTGTTTCTGTATCCCCACCACCTACCTGCCAAATCCCCCATTTGGAAACCCCCAACTCCTGGACTCTAAAACCCCTCACCTTACCTATATCCAATGCTCATCTCATGAACCTCACATTTAGGGGGACACAGCCCATGCACAGGAAAAAATATTGCTTTAATTAATTGCTTCTTAATTAACTGACTAAATGAGTTTGGCCATGATTCAGGTCAGTGGTCTTTCCTGAATGGGTGGGATTAACATAAGCTCCTTCTGACTTCTTAGCCTTCGCATTGGCTGTTCCCTCTGCCCATCACACCAGCTCCTACCTGTTTGTGTGACTTCTTTCCTTGTTTCTTTCCTTTCCTTCCTGGTTCTTCACAGCCCCATGCTTTTCTCACTGGCGGCAGCATGCGCCCCGACTCACACATCTAAGTGTGTTAGAGATGGTTTACTTCTGTATTTCAAGAGAGCATATGCTCATCACCTAGAAAGACACTCCGCCATGCTGTGCTGTTGCAGATGACTCCTGAGTTCCCCAGGTCTGAGCCCCTCTCTCAGGAACATCACTAGTAATAACACCAACGAAGAAAAGCGCCCTACTCATCCATCAGAGTCCGGGGCCAGCATCCGGTTCTAGTCAAACACGCTACCCTCCCAGCTGAGCTTTGGTTCCACAGCTGGCCTTACCCGAATAGGAATGCTTTCAGGTCCCAAGGATGAATATGAAGATATAGAAACCCCCGCCAGTCTCCTTCTGTAGGCCTTGGTACAGCCACCTTTGCTGGGGGACCTAAGGCTTGCTAGACTTCTCTAGCTTCTAGGGGGCAGATGGACTTTAGCCCTTCACCAAATAGGTTAAGAACAACCATATTGAGCTAGGAAGAATCTAGGTAACACTTTGCATGCCAAGGCCCTGGGTTCTGTTTCCTTAGCTCCATAAAAGAAACAGGAGAAGGGGGGAGGAGGAAGGGAAAGAAGAGAAGGAAAAGGAGGGAATACCAGGAAGAGGAGGAGGGAGGAGTGGGGAGGAGGGAGGGGAGGAGGGAGGAGGGAGGGGTGGAAAGGAGGGAGGAGGGGGAAGAGGGAGAAAAGAGGAGGAGAGGGAGTTGGGAGGAGGGAGGAGTTGGGAGGAGGGAGGAGTTGGGAGGAGGGAGGAGTTGGGAGGAGGGAGGAGTTGGGAGGAGGGAGAGGTGGAAAGGAGGGAGGAAGAGAGAGGAGAGAGGAGGGGGAAGAGGGAGAAAGGGGGAGAAGAAGGAGTTGGAAGGAGGGAGGAGTTGGGAGGAGGGAGGAGTGGGGAGGAGGGAGGAGTGGGGAGGAGGAGGAGTGGGGAGGAGGGAGGAGTGGGGAGGAGAGTGGGGAGAGAAAGGAGAAAGAAGGGAATCCACAACAGCCACACACCCCCTACTAGATCCTCCCTCCCACCTCTGTCTCTTCTGGTATTTGAAGTGGACCAGGAAGACTCAGCTTTCTCCCCACCCCGCCCCCACCCCTCCCAGCATGGGGCTCCTGCATTCTCATGGGCCTCCTGGACTCTTGCATTCTCTCTTCATGGGCCTCCCCAGGTTCCCTGTGGTAGTCAAACTTCTTCCGGACACCAGATCTGTCATTGTCTCTCTCTGGCTCTGTAGCTTTGAGCCAGCCACTTAACCCAAAGCTCAGCAAACATTTCCTAACCTGGTCTGAACAGTTTTAGGGGTTGGGGCCACCCAGTCACAGGGCCTCAATTCTTTCTTATAGCATGAAAGTGACCACAGAGCTTATGGAAAGCAATACACATGTTGGTAAAATAAGGGATAAATAAATCTTTATTAGTGCAGACAGCAAGCGAGTGATGTCTAATCACCTCTGGGAGACGGCTTGCTCATCCTGGCCTGTGCATTCACTTCTCTGAGACTCTTTTCCTTACGCATTAAATAAAGACAGTAGCACCTTCATGAGATCACAATCCATGCTTGGCTTTAGGTTTGTGTGATCGACAGCAACCTCCCACCACGTAGCCCCTGCCCCAGAAGGTCCTGGGTGGACATTGCCCCCTTCCCACACCGTAGAGCCTGCCAACCTAGGCCTGCTGTGGGTTATTGTTTATCACAGCGGCAAGCTATTGTGCACCTCAGTTCTGCTTGGCCTGATTGCCAGGGCACCTGATTAGGCTGCCTAGGAGCACAAAAGAGGCCCAGGCCTGGAATGCCTCTGAGGCCTCATTTCGCCTTTTTCTGTTTCCTTTACTTCCTGCTCATTTCCCCCCACCTCTCCTAATCTGCTTAACAATTTGTCCCTCTCCCACCCCATCCCAGGTCCCCGCTGCAGCCTGCACTCCTCCTGGTGTCCCTAATAGCTTGGCTGTGCCTGCCTTTAATAAAAGATGCTGACAGGGAAATCCACGCTAACTGAATTACTTCCTCATTAAAGAGCGGCAGGATTCCAGGGCCCTGTGTGGGCCAACCTCAGCTCTCTCCCCACCCTGCCACCTGCACTCAGACAACAGAGGCCACCAGGTGGTGCCCTGCATCCCTCAGAGGTCAGAGAGAGGGTATGGGCCAGCTCCAGGGTGGAGCTGATCTCTGAATCTTCCCCCACTCCCCAAGCTGGTCACTTCCACCAACTCTGAACTTCAGGCCAGCCGACAGAACAGACTGGAGGTGACTTGTCCAAGGTCGCCCATGCCTCCTCCTCTTCCTTATTTCGGGCCGGGCTGCTGGTTTTGGCAGGAACAGGTGACAGTCTGCTCTTGGCTTCAGAGAAGTCTGCCTTCTGGCAAGGCTGTGAAGAGACACCCTTGAGAAAGAGATGTCCAAGACTGCTGTCACCGCCTTCCTCCCCAAGGTCCTGTCAGATGGAAGACAAATAAATGCATTGCCCTGGCCTCCCTGCCGTGGCTCCCTTGACAGGTCCCCCACACCACCATGATTCCATTCCTCACGAACCCACCCCTCTTGCCCAGGCCAGGGCTCTCAGTGCCAGGCAACAGGAGAGTAGTGTTTGATACCTGTGGAGAGCAGGAAAGCTGAAGGAGAGATCCTGAAAGCCAGCTGCATTGCGAGCCGTTTACTCACAGGCTGTACAAGATTTACTTGTTCTTTTGTTTAAGGAAACACCTTAATGGTCCCGCAGGCCTCCAGCTACTGCTGAGAGGGAGAAGATTTAGTCAAAGAAGCAAGGAAGGAATTGCTTCGTACTGGGGGGGGGGGGGGGGGGGCGTAAAGGGACTGCAGGGAGGGCACAGACTAGACATACACAGTGGGAGTAGAAGGAATGCCTTGAAGTGCAAAGCCCTAGTCACATACACAGAGCCCTGCAGCGCTGGCTGGCCTGGAGCTATGGGAGGCGAAAGAAAGAACTCCTGGAAAGAAGCTGGGTCTGCCGGACTGGCTGTCCGGTTAGAACTTCAGTCCAGTGGAGAGTCTGGAATGTCTCAGGGCCAGAGCTAGTTAGTTACCTTGTCATGGCTGGTTCTAATGTTAAACCTGAAAACCGCAAGAAGATCCAATTCACAATTGCTTAATTAAAGTAAGCTTTATTCAATACTGGCCAGGACGATGGACTCTGGCCAGGTCCAGACCTGGGATTCCCAGAGAGTAGTGCTGAATTAAGTTAGTCATAAAGGCAGACCTGGTAAGGCCACCTTCCAGCCCTTCACCCAGTAGTGGAAAGCATACATCCCGATGGACTTCCTGCCTTCCCATCTCCCGCCGGTTGTAAACCAGGTGCTCTGTCAGCCTGCCTTCCGGCAACTTATCAGTACCAGCAGCTTGTGCTGTCACCTGCCACCACCAGGTGAGGCACATTTCCATAACTGCTATGTGATACAGTCACTTCTCTCTTCTCTGTCCTGCTTGTTCTGTCAGCCTCTCTCTCCCATTCTCTCTGTCTTCTGCTCTCTATTTTCTTCTCTGTCTCTCTGTCTCTCTCTGTGTCTTTCTCTGTCTCTTTGTCTCTCTCTGTGTCTCTCTGTCTGTCTCTGTCTCTGTCTGTCTCTGTCTCTGCCTGTCTGCCTCTGTCTGTCTCTGTCTCTGTCTCTCTCTGTCTCTCTCTGTGTCTTTCTCTGTCTCTTTGTCTCTCTCTGTGTCTCTCTGTCTCTCTCTGTCTCTCTGTCTCTCTCTGTCTCTCTGTCTCTCTCTGTCTCTGTCTCTCTGTCTCTCTGTCTCTCTCACACACACACACACACACATGTCTCCACTCCAAGGTGGCCTTTCACCCCCACCCCCACCCCCCCACCCCAATAAACCTCTTGAGTTAATCTGTTGCACAGTCTGATCTCTTAGCCTCATACCTTGGCCCAGACCCACCAAAGCACCATGTGTCACTTATCCTAACACGACCAGCATGGGTTCAAGCACATTCTGTGCACTTGGGACAACCAACCTTGTTTACTGAGGCGAACATATGTGGCTTATTATCCTGTATGAACAATAGCACCCAGCATTCCAGGGAGTTATCTGTCCTTGGGCAAGTGGACCTTACAGGATAACCTAAGCCCTCACCCTAGCCTTCCAGAACAACCATGCTTTGCCTATCTCTGTATCTGAGGTTGTGGCTAACAAGTAGACACCTGTGGGAATCCATTTGCCACTAGCTTCCACCACCCTAAAAGCTAAGACTGCATCAGATAACATCTGAGCCCTGTAGAAAAGCTTCCTACACCTTTCTGTGCTTCAGCCTCTCTGATGTACCCACCATTGCGTTTTAAACTCACCTTGATTTATGACACTCTTTGTCCTGTAAAACCGTAAAACATCATGAAACTGCTTCTATAGTAGAACATGGATAACCTAAATCTGTGTTCCCAGGCCACAGACACGCATATATGCTCCAGAATAAACTGTGTGTTCAATTCCTTTGGAGATGAGAGCTGTTTCTTTCAACAATAACATGCTACCTAATGGGCAGCCATACATCATGTCTGAGAGGGCTCCCTGAGCCATTGTACCTTGGCCATCTTTTTTTCTCTGCCTCAGACTGGCCAGGACAGCAGTCCAGACCTGTAAGTGTTGTGGAATTCTGTCCTCTGAGTATTGCCATCTCCGTGGGACCAACAGAGGCTCCCAGCAAGGCACTCTCAAGATGGAGTGTTAACCTTCCCTCATAGAAGGAAGGTGTGGCAAAATGCACCAGGTCCTCACCTGAGATCTCAGCCATTCCCACTTTCACCTCTCTCCTAGCTAGATGCAGATCGCCCAGGCTGTAGGTGGCTTCAGGGAAAACAGAGCATAATGGAACATGGAAATTAGGAGAAATTGGAAGGGTAGGGCAAGGACCCCCAAGGAATGGTTCTGAGAATGGCCTTGCTGGAGGCCGGGGAAGCCAGAAGAGAATTCTAGATCCTGGTCCCTGTTAGCTTCTATCCTTGCCTGGGAGCTGTCCGTGAGGGCATGGTGAACTAAGAAGAGGCATCTGGACACCCTGTTGTTTGGCCAACTGTCCAGTTCATTACCCCCCCCCCCCTTTTCTGACCACCACACTAGCAGCTTGCTAGCATCCATTCCTTGGTGGTATTGAGAGGTGATGGGACCTTTAAGAAGTAGGGTGTCGTGGGAAGCCATGACATCACTGAAGGCCTCACCATACAAAGACAGTCTCAGGGTTCCTGTTCTGAAAGAGGGAGCCTGACCTCTGATTCACTCTCTGGCTTCCTGCCTTGTCCTGACATAGTGTTTTATTTTGTTTTTGTTTGTTTGTTTCACCAGCACCTGCTTCTGTCTCTCTGATATCATCTGTCATGAAGTCCTCACCTGATCCTAGATGATGTTGGTGGCCTGCCTTCGAACCCCAAACGGTCAGCTAAGTGCTAAGTTAACCTCTCTGCTTCATAATGCATTCAGCCCTGGGTACTTCCGTGACAGCAATGGAAAATCAACTGGTAGAAGATACAGGTACATTGAGAGTGCACACTACTATTCCTTGATCCTCCACAGATCTCTTGGGTTTCCACCTTCCAACCACGATATTGAAGCAAAGAGACAGTGAATGCCAAAAGACTGAATTAAGACCCATAGCTTTGGATTTTTAATGAGGTTGGTTGTCTAAAAGGCAGAGGTGTGATGGATTTAGGAAACTTTGGGACTCACATGACAAAGAGTTTATAGCCATAATATATAAAGACCTGCCATATTAAATAACAAAGCAATCACGAACTGATAGAGAAAATAGTCAGATTACATAAACAGGCAATTCACCAGGAAAGACATGCAAATTGCCAATAAATATCTAAAACTATTTTGGTCTCACTCATAATAAAAATAATTTAAAACAAGATATTATGTGTTTCCCTGACAAAGTAAGGGAAAAAGTTCGCAAGATTGATTTTAACCAGGGCAGGAGGGCTGGCCGACCTCATGCCAGCCACCTTAGGTTTAGAGACTAGTTTTGCAATATAAGTCACAAGAGAAGAATGATGAGGCCCCATTACTGAGCAGACTCACCTCTAGGTTTATATCCCAAGGCGATGTCACCAGAACTATGCAAAGATGTTCCAGGCCTTTCTGGGCATCCATCAGGGACATGGTTCAACTGTAAGGCGTCCATGCCCTGAATCTTGTGCAGCTATTTAAAAGAATGAGGTGGACCTGTCAGACGGCCGTTGAGAACAAGAAGCAGGCATCAGAACAGTAATTCACCACTCTCCTCTTGCAAAATAAACCATGCCAAGATTAGCCGAGGACTATCTGACTCTGAAGAGGTGGCTCAGCGGGCAAAGCCCTTGAGCTTAAGAGTGAGGACTTGAGTTTGGAACTCTCAGGAGCTAGCTAAAGCCAGACACAGTGCGGCAGCAGTTCTCAACTTGTGGGTAGTGACCTTTAGGGGAGGAACAACCTTTTCACTGGGGTTGCCTGAGACCATCAAAAAACTCAAACAAACAAACAAACAAAACAAAACAAAACAAAACCACAGATACTGTTACAGTTCATAACAGTAGCAAAATTACAGTTAAGAAGTAGCAACAGATACAGTTTTGTGGTTGGCAGTAAGCACAACATGAAGTAAATTAAAGGGGTGCCGCATTAGGAAGGTTGAGAACCCCTGCAGTCGTGACTCTGAAGTCGGGGCTCCTACAATAAGATGAGAGACAAAGGCAGAAGAATTCCCAGAAGCTCGAAGATCAGCTAGCCTGGAACACCCAAGGGGGTGTCTTAGGGCTTCACTGCTGTGAACAGACACCATGACCAAGGCAAGTCTTATAAGGACAACATTGGGGCTGGCTTACAGGTTCAGAGGTTCAGTCCATTATCATCAAGGCAGGAGCATGGCAGCATCCAGACAGGCATGGCGCAGGAGGAGCTGAGAGTTCTACATCTTCATCTGGAGGCTGCTGGTGGAAGACTGAATTCCAGGGTCTTAAAGCTACAGTGACACACCTATTCCAACAGGGCCACACCTCCAAATAGTGCCACTCCCTGAGCCAAGCATATTCAAACCATGACAGGGAACAGGAGACCCTATGTTAAACAAGGTGGACAGCAAGGATGGAGAACTGAGGTTGTGCTCTGACCTCCATATGTGAGCTATATCATGTGCATATGTGCATACCCACATTCACACAAACAGCTACACACTTGCACACGTGCACGTGCGCGCGCGCACACACACACACAAACACACACACTGACAGAAAAGGAGTGTGGAAGGAAGAATGCCTTCAGGGGAGGAAATCAGAATGGAGAGAAGTTGGGGGTGGTGGGCAGGAGTGGGTACCAGTAATCAATGATTTGAAGTAGAGTTTGTAACTTTCCAGACCCCTACTTTCATATCATTATAGTGATCTTGTGTCACCTATGCCACTTGCTGAAGAACAGTAAAGCCTAATGATGGGGGACCCGTGGATCTCAATCGGATCTCAGCCATTCTCACGTCGAAGCTTGTTTCTCTGGTTCTTCCAGGAGTTGCTCCAGGCTCATGTCACAAGCAGGTCTCAGGGACTTCAGGAGTCTTCCCAGGATATGCATCTTTTAGCAGCCAGCCTGCTTCCCTCAAGGCTGTTCTCTGAGATGGCTTTTAACTTAGGGCAAAGGGTGTGTATCAGCTAGCTACTGCTGCATACCAAGTATCCCGACCCTCAGTGACTGAAAACAGCAACCGGTGATGATTCCTGCTGATTCCCCAGGTCTTGGTGGATCTCATCTGGGTTGACTGGTGTGCCCGTGAGTAGCCATCCAGTTGTCCAGTAGGTCCCCAGTGACATTAGCTGTGACAATATGGCTTTCCTTTGAGTGTCTCTCTTTGTTCCTCCAGGCTGACTCAGGCTCGTTCTCATCACAGAAGCACACACATGGAGGAAGGAATGTGTGCGGTGACCAGGAAAGGGGCCAGCACCGCTCTTTCTGCATCCAACTCTTTCTGTATCCAAGTTGCTAATGTTCCCTTGGCCACCGAAAATCTCACGACCAAACTGAGACTCTTGGGAAATGTGGGAAGGCATTACCAAGGACTTGCATACGGGCAGGCCAGATGATACCATAGAGATCAGCTCAGAGCTGTTGACAGACAGGGGTGACTGGAAACTTGGCTATAGCGAAACCCACCACTGGTCAATGAGCTCCTCCTCCTCCTCCTCCTCCTCCTCCTCCTCCTCCTCCTCAGTGGGTTCAGCTTGGGGATGAAGAAGTCTTTGTTGGACTGTGACCAAAATGGAGACCACAAAACCTAACAGGAAGAGCATCCTCTCAGCTGTGAGAAGTTGGAGATCAGCCCTCAGGAGTTTATCCCCAAAGGTTTGAGTACTATTTGTCATAGGTACCCATTAAACAGCCACAGTCTGGTCTCTCTCTGCCCACCATTTATAATCCCCCACTCCATGCAGCCACGCTTGCCCTTGCCTGGTAAGTAGATGCAGTCAGGAACTCTTACTTTTCTCAAGATAGGGTCTCATGTAGCCCAGGCTTGCCCCAAACTGGCTGTGTTGCAGAGAATGACCTTGAACTCCCGACCAGGTTGTTTCCATTTTCCAAGTGGTGTGAGCTGCCATGTTCAACTCCAAGGCAAGAACTGGCTGTAAAGAAACTTCCTTTTTTTTTTTTTTTTTTAAAGCTTTGATCCAGGTAGCTACAAACCCACTCCCGCTCTGCCACTGAGGGCTGAAGTTGCCTGCATCTTGTCTCGTTCATTCCCATCTCTGTCAATCCCCTGGCTCAGTTCTGACTCAAATTCTCCCTGCTCCTCCCAGCATATGCTCAGTCCAACAGTTCCCTTGTTTTGTCTGTGGGGACTGGGCTGCGGTGACAGATTTTTGCCACTTCCCAAGTTCAGGAAATATTGCTGCTCACCTCACATTTATCCTGCTCCTCCTCAGCCAGGGAGCCGAGGCCGAGGCTGGCTCGTGGTTATCTATTATCAGTCTGTGCTGAAGAAGGGGACAGGTTCACCTGGGAGTGCCAGGAGGTAGTCAGGGGCTGGGGAGATGGGGCGCTCATTCAATAAGCCACCAATATTTACTGTCAGTGGTGGGCCTGGAGCTGCGGAGAAACTGGACCACAGGGACCAGTGCACACACTTCTTGTGCCAGTCTTTAAACAAGAGCCAGAGAGGTGGCGTGTGAGCATTTAGAAGCGGGAGCCTCATTCAATAAAAGTGGAAGGGAAAGTTTGGACAAGCACGCCCAGAGGGCAAGTTAAAATCCAGTATAAAAAGGTCCATGAAACCAAGTGTAATGGCACATCCCTGCAGGCCCAGGGCTTGAGAGGCAGAAGCAGGAGGATTGCTGTGAGTTTGGTGTCAGCCTGGTCTACATGGTAAGCCATGGCTACATAGTAGGACCCTGTCTCAATATATACACACACATACACATACCCACACACATATGTGTATATATATATACATATATATGTGAGATAGGTAGACAGATATAAAGAATAAAGAAGATGGAAATAGATGATATATAGAAGATAAATAGATATAAAATAGATGGTGGCAAAAGAAATAATTGATAGGCAGACAGACAGACAGACAGACACTCCATGAACACAATGGGGTACCACATGCCCATAGTCCTAACTTGGGAAGCTGAGGTAGGTAGGAGGCTAGAGAATTTAAGGTTAGCCTGGGCTACATCACCAATGATATTCTGCCTTGTCTTTTTTTTTTTTTAATGCCCATAAGCACATCCTTGGTGCCATCAGCATCATTCATAAAAATATCCCCAATGCAATGGACATGCTCAGACTGTGTGTCAAAGAATTGTTTATAGAGACATCTGTAAAGCAGCCTCACAGAACAGAAGCAGCTGAGCAGCCTGTGACCCACCCACAGAATGCTGGCCATGAGGTATTCAAATACATGAGCTAGAAAAGGGTGTCCTGGTACACAGAAAAGGCCCAGAACCCACACTGAAGGGCAACACTCAGGATGCCAGGGTACAAATACCGCTGAGCATAAATGAAGTAAGATACTGTCTTAAAGCTGGGGGTGGTAGTGTAGCTCAGAACCCCAGCACTTGGGGAGCAGAGATAGGAGGATCTCAAGTTCAAGGCCAGCTTTAACTTCACAGTGAGTTTGAAGCTAGTCTGGATTATAGGAAATCTAGTTGCGGAGGAGGGGGCAAGAGGAAAAAGAAGAAGGAGGAGGAGGAAGAGGAGGAGGAGGAGGAGGAGGAGGAGGAGGAGGAGGAGGAGGAGGAGGAGGAGGAGGAGGAGGAGGAGGAGGAGGAGGAGGAGGAAAAGAAGAAGGAGAAGGAGAAGGAGAAGGAGAAGGAGAAGGAGAAGGAGAAGGAGAAGGAGAAGGAGAAGGAGAAGGAGAAGGAGAAGGAGAAGGAGAAGGAGAAGAAGAGACAGAGAGAGAGAGAGACAGAGAGAGAGAGAGACAGACAGAGAGAGAGAGACAGACAGAGAGAGAGAGAACAAAATAAAAGGCACTGCTGTTTCCCCAAAGGTCTAGGGACATTAGGATACAGAAGTGCTGCAGAGGCTGAGAGGCAGAGCCCCTTGAAGACCAAAAGGTCACACTGTACCAACAAGCTACCAATGGTGTTTACCTTGAGACTCTGGGAGCCCATCATTGCTTAGGAAGGCATCAAATGACCTAATCATCCTAAGCATTGGGAATCTTGGTGTGTGGGAGGGTCTCCCTGGCTGCTGTTAGATAGGCAACCCGGGACTCACGCCTTCATGTGAGAAGCTGCTTTCCTTCTCTGCTGCTGGCTACAGAGATAAAAGACAAAATCCCTCAGAATTGTCTGCCCACCAGGAATACAACCAGGTGGACAGGAAACCCTGCCAGCTCAGGGCTTAAGAATGATCTCCCACTAAGGGATGGTCTCTCTTGGCACCTGTAGACTCAGTGCTGAAGGTCAAGCGTGAGTTGGCAAGGAGAGCCCCAGCCAGGTCTACACATGGGCTGCAGTGACGTCTAAGGCTTGCTTCCAAAGCTCAGCGGGCCGGGAAGGTCCAGGGGGAGTTCCTACAGGCAGGGAAGGGAGGCAACATTATAAGCCACAGAGGCTTAGAGGACAGTGTGACATACAGGGCTTGTGCTCATGTGAGTGAATTCAGGTGTGGTTCACAGAGGGCAGCTTTGAGTGTTGGTCCTCACCATCTACCTTGTTTAAGAAGGGTCTGTTGTTCACCACTACAGACGCCAGGCCTGCTGGCCTCAAGCTTCTAGAGAGTCTCCCGTCTCTGCCTCGCATCTCTCTGTAGGAGTGCTGGGATTACAGATGCGTGCTCCCACGTCTGACTTGACATGGGTCCTCAGATTCTGAGCTTGCATAGCAAACACTTTACCCAGCCCTTAACCAGAGTTTTGGGGCAAAAGTCTGGACCTCTGCATCCCCCCAAAGCTAGTCACAGACATCCATTCCCAATATCCAACCAAGAATAATATGAAAAATAGAGATTTATTGGATGTGGTCACAATAGGAGGAAGAAGAAATCCAGAGCCCCAAGTTCATGTTTGGGATACTGACATGACAAGGATTTAAAACATAATTGGGGTGTGTGTGTGTGTGTGTGTGTGTGTGTGTGTGTGCGCGCGCGCGCATGTATTTATGTGAGTGTGTGTGCATGTGTGTGAGAATGTGTGATAGTGTGTGTACTGACTAGTTTTGTGTGTCAACTTGACACAAGCTGGAGTTATCACAGAGAAAGGAGCTTCAGTTGAGAAAATGCCTCCATGAGACCCAGCGGTAAGGCATTTTCTCAATTAGTGATCAAGGGGGGAGGGCCCCTTGTGGGTGGTACCATCCCTGGGCTGGTAGTCTTGGGCTCTATAAGAAAGCAGGCTGAGCAAGCCAGGAGAAGCAAGCCAGTAAGGAACATCCCTCCATGTCCTCTGCATCAGCTCCTGCTTCCTGCCCTGCCTGAGTTCCAGTTCTGACTTCCTTTTGTAATGAACAGCAGCATGGAAGTATAAGCCGAATAAACCCTTTCCTCCCCAGCTTGCTTCTTCGTCATGATGTTGGTGCAGGAATAGCAACCCTGACTAAGGCAGTGTGTATGTGAGTGTAAGAGAGTGTGTGTTCACGTGCATGTGTGTGAGTGTGTGACAATAAGTCTGTGAGTGTGTGAGAGTATGTGTGTGAGTGTCTGAGAATGTGTGTGTGTGTGTGTATGTGTGTAAGTACTGCCATGGTCACACACACACACACACACACACACCACTGCCAGTGGTGAGGGCAAAAGAGAGGAGAGGGGAATCTCTCCTTCTCAGAGGCAACTGCACAGTGGACAAGAGGCAGGGTCACTCTCCCACACTCGCACCTCAGGGTTGGCTCACTGGCAACCTCCACACTCTGGGCCAGTTCTGCTGTGCTGCCCGGGTGAGGTGCAGGGCCTGCTCTCCCACGTGCTGCAGCCTGTGCTCCCTTGTGTGCTTTTGTTCTCTCCATCCACAATTGGTGTCTGGGGGATTGAACTCAAGCTGTCTGGTTTGCCAGCAAGTTCTCTTATCCACCAAGTCATCTCACTAGCCTCAGCTTTAGGCAGGAGTCAAGAGGTGTGTACCATTAAGCATTTCTGGTCAGGTGTGGGCTGGTTGGCCATAGTCTCAGGTCAAGTTCTACAACTGGGCCAAAGAAATCCATCACTGTCATTTCTTGACGGGGTGGACCTGGTTCTCACAAGATGGTTACTTCTGATTTAGTCTACAGCCTCCCTGTCTGGGCAGGTATCTGTCCTATGAGGTTGTGTTCTCCTTGGAGTCCAAGGTGACTGTGGGCATAGGACAATGACTTACCTCTGTCTGTGCCTCCTGCAAAGTAAAGGACATAGCCGGATATGAGTTAGAGGTGAGAGGATTTCATCCTGATTTCAGACACTTCGTGGGTCCAAGCAAGGAGCCAACACTTCTCAGAAGTAGCTCCTAAGGGTGTGTCTCAGCACCACACAGTGTAACTTGGACTTGAGCAATGCTCTCTGGCTTCTGCAGGGCCATGGGTGCTGCCAGAGGCTCCTGAGTGTCTCTCAATACAGGCGACAGGCAGTGCCCCCAGCTTTGCTCCGGTGGAGTGTATCTGGGACACAGTTAGCATGTGAGGAGTTCAGTGGAGGGAAGCCCTGCACAGCCCCACACTCGCATTGTTCATTTGCATGTGTAAATGCGTGTCTGTGTGTGGATGTATATATATTGCTTATTAGTGTCAGTAGAATTTGCATTTTAAGTGGATTGCTTCTGTTGGGCGTGTTCTTTACAGCCCTGGACTTGAAAGGAATTTTCTAACTTGAGTGTTGCAGCTACTTGAACAATAAACAACAGGGCTCTTCTGAAGGCGCGGAGAAGAGGTGGGTAGAGGTGATGTGGAGAAAGGAAATGCCCAGATGGGGGCTCCCCTCAGTGACCCCAACAGGAACAGGTCCTCTAACCCCTGGCAGCAAGGGGCAGCATGGCCCCTTGTTCACCTTCCAGGACTGACACTGGATTGTGGGACTGAGTGTTGTCACAACAGGGAGAAAGTTCAATGTGGAAGCTGTCAGAGGTCATTAGCATTTCCGCAGACAGAGGATCAGCCTGTCTCTGTCACCAGCGTGGCAGTGGCATTGGCTATTCCTCTCTGCTCTCTACCTGGACTTAGAGTCAGGAACATCATTGTTACATCATGGGCTTACGTCTTTAAGACACTGGTCATTCTGTAAGACCAAGTCTCACAGACAGAAGAAATCAGACTACCATCACTCCAACCCTGCCCCTGCCTGTGTTCTCCCTCTTGCTCCCTTTGACCCCCCTTCTCTTCCCTTCCCTCCTCCTCCTCCTCCTCTTCCTCCTCCTCTTCCTCCTCCTCTTCCTCCTCCTCCTCTTCCTCTTCCTCCTCCTCCTCTTCCTCCTCCTCCTCCTCCTCTTCCCCTTCCTCCTCCTCTTCCTCCTCCTCTTCCTCCTCCTCTTCCTCTTCCTCCTCCTCTTCCTCCTCCTCCTC
>CM052710.1:6949044-6962023 GCA_028551405.1 Uromys caudimaculatus | reverse complement strand
AGAAGAAGAAGAAGAAGAAGAAGAAGAAGAAGAAGAAGAAGAAGAAGAAGAAGAAGAAGAAGAAGAAGAAGAAGAAACAGCCAAGAGAAGAAGACTCACATATAATGTACAGCTAGGACTTTATAAATATTTTCTTAATTTGGTTTTTTAAAATATTTTAAATTTATTCTTTGAAATTTTCATGCATTTCTCCAGCACTACCTCTCTCCAACTCCCTGAACTTCCTTGTAGCTCTGACTCAATTAACAAATAAATATGTGTGTATTTACTATGTATGATATGATATGAGATCTCACATAGCTCAAGCTGTCCCAGGACTTCCTCTCTACCTAAAGTTGGAATTGAACTCGAGATTCTTTGTCTCCACCTCCCAAATTCTGGGATTATAGGCACCCACCACCAAACATAGTTGTGAACTATATTTATGGTATGGAATGGACTCAGTTAATGAACTTGATCACACACACACACACACACACACACACACACACACACACACTCACACATGCACACACAACAAATCTGAGTAATTTTTAAGCACAAAGAATATTATTTTTAACTAAACTCACAATGCTACACAACAGATCTCCTGAACTTATTTTAAGGCTCCAATGGTAATTACTAAATTGGTAATTTACTAAATTACCAATGGTAAATTGCAAAAATGATATTAGATCAGGTGAGAAGTCAGAAATGTGGGCTCCTGGGTGGAGACCTTCAGTTGAGATAAAATATGGGAATCATTCATAAATGTCGGAAACAAATAGAAAGATACCACCAGGTGGGCGAGAGAGATGGCTCAGTGGTTAGGAGCACTGGCTGCTCTTCCAGAGGATCAGGATTTGATTCCCAGCACCTGCATGGTGGTTCCCAGCCATCTGTAACCCAGGGATCCAACAGACATGCTCTTCTGACCTCTCCCAGCATTGCATACACAGGGTGCAGACATTCATGTCTGCAAAACACCAGCCCCTCCAAAAATAGAAAGAACTTTTTGTAAAAAGCAGCAGAGATAAATATTTTTCTCTTGACATCGTTAATGGGCTCAACACAGCTAAATATGACTGAATGGGAGTTACACAAGCTGAGACACAAAAGGAAAAAAGAAAGTGTGGTGTGTGTGTGTGTGTGTGTGTGTGTGTGTGTGTAGAGTAGAACCAGACTGGGATTTATATGAATGCCATATCAAACAGTGTCCCATAGACGTGACTGAAGTCTCAGTGCAAATAATTTTCAAAACTCAAAGAGAAATAAAGACATTCTCTGGCAAACAATACCGGAGAAATTTAATTACCAATTCCCTGAGAATGCAAAGCTGTAAAGGAGCTCTTGAGGCAGAGAGAATATGACACCAGACAGAGACGCGAGCGCACACAGTAAACAGACGCTCTCCAAATAGAGAAAAAAAAAGGCAAATATTTAAAACGTTATTTTCTCACTTTAGTCACTTTAAAAATAATTGCCTGCTTATGGACAAAAATACAAACAGTATTTGGGGGGGGTTATAACATATGCAAAAGCATGTCACTAACAGCACAGACCACAGGAGGAAAAAATTGACAAGATAACGCACGGCTCTTGTGCTAGGCATCTATTAGCAGGCTATTATTTAAAGACAGACTGTCAAATATTGAAGATACATGTGGAAACTCTGGGCAACCAATAAGATGTTTCTGAAAAAGAGTAACCAGGAAACTAATAATGGAGACAAAGTGAAATACGTAAGTGAGCGAACAAATAAATAAAATTAATCATGCATTGTGCTGGGAGAGGAAAGCTGGAACGAATAGGAAATATTTGACAATTTGGGAGATTTAAATCAAGACGCGTCAATCCTAGCATTAAATATATATGGAAAGACCTCAGCTGAAAGGCAGGGATTCTTAGAATTGAGTTTAAAATCAAGATCTAGCCCTCCGTTATCTATAAGGAGTATGCTTTCATTCTTTCCATTAGTCTGGGACGGGGTGCACACATAGAGGGCACATGGATAGATACCCTCATAGATCAAAGGACAACTTTGGGACATCCATCCTCTCCTTCACCTGGTTGACACAGGAGCTCTTGTTATTTTGTGCTGCAGACTCTGAGCCATGAAGTTCACAAGCTTCTATCTGACTTTCCTGTCTCCCCCGTCCATCTCTCCATGGGAATATTGGGATTACAGATGTGCACCATTGCATCCAACTTTGGTCCTGGTGTCTCTTTACAGCAGTGGAAACCCTAACTAAGACAGAAGTCATGAGGATCTGAGTTCAAATCTCCCCAACACCCCTCTTAAAAGCTAGATATGGCTGTTTGTGTATGCAAACCAAGACAGGAGGCAGAAACAGTTGTATCCCAAGAGCCATACTGTAGTCTCCGCACATATATCCACTGGGTGTGCATGTGTGTATATTCGTGGACACACACCACACATGTACAACATACACACAAAAACAAGTTAATTAATGTCTTAGGGTTTCCATTGCTATAAAGAGACCGCATAACCAAGCCAACTCTTATAAAGGACAACATGTAATTGGGGCTGACTTGCAGGTTCTGTGGTTCATTATCACCATGGTGGGAAGCATGGCAGCATCCAGGCAGGCGTGGTGCTGGAGGAGCTGAGAGCTCTACATCTTGTTCCGAAGGCAAACAGGAGGAGACTGGCTTGTAGGCAGCTAGGAGAAGGGTCTCAAAGCCCACACTCACAGTGACACACTTCTTTCAACAAAGCCGGACTTATTCCAACAGGGCCACACCTCCTAAAAGGGCCATTCTGGCCCAACCATATTCAAACCACCACAATTAATTAAGAGTTAATATAAATTAATAAAATTAATTAATTTATGAAAACTAAAGTGGGAGATTTTTGAAGTTAAGGGAGGTCCTTAGCTGATACCCAGGTCTCTGTGGAGTGACACTCCAGCGTCCATGATAACGTGCTGAGTGACTATGGAAGACTATATCAAAATCGGAAGACCTAGAGATGGCGCTTTCACAGTTGTGTATAAGGGGAGACACAAAAGTACAGGTCATGTAGTGACCATGGAGAAAATCAAATGAGGAGATGGAGAGATGGCTCAGCAGCTAAGAGCACCTGCTGCTCTCACAGAGGACCCAAGTTCAGTTCCCAGCACCCACGTCAGGTGGCTCACAACTTCCCTGTAACTGCAGCTCTAGGGGTATCTGATATTTCTGGCCCCCATGGATATCTGATATCTACAGGGCATACACACTCACATACACATACATAATTTAAACCAATAAAAATCAATGTAAAGATATTTTAAAGACAGAAATTGAAATAGAGAGTGAGGAAGGGGCTCCTAGAGTTGCAATTCAGGAAATTTCTCCACTGAAAGAATTTCGTTATTCAAATAGAACCACTCATCAAGACGTGCTTTGGAGGGATTCCAGGTTGGAGCTCGTTTTCAAATCCCCTTCCACAGATCTCAACAAGTACTTGGAACCTGACCCTCCCGACCAACCCCTGGCTCCCCCTGTTGTTGAGTTGCTTATGCCAGATCCATCAGGGGACTGTGTCACTTCCCGGGAGTTCTCCACAGATACTTAAGACATCTGAAGCTACTGATGGACGACAAAGAAACAATCAAACTGTGCAATTTTGTCCTTGCCAGAGCTCTTGAAATGGTAATGAGAGTGGACATACACCAGGCAGTGACTTACACCAGGCAGTGACTTACACCAGGCAGTGACATTGTTCCCTCTCCAAAAGCCATGCACGGATCAGCTTACCATCCTACCCCCAGTTGACATTTGGGGTGTAGGCCCCATATTTGCAGAACTCACAACCAAGAAATTCCTTTTCATGGGGATTCAGAAATGGACCCTTCAAAGCTCTGGGTACCACTAACAAAAATGTCTGGCTGGAGCTGGAGTCCCTGCAGGACTACAAGAAGATGATTCCAAAACTGAAGCCCTGGAGCGTCATTGCATCCCACACGGATGAAAAACCTGGGTAAAATGGTTTAGGTTTTCTCTAGAAAACGTTAGCGTATAATCCTTCTGGACAGAGTTCTGCCTTACTGACCCTGAAATTTTCATATATGATGACTTAGACGGCTGAATTAAGATATGGCTTGGGGATGGAGGGATGGCTCACTGGTTGGGAGCACTGGGATCTCTTCCAAAAGACCTGGATTCGGTTCCCAGTACCCACATGGTGTCTGACAACAAGACTTTAATTCCAGTTCTAAGGGATTGAATGCCCTCTTCTGGCCTTTAAGGGCACTGCACATCTGTGGAGCACATTCACACATGAAGGCAAATAAATAAATAAATAAATAAATATCCTTTTATAAAGGAAAATATTGCTTTCTGTCTGAGTCCCCACATGTAGTGTTGGGGGCAGAGAGTCAAGTGGGTTTTTACTGTTGCTTCTCTCCTCTCTTGTATATTACCTCCTCATCTATTGGTCTCCATGGACTTGAATATAATAATTCTGTGTATGTGTGTAAAAAAAGAAAAAAAAAAAGAAAAAAGAAAAACATGTGTTGAGGAAGAGCAGTTTAAACCCCCAGAAAGGGGAAAGGACGGAATGAAGAAGAGCAGAAATGAGAATACTGAACTGAAGCTCGTGCACTCAACCGGGCAGAGTGAAATGCTAACGCACTCTGAAAGTCAGTGCGTAGCCAGGCTAGGAAGGAGAAAACAAAGGAGAAAAAGAAATTAGAAACTGGAGAGATGGCTCAGTTGATAAAGTGCCTTCTGGGCAACCACGAGGGCCTGAGTTTAGATCACTACCACCCATGCCAAAAGCCAGGAACAGCAGAAGCTGGGGCAGCAGAGGCAGGGAGACCTCTGGAACTCACTGGCCAGCCAGCTTAACCATCTCAGTGGGCTTCACGTTCAATGAGAGAGAGACCCTGCCTCAGGAAAAAAATGTAGAGAACAATTTAAGAAGACAACTGATATTGAGCTCTGGCCTACCACACACAGACACACAACACAACCACACACACAACCACACACACAACCACACACACAGACACACACACAACCAAACACACAGACACACACACAACCACACAAACACACAACATAACCACAAACACACACGCGCGCGCGCGCGCGCGCGCGCACACACACACACACACACACAACCACACAGACACACAACATAACCACAAATACACACACACACACACAACCACACAGACACACAACATAACCACAAATACACACACACACACAACCACACAGACACACAACACAACTACACATGCACACAACACACACACACACACACACACACACACACACGGAGAAAACAAAAACATCACTAACAAGGATAAAAGAGAATCATTCCATATCCAACAGACACCATCAAGATGATTAAGAAACATCATGGACACCTTCCAGTGTCTTGGATTGGATGGCCTTCATTCATAAAAGGTGCAAATTATCAAAGCTCACTCAAAAAGCAACTCATAAACCTGCCAGTCTTGCGTGTGTTAAATTAAATAGTTTAAAAGCTCTTCTTTGAAGAAAACAAGGTACCTCCCGTGGCAAGCCATTTCTGGAAAGAATACTATAACACCAGGTGAACACCTTCAGATAAACAGACACTCTCCAGCAGTTGGGAGAGGCCAGTGCCTCCTTAACTTGAAAGCCAACGGAATGATGGGGACAGAAAAACTGAGAAGTTACAGGTTACATGACCATCAAAGCCAGAGGTAGAGGGACCACTGGGTGCAGACGGAGGAAGCTGTCATTTCCACTGAAGGATCACACCCTGGCATCTACCACGAGAGGACTTAATGCTAGCTCCTCCACGAGCTCCAAGGAATGGGGGTGCTAGTGTCAAGGAATTCAGAAACTTAAGAGGCTGCAACTAAAGAAGTTGTTTTTAAATACTGAGTAATTTAGGAGGGAAAGTCAAATTAATGTTCTTGCTTGAGTCAAGAAGAATGGAAGTGTGTTCAGTCATTTTAATCCTTAAGTCAAGTATGCATGCAAGCTAGAATAATTCCTAAATGAAATAAGCATAAAGTATATAATTCATCAAGTAGATAGGAAAATTAAGTGGTAACGATTTCTTTTAAGGCAGGCAGTTCTAGGCAGATGTCTTGGTGGGAGAAAATTTGCCATACAATTGGAAAGGCCTAAGTTCTCACCCTTCAGAACCTCCACGAAAGTTGGTCATGCCGGTCATGGTAGCACCCTTCTGTAACCCAGGTGGTGGGACTGGCGATCCCTGGGGCTTATTGGTCAGCCATTCTATTCAAAATGGCCAGTTCTGGGTTTAGTGAGAGATCTGTCTCAAAAACTAAGGTGAAGAAGTGTGAAGACAATTCAGAGAGCACAGGGCTTGCTTGGGTGAGCAGGAAGAGCCGAGTTTGATCCCTTAGCACCCACCAGAACAAAACGTGCAAATAAACAAGCAAAAGCAAGTGCAGTGTGCCTGTAATCTCAGCACTGGGGAGGCAGAGACGGGAAGATCCCTGGGACAAGGTGGTCAACTAGCCTGGCCCAAACACACAAGCTCTAGGGAGAGAAAGGGGTGAGGGTGGAGGAGAGAGTAACCAAGACCCTGTGTCGAAAGATGAGCTAGAAAATAACAGAGAGAGACACCTGATGTCACCCTCCAGCATCTGTGTGCACACACATGCATACTGTCATATGCACAAACACAGAAATAAAGCAGAACAATCACTCTAAGTAAAAGTGAACGTAATTGGGCTAGAGAGATAGTTTAGCGGTTAAGAGCACTGATTGCTCTTCCAGACGTCCTGAGTTCAATTCCCAGCAAGCACATGGTGGCTCACAACCATCTGTAAAGGGATCTGATGCCCTCTTCTGCTGTGTCTGATGACAGCTCCAGTGTACTCATATAAACAAACAAACAAACAAACAAACAAACAAACCTATCTTTAAAAGGGGGGCATAATCTGAACATGCAGCATGCAAAAATTGGTCAAAATTAACTTGGATATGATGGCAATCAATAACCAACAGGGATGAAATGAGAATTTGATTTAAACGATCAAGGTTACCAAACTTTTCTTTATCTCTTTCTGAGCATGAATGACCTTCATCAGATTGGCCTGTGGATGTGTCTATGAGACATTTCCTTGGTTGATGATTAATATGAGAGGGCCCCGCCCACTGTGGGTGGAGCCATCCCTTCATGGAAAGGGCCACGCCCATTGTGGGTGGAGTCACTCCTGGCCCTGTGGTCCTGGATTGTATAAGAAAGCAGGCTAGCAAGCCATGGAGAACAAGCGAGTAAGCAACACCCCTCCATAGCCTCCACTTCAGTTCCTGCCTCCGAGTTCTTGCCACGTCTTCCCTTTTTGACGGAGTATAGTCTGTAAGCCAAATAAAACTTTCTTCCTCTGCTTGACTTTGATGAAAGTTTTATCACAGAGACAGAAACCAAAGTAGGGCAGCACGGTTGAGAGGCGGGAGGGGAACATGACTTTCAATGATCAAGCTTCAAACTGAAAGAAAACAAGTGGACTGAGAGTGTAGCTTAGTGGTTAGACCATTGTGTACCACACACATGGCCCTGGTCGTCAAAGTGCAGGGAAGCGAGGTGAGTATGATGAGGAAAAATCTAAGCAAAAGACTGCTGCTGACCTGGTATTGACATTGCATGAACTGGACTTTGAAACAAAAGGGCTTGGTAAAAACTAAAGACTTCTTACACCGTGATAAAGGGTTTATTTGTTAAATCAGAAAAACATATCCATTCTGCATCTAAACTTCGCATTCTAAAAAATCAGTACCGAACACGTAAAATACAAATTGACAAGACACAGGGAAAACCAAAAACATTTGCCATCAGAGTGAAAGTTTTAACACATCTGTCTCAATAATTGATCGACCAGACAGAAAATTTACCACAAATGAAGACAACTGCAAACACAATTGAGAAAGAATTCCGTAGAGGAGGCTGTGCTCAATGGCAGCAGGACATAGGCTTGTTAGAGAGCTCTGTGGAGACCCTCACAATCTCACCTATGGGCTAGGCCACATATGGATCTGGTGACATCCAGCGTGTACTGGCTGGGTTTGTGTGTCAACTTGACACAAGCTGGAGTTATCACAGAGAAAGGAGTTTCAGTTGAGAAAATGCCTCCATGAGATCCAGCGGTAAGGCATTTTCTCAATTAGTGATCAAGGGGGGAGGGCCCCTTGTGGGTGGTGCCATCCCTGGGCTGGTAGTCTTGGGTTCTATAAGAAAGCAGGCTGAGCAAGCCATGGGAAGCAAACCAATAAGCAGCATCCCTCCCTGGCCTCTGCATCAGCTCCTGCTTCCTGACCTGCTTGAGTTCCAGTCCTGACTTCCATTGGTGATAAACAGCAGCATGGAAGTGTAAGCTCAATAAACCCTTTCCTCCCCAACTTGCATCTTGGTCATGATGTTTGTGCAGGAATAGAAACCCTGACTAAGACACAGCGCCATCTCTCATGTAGTCAAGGAAGAAAATCAGTAACAAGAACATAACCACAATGAGCACACCTTTAATCCCAGCACTCAGGAAGCACAGCCAGGAAGATCTCTGTGAGTCTGAGTCTGGTCTGGTTTACATAGCAAATATCAAACCAGCCAGGGATACAGTTAGTTAGACTTTGTCTCCAAAACAATTTTGTGTGTGTGTGTGTGTGTGTGTGTGTGTGTGTGTGTGTGTGTGAAAATCTGTATATCTGAGCCAAACAAAATAGCTTGTTTCTGTGATCCCAGCACTCAGGAGACTGAGACAGGAAGATCACACGTTTGAGGTCAGCTTGAACTATACAGTGGGGAAGGAAGAGGGGTAGGGGAGGGGAGGGGAGAGAGAAGAATCTTAAATCAGTAAAAGCAGAATTATTCTACATGAAAGTTGCAGGGGTGCAAGTTATGCACTATTTAGAAGTAGGTTCCTATTCTCACTGTGCATACAGACTCAGTGTGCTTCAGATGAAGAAAATCAAAGGAGGCCGACAGAACAGACCCCATGAAAGCAGAAAATGTCAATAGAAAGAAAGACCAAACCCTAAAACCAGGTTTCTGAGAAAGACTTTGCAAAAATAAGATCATCCAAGAGGCTGAGAAGATGACTCAGTTGATAAAATTGCCACACAAGCGTAAGGACCTGAGTTCAATTCCCAGCACCTGTATCAAAAGATCTGATCCCGCACCTGTAATCCCCACAGCAGGAGGCAGGGACAAGCATAGCCCTGGAGCCCGCTGACAAGTCAGCCCAGCGTAATTGGTGAGCCCCAGCTTCAGGGGGAGACCCTGTCTCAAAAGATGATGGAGAGTGAGTGTGGAAGCTGCTGCCTCTGCACACATGTGCACAGCATGTGCAAGAACACATTTGCTTGCAAGATCAATCGGAGCAAATCAAAGGTGTGCTAGGATAGGGGCTAGAAAACAATACAGAGAATTAAACAGGGGCCAGAGTCTCGAAAAGGGGTCTGAAAAACCCTAGTGATAAATTGTAAAACTTAGACAAAATGGACAAATTCTAGAAAAATACAACTTATCCAAGAAGCAGGAGAAAACCTAGAGAGGCTAATGACCTTTATAGAAATTGAATTATTAGCTGAAACTCTTCCAGGAAGAAAAAAAGGACAATTTCCAAATGATTTATCAGCAATTTCTACCCAATGTTTTAGGAACTGTTCTTGCAGATCATTTTGTGGGGCTTTTGGGGGAGAGACACCTGCCTCAGACTATCTTAAGGGCTAGCCTAATCTTAATTCCAAAGGCAGATAAGGATAATAGCAGCAAAGAAAAAAAATAACAGTTGAATCTCATGCAAAAACTAGTTAGCTGATAATAAAATAGATTTATTTTTCAGTAGAAAAATTTCAAGATCTCAGAGCCTGGTACAGCCAACATGGATTTTTTTCCCTGTGTCATAGTGTGTCACACAGGAGGTGGCTGAGGCTCCACAGCGTGATCCAGGGGCCCAGAGTAATTAATTTTCTTAGTTATGCCCTCTAAAGCATGTGGCTTCTGGAATTACTGACAAAGGACAAGAGGAGGCTGGGGAGAATTGTGGGGTGGTTTTAACCTCCAGGAGCAGAAGTGGCTCACATTATTGTTATAGCCTTGACTTGTGTGCCCCGCCACACGCACCGAGCCAGACTCACGTGCGAAGACCTGCTCTCAACAGCTAGAGAAGCACTGACCTTGAAACAGGAACTTTAAAGATATAAAATGACTTTTGCTGAAGTGCTAGGGTTGAAATGAAGTTCTATGAGCGGATTCCTTAATCTGCTGCCACTGGAATGCTTATGAGAGATGGACATCTCAACAGTACAGCCGCCTAAACAAGACCTGAACAATGACACCAGTTGACAAGCTTACATGGATGGTGGGGAATCTCACAAGACCCCATTCCTAAATGAGAGCCACAGGCCATCAATAGGTAAGAGAGGGAGAGGCTCTCCAGGGATGAGGCTCCAGATAGCTTATCTGATTCCAAGCAGTCGCCCCTAAACACACGCGCATGAAAGCAATGCTAAATGGGCTTGGTGGGTAGCATTCATACATTCATGTGTATGTATACACGTAACAATAATAAGGAAACATAGACCATGAATTTGAGAGGCGGTAAGCGGGCATGAAGGAGGTGGAGGAGGGAAGGTGAGGGAGAGAAGGAGATGGGATAAATACAGTATCATAGGTGAAATTTTCAAACAATTGAAATTTTAAAGGGAAGGGAGAGAGAGAGAGAGAGAGAGAGAGAGAGGAACCAGATATACCCAGAGAATAGAAGGGCACATGGGAGGGTAGCAGTCACATTGAAGAAGAGAGGCCTTGAAGAGAATGTGCTGACACCAGAATCTTGCTCTTCCAACCTACAGAACTTGAAGAGGAAAAATGTCCTGTCTGTTGCTTAAGCCACGCCTTCTGCAGCACCACGGACAGAGAAAATGGCTCCTCCTCTCACTCCCTCACTGTCTGTCACAGGGTTCCAACATGGTGGCCATGCATTGGAAATTTTGCTCTGCTTTGTACCCAGGGAGAGGAGGTCATGGTGTAAACACTGCATACTATCTGCCCCATGAACACAGGTTACAAAAGCCCCTACACAGGGATCTCCTATGAATGGATTAAAAAAGGACAACCAGTCTCACAAGAGGGTAAGCCAATGCCAAGGAGATAGCTCAAGTCAGGGACGTGCTTGACACACAAGCATGGGGTCCTGAGTTTAATCGCCAGCACCCAGGTAAGAGCCAGGCAGTGACACACACTTGTAATCTCAGTGTTTTGCAGATGGATCTTGGGGCTTGGTGACTAACCTAGCCTCCTGGGTAAACTCTATGTTCAGTGAAATGATTCTGTCTCAAAAAAAGGGGGGGCGCTGGGTTAGAGAGATGGTCAGTGGTTAAGAGTGTATGCTGCTCTTCCAAAAAGCCCAAGTTGAGTTTCCAGGAACCATGTTGGAAGCTTCCAATAGTCTATAATTCCAGTTCCAGGAAACTCTAGCACCATCTTCTGGCCTCTGTGGGCACTAAACTCATGTGTATATTCCTACATGGATGCACACACATGTGCACATAACTAAGATGATAAAATAAATCATTAAAAATCAAAACTAGATGGCTTCTAAGGAATAATAACTTGGGTCGACCTCTGGTCTGCATACACACAGATGGAGGAGGAGGAAGAAGAAACAGAGGAGGAAGAGGAGGAGGAGGAAGAAGAGGAGGAGGAGGAGGAAGAGGAGGAGGAGGAGGAGAGGTGATCAAAAGCATAAACTGCCATTTTCTAGAACAGGAAGTATGATGACCCATAACTACTTGAATAGTGGTGAATCATGGGACTTCCCCTAAGTGTGGACCCAGAGCCTTAGCACTGCTTTAGCTGGCTCCTGTTGGGAACTAGACAAACAACAAAGAAAACCTTACCTGGATCCAGCTTCCCACCTACCAAGACATGGGGACTAACAGGGACCTTCGTCCTCCACTGGGACGAGTGGATGTTGATAGAGCCACTTTGGAAAGCATCCCCCTTAGGTTCAGTGATTGCACCTTCAGGAAGAGACACAGGCGCACAGAGCCTTGCACCTCAAACTTTAACTTGCTTCTAACTGTGTTCAAATGCAAACATCCGAGGAAGTTGCTCAACTGGTAGAATGCTTGCTTAGTATTCACAAAGCCCTAAGTTAACCCCCCCCCAGGACTGCATAAATGGTGCTGCACACCTGCAATCCCAGAACTAGCAAGGTGGACTCCACAGGTTCAGAGGTTCAAGGTCACCCTCATCTGCACATCAAATTTAAGGCCAACCTGGCCTATGTGAAAGAAAGACTCTGTCTCCAAAAACTAAACAAATATTTCGTGCCACACTTGAAAAAAATAAAAAATTTTAAAATGCAAATGCTGCACTGGTCGCTCTGGAATCAGACCCTGAAATTCTGCATTTGCTGTCAACGCCACCAGGCTGAGGACCGCACTACAAATGAATATTCACGGTGGCATTTCTAATTGCCCGGATCCTAATTTCCACCAGGAGTAGACAGGGCAAATGAATTGCACAATATACATATCCTGGGATACTACTTAGAAATAAAACGGAGTAAGCCACAACTATTCCCATTAAAGATTCATGAATCCCCAAAATACATTGTGGAGTCTAAGAAGCAAAGCAAGGAGAAGAAGAAAAAAAAAAAACCAAAAAAAAAACCAACTACTGTGCAGTTCCCTTATAGCATGAAGTTAGAGAGTATGGCAGAGCTAAATTAATGTGTTGTTTAGGAAGAGCTGCATGCCTGGTAAAACTTTGTAAAAGTGGGGGAGCGGGGAGACAGCAATTACTGTGAAGCTGTGGTAGCAGGGCGAGATGAGGAAGAGTAAATACACAGGAGCCTTCTCCCCGGACCCGCAGCGTTCCGTTTCTCATGGCGGATGTGAATGAATGGGTGTTTTAGTTTATTCTTCTTCTTTAAACCGTATGCGTACATTTTATACACTCTTTAGAATAAAAAAGTAGCAAGAAGCCTTTTTGTGTTTAAGTCCCAAATGACTTGTA
>CM052710.1:6916499-6948944 GCA_028551405.1 Uromys caudimaculatus | reverse complement strand
CACACACACACACCGCCACCACCTGTAAAGGCATGCCCTACTGGCAGCTGCAGGAACTGCAGCCAGGGATCTTAAACCCCCAAAGCAGAAGGCGTCCAACTCAAGGCCTCCTAGACAGGTGTGGTACCCTGGACAGATGCCTCCCGATTCCACCCCTCCCAAAGCTCTCTGCCGGAAGCCTGCCACCCAAAGCGAGAGTGATGACATTGAATTTTAGTTGAGAAAGAAGCAAGATATAAATACATTCTGGTGTACTATTAGTGTCAATAATATTACTGCAATTATTTCCAGACTAGTCAGATTCAATAAAAAGCCATTGCAAACAAGCCTGGAGCCGCCAGCAGGTGGGTGGTCAGGGGAGGGGCGGCGGGGTGCACAGCTGGCTGCTGCTGAGAGCGCAGCCCTGGCTGCTGTTGCTTGGTCAATGGCTGAGGCTCCTCGAGGTGCCTGTCCCTCCCCCTCCCCTGGGTCTAGCGCCTTTGAAGAACCCAACAAGGCAGCTAGTTCACTCACAGCAGCTCCTGTACCAATGAGTCTCACGTGCAGTGTACAGATGGGATCCAGACCCCACCCAGCCCTGCTTCCCAGAAGGCTCCTGTTTTTCCCCCCCTCTTGAGCTTTGCAGATTGTGTGTTTACCTGCCTAACATGGCAACACCAGGCTCTGGATTCTCTGCCAGCACCAGACAGGAATCCTCATAGCCCACAACAAAGCCCAGACTAGGCCTCAGCAAAAATTCAACAGAGAGCTCCAGAGAGAGCTCTGTTGACGGCATGAGATGTCTCAGAGGCTTGGCCCAACTTGTTAGGTTCAAAAGAGGGTAGAATGAACTGGCCTTCCTTGCCTTGGCTGGCTGCGGCACTCTAGGTAAGTTGCTTGACCATTCTGTGCCCCATTTTTCTCATCTGTAAAGTGGACATTATAATAATCCTCGCTTGCCTTCCAGAGGTATGAGTTACCACAGAGGTCACGTATCAACTACAGTAGTTCAGGGCAGGCACCTGAACTTCTAAGTATATCAGTAATTATGAAGAAGAGATTGCAGATTCTATGTCTCCTTGCCTTCATCCAGTTCAGTGCACAGCACCGGATGCCGGTGGGTGACCATAGGTAATAGACTACGATAAGCAAGCAAGGTGACTGTGGCGTACAGTTTAGGGACACAGCTCACTTGCCAGCCCCCAACTCTGTTCCTACTGGACAAGTTCTTTGCCTTCTCACTGTCCCCATGCGAGGTAATATATGAATGCTAGCTACATTTGTCAATGAACTTCCCTGGGACAATCGTCTAAGGAGCCAGTTCCACAGAGTGTATACAAGGAGCTCAGCTGAGCTCTCCGAAGAGGACACAGGAAGTCCGTCCATGGCTGAAGAAACAAGGCTGTCACAAAGGCTTCGGAATGGCCCCTCTGCCTTCGTCAGCTCCATCATCTCTGTGCCTGTTGGATCCAGGGGCTTCTGTAGTTTGGAAATTGAAAGCACTCTGACCCCATGATGGAAAAACCAGAAAGGAAGCTGGGAATCAAGCCCAGAAGCCTTGAGGTACAAGTTAAGAAGTTTGATCATAAGCCAAGTGTGCTGGGGCAGGCCTGTAATCCCGGGACTGTAATCCCAGGCTGAGGCAGGGGCATCACGAGCTCAAGGCTAACCTGAAGCATACAGTGTGAAGCTACAGGGGGGAGAGGTGAGAGACAGAGAGGGGGGAGACTGGGGGGGGGGAGGAAAGAAAAAATGACAAGGAGGAACGGGTTGCAAAACAAGGAGAAGGCATGAACGTGAGATGATTATGAGGGGTAGGCTAGAGATGAAGGAAAGAGGATGAGGAAGAGGGGATGAGGAGGGGAGAGGGTAAGGAGGAGGGATGAGATGGTGAAGGAGGAGGGGGAGGGGAGGAGGGGAGGGCCTCCGTTTTTGATGAAGCAGCCACTTAGAGGCTGCTTTTACAGTAAGTGATGACAGTCACCTGTGCCTGCACATGAGCTGAAAGTGTGGTTCCTGGCCTTCATCCCACGCCTGTCTCCTTCCTCTTGACTCCGCCTACCCACCCTGCCTCATCCCCCTTCAAGGCACAGAGACGCAGGTCCTCATCCCCAGCCTGCAGGCGCCTTGGTTTCCAGGACATATGAAAGCTCCATCAGGACACACCACCCCCCGACTCCCCCTGATGAAGGCAGCTGTACCAGATGGGAAGGGCTGAGGCCGAGCCCTGGAGTGGAAGTTAGCAGCTCCTCAAACCAGCTGCTCCCCTGAAGCAATCGAGACCTCGGCTCACCAGGCAGGACTAGAGCTGAGATGAAGACAGACAAGACCACACCCTGACCTTGACTGCCTGTCCCCCTCCACACTCCAACCTTTCATCTCTTTAAACCTAAAGCTCATGTCAAGTACCCCAAAGATAGACTTGGCGTCGCTGGGCCCCTTACCCATCCCTTTCTTCCATGTACATTGGGTGTCTTCTGTTGGGTGACATCTCTTTGCTTGGCACGTTGGGCCGGGCTGGGTAGCCACTGCCAGAGCCAGGACTTCACCTTAAAAACTCCATCCGGGACTTCTGATTCTCCCAGGCTGTCCCATTTCTGATCCAGTGGTTCCCCCTTGAGAACTCACAGGCCCCACAGCCCTCTTTCATAATGTGTCTTGCTCCTTCATCTCCCAGCCTGGTTTCTCTTTCATCCGCGCTCAGAAGTAAAAGAGAGAGAGGGTCACCGGGGGCATCCCTGTGCGGAGAATGCAAAGCAATCCACAACTGGCTCTTCTCCAAAGCAAAAGAGATAGTGTCCACTTTATTCTTAAAAAGGATAAAGCAGTTTCTTCCCGGCAGCCACTGACCTGGGACTTTAAACAAATTTGCATGGAGCGCCCCCCACCCTCTGGCAGCGTTCTGCCAATGTCTCCCTCTCTGCCCTGCTCTCCACAAAGGCCTGTATATCTTCTCCCTGGGCCTTTGCAGCAGAATTTTAAAGAGGGTTTTAGAGAGCATGTCTTGACAGCGTTCTTCAGAGGCTTCTAAATCATAACACAGAACCAAGAGAGGCCATTCCTTTTCCCAGACAGTGATTCACCCACCCTGCTTGGATACTCCTCCCCCCCCCCCCCCCAGGCGGTGAGCTCGGACATAGAAAGAAACTAGAAGAAAAACTTCCACGGTCACTCTGGGTATCTTTCTCCTTGCTTGTTTCTTCCCTCTCTCTTCCCACTTCCCTTTCTCTCTATCATAAAATAATAAAGCAAACCCAAGTGCCTCTAAATTCCTGCGATTGCTGGAAGGGAGGGCGCAGCCAGATTTTTACTAAGAGAATGCAAATTCACTTACTGTTATTTTCAAAGGGATGAAGCTGTCCCTGCCACAATATTGCTTTTCTTATCACCAAATGGGGTCTTTGCTTTGTCATTTGACAAAACTGTCAAAACAATCAGGTCTAGGAGGCTGGATGGCTGTCTCTGAATTCTGACAGGACCTCAGAGGTAAATCTTAGAGGCACCTCCACCTAGCCATGAGCTTCCTTGGCAAAGCTGTGGGAAGTGTCATGGGAGGAGATGGGCCAGGACACAGAGCATACGGTCAAAGTGGGTGGCCCTCACTGCCAGCATCCTCAGCTACAGAACAATCCCAAGGATGGGCACCCAAGATAACATACACACACACACACACACACACACACACACACACAGAGAGAGAGAGAGAGAGAGAGAGAGAGAGAGAGACAGAGACAGAGACAGAGACAGATAGAGAGAGGGGGGATCCACAATCATCATCCTGCAATCCCAGGCTCTCTTCTGAGATTCCATGAGCCAGGACTGGACTCTGGACCCAGAACTCAAGATAGGCACCCTGCAGGTTAGTTTTAACCGTTGACTTGACACAACCTAGAGTCACCTGGGAAGAGAGCGTTAATGGGAAAAGTTCTAGGTCAGCTTGCCCTGTGAGAGGGTCTGTGAGAGATTGTCTTTGGTTAGTTGATGTGGCCGTCCACTGTGGGCAGCACCATTCCCTACTGTGGGCTGTATAAGAGTAGAGAAAGCTGCTTGGGGAAGTAAGCAAATGAGTAAGGGTCCGTGTTCTCCCTCCTCTGCTCTTGAATTGTGAACATGATGCTTCCAGAGCCTGCCTTGATCTCCTGCAACAGTGGATGGTAACCCGGAACCGTGAGCCACATGGCCCTTCCCTTCCCAAGTTGCTTTTCATCAATGTGTTTCTCACAGGAACAGAAGAAAATTAGATAAAGACACAAATCCACCAAACTGCCCCACCAAGACAAGATGCATCTGGTTCTAACTGGAAGACCACATCCACAGACAAAAAACGTTGGACAGCTCTACCCTGTGGTCCCTTGCAGTCTTCCAGGTCAATAGATGCAGAAGCAGGTTCTGAGAAGAGATGCCCTTCCTTCCAGGTCAGGGGGGCGGGGGATGGGACCTACTAGCTAGGGATCCCTGAAGTTCCAAATGATAGGAAATCGACAGTAACTAGGAGTTGGATTCCAGCCACCAGAAAGCCTGAGGTATTTGGTTTCTATGGCTGCTGTAATTACCACTAACTGAGTAGCTTAAAATAACATATCTTTGTTGCTTTCTATTTCAGGAGGTCAGAAGTTGGAAACAGGTTTATGTGACTAACACTGACACGTGAGCTGAGCTTTATTCTTCCTAGGTTGTCAGGAGAGAATCCTTGTCTTGCCTCGCCTTCCCAGCTTCTGAGAAGGCCCAGCTTCCCTGACTCCCTGGTCCTGTTGAAAGCTACAGCCTTCACCTCTGATGCCCAGCTTACCCGCCTCTAATCCTTTTGTGTCAACTAGCTGGTTATCGCTGGAGCCCACCTAAACCATCCAAGCCGATGCCTCCATTTCAAGATCTTTAGCTTTTTTTTTTATTTTTTATTTATTTATTTATTTATTGTCCTGTAAGGCAGCACATACACAAGCTCTGGGAATTGGGGGACATGGACCTCTTTGGCCGCCATTATTCTTCCTACCGTGGGAATTGACTACCATGGGTAGATCTAGGGACTGAAAGCGTCACCAGGATCTTCCTCCCATCTCTACCTCTGTAGTCAGCTTCCTGTGCGTTTGTCTTATCTCCATACAGGACTTCAAATAGCCTTCCTCCTTGTATTCAAGGAGAGCCCAGCCTGCAGTTCTAAACCATGGTAGATAGCTTGGGGTTGGTGGGGGAGGGTGAATGTCTCTCCCCCTTTCTCCCTGTCATCAGTCTCTGTATCAACCCCTGGCATTAAATAAGGCTTGTGTGGATGATTGGGAGGAAGGGTGCTGGTAAGAGAATAACCTGGGTTTGAGGTTAAAATACCCGATTTATTTATTAATCAGCATAGGGCCATTTTATGCTCTGAGTTGGTGAGGTTGGACCCATCAGCTAAGAAATGTCCCAATGCAGTTTTTATCTCTTTCTTTGAAGGGCTAGGCCCACATTAAGGGCACAGGAGACATTCCAGCCCTGCTCAGCATGTATTATAAGTAATTTTGGCTGACCTGGATCCCCCAAGAGCCACCCATTGTTCCTGGCCTTACCCTAGACCCCTGAAGGAACCCTCATTTGGTGAGATCGGGTGAATTTGGTCCTTCTGTACTCTGATACAATCCGGACTTCAGGGAATTCTTTTAAATCATATTTGCAGGAAGACTGCAGAATTAAGAATGCTGACCCTACTAAGTACCTGTAGGGACCGTAAGCCTGCATCTCAACTTGCCAGGGACAATGCTGATGCCCCTGTAGTCCAAGAAGACCTAATAGTTCTCCTCCTCATCCCCAGTGAGACCTCCGTGAAAACAATAAACGTGTGACTACCCCAACAGTAACAGAACATGGATTGCTTTTCTCCCTCAACTAGCCACCCTCAGAAGAACCCCCCCAAACCACAGTTTCCACACTTCCTTGTGCTAGCTTCAAAGCCCAGGAATGAGCAGACTGGGGTGGGACCCAATGGTCTGCCTGGCACACTTGGGACGCCCAGGTTTCATCTTTAGCCCTGCAGAAGCAAATGAAATCAACACAGCCCAGGATTTCACACATTCCTCCTGCTCTAAGGCACTGGGGAGCCTGTAGGTGGCTTTCTTGCAACTGTCCCCAGGCCTTGCACACGGCCGCTGAGTCTGTTCTCACTACACCTTCACCCAGATCTCTGTTGGTTCAGGGAAAACATTTTCCCAGCCTTTCCTTGGGGTTATTTGTGGGAATGCCTACTTCAGTATACAATGCATACATGATGCTCGCTCTCTCTCTCGCTCTCTCTCTCTCTCTCTCTCTCTCTCTCTCATATCTGTGTGTGTGTAGGCCAGAGGCCAACTTCTATCATCATTCCTCCAGGACCATCTACCTTATTGTTCTCTGAGTCAGGATCTCTCTTTGGCCTGGGGATTGCCAATTTTAAGACTAGGTTAGCTGGCCAGTGAGCCCCAGGCATCTACTGGTTTCCACCTTCCCCAGCACTGGGATTCCAAGCGAACCACCATGCTCCATTTTCTTTTTTTTTTTCTTTTTTTCTTTTTCTTTTTTTTTTTTTTTTTTTTTTTGGTTTTTCAAGACAGGGTTTCTCTGTGTAGCCCTGGCTGTCCTGGAACTCACTCTGTAGATCAGGCTGGCCTCGAATTCAGAAATCCGCCTGCCTCTGCCTCCCAAGTGCTGGGATTAAAGGCGTGTGCTACCACTGCTCCATGCTCCATTTTCGTAAACAGGTTCTGGGGATTGAACTTGGAACCTCAGGCTTGTGTGGTAAGCATTATCTCACCAGCCTCCTGCCACCAAATATTTTCTACTCAAGGTTAGTTGAATCCATGGTGGCAGCAACTTCAGACACAGGGGCCTGAGTGCTTTTGCACACATGCATCCACACATTATTAGGTGTGGACTTGCTTATGCAAGCCCCCATGTGTGCACTTGCACACACACACACACCCACACACAGGTCCTACCTAAGCACGTACAGCTGGCTCTCTTTGTGATTGTTTGTTTTACTGAACTATTTGATATTCAGTCTCTTGTGTCTTGCTTCTCTTTCTCGACAATACCTTGGGGATCTCTCTGGGTAGCTCTAATTAATTGTTTTCAATAGCATATCACGTCGCCTGGTGTGAATGTTCTGTAATTTATGCACCCAGACCTCTAGTGTGAATATCCACTTTCTTTCCTCGGAAGAAAATTCACCAGCGTACAAATGTGTTACCCCTTTGCCCCAGCGATTCTCACTCGGATATGATTTGGAAATCTCTAAGCACTGACGACCGTTAGAAGAAAGCAATCGGCTGTCATTGTTTTCAGAGATGGTCGCACTGACCGCTGAGCTGCCGGCACAGCTTGGTGTCTGAATTCCATCTATATTTGATCTCGAAAAGTGTCTCCAGTTCTCATGTTTGCCTAGTGCCATGCTGGATCTGATGAGCTAGCAAGGGTGGGCTCCTACACAGCTGGCACCTCTGTGCTTCAGAAAGGCCCCTGGCTTTGGAACAACTCTGACCTTGCTCCTTATAAGTGGGGAGATACATAAAACTAATTACTGTCCCCTGTGTTTGGGACGGAATAGAAACTTGGGTGCTAACCTTACAGAATGGTCCAGGAGGTGATACATATCCAGGCTCTGGCCCCGGGGAGCTCCCAGACAGCATTGCTCTTCCTCACCAAAGAATCATGAATCATGGTCGAGTGTGAAGAGGAAAGTTCAAGTCAATCAATGGAGCTGTTCTCCAAACCCGAGATGCAAACAGAAACAGGCTGTGTTTGCAATAATTGGTTGTCCTGTCTTTGTTTGCAGAGTATCGTGCATGCCAGGGATTGTGAAAGCAGTCCATTGCTGACAACGTCCAGAGTGCTGGCAAGCCATAGGAGAGAGGCCAGGCTGGAAACGCCCCGCCTAAGCTTGGGGGCAGGGGGAGAACTGCAAACAGCAGGCAGTAGCATTTGACAAGGAGCCCAGAACATCTCTGATGGTGGTGGCTATTTGTCATAGGAACAGAAAACTGATGACCACAAGGTCTTTGAGGGGTGAGTAGGGGTCCTCTAGGTCATGAGGATGCAGTCCCCTGATGGGATTTGGTGGTCTGTTAAGAAACAGGGGAGACAGCTCAGTGGGTGAACCTGAGTTCAGATCCCGAGGGCTCATGGAAAGTCAGATGTAGCAATGTCCAGTCTATGGTCTCAGGGCTCCTACTGCAGATGGGAGATAGAGACAGGAATCCCCAGAAGCCCACAGACCAGCTAGCCTGGATATACCACTCCAAACGAGACTCTGTGTCCAATAAGGTGGATGGAGAGGGCTGTCACTCAAGGTTGTCCTCTGACTTCTGCACAGGTGCCAGGGCACAAACATGAACACACTCACTCACATGAACATGCACACCTAACACACACACACACAGAGACACACACACACACACACACACACACACACACAAACCCACATAATGATTATTTTTTAAGGTGGAAAAGTGAGATCAGAGAAGTATTCTAGGGAGGGGGAGGGGCAGCGGTGCCTTTAAACCCTCCCATGAGCTAGCCCTGGGCTTACTGGGGCAGTAGCAGGTCAGAGGACATTTTCCCATCCGGCATCAGAGACTACTTCCTGACTCTACCCCACCACGCTCCATCTTTCCAGAGGCCTCTACCCTACTTCCTCAGGCAGTCTCCATTCCACATATCTGTTGAGAAGTAATGGCTCCTGGCCTCCCAGAACTCACCTGTTGAAGCCCTGATGGAATGGTACTTGGAGATGACACTTGATTGAATTTCAGATGGAGTGCCCCCTACAGGTCCATGTTGGTAAAGTCTTGGCCTCCAGCTTGGTGCTATTGGGAGGTGGGGGGACCATTAAGATGTGGGACCAGGTGGAGGGATAATCATTGGGGTGTCTTTGCAGGGAATTATGGGACACACACAGAGCGAGCGAGCGAGCGAGAGACAGAGACACAGAGACACAGTGAGTAAAGCCAGTCTTTTAAAAAAAATCAGCATTAGTACCCCAAGTCCCTGAGAATTGAGGACTCTAGATCTTGTGTTTCTTTCCCCCCAAAACACTGTCCCCTGAGCCACAGCCCCAAATACCTTTTGTGATGTTTAGTTTTAATTATCAACATGCCATAGTTTAGAATCACCTGGGAAGAGACTCTCTTTGAAGGTCTGTCCACATGAGGCTGGCCTATGGGCATGTCTGTGGGGGATGGTCTTCATTGCCTTAATTGATGTAGGCAGACCCAGCCTGGAAGTGAGCAGCACCAGTCCCTGGATTTGGGCCCTGAGCTGGCCAGCTGAGCACTAAGCAGGCACACATGCATTCTCTTTGCTCTTGACAACGGGTGTAACTAAGTGCTTCAAGCTCCCGCTGTTTTGATTTCCTCGCAATGATGTACTATAACCTGGAATTGTGGGTTGAAATAAATCCTTTCTCTCTAAGTTGCTTTGTATCAGGATAGTTTATCACAGCAACAACAATGAAACTAGGCCATCCTTCTTCTGGTAATCCTGTCTCTCGCGTCACCGTTACCCCTGGAAGATAATGGGGAGCCTTTTTGCTGAATAACTCACTCAGGATCCTAAAACAACCCCTAGTGCAAAGCATAGTGGTCTACACACAGTGGGTGCTTTATACACATTGGGGGAATTTTGGGTTGAAATAATAGTTGGTGGCCACAGGCAGATGGGGAGACAGACTAGGAGGGACCAGCAAATGCCTGGATCAGCGAAAGTGTAAGCCCAGTTCCAGCCTCCACTGAAGTCTAAGTCCCACCAGGAAAGTGGGAGCCATTACTGTTCATTTCTCAGACCCAAGGCGTCATTCACTCATTATAATTTTCAAAAAGGAATCGTATTAATGGTCAGCCACGCTGTTCTCTCCCCTCAAGGTAAGAAGATTTATCGCCCAAACTTACATTTTATCGTGAACAACCGAATAAAAATGATCGATTTCCTTGCCCGCCTTACAGCACCCTTCCACGGTTATTAAAGTCTCTAAAAATGTTTTCTTTAAAAAAAAAAAAAAAAAAGAAGATGAAAAGAAAGAGAGGTGGAGAGAGAGCCAGGAGACGCTGAGAATGCTGGTTACTGAAGCCATCCATCTTGTCAGCGCTGGACCACATAACCTTGATGTCACGATATCTTCTCCTCATACCTAGATTTACAATTTGCCAGCCAGCCAAGGAAATGGAAATGCTGAACTTCTCTGTTAGAGGTGAAGAACTGGTGGGTTTTTTTTTATTTGCTTAATTATTTATTATGTATATGAATACCTTGCTTGCATGTATATGTGTGGACCATACTCACATTGACAGAGGCCAAAAGAGGGCATCGAATTTCCTGGAATTGGAGTTATCAACAGTTGTGAGTTTCATGTGGGAATGGAACCCAGGTCCTCTGCAAGAGCAGCAACTGCTCTTAACTGATGAGCCATCTCTCTAGTTCCAAACGGGAAGACTCTTAAGGAGCTCAGGAGATGGAGCACCCCAACTCTGAAACTCCCTCAGAGCCCTTGGCCGCCTCAGGGCTCTGGGCAATTGTCCCTAAGCTGGGAATTCTTGACTTCAAGAGCAGAGAGGTGGATTTCAACTCCAGGATCAAGAGCTTCAGTCTTTGTCTACAGGAGAGCAAGCAGATGTTCGTCCTAGAGGGCCAGGAACTTGACTGCTGGAAGCTTGGGTCATGTACCAGATGGGTTGAAATCCAGAGAGAAGGGGAACACTTAAGCTATTGACTAGTAATATAGCCAACACTGCCAGCCCTCAGAGGTGCCAGTGTGAGTACAAGTACATCTGTTCATCTATAGGGGGTCCCAGGAGCCTTTGGTTCGCCATTTTGGTAATTTAATCCCGTTAAGTGTCAAGCAATACAATTTTATGTCAATCATCTTCCTGGTATATTGTGAATTCCTTCAGGACAAAAATATCACCCCCTTCCCCCAGTACTTAGGCTTGGATACTTGTACTGAAGCCAATCTATTTGAATGTGGCAAAATCGGGTTTCAAAATCCCATAATTCAGAATCCATTACTAGGTCACCCTGGTCTCTTTCCAAATTAGCGCTCATTAATCAGGTCTTCCAAGGCTTGTTTCTGTCTTCTCCTTGCGGCTTAGCTTGTGCTCAGGCAATTCCATCCTGACCTGTGGGTCCTTACACGATGGGTGGGGTCTGAGGGCTCTGACCCACCATTCAGAACATGGGCCTCCCCCTCAAAGCCTTCCTCTGTCCTGCCAGGTTTAACACATCCTAAGAGCTGAGCATGCTGCGTGGGTGGATTTTTCCTGGTGTGGCCTGGAAGACAGCCATGAATCTGTCTCGGGCCATTTGACTCCAGCTCCCAGTGCCAACCTTAACAGACACTTCCATCAGGACCTGACTCACCAACGATCTATAAGCCATTAACCAGGCAGTATTAGACCTCCCTGCTCGAATACAGAGGAGAGGCGGGGAAGGAGAGCGGAGAAGAGGTGTAAGGAGTTGGGTGCTGGGTGGGGACAGCTGCTCTCTTGTCTGACCCTATCAGAAAGATCTGATCTGAGCTACAGAGATCTGATTAACCACTTCCTCTCCTTTCCTTGGGGCAGGGGGTGGGGAGGTCAGAAAGCCAGCCCTATAGGCAGAGAACAGCTTGGGGACCCAGACTCAAATGCCTGTAGAGGCTAGGTCTGTTTTGAGCCATATGGCTGTGCTCCAGACAGGTGCTCCGGCAGAATGGGCTGAGCAGGTACTCAGTATCAGTCCTTGACCTGGGGCGGGTTCTTTTGTTTTGTTTTGTTTTGTTTTAAGATTTTATTTATTTATTTTATGTATATGATGTAGCTGTCTTCAGACGCACCAGAAGAGGGCATCAGATTCCATTACAGATGGTTGTGAGCCCCCATGTAGTTCCTGGGAATTGAACTCAGGACCTCTGGAAGATCAGTCAATGCTCTTAACCAATGAGCCACCTTTTCAGCCCCCCCCCCCCCAGGGGCGAGTTCTTAACAAGAGTCTGGCTTCCTTCACTGGGGAAGGATTCACAGTTGTCATCCCAGCTCTTGGAAGGCAGAGACAACTAATTCTCTAGGACTCACTGACCAGCCTAGCTGCTTGGCAAGTCCCCAGGCTGATAGACCCTGTCCCAAAATGCTAGGCATATGGTATTTGAGAAATAGAGGCAAAGTTGTGCGTGTGTGTGTGTGTGTGTGTGTGTGTGTGTGTGTGTGTGTGTGATATGCGTGTGTGCACATGTATGTGCACACAGAGACCAGAGGTCAATATTGGAGGTCTTTCTAATTCATTCTCCACCTTACTTTTTTAGACAGAAGTAAGCTCCAGGCTCAGAGAGACTTGAACCTGGAGCTTACAATTTTGCCTAGACTGTCTGGCCAGCAAGCCCCAAAGATACCCCTGTGTGCATGTGACAGAATGGAATAATGGATGCTCACTGCCACAATCGGCTTTTCCGTGGATGCTAGGGATCTGAACTCAGGTCCTTAGGCTCATTCAGCTAAAATTTCACCCTCTAAGCCATCTCCAGCTCCAGATACCATATTAAACCACCCACAGGCTCTAAGCACCAGTTTTTTCTAGAAAATCACAACCAGCCATGAAAGAAGGAAAGAAAGAAAGAAACAAAGAAAGAAAGGAGGAATTGTAGATTCCTATAAACCTAATGCCTACCATGTGGCAGACCTGTGACAGATGACAGACCAGTACCATGCCATCAGATTGGAAAAGCTCTGTGTTGGGAATGTGGTACCCACACACCCAGAAGCTCACTAGACAAAGTTCTGCCCACCCAGCCCAGAGCCTTGGTCCCTGACACACCCGAGCTCTCCCATCGTTATAGACCCAGGAACCTTCCCTGACAACACCATCTTTTGATGCTCCATTTCCAAACTCTATTTTAGATTTGCTGCTCACTGTAACACTTGCTCTGTGCAGTGTGGTATTGATTGTTAATCTTGTAATTCAGATATATGGAGTCTAGCCTGCATTTTCCCCCCCGTGGCAATCCCTGGTGAATTTGATTCTTTCAATGTATAAGAAGCAGATTCACAGTACTGTGGCCCACTCACTTATTTTACAGGTCTAGGTACAGGGACTTAGAGAAGATAAGGGATTTGCCTTGTATCCCAAGACTAGTGGTCTTGGGAACCAGGGCTCCCGAGCCTCAGCACACACTGCTTCCTCCTCTCATGGAGCGGAGCTTCCTGTCTTCCTTGTGATTTTCTTAAAAATGGGATCATGGCTGGTGTTCTGGATGGTTTTATGTCAACTTGACACAGGCTAGAGGAAGAGGGAGCCTCAACTGAGAAAATGTCTCCATCAGATTGTCTGTGGCTAATTCTGTAGAGCCTTTCTTTCTTGGTTAATGACTGATGTGGGAAGGCTCAGTCCACTGAGGTGATATCACTTCTAGACAGGCAGTCCTGAGTTGTATAAGAAAGCAGACTGAGCAAGCCACGAGGAACAAGCCTGTAAGCAGTGTTTCTCCACAGTTGTGCTTCAGTTCCTGCTTCCGGATTCCTGCCTGGACTTCCTGCCCCTGCTTCCTTTTGTGATGGACATAAGCTGTGAGCTGAGGTAAATCCTTTTCTCCCCAGGTTGTTGATTGTGGTTTATCACAGCCATAGAAAGCAGATTGAGACCATGAGGGACTGCAGTACTTTTTGGAAACACCATATGAGGGTGAGCAGCAAGGAAAGGAAGGAGGGGAAGCCATCAGAGTTGCCTGGAAATGTGGGCCTGTGGAGAGGCTGGAGAGCTAGCCGGGAAACTTGGTTCTGCCTCACCGGCCCCGCTGTCTTGGGCTGAGAGTCTGCCTAAGCAATCAACAACCAGCACATATAACCTGACCTCCAGGGATGAGCTTTAACCAGAGCCAAAGAGCCTCCTGCCCCAGGGTGTTGTTGGGATGGAGAATCTTCCAAACCTGTGAACTGAGCACCAAGGCTGGGTACCCGAGGAGGGAGGAGAGACCACCCGCAGACCAGCCACATCCAGCAAGCACTTGGAAGTTTAATGGATGTCCCTGCCCCCTTCCTCATCTATATCTGGTTTTCTTTTGTTGATAGAAGACACTAGAGGAAAGGAGAGTCCCCCCTCCCCTCCTCACCCCAGAGGTAAACACTGCCCTGGGGGACTTTGAAGGAGCACAGGGCTGGTGTGTTGTCAGATGGTCCATTGGAGGAGATGCCTGTGGGCGGCAGTGTGTCTCAGCCTCTCAACCCCAATCCTTGCAGTCATGTGGCTTCCTCCTACTGATCTTCTGGGCACCTTTTACATGCAGGGCTCAGAGGGAGGCACTGTGCATGCAAAGGGAGGGACTCCTGGAATGAAATAGACCCCTTCTGGCCTCCCATGTCTCTGTGGAGGACAGAATAAGGCCTGAGAGCTGCCAAGCCTGGTGGGCTGAGTGGCAGGCTCTGTGTGTGGGGCTCTCACAGGGTGCCATAAAGAGGAAATGTGAACGACAGCTTCGTCTGCTGTTTCACACAGCTCATGACACGCTTCTCCCCAGGCAGGGCATGCTCTGAGTTTATGAGGCAAATGTGCTTGTCACTCTTACCTCCTGTCCTACGAGGGCAGCTCACACCTCAGCCTGGAAACAAACACAGGCCTCACCATGGGGCTTGCTTCCCTGACAGAAGTACTGTGCACAGTCCCTGCCTTCCTACACACACACACACACACACACACACACACACACACATGCGCACACGCACGCATGTGCGCAAAGAAATAAGTACATGCACAAACATGCATGTATAAGCATAAAACACATAAGCAATTATACAGATGAACACATGCACATAAGCACACATTCATATCCACATATAGGCAGGCACATTAAGTGCATGCATATACACAGATATATAATGCACACAGATGCATGAATGAGCATGTAGACATACAAGTAATCACACGCATATGGGTACACTTACAAATATATGTAACATGCACATTTGCAGGCACAGCACACAAACATATAGGCACACATGAATACACATACATGTATGTAGTATGCGTGTATACATGGGAGAGTACCTGGGCACTGCTTCGAAGAAATACCCAGACTCTGGCTTCTCCAGTCTTCCATAAGCCATATGTCCTGGCATGTCTATTAGGAGACTTTATTTTGGTCATCTGTGTCTCTGTGGTTCTAAAGAACACCCAGGGATGCACAGCTTTCTATCCAGAGAAGGCATCGCCCACGGAAGAATTTCAGAAGCTTCTCCCCGTGGTCATCTATTCCTCCTCAGGGCACTGCTGGCCATCCTGATGTGCCAGGCCAGCCAAGGAGAGAACTATAGCATCAGTGAGTGGCAGCTGATTTGCCCTTTCTGCAGCAGAGATCCCTGTTTTAGAAAGACCCACCGAAAAGACTTAGCATGGGAAATACCTTCTCCTCTGGAACAGCACGCTGCATGGGATCCCACCCTTTCTCCCACTAGGGACTCCAAATATATTTCCAGGGAAGGATGTGTCCCACCTAATCCGTGTGCTGCTGTTGGCCTCAGGGTGGTGCCTAGGCAGCTGGAAAGGGCACTCCCTCAGCTTGACCTCTGGTTATGGCACTCAGGGGGAACAATGTCTGTCAGATTTTGAATAGAAGGATGAGACATGGGATGACAGACACAACTACAGCAGAGTTTACCTAGAGGCACCTACAGGGAGGGTCTCTGAAGAGAATGAGGTCCCTCCGCCCCAGCTGCATGCTGGGTAATTATAGGTCTGGGTGAGAGGAAATGTAAGTGGGGCATGGGAGGTGAGAAGTTTGCAGTTGGCCATTGCTAGGGTCGCTAGGGAAGCTGAGCTTCTGTTTGGACCACTGTTTGCTACTGACAACATTAGCTGGCAGGTGGCTGCTGGGGTCAAATTATTGCTGAGGTAGTCAATGGGGGACAATGAGATAATTAAGCTAATATTCTTGCTTTGTGTTTTGTAAAAATAAAGACAGCTGGGAGAGCAAAGGATGGGACTTTGGACAGAGTCTTCATAGGACCGTGAGCTAGGTGGACATCATCTTTACAGGATTGTTTCTGGCTGAAATGGGCATAATAATGGGGTATTTGATGGTTTGTATATGCTTGGCCCAGGGAGTGTCATTATTTGGAGGTGTGGCCTTGTTGGAGTAGGAGTGTCACTGTGGTCATGGGCTTTAAGACCCTCATCCTAGCTGCCTTCAGATGAAGATGTAGAACTCTCAGCTCCTCCTGCACCATGCCTGCCTGGATGCTGCCATGCTCCCACCTTGATGATAATGGACTGAACCTCTGAACCTGTAAGCCAGCCCCAATTAAATGTTGTCCTTATAAGACTTGCCTTGGTCATGGTGTCTGTTCACAGTAGTAAATCCCTAACTAAGACAGGACAGTTTTTTTGTACTGGAAATTTTGGAGGAGGGGGCTGTTGACCTGTCTTTTGGAGATGTCCTGGGTAGAGGACTCCAGTATCTGAGATAAAAAAAAAAATAGTCCAGGCAATTAAACAGAGTCAAAAAGTTCATTAGTAGGAGAGAAAAGATAAGAGATCTCAAGAGGGGAGTCTACTAGGGAACCCAGTGTCCCATGTCGGACAGTTTTCCCCAAGAGCCACAATGTCAGCAGAAGGTGGCTGCTTGATCTTGGAATTCACTTGCCGTCTCTCAGACTACTCTGAACTGGTTTGCATAGAAACAGCACTCTTCCTGAACAAAGAGACAGGTGTCCTGTCTTTCAAGGCTGTCCAGAGCACTGCCATTTTGGAGAATGACACCTGTAAGTGAGTCTATGTTACTATGGAGGGTTATGTTAAGGGCAGCTACTTCACATAGGGCATCAAAAAGCCTTGTGTTGGTGACTCTGGACTGAGACGGTGATGCCAGCTATGCCTGAACAGAAGGCAAAGGGAATAGATCTAGGGCCTCAAGATGGGGTATGTTTGGGGCTGAGGAAGGCATTGAAACAAAGGCGGGACATTTACCTTTTGTTCTTAGAAAGGAGACTGATGCTCAGGTATCAGAAAACAAGGGCACAGACACTGGGCTGATTAAACAGGAGGCAGACATGGCTGGTTTTCCACAAAGGAAGGAAACCTCTGAGGATTTGAGAAAGAAGATGAGAAGGAAGGAAGGAAGGAAGGAAGGAAGGAAGGAAGGAAGGAAGGAAGGAAGGAAGGAAGGAAGGAAGGAAGGAGGGAGGGAGGGAGGGGGGAAGGAGGGAGACGATGTTTGGAGTAGTATTCTAATTCTCCAGGCAGCTCCAGTAAGGAACTGGTAGTGGAAAAGTACATAGGGGTCCCTGTGGCCCTGGGGTTCAACTTTGATACAGGTAGGGTCCATAGACAGGGGATGGGGTGAGTTAAGTTATTAGGTTCCAGTAGGGTAAGGTGCCAGAGGGAGAGGAAGGGACGAGGCACACAGGGAGTGGCTGGGGAGATGTGACTTTATTCGTTACTGTTAGACAGAGATAGGATATGGAAAAGAGTCCCAAAAGGCAGAGGGGAGTTTTGTACTGGGTGTCTGGCCTTTTCATTGTTTGTGTGAATGTGTGGTTGGCAGAGGGCACAGAGGAAGGGTATGGGGACAGTGACAGGCAGAGAAGTTGCTCACAGTGATGGTGTAGGCTAAGGCTCCAAGCTTGGCAAGACAGGATATGCTGAGATGGGCCTGTGAGGTGAGGAGAGGCTGAGTGCAAAGTGGTCCCAATACGGGGCTTCGGGTAGATGCCGAAAAGCATTGGTTATCAGAATTCATCACAGAGATGAGCGAGTGGTTATCAGAAACATCACACTGAGCTGAGATGTTGAAGAGAAGCAACGCTGCTAAGCCAAGATTGTGGAAAGAGGGCTGGAGAGACAGCTCAGTGGTTAAGAGCACTGGTGGCTCTTTCAGAGGACCCAGGTTCAAGGCCTAGCATCCACACAATGGCTCACAATCATCTGCAACCCCAGTCCCAGGGCATCCAGTGCCTTCTGCTGGCCTCTGTGGGCACTGAATATTCATGGTACACAGACATATATTCAAGAAAACATTCGTACACATAAAATGAAATAAATATAAAATCTCAGGGAGGGGGGGAACTGTGGGAAGAGTAAGAGGCAATCGGTGGGTGGAAGAGGCTGAGGCTTCCCTGAAGTTCATTAACAGAAAAAGGACAAGGGAGGGGCTTGGTTGGTTGCTAAGGCAAAGCTCCACGGATGAGTCTGTCCAGGTAGATAGAGACGCATTGGCTATAGGTGGACAAGCCAACCCAACAGTTGGAGGGAAAGGAAGAGCCAGATCCCATAGGAGGTGGTGAGTCAAGTTTATCCAACTCTTTGATTAAGGCAAAGATGAAACAGAGGGCTCATGGGTGTGACTCTGCTGTCGTGGCTAGAGTATTGGTTAGACATGGGGTAGTTGGTCACTGTGGTAGCTTGAATATGCTTGGCCCAGGAGATGTGGCCTCATTGGTGTAGGTGTGGCCTTGTTGGGGGTGGACTGGGAGACCCTCCTCCTAGCCACATGGGAGTCAGTCTTCTCTTAGCTGCCTTCAGAACAAGAGGTAGAACTCTCAGCTCCTTCAGCGCCATGCCTGCCTGGACACTGCTGTGCTTCTGGCCATAATGATAATGGACTGAACCTGAAAGCAGCCTCAATTAAATGTCCTTTATAAGAGATGTCATGGTCATGGTGTCTCTTCACAGCACTGAAACCCTAACTAGACAGTCACCACTCATGAGTTCAAATGGGCCAAGGTTCAGAGGCTTCCTGGGGAGAGCCTGGGGATGGAGGGAGGCCATGGAGAAGCAGAGGAGGCCACACAAGCTTAAGGCCAAACAAGGGCTTGAGTTTGGTCAGGTGTGGCTTTAGGAGGGTGTTTGCCTGCTTCAATTCACCTTGCCTGTGGATCCAATATGGTAGGGAATCCAAAGGGTCAGTTTCATGCTAAGGGAAGTGGGTTTGGAACTGGGTGACCTTAGAAACAAAGGCAGGGCCATTCTCAGATTGCTTGGAGGTGGGGGGCTGGAGCTAGGTGATCTCTTGTGTCTTCTGAGGAAAGAGTGCTGCCAGTGAAAGGGGTTCTCTTAGTTACCGTTCTACTGCTGTGATAAGACACTGTGGTCAAGGCAACTTATGGAAGAAAGAATTTATTTACAGTTGGTGATGGTTTGTATATGCTTGGCCGAGGGAGTGGCACTATTAGAAGGTGTGGCCCTGTTGGAGTAGGTGTGTCACTGTGGGTGTGGGTTATAAGTCTCTCATCCTAGCTGCCTGGAAGTCAGCATTCTGCTGGCAGCCTTCAGATGAAAATGTAGAGCTCTCAGTTCCTTCTGCACCATGTCTGCCTGGATGTTGCCATGTTCCTGCCTTGATGATAATGAACTGAACCTCTGAATCTGTGAGCCAGCCCCAATTAAATGTTGTCCTTATAAGAGTTGCCTTGGTCATGGTGTCTGTTCACAGCAGTAAAACTCTAACTAAGACACAGTTTCAGAAAGTCAGACTCCACGTCCATCATGACACAGAGTACAACAGCAGACATGACGCTGGAGCAGTAGCTGAGAGGTCACATGTTGATCCATACATAGGAGGCAGAGAGAGAGGGGTTATGGGGGGCATACTTAGAATGGTGTGAGTCTCTTGAAACCTCAAGGCCCACCCCCAGTGACATACCTCCTCCAACAAGACACCTCCTGATTCTTCCTAAGCAGTTCCAGCAACTGGAGAGACGAAATATTCAAATAGATGTCTATTGGGGGCAGCATTATAATATAGCCACCACAGGGGCTATAAATTAACTGCATGAAAATGTGACATAGGGGAAGGAGGAAGGCAAGGGTAGCTAATGAGTTTGTGTGGATTGTGGAGGGAGAAAATAGTGATTGGCTGGAGAGTATAAGGTTCATGCCGTGAGGGCCAGAGGTGCAGATCCAAAGTCTTCAAGGCTTAGAGACCCTCACTGACTTACCATGTCTAGTTCTTATGCCAGGCTTGTCATCGGAAAGGGGGAGTTGTTGAACAGTTGGCAAAGTAGGCCAGGGCGCAGTTTTGAAGGAAATGAACAAAGAGGGTTAAAGTTGTTGAAAGATTTAGGGGAGCTGGGCTGGGCAGCCAAAAGGCTTGCTTGAACTTGGCCAATGAGGGCTGGATATTTAGGAGGGATCTAGAGGGTCGGAGAGAGGTTCTCTGGGGATCAGATAGAGGGTTTTGTAAGAATTCTGAAACTGGGCATCCAGATCTTGAAGAAATCATGGAGTCCTAGGAAGGAGAGAAGGTCCCCTTCTTTTGGGGAGGGAAAAACTCTTGCTAGGATCCCTGCAATGTGAGGAGAGAGAGACTCAGAGGGGTGAGAGAGGAGACTCAGGTGAGGAGAGAGACTCAGAGAGATGAGGGGAGAGACTCAGAGAGATGAGGGAGAGACTCAGAGAAGTGGGGGGAGAGACTCGGGTGAGGGGAGGGAGAGACTCAGAGAAGTGGGGGGAGAGACTCATAGAGGTGAGGGAGAGACTCAGAGAAGTGGGGGGAGAGACTTAGAGAGATGAGGGGAGAGACTCAGAGAGATGAGGAAAGAGACTTAGAGAGGTAAGGGGAGAGACTCGGGTAAGGGGAGGGAGAGACTCAGAGAGATGAGAGGAGAGACTGAGAGATGAGAGGAGAGACTCAGAGAGATGAGGGGAGAGACTCAGAGAGGTGAGGGAAAAGACTCAGAGAGGCTGCTGTTTATGCTTTGGAGAGGGAGACACAGCTGAGGAGAAACTTAATAAACTGGATGGTGGGTAATATAGTGAGATATTGGAAATTTTGACATTTTGGAGGCATGTGCTGTGGCCACATCAAACCATGGACAGAGGGGAAACAGGGATTGGCTGGTAGAGTGTAAGACTTAGAACCTCAGTGGTTAGTAGTGCAGCGACTCCAAATTCTTTAAGGCATGGAGACCAACCTCTACTTACCTTGTTTGGTTGTTTTGACAGGAGGAAGTTTGTCCAAATCATTGGGATCTCTCTCAAACTCGTGAGGCAGGACCATCTAGATAAGCTGGGTGGTGATCTGACCGTTGGGACCATTCCGGGTGAAAGGCCCTGTCTTCATTTCTAAGGTCACCCAGTCCCAAACCACTTCCTTTGGCAGATGACAGTCTAAGGTACTTTAAGTAGAGAAGGACATAAAAGCAAGTAGAGAGCAGAATATGGGATAGGAAGATGTAGGTGTTTGTAATAATAAGAGGTTTGGGAATGACAGCCTGGGTAATGCGTCTGATGTCTTCAGACAAGGAGTTAGGCTTACAAATTATAAGGATAACATGTAGACAAGTAGGGCTAATAGAGAAGCATGAAACATTCTGAAACCCAACTCCAATGGGTCCTTAGTGAATGGGAACCACGGGAGCTGAGATACCCCAAACTTGGGGATCGACTGAGGGGAAGAGGTTAGTATTGAAGAAGGGTAGGGGCAGCCTATGGGAGTCAGGTAAAGGTTAAGGGAGCAGAGCTAAGGGGGTGAGGTCACCATGCCACAGAATTTAGGGAGAATTGTCTCTGCCCAGGAGAGGTGTCAGGCAATATGGGACCACCACAAACAAGCATATAAAAGGTTGGACAAATATATTTGATGATACTAGGCCCAGCAGTTTTGGGTGTGAGGTTTCCAGCCCACCCTCATCATAAATAGAAAGAGAACCCCAGGAGGGATCCTCAGTAGTCTGTCAAGACTGAGTAAGTAACACCATATCCAATAAGAACTAATCAGGCTTATGAGCAACTTCATAGCATAACACACGGTTCTACAGTTAGGATGAAGGGACACATGACCAGTGGACCTCAGGACTCCCTAGCCAAGCCTGAGTCAGGAGGCATCCAGGACCTGTCAGGGTGATGGAATGGGAGTGTGTTCCTTGCTGGATACAATCTAATCAGCACTGTCCTTCTTTCTTACACATGGGTCAGGGGCATGGCGGCGGCCTTGTCTGGGGTAGGCACTTGCTCAATAGTCTTGTGGCCTCATTTGAAGCAGGCCTCACGCTGACCCATTTCCCAGCCCCTCAGACTAGAACCCTGTGAAAAGTCTGCTTCCTGCATCTGGCGCTTGGCCTGGTCCCTTTTAAACTTTGGCTCCTTTGTTCTTCTGTTTAAAGACCTTGAAGGCTGTTTTAACTCCGTCCCATTGAGGGTTTTGAGGGCCATCGTCAAGTTTTTTGGAACTTTAATCTCATATCTGTGGCCAGTTGTGAGATAGAGAACAGGTGTGAGTGCAATTGCCCTTCATCTGAGTCAGCTGATGCGTCATGACAGGTTGGTCATGGCCTTTGAAAGGCGAGAGGGGGATACAGATGAATCTCCTTTGGTCTTTGAGTGATCGCTCTGATTTGTGTTCATGATTGACAGCTTTAAGGGCTGTCTTTTCCATGCCTGCCAGAAAGCAAGTGACCTTATAAACCCCCTTTTAGAGATCAGCAGAGATGGCCTGGTAGTTCTAGTTAGGGTCAGTCAGGGAGCGTCAATCACCCTCACAAGATTGTGGTCCTGATCCAAGTGTTGGGGTGTCCACATGGGCCTGAGCTACCACCCAAAGGCACCCATGACTCTCAGCGGAGAAGGGAGAGCAAAGGGTGACATAGATGTGGTACCATGCCAAGATAAAGGGTTGGGTATGCTGCTGGGATTCCTTTCAGTGAGTTGTAGAGGGATCAGGAGCACAAGAGCCTAGACCCTTTTCTGATCTGGGGGACATCTGCCAGAGAAGGAGCCTGAATGTACAGAAGACCTCGAGGTCTCCCTACCTCTCTCAGAGGGAGGACAGTCTGAAGAGGCTAGGGAGGGGGGAAGGAGGGAGGGGACAAGGAGGGAGGGGGCAAGGAGGGAGGGGCAAGGAGGGAGGGGTGTGGGAGCGAGATCAGGTTTGAGGAGGAGGAAAGGGTGAGTTTGGAGTAGGGAGGTTGGGTGGCAGGAGGATGTGGTGGAAGTATTTAACAGCAGGGCGGAAGTTGGAAGAGGAAGTCTGCGCTGATCCAGTTGGGAAGTCTGACAGTGTGAGGCTTGGATTAGGGGGGAGGGGGATTCATGGAGGTATAACAGCTGAGAGGCAGAAGAGGTTGGGCACCAAGGGATCTGAGAACAGAGACCAGCAAGGCTTGGATGGGTGGATGACAGACTGTTGCCACTGTTAGAGGGAGCTTGGAGAACTCTGAGTTTTGAAGTCTGAGGCACCACTTTGCGGCAAGTGGTGACCACTGGAGGATCTTAAGGACAGGAAAAGATGAGAGACTCCGTTTTAGAGGTGTTTGTCCAGCTGAGCATTGAAAAATTATGAAGGAGGCACCCCAGTGGGCTGGCTATCTGGTGGAGTTTTCAAAGAGGTCCAGTTAACTAAACAGAGTGGATCAGAGCAGACTCTCTGAAGAGAGACAAAAGGAAGGGTGTCCCCACAACCTGACAGCCCTCCTGAGGAAGGTTTACAAGTGAGGTGAAGGAATCTCCACCCAGTCGTTTATCAGTAGTTACCTTGGAGGCAGTCGGGGGGGGGGGGGGGATTCACTCAGCACCAAGATTCTCAGGGTTCATCTGATGGACCCTGAGACTCCACAAGGGAAGAGATCTACTGGATCCACGATAAACTGGCTGGTGGTGTGTGCCAGGGGAGCCATGGAGAAGACGACCGCTGCTGCAGTCACTCGGGGAAGTGGGGGGCGGGGGGCGGGGGATAGAAACGGCCGTGGAAATGGACGTAGGAATGGGTGTGGGAGGAAGTGGAGATGCTGGGAAGGGTTTCTGCTGAGGAACTTGATCCCTGGCTCCTAGATTTGTGTACCAAGAATGTTAGGCCCTTGATGGAAGGCCGTGATGATAAGAGACAGGCTCAACAGTAGCAAGACTCATTTGGAAGAAGCACCTGAGGGCGGGGCGGGGCGGGGCAGGGCGGGGAAGGCACATCTCCGTAAGATCTAGAGCTTCTGCCCTGTTTACAGGCTGGGGTAATTGTAAGGCTGGGTGAGGGGAACTGTGAGTAGCCTTGCTGGGGAGCTGAGACTGAAGTTGGACCAGTGTTCGCTACTAAAGGTTTTAGCCGGCAGGTGGTTGTGGGGGTCTAGATCTCTGCTTCATTAGCCAGTAAAGGGATAGAATAGCGTCAGCAGAGCTAGAAGCATCCACAACCCAGAAACCTGGTTGCTGCAAGTCTTAGGGTCTCCATTGCTGTGAAGAGACACCATGACCAAGGCAACTCTTAATTTAATCAGGGCTGGCTTACAGGTTCTGGGATTCAGTCCATTATCATCATGGCGGGAAGCATGGCAGCATGCAGGCAGGCATGGTGCAGGAGGAGCTGAGACTTCTACATCTTCATCTGAAGGACGACAGGAGATGACTCTTTCCAGGCAGCTAGGAGGTAGGTCTCCAAATCCACCCCCACAGTGACACACTTCCTCCAACAAGGCCACACCTCCTAATAGTGCCACTCCGGAGGCCAAGCTTATTTAAACCACCACACTGAGAAGAGCTTTTCAATGGGGAATCCCCTTCCCCCCCCCCCCCCAATACAGGCTTACACACAAAACAAAGCCCTGGAGTTGCCACTAGCTTTTGAAGATGGCTCAGATGGCTAGCTGGGTGGAGGATCCTTTCAGGGGTCAGTAGTGCATCAACTCCCTGGGCACCCACACCAATTGGTGCAGAGTGGAACCTGCCATGCAATGGTCCGTTCTTTTCATTTGTAGTGCTTGCATTTTGCTTGCTGAGATTAAGAAGCCTGCTCACAGCCCTGGCCACTCACAACACAGTTCTCAAATGTGCTCCCAGCATCAGTGCCGAGTAACTGATTCCCACCATGTTCCCAGTGGGGAAACTGAGGCACCAAGAGGAGAAGAGGCTGAGGGAGTATGACACAGTGCACCCTCAACTAACCTGAGTCTGAGATCTTCAGTGCTCACTAAGCCCTTGGACCCCTGAATCAGGAAGCACAGAGAGACCACGGTCTGCGTGCGCGTGCGCGCACCCTGTAGTTGGGTGTCCCCTGCCCCCCTTCCTTGCACCTTCCCTTTTACATCAACATTCAATCATCTTTCCCATTCACTTCATCTCTTCCATTTTTATCTTACACCGCCTGCGAAAATTGGTGTGAAATAAAAAGGCAACTCTGCCTACAGATGTAATCAATTGATTTGGCAGGTAGCCTGCAGACGCCTAGGAAGAGGGGACCCCATTGTTGATGGGACGATCCCTTCCCCCTTCATCATCTTTCCCACTTCCTCCCCTCCTGCCTCTCTGTCACTCTCCTTTGTTACTTTCTTCCAGCCTCGCTCTGATCTTCCTGCTTCTTTCTGCTTTGTATTTAATAGGAATAATCCTGCCCGAGAGCCCTTCCCTCCACCTTTCTTCTCACTGTTTTATATGAGAAGGGAGAGGTGTCTGTCTTCCCAGGTGTCTCTAAGATCCTGGGAGAAGCTCGGAATTTCCTGGGCCCGGGTAAGTGAGACCAGGCACAATTTCTTGAAGGATCCCAGCTTCCCATTCTGAGAAGAGATAGGTACCCTATACTATATACTGTATACTATATATTGTATGTATGCTGTATGCTACACACTACATACTACATATATATATACTATATACTATTATATACTACTATATTCTATATACTACTATATACTATATACTACTATATATTACTATATACTAAATACTATATACTAAATAATACATACTATATACTAATACTATGTACTATATACTATATAATTAGTGGGTTGTTCCCTCTATGTCCAGGGGAGGAGAAGATAACCTAAGCAGAACAACTGTATATAGCCATCCTTGAGAGGATGGGTCCATATGATCTTTTGTATCATTGCTCCTTCCATTATATACTCAGGAGTGAGTTGAAATGGAAATTTTTGGATTCTTTGGAGACTCGGGTGTGTCATGTGATGTTTTTCTCTGGAAGCTGTCTTACAAAAGGATGTTTCACTGAGAACAGACACGTGGTGTTTTTCTGGAAACTATCTTGTAAAAGGGCATGTGATGTTTTGCCCCAGCAGACACTTGAGAGTGATGTTTAGAAAGCATATGTAACCCCACAGAGAGTGAAAAGCCACTCTTGCATTGGTTCACCTTGCCACGCTTCGCTGGTCTTCACTGATCTTCGCTTGTGACTTCGTAAAGAGAAACGCGTCAGAGAACTTCTCATCGTATTCTGGATGCTTCTTGCTGCTTCCGCTGACCTATGCCAATTCGGCATAACCTCACGGTTTCTTCTGGATCAGACCTCTGTTACTGATTTGGTTTGGTGTTTTGGACTGGGCTGCTGATATCCTGACAATGCAGATTGGAGTTTCCCCCCAAGAACTACTTCTAAACAGGTCCACATCCCTCAGTTCTTATTAACCTTTTTTCCCCTACCTCTGGTAGGTGAGCTAGAAGGGAGGTGGAAGTGTTTAAGAATCCTTATTAAAGTGGGTTTTGAAAAATCTAAGCCCACAGTGAGTCCTTCTCAATCAGTGTTCACATCTTTTGTGATACAAGCTCTCATTCTTTCATGTGCTGAGGCTCAAGACTCTTATGAACTATGTTCAAGTTATGTATTAACGTTGGAGTGCTTTGTTGACCAGTGCTCAAGTGTGTTCTGTATCAGAGTTGAAGTCATTGTGTACCAATGCTGAAGTCTTTTGAATACTAATGTTCAAGTCCATTATGTACCAATGTTCAAACCCTTTATGTACCAGTGTTCAAATCGATTACATAATCATGTTAAGTTCTTCATGTGTCAATGCTCAAGTCTCTACTGTAGGAATGTCGAAGTCCTTCTTGCAATGATACGCTAACCGTCATGTAAGAATGTAAAGCCCCTATGTACCAATGCCCAAGTCCACTCTGTACCAATGTTTAAATTTCTTGTGTGCCATGTGCAAGTCCTTCTTGTATTAATGCTTACGTCTCTTGTGTAAAAAGATAACGGGATTTGCATGGAACATACACATGCCCCTGTGTGTTCTTTAAATCATCTGCAGTTCATCTATAATGCCTTTTCCAGTGCTGGTCTGTGCTAGGGGACATTGTTTAGGGAGTAGTGAGAGAAATAATGCCAGCATCTTTAGAACATAGGTCTTTGTTTCTAAATATTTTGAAACCACGGTTGTTCAAATCTGTGGATACAGGTTTTGTGGACATGGAAATCTCACTGTGTTTTCAGTCATTAATTTATTTATTATTTATAGGCCGGGCACTGGGAATATAGAACCAAACAAAACAGTCATAGGTCCTGCTCCCATAGTTACCTGGCACAGAGTTGGTGCTCAGCCACTGATAGCCTCAGTTAGGTTTCAACCTGAAAGTCTGTCATAGGACAATGAAGTTACTTATACTCAACAAACGTTGCTTCATTCCTTCTAGAGGTGAAATGGACCAGCTATATGTGTCTGTTTACCAGTCTTTGTTTTCATGGTTTTACCCAGTAAGGGATGACAGGGGATAAGCGTGTTTGTTCTGGTCTAATCTAAATTCTAAGATCATCGGTCAACACAAGTAGATGTATAGTTGAAATTGAGATGTAGGCCATGAGGAAAAGCACAGAGTAGGGTAGCAAAGGATGGGGGAGGGGCAGAAGCTGTAGGGGTGGTATACTGACTGGTTTTGTGTGTCAACTTGACACAAGCTGGAGTTGTCACAGAGAAAGGAGCCTCCCTGGAGGAAATGCCTCCATGAGATCCAGCTGTAAGGCATTTTCTCAATTAGTGATCAAGGGGGGAGGGCCCTGCCCATTGTGGGTGGTGCCATCCCTGGGCTGGTAGTCTTGGTTCTATAAGAAAGCAGGCTGAGCAAGCCAGGGGAAGCAAGCCAGTAAGAAACGTCCCTCCATGGCCTCTGCATCAGCTCCTGCTTCCTGACCTGCTTGAGTTCCAGTCCTGACTTCTTTGGTGATGAACAGCAATGTAGAACTGTAAGCTGAATAAACCCTTTCCTCCCCAACTTGCCTCTTGGTCATGATGTTTGTGCAGGATTAGAAACCCTGACTAAGACAGGTGGCATCTTAAAGAAGCAGCATTCTATCCATGGTTCTAAAACTGGGGTCCTAACAGCAGCTGCACCAGCATCAGTATTACTGAGAAATGACCCCTGAGAGCCAATATCCCCTTGGGTTTGCCACAGGTATGTAGGAGGTGGTGGTAGAAGGTTCCTTATTCCTTCTATGGCTTTGGGTACTTACAGGGATTTTTCCGCCTGCATATATTATTTTTGTCTTTTTTCAGAAGTCAACCCAGAGCAGTTCAACAATGGGATTAGAGGATCTTTTTACTTCTTTGCTCAGCAAGTTCCTGAATTTTATGAAATATAAACAGTCAAAATTTTATAGTCAATATTTATCAAATACCGTTATGTATCAGGTACCCTGATGAGTGGCTTCAGGATCCACTCATTCCATAAACATTTACTGAGAGCCTTCACTATGCAGGCCTGAGGTAGAGAAGACAGCCCCATGCTGCCTTCAGGGAACTGTCTTTCCAGTGGTGGGTAACAGCAAAACCAGCTAGGTGCCCTGGTGAACAGACGCCTGCAGTCTCAGTGTCGGTGAAATTAAGGCAGGAGGACTGTGAAGTCCAATCATCCTGGGCTACGTCGTAAAAGCCTGCCTCCCGCCACAAAACAATTAACAACAACAAAAACATAAGCAGCCACAAATCAGAACCCATGACCTGTTACTTGGGAAAAATAAGACGTCCCAGAGCGGGCTGGTTTGGTGATACCCAAGGAGAAAGCAGCTGGCAGAGGCTGGAAGAAGAAGGAAGAATTGCCATTGGTGGACATGAGGTAAGGGGGATGAGGGGGCAGACAGTGACTCCTGGGCAGGCACAGGCCAAAGGCAGATGTGCCTTGAAGGTCAAGGATGGAAAGACAGAGCTGGGGAAGATCTAGTGACCTTGAGTGGGTTTTGCATTGAGTGACTTGGGAACCAGTAGACTAGAATCTGACAATCGGAAGGGGTACCTAGCACAGAAGAGGGGCAGGGCCAAAGGAAAGCAGGAATCTGGACTGGTGGGGGAGCGGGTATGCTGCTAGCCTAGTGGGAGATGACAGGAGCTGGGCTGTGGTGGGGCCATATGTGGACAGCGACACTCTGCTCAGTTTCTAGCCTGCGAGCCGTAAGAGTGTTCTGGTAGGGTCTGGGAGAATAGGTGTGGGCTCCACAGCAACACGTGTTTTTACCTGAGCACTGCCATTTATGAAGATGACATAGAACAAGGTAGGTGAAGGACTCCTGAGAGAAAAACCTTGCTGGCTAGATCCAGTTTGGACAGGTGAAACATGAGCTGTCCGTGTGTGACAGTCAATATTCACTTAAAAACAAAAGAAAAAGGAAAGAAAGAAAGGAAAGAAAGAAGTTAAGTTGGTAATTTTAAAAATGATTTTATGTTCTCTCTCTCTCTCTCTCTCTCTCTCTCTCTCTCTCGTGTGTGTGTGTGTGTGTGTGTGTGTGTGTGTGTGTGTGTGTGTGTGTGTGTGTGTGTGTGTGTATGTCAGCAGAGGGTGGCCATGGAGGCCAGAAGGTACAGGATCCTCTACGGATGAAGTTACAAGCCCTTGTGAGATCTGGGATCTAAACTCGGGATTTCTGGAAGAGCAGCAATCGCTCTTAACCACCGAGCCATCTCTCCGTCCATTTAGTATTCACTATTAACTTGACTAGGTTTGAAATCTCCTGGGAGACACGCCTCTGGGTGCGCCTCTGGGTGCGCCTGTGAGGGCATTTGCGGAGTTTAACTAAGGGGAAACCCAGCCTCCATGTGGGCAGCACCACCACATGAACTAGGTTCCAGGACTGAATAAAAAGGGAGAGGTGAGCAGCGGATCATGTCTCTCTGAGTTTCCTGATTGCTGATTCAGCTGCCTGCCTCAGGCTCTCTCTGCGATGGCTTCCCTGCCGCGATGGACTGTACCTTTCTTAAGTAACCTTTGCCAGACATTTGCTCACATCAAGAAGAGTAACTAAGTGTTCATGTGTTCATGGCTCACTGAGGCGCAGACAGGCAGAGAGGATTGGACATGGAGGAGAAGCATCCTGACTTCTAGGGCCTCACGGGCTCTTGGGCTGGTGACAAAGAAGCACCTCTCCGTGGCACAGGCTGAGAATGGTTTGGTGAACCAGCTTGGAGTCCTGGAGTCAAATCTTCCCCTTTAGGGGCATCCTTTATGGTGTTGGAAGAGGCCTGGCCAGCCTCCATCTCGCTAGCCTCTGTGCACTGCAGTACCACAAGGGCGGGACCAGTGGGAGATGGCGGGGTATTGATCACAGTGGTCCCCACCACAGGACACATGAATACAGTATATTCACAGCCGCGCCGCTACCTATCAGCCCTCTCAGTGGAGACATCAAGCCGGCAGTTGAATATATGAGTCTGGACTCAACGCAAAGTCCAATCTAGAGATAAAAATTTAAGAGTCTTCCGCTTCTAAATGGTGTTTAAAGGAACGAGGATGGATAGGTGCGTGCAGAACTGGCAGTTAAGCCGCGGGAGGACTGAGTCCACCAGTCTCTTCCACATCTGAAGACTGGGGGGGCGGGGAGGGGAGTGGAGCCAGCAACACAGACAGGAATAGGAAGAGGTGACCCAGGAGCCTCTGCGACCCCGAAGGTCAAGTAAGAAAACTGTTTTCAAGAAGAGAGAACCTGGCCTTTCAGAATCCCCACCCCCACTCCCCCAACCAATGGCAGCCATCCGGCAGCACCTTTTGTGCATGTCTTTATGATTGCAGTATGCTCTTCTGTGCTGTAGGGGGTGCTGTGGTGCATGGCACAGATCCACTCAGGGACACACCGTGTTTTACTTGCTTAGAGTCCTGACTACGGGGACCCAGGTTCTTCCCTCTCCCCAAGGACTGCCTGTGCTCAGTGACTGCTTGGTTTCATGGGAGATGTCTCAAAAGAGCCGTCTTCTGTAATCAGTCAGGGGCTGAAGCCAGCAGGGTAAAGAGACGGATGCTTCCTCTTTAAAACTCCACAGGATGCTTTGGTGAGAAAGGAGAAAGTTCTGGGCTCCCCGGCCAGCTGGCCAGCCGTTCTGTGGTGATCTATTTCGCCCCCTCCAGGTTCACTCCTATCTCAATTTTTCTGGCTGCTTTTCTCTCTTCGGGGCAATTATCTCCTTCCAAGCTATAATTTCCTCCCGTGTGTGTCTGCTATTTAGCGTTCATCTCCCTTCTTCTGGACCATGTACTCCATCAGGGCAGGAATATTTATCTGTTTGGTTCATTGACATGGCCAGCACTCAGTAAGTGCCTTCAAATATTGAGTGAGTGAATCCACAGGCAAATCCGCCCTACCAAACTCTCTCTCTCTCCGAGCCCCATTAAAACAATAAATGGACCACAGCCACACAGGTGGCCCAAGTGAGTGACCTATTGATGGCTAAGCTGCAGAATCTGAGAGATTTAGGGCCTCAGTCCCCTCATCTGCAAGATGGGAGGCCTGTGATGGTCCCAAGAGTGACCTCCAAGATTTCCTGCAATGCTGTGCCTGAGCTGGCCCTGGGGTTGGAGTCCAGGACCAGCCTGGGCCTAAGGACCTATTTTGTTCAAGAGGCTCATCAGCGTCCACAAGGCAGGGTAAGAGGGGGTGTCCTTTGAGATCACCACAGAAGCCCTAAAGAGGATGTCAACACAGACTGGCTTTAGTTGGAAGGCTGCTTTAAAATGTGAATACAATATGGTGGATATGTGTGTGCTCTTCTAGAACTATCAGTCAGGAAGGAACTAGAAATCAGACGCTCTTAATCCTGTGAGACCTTCCTCTGCAGGGGGAAATAGTGACAGGAAGCCTGAAAACTGCTCAGTGGTACCGTCCAGCTAACTCAGCACAGTGCAAGCTCACAGAACAAAGAGGGCCCTCCTGGAACAGGTAAGATTTAAATCCTGGAGATATATATATGCCATAGGCTACACAGAAAGCGAGAGAGCAGCCACCCTCCCAGCCCCAGTGGCATCCTGACCCAGCCTTGTCCTGAAGAGCCTGATTCCATTTTCCAGTCATGTGACTGCAGCCCAGTTATAAAACCATCTGGAAGCTCAACGCCATCGCCTGTCAGACGAGAAGAGAGCAAGACTGTGTATCTGCAGTTGTCCTGTGAGTCCCAGGGCAGTGTGGTTCCCTGACTTCATTTCATAAGCGAGAGAAACTTCCAAAAGGAGCCCTCAGGTAAGGATCCAACTTTCTGTTCTGCCACGGAGGACATTCGAGCACCAACAGGCAGCAGTGTGTCCATTGTCTCTATGATGTCATCATTGTGAGACACACTTTATGCGAAGCATGGAAGCAACCCCCAAACTCCAAGAAGAAAGCAGGGTTTGCATTGCAAAGAGGTAATAACTCCTTGGGAGAAATTACCAGAGAGGGAAAAGTCATTGACCTGTCTTCACTTTTCCAAAGATGAAGGAAACTTTGTGTGCGAATGGTATGGGGTAGAATCTTGAGAAAGAGGGGCTGCCAAGATGGCTCAGCAGACTGCGAACCTGAGAATCCTGGTTTGATTCCCAGAACCCACGGTGGAGGAGAAAACT
>CM052710.1:6829195-6916399 GCA_028551405.1 Uromys caudimaculatus | reverse complement strand
ACACACACCACACACACACACACCACACACACACACCACAAACACACACACACACACACCACTCATACACACACACACACACACACCACACACACCACACACACACACATACACCACACACACACACCACACACACACACACACCACACACACACCACACACACACACACAGACACACACCACACACACACACCACACACACACACCACACACAACACCACACACCACACACACCACACACCACACACACACACACACATACACCACACACACACACCACACACACACATACACCACCCACACACACACCACACACACACACCACACACACCCTTACACCACACATGTGTGTACACACACACACTTCTAAAATTAAAAAAAAGAAAAGATCCTGAGAAGGGCTGCATTGTGGGGTGGGTCTAAAACTTCCAGCTCCCCAGGAATAAGGTCTGAGGTCTCTGTCCACCCATTCTCCTTGGGGGTGTTTCTACCAAGCACAGTTTCTTTCTCCTAGGATAAGTGGTAAGTGTGACCTAGTTAGGAGTGACAGCAGCCACAGCCAGCATTCACACAACAAGTTAGTAAACAACAGTAAACCTCTCTGCTGCCCACAACAGTCCTTTAAGAAGGAAACATTTCATCCTGTACCTACGGTCAGACAAGCCCACAGACAGGGTCAGCCACTTCTCCCAGACTCACAACTAGCAGGCAGCCAAGCCAGGTACCCACTAAGCCCATCTGCTTGCAAAGGTGTGCACCTAGCTGCCCTGGCATGGCCTTGAGAGACACGAGCAGGCAGTGCTGTGAGTGCTGAGGTGAATCTGTCCCAGAGCCTCCTTGCCTGGCCCTGGGGCTCAGAGAGAAGCTGTGGTGTGTTAGCTACTTGTTTCCTTGTGATGGAGAACCTGACAGAAACAGCAGAACAGAGAATTTCTTTTGGGCCGGGAAGGTGTGGTGGCCAGGGCTGTGCCATCCACTGTGCACATCTTGGCAGAGAGAACAGGATGGCTGTAGGCCAGGATAGAACCCTTCAAGGCCTACCAGGAATCCACTTCCTCCAGCCAGGTCCTATGTCCCAGAACAGCACCCCCAGCTGGGAGCTGGGCATTAAAAACAGTAGGAAATATTTCTGATTCAAATCACAGCTAGGTGGTCTTCAAATAGATGTGACCAAGTCCCCACCCATTGGAACCTGGAGAATTAGCATTGTTTGGGAAAGTGGGACTCAGAGATGATGAGATCCTAATGGATCTAGGGGAGGCCCTAAGTCCCCTAAGTGTGTTCCCTACAAACACACGTTTGTGCATGCTTGTGTACATGTGTGTGTCTGAGCATGTGTGTGCATGTGTGTACATGTGTGTATGTGGGTGGGTGTGTATGTGTGTGCATGTGTGTGTATGTACATGTGTGTGTCTGCATACATGCATACATGCAAGGCCCACACAGAGGCCAGAAGAAAATGTTGGGTGTCTTTCTACCCCATTACCAGAGACAAGGTCTCTCTTTTACATCATTCCCAGAGACAGGGTCTCTCACCATTTTGGTTAGTGAGTCAACCAGCCTCTGGAGTCCTCCTATCTCTACCTCCTTTTTGTTGAAGTTAGAACCTTTTATGTGGGGACTGGGGACTTGAACTCAGGCCTTCGGGCTTTTGGAGCAAGTGCTCTCACCTGCTGAGCCACCTCCCCAGGTTTCTAGAGAGTGCTCTTACCAGAGATAGCAGAGTGGTGAGCCCAGAGGAGAAGGTCCAGTGGAGGGGAGAATGGAGGAGAAGGGCCCAGAGAGTCGAGAGTGACACATCTGTGTGTGGGGGTGGGGGTGAGGGGTGAGGGAGGATACAACAGGCCACTTACAGACAAGACTGGAAAGAAAGGAGGAGGAGGTGGAAGTCCTCCCTGGGAGTCCTCCTGCAGAAACCAACTCTGCTTGAAACTTGATTTATTTTTCACTTCAGGCAATTACAGAGGAATATAGCTTTTTTGTTTTGTTTTGTTTTGTTTTTTCGAGATAGGGTTTCTCTGTGTAGCCCTGGCTGTCCCGGAACCCATTCTGTAGACCAGGCTGGCCTCGAACTCAGAAATCCGCCTGCCTCTGCCTCCCAAGTGCTGGGATTAAAGGCGTGTGCTACCACTGCCCGGCGCATTTGCTATTATTTAAAAGAACAAAGCGGACTGAAAACCCCTAACTGCATGGGCAGACACAAGCCAGAAGGCTGGAAGAAAAGGTCCAGGAAGTCTATGACACTACACCCGGTCAGCCCTGGTGTAGGGGAGACAAAGACAACGCCACCTCTAAGTTTCTTCCAGAGACAGGGCCCCGGAAGGGGAGGCCCTCTCCTGTTTCTGTGGCCTGGGTTCCCTCTAGCCCCTACAAGTCCCCTGGCCCAGCCCTGGATGCCCAGCAAGTGCTGGCTTTGGCCAAGACCTCTGAAAGCCACAGCCGCCTGTACTACACAGCGCCCCCTGCCGGCCTCCCCGTGAACCCTGGGCCTCTCAGCTCTGCCTCCTTCCCCACTCAACCCCTGGAGCAAAGATTCAGCTGTTAGCATCCCTCTCCGCCCTGTGCTTGACTGTCACCGCTACCCAGCTTCCCGTCAATTCTGAATCGACCTCAGCGGTTTCTTCACACACTAGCGCAAACTCCGCAGGGAACACCTCAGACTCCCCGCGGATGCCTGTATGTATAGATAGCTCACCAACTTCTCACAGTGTGCACATACTGTGATTCTTGTTATCACAGACCAACACACAGTCACACATGCCCAGACACACACAGAGACTCACTCTTATACAGAGACATGCCACATATTCAAAAACCAACACACAAATACAGATTCCTGGGCTCACACTCAGTACACACTCACACACTTATACACACACTTATACACACACTTATACCCAGGGACTGACACTCAACAATACCCATACACACATCACACACACACACACACAGTATCACACTCCTCATATACCTGCACAGAAACGTATACATACATTGTCACATATCAAAGACACAAGACTCACACAGACACCAGCATGAAATACACTGACACACTGAAGGCATGCACACACAGAGACTCAAGCCATGCAGACACACGCAGTCAGCGTTCACACCAACACATAAACACAGATGCTCTACACTGGCTCACACCAACACAGGAACATGCAGGCACCCACTTACCTCAGAGAATTCACTCATCCAGACTCAGACTCATACACAGCCATGCGGGTGACCTTCCTGAGACCCCTGCTTACTTGGAGGGCAGCAGCCCCCAGGAGTTCCCTCTGAGGACCTGGCAGTCCAGATTTGTGACATACCATGGCCTTGACTGCCGTGACCAGCCTCCCATACTAGTGTTCCCAGAGGAATGGGAGATAGGAAACTAGAAAATTTCCAGAGAGATCCAGAACCCTCTAGAATGTTCTAGAAATCTGCAAAGTTGCATATTAACACAACAGTGCTAACAGTGAGGTAGTTTCACTACCCGGCTAGGACCTGAAAAGGGCCCAGGAAGCCCTGTTTCCTCAGACTCTGGATAAACTAAATTGAGTCTGTGAAGAAACTAGTGACCCAAAAATCCTCCAGTGCAGGAGTCCAGAGACATCCTAGAGACACAGTATATTCGTTGTGTGGTTTCGTCATCTGTGGCAAGGGGGAGATAAGGGCATAGGTTGCCACAGTCATGTGAGGCACATAAAATGCTTGTCATGGTGCCTCCCATGTAGCAAGCACTTCCTACTGCTGCTGAAAGTCAAGAGGGAGCTTGGCTTCCCCCAGAATTCCTGAGAGGAATAGTACTGGTGCTCTGGTTGGAGCATGGCTGTCTGACAAGGCCCAATCTAGATGACCTTGGTTCTCTGTTCTATGGAGTCTGGAGCCTCAGACAAGGCGGATCTTCCTGTTGGTCTTCCCTAGAGGGTTCTCAAATAAACACGGAAGTTCAAGGACTTCCTGTGGTACCTACTGTACACAGGGTAACCAGGGACCCAACCATCATTTAGAAGGACTTACGTATACCTGATGCATAACCTTTTAATTTACCAATTTAACCTAACCATGTGTGTGTGCATGAGTGTGTATGTGTGTGTAAGTGTGTATGTGTATATGTGTGTGAGCATGTGTGTACGTGTATGTGTTGAAGATGCTGATGTGTACACATGCTCATAGAGGTCAGAGGTCAGCCTTGGGCATTCACAGTCCCTCAAGAGCTATCTACCTTGTTTATTGAAACAGGATCTAACTGCTCTGGAATTCACCGTTTAGGCTAGACTGTCGGTCTGGGAAGGTGCCTGTCTCCATCTTCCCAGGACTGGGGTTACAAGCACATGCCACTATGCCAAGGCTTTCTCATGTGAGTTTTTATGAACCATATCCCCAGTCCCAGTGCCAATTTTCCACTACTGTCCTGTGCTGGGCTTTGAATGTTGTTTGGCCACCAAAGACAAGGCTTGGTACCATTGTAGGAGTGTACAGAGAAGTCAGGGTATCCTGGGCAGACTGCTATCATGGGGGTGGAGCCCTTCTCCCCCACATGCTTCTCTAGTGTGAGCTCTGGCTCTGGAGGAGCTGGCTGATGTGGCAGAGAGCAGGCTCGCATAAAGGAAGGCTGCCCCTCGTGTTTGCGATCACCACCTTCCAACACCACGGGCTGCAGCAGATTGGTCCTCAACGGAAGTGGATCCAACCTCTCCCTTCAATCTAGGACATCCCAGCCTCCAGATCCACGAGTAGAAACAAGTCTCTTTTCTCTATGCATTAGCCAGTCTCAGTCATTTTGTTATAGCCACAGAAGATGGCCTAGGGCACATTGTCTGTCCCTTCCTCCACTCTTCTCAGAGTAATGTGGTCCAGGAGAGCTTTGCAGATCCACATTCCAGCATTTCCTGCCATCTGTGAAGGCTCTTGTGTGCTCTCTGGGCAGCAGAGGGGCCGGCCCATCTGTCTCTATCTGGCGCTGTGCAGGGTCACCTTACATGTGGAGTGATGATGAAGCCGGCTGGTGATGCCTCCTGACGGAAGCAAATTTGACTCCTATAATGGCCTGAGAAAAGATCATGGCCTGAGACTCTGTATTACTCTGTCACAGAAATTAAAGAAAGAGTTTGGCACAATAAAAGGCTGTCTGCTCGGTGGCCTGCTCACCCTGGCCAGCTTCTTCCTGCTCTCTTTGCTGATAATGCGGATAAGGACCCTCTTAGCGTGGCAGGCAGGATAAATTGGCTCTCTAGCCTCACGGGCAAGCCTCGGAAGACAGTTGTCTCTCCAACCTCTACACTGAACAGCTTGGGATGAAAATAGCCACAGGAGCACGGAGGTCTTGTGAAAGAGTGTCTGTCCACCAACTTTCTCCCTGTACTTTCTCCAGAGTCACCCCACTCCGACCCCAAGGGACAAAAGTAGAAAATATCTCTGTGGCTAACAGTGTGCTAAATGGTTCCCAGAGGGGACGGGAGAGGTGTGCGGTGATCAGATGTGCAGGTGCAAGTTCTGTGGGTGGTTTTCTAATTCATCCCCTCTCCCCAGCTCTTCCAGTTACCTACCTTCTTTCCCATCCCACCCAACATGAGATGTCTTCTTTCTCCCACCTCTCCTTCTCGTCCCTTCCTCCTCCTCTTCCCCCTTGTCTTCCTCCTGCTCTTCCTTCTCCTCTTCCTCCTCCTCTTCCTCCTCTTCCCCCTCTCCCTCCTCTTCTCCTTTTCTTTCTCTTTCTCTTCTTCTTCTTCAATATCCCTTCTTCTTCTTCTTCCTCCTCCTCCTCCTCTTCCTCCTCCTCCTCCTTTTCCTCCTCCTCCTCCTCTTCTTCCTCTTCTTTTTTTTCTTCTTTCTCCACCAAATCTGGCTAATGTTGCCCAGCTGGTCTTGAGAGTAGGCCTTTCCCTGATGTACAGTCAACCTACCAAGGATCACATCATTAAAGAAGACTGACACTTCCTCTCCCAGCAGCTATCAATGGCTCCTCAGCTAGTGTGGATTTTGTGTCTACTCCCACCCATACCCTATGATGGTATTTTTTTGGTCTGGCTTCAAATTGTGCAGGTCCTATGCATGCTTCCACGGTCTCTGTGAGTCCAGACATGAGCATCTGTTGTGTCTGGAAAATACTGTTTCCTCAATGTTAGCAGCCACCTCTGGCTCTTAAAATTTTTTCCACTTCCTCTTCCTTAAAGATCCCCGAGTCTTGGTGGAAAGAGTAAGATATGAATGTCTCATTTAGCGCTGAGCACGCCACAGTTCTCTGCACACTGGCCCCTTTGGGGGAAGGGGTGTCACCCAGTGCAAGCAGTTTCTCTAATGGCAGTCGAGAGATGCTCTGATCTATGGGTGTGACAAGAAGTCCTTAGGAGTCATTTTGATAATTTGTGCATGTATTTGGAAGTTGCTTCTACATGTTTTATTTTTATATTTCTTTCTAAGCAACAGAAAATTAAGCCCCCTCCCAAGGGGTGAGGCCTTCCTGTGTTGAAAAACCTTAGTCTCATCTTGGTGCAGGCTGACATGCAGGCAGGACAGAAAGCACAGCATGCTGCTGAAGTACAGAGACGGGACCCAGCTATGAAAGGACTTGAGCCAAGACAGCCAAAGACTTGAAAGACTGGGATGATCTCCCAGCATTACTTAAGCCCAGAGTAGATGGGGTTCACTGGGTTACAGGCAGAATATTTCTTGGCAGCATCTCAAATCCCTCCCTGTCATTCTTTACTTAGGATGCAGAGTTGGTTTTTACACTGAAAGAGTTTGCAGTGCACTCTTGGTCTCTGTGCATATATTTGAATTTCATAAAGAAGCCCATAGTTCGAGGAAGACATTGCCACACTGCTAAACCACACTGCGTCCTTCCTCTGCCCCAGTTGGGGGACTCCTGGGGTGAGCTGGTGGGGGTTACTGTCTTGTGGGAAGGAAATAAAAGCCTTTCCATCTCCAGTGGTGGCTGCTGAGACAATGAGTGGTGTAGGACAAGATTTCAGCTAAGGGGATGACCCGGGAATGGAAGGCCATGATTCTTATCCAGTCCCCGCCAATGGGAACACATTCTCTAGAGCAGGGAAATGTGGACCAGAAAGCAGCTGCCTCCTGGGTTCTGCAGCCCAGCTCCCAGCTGCGCTCCCACCCTTACCTGCTCCCAGCATCAAGGGTAGAGACGGCTCTGCTGAAATCAGGTGGGTCACCTTGAGGAAGTAACCATTCTAAACTGTCAGAAGGCACCTGGAAAAAACTGACATAGCCTTTACATCTTCAGTACCTGCGAATCTTAGCTTTGAGTGGCAGCTAAGCCCAGGGCTGTGCCATTTTCAGATGAGTCTTGGCAAGATGCCTCCGGATATTACAGTCTTTGCAGGAGTACACAAATGGCCAAGGGGGCAAGAAGAAAGCCAGCACGAGTGGCTTTGGGTCTTCATTCAGGCAAGATGCTTCTCGGATTATTTCCAAGGCTCTGAGCCAAAGTATGTGGAATCATACTGTGTTTTCCTCCACTTTTTTTAATCATAAGAAATGACCAGGGTGCACAAGTAAACAGAGAACATGATAAGCCCCCCCCATGTGACTTGTCATGTGACCCACACACACACACAGTTACATCATTCTTCCTCCCGGTGAACACCCTTGCATTTCATTTCATTGTAGCTTTAAACAAAGTGTATTGGACACTGGGATCCACAAATCTTCATGCTCCGGTTTTGACAGATGGATAGGTTCATATCAACCAAGCCTTTATGACAATATAGAATATCTCCGCTGTCTGCAGTGTTGCTTCCCAGAAAAGCACCCCCTTTCAGTAGGTAACCCTTATTCTTTGTATGTGAGTTATATTTAGTATGTGTAACATATTATATATGATTTATATATGTGTGTATATATATTTTATGAGTTATATATGTGTGTTATTATATGTTATATATTGTTACAAATGACTCTTTTATACACCACAGTCTCATTTCTACCTGTTGTATAAGAAAAACCGTATAAACAGAATCACACGGCACACGCCCTTTCACCTTCTGTTCACGGCTGAGTAACGCAATGAGGTCATCCGTCATTACACATGCCTCCAGTCCCCTTGTCATCCCTCAGTAGTCTTCCATGGTGGCTACTTTTTGCTTTGTGTGATGGCTGATACTGCCAACTTGACAGGGTGTAGAGTATTCTAGAAGAGACGGCTCTGAGTGTGCCTGTGGGGAAATTTCCAGAGAGGATGGACTGGGGAAGGAGGTATCCTTCCAAGTGGGCAGCGCCATCCAATGGACAGCACAGATATAAAGAGCTCCAACTTAAAACACTGCACGTCTGCCAGCCCTTCACCTCTTTCTGGGACAGCGTGTCTGTTGTTACTGGTGCTAGCCTCTGCTTATACTAGATGTAGCTTCTTTGTACTTCCAACATTAAGTCAATGGTGCTGCCTTCCCGGGGAACCCATCTGAGCTCCAGGCCTTTGGTACCAAGTTGGGATACCTGGAGCATCTGTCCATGTAGGTTGGGCACTATTGGGTTCTCAACCTCTTCAATATGTGGATGGCCATGGTTGGACTACCCAGACCCTATACATCTTTTATTTAATTATGTGTGTGACTATGAATAGGTATATGCAAGTGAGTAGAGGTGCCTGTGGAAGCCAGAAGTATCAGATTCTCTGGAGCTGGAGTCACAGGTGGGTAGGAGCTAGCTGAGGCAGGTGCTGGGAACTGAACGTAGGTCTTCTGCAAGAGCAGCATGAGCTCTTAGCCCTTGATCCATCTCTCCAGCCTCCTAATAAATCCCCCATTAGAATATACATGCATTCTGTCTGTCCTTTTCTTCTAGATAATTCTGCCTAATGTGCTTTTGTATCTACCCCAGTGTTTATGGGCATTTGTGTTCTTTGCACTTTGGGTGATTATGAACAGAACAGGAGTAAATAATTATATACAAACTTTTGTTTTTATTACTCTTTAAAACCACATAGGGACGTACTTACTGAATCAAATGATAAGCATACAAATAACTTTCTGAGACATGGTCAAATGTTTTTAGAAATTGGGCTAGGGCATGAAGACCAGGGTGTAAATGTCGCTTTTCCTTCCTCAGATGAAGTGATGAGATGAGAGCCATACCTAAGCTGTGTGAATACAAGGCTTGGGAGCATTTCCTTCTCTGTCCTAACTATCCCTAGGCCTAGGCCTGGAAGCTTCTAGCCTCCCTACAATCTAATCTTCCAAACTTGTGGGACAGTGATCTGTGACAGGCAATCTGGCACCTGGTTGAGCACAGGCGTAAAATCTGGGCGACACCGTGGAATAATCCACAAGGAACCAAAAAACTTTATGCCAACACTCCTGGGAGACTTTGGCTCCAGTTAAGGTCACATACCACGGCTCCTCAGGTAGAGGCGTGACCACACAGCCCCAAGCCATCCCTATGTTAATGAGACACCTAGAGGCTTAGCCACGCCTCTTCCCTGTTACTATATCTGCCTTGCCTCTCCCAGAAAGGTGGGGAGTACAATTCCATCCAGGCCACTCCACACAATGAAAATAAACGTCTTAGAATTATGGACTGTCTCTTCATCTGGACCCTCTGTGGGAAGCGAGGGATCCGGCCCTCGATTAAGGAGCCGTGTCTAATCTCTCACCAAGGGCTTCCCAGCGCTCCCAGATGGTACCCATTCACCCAAGCCTAAGCAGCTAGCCTGGCGCCCCAAGTTGCTGAAACCCAGTCTCGGCGGGAACCCAGCTGTGCTCTGGCTAGTCTGTCTGCGGCACCCTGCAGTGACTGCGTGTCCCGGGCTAGAGAACCCACAGAGATGGCTGCCGCGGATTCCCCGAGAATGGCCCCCTCCCCCACCCACGGGCAGGGCCCGAAAAGGCTTCCCACAGCCCCCACCTGCCCGTCAGACTATGTGGGAAGATGCGTGACCACTTTCCACGTGTCTGCTGTCCCACCCAGAGTCGCAGCACCGAGACAGACAAGTGGGGCTTCATCCCACCACGCCAGGCTGTTCCCACACAAACTGACTGATTCAATCCAGCTTTTCTCAGCTTCTGACTGAATTGCTCTGCTTGGCCTCAAACTAACTCTGGCAATTAGTTCTAATCTTCCAGTTCCTTCTCATTCTTTGGTTCACTCTGTCTTCACCTGTATCTAACTTGTTCTTTCTGTAACCTGTCTCTATAAAACTGCTTCAGTAAAACTTACACACACAAACACAAACACAAACCACACATACACACCGCATGCGCACATACACACACACACACACACACATACCACACCACACACCACACACCACCTACCACCTAACACACACACACACATCACATACCACACACCACCCATAACCCACCACATACCATCACCTTTTCTTTCTTGCTCTTAAGTAGCTTCTCTTCCTCTGCTGTTCTCATGTGAGTTGGGCATTTCCCATCTCGAACTCATTCTGTCAAATCTTTCTCTGACTCCTCACTTTATCTGCCCTTCAGTTAGACATCACTTTAGAACATGGGTGCTTCCTTCTAACTAACCTAACCTTCATGGTTAGGGATTAAAGGTGTGTACTAAGGGCATGTCTGTATTCCAGTCAGATCATACTATAATTCAAGGCGTGTCTACATTCTGGCTGGAACATCCCTGATGTGATCCCTTGCCAGAGCAGCCATGTTGCTGGATTAAAATTTCTCTAGATCAGAGTTCAAATCTCCAATACTCATATAAAAACTGGATAGGTATGCTGGCTGCCTATAATTCTGTCAGTCAAAAGACAAAGATAGGAGATAGGGCAGGTTGGTTAGCTAAACTAGCCAGAACTGGTGAATTCTGAGTTCAGCCAGACACTCTACCTCAATAACTAAAGTAGCAAGCCATCAAAGACACCTAATGCCAGCTTCAGGCCTCTGCATACTTATGTGCACATACACCCACACATATTCAATCATGCAAACACACACATACATATGAATAAAAAGAATTAAAAAATTAGAGATTGACTGTAATGTTCTATGCTCTCAGGAGTAATGCATGCTTCTTGGGTTTGCTCCATGTCCTTGTCAACGGTTGACATTGCCAGTTTTTCTATCTTAGCCCTTGGTGGATATGGGTGTGTAGTATCACATTATGAATTCTAATTTACTGCGATTGCTTGTATATGCTTGGCCTAGGGAGTGGCACTATTAGAAGGTATGGCCTTGTTGGAGTAGGTGTGTCACTGTGGACTTTAATACCCTAATCCTAGCTGCCTGGAAGCTAATATTCTGCTAGCAGCCTTCAGAGGAAGATATAGCTCTTCCTGTACCATGCTTGCCTGGACACTGCCATGCTTCCTGCCGTGATGATAATGGACTGAACCTCTGAACCTGTAAGCCAACCCCAACTAAATGTTGTCCTTATAAGAGTTGCCTTGGTCATGGTGTCTGTTCACAGCAGTAAAACCCTAAGACAGAAGTTGGTACCAGTGACTGGGGTATTGCTGTGATAGGTTTGACCATGTTTTTGTTTGGAAGAATACAGATTCTGGGGCTTTGGATTTGAAAAGTCATTTAAGTGGGGCTTAATGAACCATCCTAGTAGGAATATGGGAGACTTTGCTGCTGTGAGTGATTTGATCTGTACTGATCTGGCCCAAGATGTTTCAGAGGAGAGGAATTTTAGTATGTGGCATAGAGACTATTTTTTTTTTGTGGCATTTTGGTAAAAAGCCTGGCTGCTTTTTGCCCTTGTCTGAAGAGTCTGAGGCTAAGGTAAAGAGATTTTTATTAATTGCATTGACAAAGGAAGTCTCAAAAAAGCCCAGCAGAGACGTTGCTTAGAAAGGAAAAATATAAAATATACAGTTTGAATATTAAAGGGGCACCAGAAAGTGAAATGGAGCCGAATCTTGTGTTCTAGGAGATAACAGATTAAGGGAGTGGGACTTTGGGACAAGATCCCACCCAGCCAAATTTAGTCCAGGCGTGGTGGTTCACACTTTTAATCCCAGGAGACAGGCCTGCAGATCTCTGAGTTCAAGGTCGATCTACAAATCAAGATCCAGGACAGCCAAGCTTAGGCAGTGAAGGCGTTGGAAAACTAGCTACTGATAATGTGAAATAGAACAAGGGGGCCATGTTCCAGCTCCTGCAAGCAGCAGGACTCAGCAGCCTCAGCCATGTGGCTCTGGCTTTAGAGTGAAAAATACAAGGGACTACTGGGACAATTGATGCTGGTTAGCTGAAACTAAGGAATTAGTGATGATTGAGAAGAGGCCAGTATCACAGAGACGAAATCTTCTGGGAAGTGTTCTCTGAGAGCACAAAGAAGCTGTGTTCCAGAAATAGCCAAGGTTGTACGTCAAGCTGCAGCTAGACTTGGTAATGTGTAAGAATCAACCAGATGGTGCTGGTTTGAAGGTATGAAGGGGTCATGGAGAGCAGCTGGGGCTTGGTATTGTGAAAGGCCATGGAAGGCCATTGGTAAAGGTACAGCCTCAGGTGTAGTTGATGGTCCAGGACTGAAGGAGTCATACAAAGAAGTTTAGACTGGCACCATAAAGAGAGCCTTTGAGAGGCTATTGGTGAAGCCTAGATGCAACAGAAGACCTCAAAGTATTGGAGATGCTAGTACCATGGATGACCACCAAGAAGAGCAGCAGCAATGGAGTGGATCCACCAGAGCCTAGAGTGCTACAGAGGGCACAGCTTGAGATGTGACCCAAGCCCTTTGGAGGAGCCCAGAAGATCATGTGTGAACCACAGACATTGTAACCAGAAGCTGTAACATTGAAGTTGCCTTGGAGACCCCAAGATGTTTGAGATACCAGAGCCATGGGCTATCTGCTGAGGAAAGCTGCTAACAGGGATTATCACCAGCCTAGGAAAAGAAGTTTGTTGCAGTCAACAAATATGAAACAGGAATTGGAGATCTGAAGACTGCGTTGACATCAGACGTGGAGATGCAGAGTTTGGAGTTTGCCCAGCTGGTTTCCTGTCTTGCTTTGGGGATTACAGTTAAGTGATTGGATGAATTTCAGAGGAGACCTTGAACTTTGGACTTTTAACATTGTTGAGACTGCTGTAGTGTATGGGGGCTTTGGACTAAATGTATTTTTATTATACTATGTTTAGGTATGACCCCCATAGACTCATATGTTTGAACAAGCTTATGGGGGCCAGGGAGTGGAATGTGATGGTTTGTATATGCTCAGCCCAGGGAGTGGCACTATTAGAAGGTGTGGTCCTGTTGGAGTAGATGTGTCACTGTGGGTGTGGACTTTGAGACCCTCATCCTAGCTGCCTGAAAGTCAGTATTCTGCTAGCAGCCTTCAGATGAAGATGTAGAACTCCCAGCTCCTCCTGTACCATGTCTGCCCGGATGTTGCCATGTTCCTGCCTTGATGATACTGGACTGAACTTCTGAACCTGTAAGCCAGGCCCAATTAAATGTTGTCCTTATAAGACTTGCCTTGGTCATGGTGTCTGCTCACAGCAGTCAAACCCTAACTAAGACATTTACATTTATCCAATAACTATAAAATGTGGATTTGCATGTATATACTGGCCATTCACAAAACATCTCTTTGTCTGATGTGTCTTAGAATCTGTTTTCTCCCTACATTCTCTGTCTCATTTTCATGTCGTAGATAACCACTGCACATTTCAAAGGCAAGTGCCCCATCAGACAGGCGTTCTGCTCCAACTTCCTCCCAGTTTGCGTTTTGCTATTTCATTCTCCTAATCATGCTGTTGGATGTGTTTTTAATTTTGAAGCCTAATTTATAATTGTTTTATTTTACAGTTATTACTTTTTTGGTTCCTGTCTAGGAAAATCCTTATCCTCCTTGAATTGCAAAGCCTCTGTCTTTTATTTCCCTAAAAGCTTTTTAACATTAGTTTTTAGTGTCTGAGTCCACTGTGTATCCCATATTAATTTCCACGTGCTGTGTGGGGCAGGCAGCACAGCTCCTGCTCTATTCCCATGCAGACATTGCTGGTTTCAACAGCGTTTGTTAAGATTTTTCCTTTTCCTGTTCAAATGTTTTGGCGTTGTTGTCAAAACCCAACTGAGCGTAGGAATTCGGATCTATTTCGGGCCTCACTGTTCTGTCTCAGAGAACAATTAGTTCAGTATGATGGTACTGCCTTGCTGCTTCAGTGACATCACTGGATGGGTCAGTGACATCACTGGATGGGTCAGTGACGTCACTGGATGGGTCAGTGACGTCACTGCATGGGTCAGTGACGTCACTGCATGGGTCAGTGATGTCACTGGATGGCGAGTCCTGAAGTTAGGTTTGGTGAAGTCATGGTGAGTCCTGAGGTTAGGTACAGTGACATCATGGCAAGCCCTGAGGTTTGGAAGCTCATCTTTTCAGATTCTCCCTGGATTCGTCGGCCACTGTAACCATGAGTACTTTGGTTTTCTGCACTTTCTGTTTTGGCTTTTTAAGATGCAGAGCCTAGGCTTGTCTTCAATTTCCAATCCTCCTGCCTCAGCTTCCTGGGTGCTATGATTATAAAAGTGTAGGCCATCATGTATAAACTAAGAAGCAGACTCTTAAAATTATTTTAAATGTTTTTATTATATTTATTTTTGTGTGTGCATGCACATAAATCACAGCGCATGTATAGAGTCAATTATTTTCCTCCACCATGCGGGTTCCAGGAATTAAACTCAGAATATCAGGCTTGGCAACTTCTATCCATTGACTTATCTCAGAGGCCCCAATTTTTTTTCTTTTCTTTTCTTTTTTAGGTCTAAGAGAATTTTGATTAGGGCTGAATTGAAACTACAGTGAAAGGGTCATTTATATCTTCATAATGTTGGAGTCATGCAATCTTTCAACATGACATAACTCCTCACTTATTTATTTATGAAATAATAATTACCAGAATCATAAAATGCACTGCAGAGATTATGACTGAATCTGCATTTCTCTCAAAATGCATTCGATGGTTTGTTTACAGAAGCTGCTGTAGTTTATGAAATGCCCTCTGAAGGAAATCTTGTGCTTGGACTCTTGGTCTCGGAGCAGCTGCTTTGGAAGATTGTGGAACCTTTAGAAGGCAGAGCCTTCTCACTGGAGGAGGCAGGCCTTGCCCAGTGTGGTGAAAAGTAGTCCAGCCCCATATCCTGCACACTCCCTGCTTCTGAACTGGGGATGCAGGTAACCACCAGCCACATCATGCTGTTGTCACATGCCTTCCCCCACCCCCACTGTGATAGACTATATCCACAGGACTGCACGTCAAAATAGACCCTTCCTCCTTTAAGATGCTTTTTGTGAACCATTTGGTCATAGTAAAAAAAAAAAAAAAAAAAGACAAAAAATAACACAACAAAACCCCTCATTAATAGTAGGCCTTACTGATACTTTGACAAAAAGTAGTTCCTAATATGGATGTGCTGTAAGCCTTCAGAGCTTCACATGCTGAAGCCCTAAACCCAGATGTCATGTGACTGGACTTGGAGATAGGGCTTTGAAGAGGAAATGAAGGTTAAGTAAGGTCCTAATTTAACAAGAGTTATGGCTACAGAAGAGGGACTCTCTCCCCACCACATCTACACATGAACACAAAGCACAAAAGAAGGAAAAGCCTAGAGAGGGAGATTTGAGAAGGCAGCCCATCTACAAACCAGGGAGCAAGCCCTCACTAGAAAGCAACCGTTCCAGCACTCTTGACTTTAGACTTCCAGATTCCAGATCAATGAAAATAAATTTCTGTTGCTTAATCCACACAATCTATCATATTTTGTTATAACATCACAAGAAGCTCAATATTTTGTGGTTACTTGTTTTTAAATATTCTTAGTTATCTGCTGTATGTATCTGTGACTGGGTATGTGCATGTAAGTGCAGTTTCTCAGAGTCCAGAAAACAGAGATGGAGTTACAGGCAGCCGTGGGGCACCCAGTGTGGCTGCTGGGACCCAAATGCACTCGCAAGAACAGCAAGCACTCTTGAGAGCTGAGGCATCTCCCCTGCCCCTCTGTTTATTTTTTATTTATTTATTTATTTATTTATTTATTTATTTATTGAGGAATAGTTTAGCTGGGTATAGAATTCTGGGTGGCAGACATTGACTTTTCTTTCAATACTTCATGAAGCTTTGTTTCAATGTCTTCCAGCCTCCTTCTTCCCAGATGAGAACTCCAAGTACTGATGAAGTTTCTCTCTATTTTTGGACTTTTGTCTCTTTGATTGTGATGGGACCACATGTAGATCTCGCTATGTCTATCCCTCCCTTCTCTGTCTAGAAGCCCCAAGATGTTCTCTGCCTTGGCTTGATTTTTCCCACTGACTTAGGAGGCTGTGTTCATTTTTTTCACTATCTTTTCTCTACTCCTCCTGGTGGATAATTTATATTGATCTATCTTCAAATTAACTGTCTTTTCTTCTTCTGTCTCCAATCTATTAGTAAGCAATTCAAGGAATTGTTTTCATTTCTTCATTTGGGTTATATACATTTCCGGTGTCGGACCACACAATCCAATACAATACTCATGTTCTATGAATTTTAACTCACTCAGATGAGATAAAATTAACTTGTGGTTCATTTCTAGTGCTCAACAACCACATGCTATCAGTGACTATAGTGCTGGACATACAGTGCAGAGAGAGAATATTCTCATTCATAATCAGGTGGCAGGGGTCCTTTTGCTCTGTTTAGATAGAAACTGTGGGTTGTCAAGGAAAAGCTCTTCAAGTGCTGATGTTGGGAAATCTTTTACATTCCTGGGTGTTTGACCACAGTGGGCAGCAGGAGGCAGCCAGCATCAGGAATGGGTGATGGCCTCTAGTGTTAAAGCTCTTGTGTAGGCTTTGGATAACAAGCCCTCTAACAGTCACTCAGCAAGTGTTCTAGCTCTTGTGTAGGTGCAGGAAGTCAAGATGCCTTTGTCCTTGGCATCAGGTGGTATAGCTTCTTCCAAGCCAACCCATGCATCAGGATTCTCCAGCACCTGGCAGCGAACTGTTGTGAAAGCTTCCAAGCCTGGGAAGTCAGATCCTTGACCCTAAAAGCTTGGCAGCACAGTGCGATCTTCAAGCAACCCAGGTCTGCACACTCCCTTCTTGGGCTCTCTGGAGCCTTCTATCCTCCTCCAGCCTCCACTCTTCATCTTCTCTATTTCTGCCATCATCCTTGGTCCTGCCCTGGCCACTCTCCCTATCTGTTTCTCTGGTGCATTTTTACTTGTCAATCATCCAGGCCTTGCCACCTATGCTGCTTAGCTGTCACCTAGGTTGCCATTCCACTGCATTTGCCATCACTGTCACTCTGCTGGTGCCACTGCACCATTCTTCATTATCAGATTAGCCACACAACTAAAAGTAGGCAGGAAAAGACCATCTCGGAGTTCTCATTGGCCTTAATGTTGCAAACTGGGAGAGGCACCATGGGGGTGGGGGATGGTTAGGGGAAGTTGGTGTCCACCTAAGTGAGCCAAATGATTTGTTTACATAGCCAGAAATGTTCCATCTGCACCAATGACAGAAAACTTTGTATGCAAATGAGGGTTTGGATTTGCACCAATCACAGCACTGTGTCTTCAATATCAGCCACAGCAGTCCTGCTAGGTCACCGAAGGAAACACCTTCTACTCAGACCTAAGAGGATATGACTGCAGGGTTATGCAGAGTTCATTGTGGCTTGCATTACCAAAGTGTCCGATGTACTGCAGGAAGCAATCGTAACTGAGGCTTCACCTAAAGGAGCCAGAGTAATTAGCTGCAATTGTTCTCTGATTCTCTTGAGTGTCTGTGGAGTGTTCAGAAGGACAGTCCTGGCATAAGGATAGTTCAGCTGGCTGGCTGCCTGACAAGTCCTTCAGCTCAAGGAAGAAGCCCAGGCAGGAAGAGAGAGCCCAGCAGCTGCCAATTAAGGAGCCAGATCACCCCAGTCCTCCAGCATCCTGGTTTATCTATAGGAAAATGAACAGAAAACATGCTTGCACTAAAAAGCGTAATTCGTTCACACCAATAATGAGTTTAGCAGTGGCTTCCATTGCTAATACCTGCTCAGTGCTTCAGAGAAAGGAGGTGGCTTAGTTACTTCCCTGTTGCTGTGAAAACCATGAGCAAGGCAACTTAAAAGAGACAGGATTTTTAATTGGGCTTATGGTTTCAGAGGATTGGAGTCCAGGAGGGCAGAACAAAGGCATGGCAGCAGGAACACTGAGACTTACATCAGCATCCACAAACAAAAGGCATAAATCTATTGAAAACTCAGAGCCAACTCCACCAACAGGCTGTCTCCAGCAAGGTCATACCTCCTAATCCTCCCCCAAACAGCCACCTTCTGGAGATCCGTGTACTCAAACATATGAGCCTATGGGGGACTTTCTAAGTCAAACCACCACAGAAAAGTCCCTCATGTGTCTCACCATTCCTGTAAAAGGTTTTTTAAAAAAATTTTTGTATGTAAGATACAGGTGTGCACATGTGTATATAATGTATGTGCATATATGTGTAAAAACATCCATATGTGTGAGTATGGCTATGTCTCATGTGCCACAGTGTGCATGTCAAGGTCAGAGGACCACCTCAAGTGTCAATCCTCATTTTATATCTTCTCTGAGACAGTTGGTGTTCAACTCTTCATATACCAGGCTGGCTGGCCTGTGAGCCTCTGGGGATTTTCTTTTCTCTGCCATTGTGGTAATCTGAATGGTAATGGTCTCCAGGCTCATAGGTTTGAATGCTTGGTCGTTAGGAAGTGGAGCTACTTAACAGGGATTTGGAGGTATGCCCTTGTTAGAAAAAGTGCGTCACTGGGAGTGGGCTTTGGGGTTTCAAATGCTCAAGGTAGGCCCAGTCTCCCTCCCCCCCCCGTGTGTGTGTGTGTGTGTGTGTGTGTGTGTGTGTGTGTGTGTGTGTGTTGCCTGTGGATCCAGATGTAGAACTCTCCACTCCTTCTCCAGTGCCACGTCTGCCAGAGTGCCGCCATGCTCCCTGCCATGATAATAATGGACTAAGCCTCTGAACGGTAAGTCAGCTCCAACTAAATGTTTTGCTTTGTAAGAGTTGCCGTGGTCATGGTGTCCCTTCATAGCAATAGAAACCCTAACTAGGACAGACACCCATCTCACCATAAAAGCACTAAGATTACAGATGCGTGCTACCTCACCCAACCTTACATGAGTTCCTACGATTCAAACGCAGATCCTCATGCCGTCATAGAAAGTACTCTTATCCACTGACCCATCTTCGTAGCCCTATGCTGCCCTCCTTAATAGTCTCTGATTTTTGAATAGGATTCCCTATTTTGCATATTTCCTGTTTGCATACAATTTCCCACAAAAAAAAAAAAAATACAACACACTCATAAGGACGCTGAGTCCCTTAATTATCAGTTGCGACGCCCAGATCCACTGGAGTTGGTTCCTATTGATTCCCCCTCCCACCTCTTGAATATAAGCAAACATTTCTGCTTTTTCAGCTGCCTGGTGGTTTTTGACTGGAGACCAGACATTTTGATGATAGATTGCGGAGACTCTGAAGCCTGCTTTGTTCTTTCATCTGTTTCTCCCATCAGATAATTAAATCGACTGTCTCCTCTCCGAAATCCAGCTCTCCTTTCAATCTTAGCAACCAAAGCCTTCACTCACTTCCTTCATTTTCTAGATGTTGCTCCTTTCTCCTGGGAGATGCTGAGTTATTTTCTCCCCTGAACACACATATCTAAAATGTGCCATGGGAATCTCATATAGATTTCTGAACTTCCATTTCCGATTCTATCCTGCTCAGGATAAGAATCATAACTTTTCACTGTGTCCATATTGAATCTACCTTCCATGACTCACTTAGTAGTGTCTAGGTTACCATATGCACCATTACAGGACTGCAGTGTTTGAGTTCACCCAACACTTGATTAGCGATGCCAACCTTTGGGATATGTCAGGAAGCAGGAAGAGGTACTTCCCTTAAGTAAAAAGATAGAAGTTCTTGACTCAAGAAAGACACCACACACTGAGGCTTCTGGGCTGAACACATTTATCCATGATACTACAAAGAAAGAAAAAGAAACCAATGCTAGTTTGAATGCTGTACACTGAAACTAAAAGGTTATGACTACAGCTTGGGATAGGACTTTGTTAAAATAGAGAAGGCATAGAACTGGGATATGTGACACAGACGTACGTCATGATGTTTGACTGATGACAGTGTACATATGCAGTGGTGGTCTCATGACATGGTAATAGAACTGAACCAGTCCTACTTAGGGATGTCACAGCCATGGTTACGAAGCAGCAAGAGATTTTACTCCCATGTGTGAAGGGACATTGCCATAAATAAATAAACACTGTGCTGTGCTTTGTAGCCAGATAAAAACTATCCTGTGGGGTCTGGCTCAGTCATTAAGAGCACTTGTTCTTACAGAGGACCCAGTTTCAATTCCCAGCACCCATATGGTGGCTCACAACAATCTGGAAATCCAGTTCCAGGAGAATCCAAATCCCTCTTCTGGCTTCTGTAGGCACTGTAGACATGATTGGACATGTATGCGAGCGAACACTTATAAATTTAAAATAAATAAATCTTTCAAATATATCTATATTTGTGTGTACACATATGTGTACAGTGTGGGCACATGTTTAGCTACTTCTTGTCCATAGTCATAACAAATAATTCTGTTACTAAGTTTTGTGCTCTTTTGTTTTCAATGGGTATACCATGAGAGTGCAGTACCCAAGGTGGTCAGAAGAGGGCGTCAGATTCACTGGAGATAGAGTTACAGGACACTGAATCACCCAACAAGGGTATTAGGAACTGGACTCTGGTCTTCCGGAAGAACAGCATGCACTCTGATCCACTGAGGTATCCAGCCCGTGTGTTAGTCATCATCATCCTAATATACTCCCCTACTTCGGGGCCTTTAAGGATCCTGTAAAGTGGTGTGGTGGGTTACATTGCTCATAGCCTTACATGTCTTGTGTCTATCACATCTCCATTATGATGAGGCCACTTCAAGTGCTTGGGAGGCACAATGCAACCATCTCACAGCGTGTTTTCCTGAAAGCATCTGCGACACACAGCTCTATAGGAAAGCCGTGGTTTATATAGGGTTCAGAAGTAGCTGCTACTTGGGATCTTGGGATGCATCCCCATGGACCAATGGGGAATGAATATATGCTATTCACCCACTGTGACAGTTAATATTAATCATTGATTTATCAAGATCTAAAATCACCTCAGAGACAAGCGGATGCACTTAATGAAGGGTTATTTAAATTAGATTAGCCTCTGGCTGTGCCTGTGAAAAATCACCTTGATTAGGTTCATTGAGGTGGCAATACCCACTCCCAACTGTGGGCGGCACTATTCCCTAGGCTGGGGTCCTCGACAGCACAGAAGGGAGAAGGTTATCTGAGCACAAGCAATCATTCTGGTTTTCTGACTTAAACTCAAGTTTAAGTTGCCATGATTTCCCACACATGCGGGACTGACTGTACCCTTGAACTGTGAACTGAAATAAATCTTTTTTGAAGTTGCTTTTGTGCAAGTATTTTGTCATAGCAATCAGGAAGAATAGCTAAGACACATATTTATATGCAGGGATGTCATCATTGGATACCTGGCCTCAAAGGAGAACCTCTCATTCTTTGATGCCTGGAGGCGACACAGAGGTGGTGATGGTGTGACTTTCTTTGGGGAGACCTGAATAAAACATCTACTAACCCCACACAGAACACCAACAGCAGACCAACACAACAGTTGTACTCAAGTCCAACTCAGCAAACTGATGAGTTTCTTGGTGCCACTGACAGAAGCATTGAATGGGAGTTTAAGCCAACTGCATCACTGAAAAGTCTACCCCAGCAACTAAGGCAGGCTGCATCCCTGGAGCTCCATGAGGGACTTAGAGGCTGCATCATTTGGCATAACCTCAGACTTTTTTGAGTCCTGTAAAACCCAGGAACTTCCAGATACCTGTGAGTCACTTACTTCCTGAGCCTTGTATATTTCCTTTTTATCTTTCTGGGTCTTCAGGAGCCTGCCTTTAGAATGGGCTGTTTCAATCCAGGAAACATAGCTGAACGACAGGGTCTCATATTTGTAGCTATGGGTCCCAGTCATGAGAGCCTCTAAGCTTCAGTTGTCAATGACTCAAAGGAACACAGAATATATTCAGTGAGACCAGAATAGTCCCTCCTAGGCTCACGATTTGCTTCAATCCTTCTAAAATCCCAAAATTCTTAGAACTGAGCACAAATAGAAAAAAAATAACAAATAAAAACTAGAGAAATAGTCTTGGAATTTTTTTCCTCCAAGAGAAGAAATTACAGAGCAAAAACATCTAATCAACGTTATTACCACACCCACCCAAAAGAATTCTCCTTGAGCCTCGTACTTACACCTCCAGGTCCCACTCCTACAGATGTCAACAACACAGCAGTGATTTGACATAAGTTGTGTGTGTGTGGGTATAGAGAAGGCACGTGGCAGAAACTCAAAGCCCAATCCTGTCACTTTTCACCTGTGTGGGCTTAGAAAAATAAAGTCAGAACCTCTGAAATCCACAATTTAGTCAGCTATGAAATTAAGATAATAACAGCTATCTTGGAGAGCCGTTAAGAAAGCTAAATGTTAAACACGGGGCTGCCCATCAGGACACAGCTAAGAGTTCATCTCCTGCCTCTTCCCTGTCTCCTCACAGCTCAGCAGAGGTCCCTCCAACCAACCCCGTGAAGTTTCAATCGAGGGAATGAGTGATGAGCACTTCCGCAAACCTACCCGAAGCTAACTGTGGGTAGTGAGTCTCCAGACACCTGCCCCTTGTCCAGGGTGCTGGCTGGTGTTTTGTCAGCTTGACACAAGCTAAGCCATCTAGGGAAGAAAAGACCTCAATGGAGAAAATGCCTCCATCAGGTTGGCCTGTGAGCACATCCGTAGAGCATTTTCTTCCTTGATCAGCGCTTATGAGGGAGGGTGCAGCCCATTCTGGGTGGTGCAGCCCCTGGCAGATGGACTTGGGTGGTAAAAGAGAGCAAGTTGTAAGAGCTGAGGGGAGCAAGCCAGTGAACAACATTCCTTTATCACCTCTACTTCAATTTCTGCCCTGACTCCCCTCTGTGGAAGACTACAACTGCAAGCTGAAATACAGCCTTTCCTCCCCAAGTTGCTTTTGAACAGCAAGGGAAAGCAGACTAGAACCCCCAGGGAGACCCTGAACATGGCATGGTCTAGTTCAAACTCAGAGGGCTCCTTCAGTTTCCTACAGTTTCATGGGAAATCCTCTACCTACAATAGCCGCCATGAGACCACACCTTCATAAAGTCCTCCAACTTGAGGGACTAAGAACCGAGTCCCTTTAAAACGTTTGGTGGCCAGATGAAAGAGGAAGGTCATTCTTGCGAAGCTTTCACCCTTATCTCCTGTGATGGTTAGCAACAATCGTCAACCTGACAGGATTTAGAATTACCAGAGATACAATGGTCTGGCCATGTCCAAGGAGGCTTTCTAGATTTGGTTAAGTGCGGTGGGATGTACTACCCTAACTGAGGACTGAGGGTGATCACCGTCCATTGGCCGGAGTCCTGGACTGAATCAAAAGGAGAAAGCAAGCTGAGTACCAGCATGCAATGCTCTCTACTTCGTGACGTGACGACAGATGCAATGTGACCTGCTGCCTCGACATCCTGTCACCACCATACCTGTATGAGAAACGGATTGTTACCGTCCCTTTTCAGTCATAAGGTGAGTTTCAAGTTAACAGCAGACAAGTGGGAGGTACTAGGCCCCTCTATGCCCTAGCAGCGGTGAAGGCTGCTAATCTTAGGTTCTGAAAGTCACAGGTGTTCTGTTACAGGCTGAGCCCAAGGTCAGAAGGAGGGGCCAGTTCTAAGCTCCAAATTATTCATTGGTTGAGGCTTTGTGACCCAGGCCAATGAGATGAGGAGTTTGGGAGTGGGTGCAATTCCTGACCTATAGGAGAAAGGAGCAGGAGTTTCTCAACTCTGGAGGGATTTTTAAATCTATTGTCTTGCGCCAAATCAGTATTTTGACCATTTTTGCCTTTTTTTTTTTTTCTGTGCTGGATCCTTTTCTGCAGAGCTGTATATTCAAAACGGCCTTCCCCCCCCCACCTCGAATTTGTTATTAGCTTATTTTCAGCACTGCCTGGCCACGATGAACGACCCCACCTCAAACTACAAAGCAAAGTAACCTTTTCTTCCTTAAGTCGCTTTGCCGGGGTTGCAAGGGCTATGGTTTTTGTTCCAGCAGTAACTAATAACTAAGTCTGTTACATCGAAGCTGCTGCCGTGCGCCCCTTTCTAAAACGAAACTCATTCACACCTCACTGCACTGCTACCCCCAAACACCCCGAACTGCAAAGAACCATCCAGCTCTCCCAAAGTCTCCCATTCCTTTCAAGTGTATCTCTTCCATAAAAGGCCAGCATCGCTGAACCACTTGGGCGCCTACTGAAAAAGGTCTTCCGTAGTGTTGGACCCACCACTGAGGCTGCGCCTCTCAGAATGTCAAGCAGTTATTGACGCCTCGATTTGTGTTAGCCTTGGCTGTGTTCTGTTTCTCATCTGCCTTGTGCTTCCCCTGGAGCGGAACGGCACTTCTGCTCAAAAGGAGAGGCAGCCCCGAGGCTCCAATTACTCACCATCCAAGAACATGTCATCACAGGAAGAAACAAGGCACAAAGTGCCAAAGAGCCTCAGCTGTGTCTTCATCGGAAAGGGGTTGCGATGCACCCAATACGTGCCTGCCTGGCCCTACACACTGTCCCTGTCTCCAGAGCCTGCGGCAGAATTTATTTCTGAGTCTTCCCCTTCATACCTTCGGCTTCGGTTTGAGTTGTGAAATGCCACCCCCACCCAGGCTCACGAGTTCGAACACTCAGTCCTCAGCTCGTGGCAATGTTTGGAAAGGTTAGAACCTTCGGAAGGTAAGCTATAGCTACAGGAAGTTGAGTCGCTGGGTGCATGGACATTGAAGTTTATGGACTGGCTCTGCTTTCTGTGTGTTTGCTGCTTCCTGGTCCACGAGTTGTGAATGAGCAGCCTCACAGTCCCTCCACCCGTGCCTTCTCCATCATGATGGACCAGGCCCTCGAAGTGCGAGCCAAAATAAACTAGTCTTCCTTTGAATTGCTGCTTGGTTATAGCAACGACAAAAATGAGCTCACATTCAAGTTCAGTGGTTAGAACTAGTTCTAATATTTACCCACACATGTGGGCATGCAGAATGGACAGTGGTGTCCTAAAAACTTCCCTGCCCCGGCACATGAGGCTGAGCCACCTCTGAGGTGACTTACATCTCTGACTCATTATTCTTTTTGTGCATCCTTAAGCATCTCGCTCCAGGAAGACATCTGAGAACTGACTTCGATCCTGCCTTGGGGAACTTAGGTTCTAGTGGAGTGAGACAGATAATAAATAGATGGATAAATCTACCATTTATCCTGGAGCATGCTGGGAGGATGGGGACTGATAGGGCCAAGGCATTATTTACTGCAAAGTGTGCTTGGGGAATCTCTTTCCAGTACAGTGATGGTTGAACAGAGATCCAAAAGCCATGCAGACACCCAGGGGAAGGTGTTGGGTATAAATGTCTGAGGTGTCTGCATGGTGATGGAGAGAGTAAGACAGGAACAGAGTAACCAGAAAGCAGGGAGTCAAGACAAGATCTTAGGAATAGCAGACCTGGTTTAATAGGGCCCTCCTCTGGGAAGGCCAGGACTGTGTCGTAACTTTCTAACAAGTATGCCCACAGTTTAGTTTCATTTCTTTTGCTGTGGTAACATATTCTGACAAAAAAGTAACTTAGGAGAGGAAAGGGGTTTGTTTGTTTGTTTGTTTGTTTTAAGTTCACAATCCACACTGCAGTCCATCACTGTGGGGAAGTATCAGAGACAAGAGCTTGAGACAGCCAGTCACATGGCATCCACAGTTGAGAGCCAAGAGAAACAAATGCACCCATGCTGTGTGCTGTGTGGCTCTCTTAACTCATGTATACATCTCAGGGCCCAGCTAGGGAATGGTGCCACCCACAGTGGGCTGGGTCTTCCTATATCAATTAATAATCAAAATAATATGCCCACAGACATATCCACAGGCCTACTGGCTCTAGATAATTTCTCACTAAGACTCTCTTCCTGGGTGACAGTTCAAAATAGCCAGCTTGCCAGTGTCCAGTCTTGTTGTCCTTAAATCTATCCATACTAAAACGAGCACCTAATGTGACCAGATCTTTCCTATAGGGCACCTTCCCAATTCCCCTGGTCAGAGGGGCCAAGCTGTCACTTCTAAGGGGGAACCACAAATCTGGCCACATCTGTGACTCAGTTGTCTCTCCTATTAGCAATGAGCTCTGGCAACTGTGCCACAAGGATTAGACAAGTTCATTCCTGTGATGACTTCACACAGTAGCCAGGAAGTATGAAGGGCTAGGATTATCAAGAAATTGCAAGATCAGGTAAAAGCCTTTCCCTTTTCCAGTTCAGGGGCAGGAGGACACCGTGCCTATGTACCAGAAATCCTAGGAGTGACTGTCAGGAGGATTAGAATTGAGGAGGAGGAGGCCCACCCCTCAAGGATGCCTTTGCTGAATGCCTGCTTCTTCCTGGCTTCCCTTCCTGCCCACTCATTTTTACATTCAGAGATGGCCACTGAGGTCATCTCTAGATGAGTTCATGTCTCCGTCGCTGCACACTCCCAGTCCCGGATCTGAGAGCCCTCACTCATCTGAGCAGGGCCGTACAGCAGCCTGGCGGGTTTTTATCACCGTAATAACTCTCTGGAATAGCAGCCGTTACACCAAAGCTACTAGCGCAGGGCTGCTACAGCGCCATCCGTGGCTCTAGGGCAATAAATTTCCGAGGCATTTATTTAGTGCCTACTGTGTGAGTGTGCCGATGCTTACTGAATGGCCCACATCACAACCACTACCACCATCATTCCTGGCTCTCGACACCCACCATCACACCACCCTCCCCCCTCCCCCACAGCAACCCCCACCTCCAACCCCCAACTCCAGTGAAAGCTGTGTCCTTTCCAGACCCACCTCACAGTGTGAGAGGGAAGAGGCTCCTCAGGCTTTAGCCCAGCTTTGCTGCCTTCCCATAGTTTTCAGTTTATCTGAATGTGAGCCCCAGAGGGGAGGGGACATAAACACACACACACCTCCTGCACCATAAGCAGCCCTTCCTCCAGTCATCGGCTCCATGCTTCAAGCCCTGCAGCCACCTTGGATACATAGTGCTTTTGGCCTTCCATTGGCTTAGGACACAGTTCACTTCTCATCATTGCCTACCTGATTTTTCAGTAGCTTCTAAGTACTTTCTTCTCCCCAGATTTCTCTCTCTCTCTCTCTCTCTCTCTCTCTCTCTCTCTCTTTCTCTCCCCCCCCCCGTGTGTGTATGCTCACACACGCGTGTGCATGCACACAGGGCTCAAAAGGAGATATCAGGTGTCCTGTTTGGTCAATCTCTGTCTCCACTCTATTCCCTTAAGACAAGATCTCTCTTTGAACCTGGAGTTAGGAGACTGGTCAATAAGCTCCAGAGGTTTCTGTCTCTGCCCTCCATAGTGCTGGGGTTACAGGCATGTGCATATTTAGTCCCAGATTTTTTATTTTTATTTATTTATTTATTTATTTATTTATTTATTTATTTATTTATTTATTGCTTTTTTTCGAGACAGGGTTTCTCTGTGTATCCCTGGCTGTCCCGGAACTCACTCTGTAGACCAGGCTGGCCTCGAACTCAGAAATCTGCCTGCCTCTGTCTCCCAAGTGCTGGGATTAAAGGCATACGCCACCACTGCCTGGCTCCAGATTTTTTTTTTTAACATAGGTACAGCGAATTCAAACGTGGGTCCTTGTACTTACATAGTCAGGATTCTGACCCGCTGACCATGCCCCAGCTCGACACTTCTCTTCAGCCCTCCATTCATTCATTGCTCTTACCACCCTCCTCAAACTACTCAACCTGAAGCCCACCAACCCCCCTAACAACAAATATCTCCACACTCCGAACTCCAGCCTCCATCTGCAGCAGCCCCGAGCTTTCTGTCTGGTGGCCTGGAAGCCCAGATTCTTGGCTAGAGATTTCCTCTTCCCCTTCATCTACTCCAATCCCGATTCTTGATTCTTGGAACTCACAAAAGGAGAAATCCGGAGCCTCACCTCTGTGGCAGGTAAATGCCACAACTTTGCTCTGGGTTGAGATGAGAGCACAGCCCATACAGTCTGGATAGCCAGAGAGGGCCGTAAGCTACCATGACTGCTCTCAAACTGGCTTCAATTGGTTTGCTTACTTTCTTTGCTCTCACCAAGATGCCTGCGAGCACCGGTGCATACACAATAGTCAGGACAGCCTGCATGCTCGCTTGCTCACACGCGTTCGCGCACACGGATGCCAGCAACCTCCCCACGTTTTCTTGATTTATTTTTTTCTGTGGTATCGAGGTTCACAGGGAACACCTAAGTCAGCCAAGCCTTTGTTGTTATTCTTAGTTCCAAAGTGGTGAAGGGACAAACAATCCAGTTTGTTCTGTCTCTCCAGCCCCAGAGACTTATTTTCAAACAACAGGAAAAATTTTTGTCATCTAGTGAAAGAACTCAGGAAAGACCAACCTCTCTCCTTTCTTTTTTTAGCCAAGTGCTGAGCTAAAGGGAAGCTTGGGTGCCCTCTCCTCTGTGCTGGTTCACTTGTCCTTGGAAAACTGAGCATCGCCACAATCTGACCTGCCTCAGGTGGCAGCCGAGAGCCTGGACTGAACTGCCGGGCACTGGAGCACCAGGATGTTCATGCTGGTTGCTGGGTAGGAAAGGTCCTTCCTCCTGATTCCTCAAGAGGGACTGCACTGTGCTTTGGAAATCACAGGAGTGAGCTAAAAGCTGCCATTTTCTTGCTCATGTTACATGTCTGGAATCTAACTGCATGCTGTGGGCCAGCACCTCTGGAATCTATGCAGGTGCTCTCATGGAGATGGGTGTCTTTGCTCACACCAGCCTACCTGCTCCTGGGGCTGAGGAGTGACCCACCCTGTGCCCACAGAAGGCACAGAGTACACTGGAGACCGTCCTGCAGCAGCCGGGGTGGACTCTGACTACATCTGTCTCTGTCCTGGGGATTGTGGTTTCTAGGTTGTCCCTCACTGGTAGTAAAGATGTCTTGAACAGTGTCCTAGGTAACATAAACATGGTGGGGACTGAAAAATGGAGTCAGGACATTAATTAGAATAAAAAGAGATAAGTAGGAAAATGAAGGGGGAGGAGGGAGGGGAGGAGAGAGGAGAAGAAGAAGAGGGAGGAGAGGGGAGGAAGGAGGGGGAGGAGGGAGGGGGAGGAAGGAGAGGAAGGAGGGAAGGAAAGGAGGAGGGGGAGAAGAAGGAAGAGGAGGAAGGGAAGGGGGAGGGAAGGGGAGGAAGAGGGGAAAGAAGGAAGGGGAAGAAGGAGGGGGAGGAGGGAAGGAAAGGAGGAGGGAGAGGAAAGGAAGAGGAGGAGGAAGGGAGGGGAGGAGGGAGTGGGGAAGAGGGAGGGGAGGGGAGGGAGGAGGAAGGAAGAGGAGAAAGGGGTAAGGAGGAAGAGGAAGAAGGAAAGAGTCAGGAAGGGAGGGACAAGATTTCAGTGACCCCACGGAGAAACTCCCCAGAGTTGAAATTCTGTTATTCGCATCTCACCCTCACAGCTGCACAGGGCCTGCCTTCCCTGTACACAGCCTACATCATCTACCTCGGTCCACCCGGGGTCTCAGGTCCCCACTGGGGTCCCCTTGCCTGGTGTAGGGTGCATGAGCCTCATGCTCCTCTGTTTTTTGAGACTTTTCTGACATCCAGGAAATCAGACCTGCTCTGCCCCATCCCCTTTGCCTTTCCTCTCTGCTCTCCCTCCCTCCCCCTCTCACTCCCAGAAGGGGTTGCTCCTGCTGCAGCGGAGGGTGCCCTGTGTTCATAGCCTTGGCTTTGACCATCCCCAGCCAGGCCCCCAGCCAGGCCCCCAGCTACTAGCTGCAGATACCTAGCACTCAGCCAGAGAACTTTCTATAAGCAAGTGTTTCTCCCTGGAGGTGTCCTGATCAACCCTCGCAGCTCCTTGCTCCTTGGATGGAACAATCTAGAACCATGCATCACACACATCTCTGGCCCCCATCAGCTGCAAAAGGACAGAGGAGCAGAGACAGCTTGTGAACAGGTACAGAACGGGGCGGCTCTGCTTGCAGCCTCATCCACCCACCCCTTACCTGTGATTCCTGAAATCATCTCCCAGAAAAATCTGCTTCCAGTGCAACCCAGTATGAGACACCCCGACTGCTACCACCACCTCCTGCCACTAGAGTCTCTTTCTGTTGATGTCCTCTGGAATCTCTCAGTACCCACTGAAGCTTGCTTACTGATCAAGGCAGGATAAAAAATAGTGGGGGACACTGTCCTACATCCCTGTGGCCCATGGAATACCCTGAGTCCATGGGAAACTCCCAACTCATTGCCCCCCTCAACAGAAAGTCTCCTGTCAGGTCTGCTCTGTTTCTTTTTTCTTGGCAGGGAATAGCATGAAAGAAAAACATGTATTCACACATGATCCAATCCTGGCATTTGGGTCCTGCCAAACCTCCTTTGCAAAACCTCTGCTGAGAGAGAGTTTAGCCACCTAGGAGGGGAATCCACCCCCACACCAAAACCAGCGCTCTCAGCTTCATGCACCTGTCCACCAGGCACTGTCACAAGAGCTCAGGTCACTAGCTCATCGGGAACCAAGCCTGGCCCAGGAGCCCGTGGAAGAATTGTGCAGCTGGATGAATCCTTAAAGGTCAAGTTTGAAAAGGCACATTCTTAGAGAAAAGCCAGAGAATTCTTGGGGCCAGGACAATTCCAGAGAAAGGCCCTGGTGTTCTTCGAGCCCTAGAAGTGTGGGGGGAGGGGCAACGCTGCACACATCTCCTCCAGCTCCAGACAGACAGGCCACAGCTGCCTGGGAACTCATGGGAAGGCACAGAAGAGTGGCCCGGGAGGTGGGACATTTGGTTTTCCTATCCCAGCTCTGCCCTGAGACAGTTGTGCATATTGGGCTCTGGCTCATCATCTCCCTGAGCCTCAGTTTCCCCACCTGCAAGAGAGTAGGGTCACCAGAGGATCTCCAGGGCCCATCCCTTCCTGCTAAGTGGGTTTTGGACTTATTGTTTATTTCTTTCCTTTCTTCTTTTTAATTTTTTTAATATTTTTTAACATAGGGTCTCACTCTAGGTCCCAGGCAGCCTACAACCTGCAATCCTCCTGCCTCAGCCTCCCATATGTGTGTGTGTGTGTGTGTGTGTGTGTGTGTGTGTGTGTGTGTGTGTATGGTAGGACATTCTTATCATCCAGCATCTGTGTGCATGAATGTGTATAAGTGTGTGTTGTATGAGTGTGTGTAGGTGTGTGGGTGTGTGTGGGTGTGTGATTGTGTATGTGTGTGAGTGTGGGTATAAGTGTGTGTCTGTGTGTGTGTGTGATATGCAGTAGAGAGCAGAGAACAAGTGGGGAGTCGGTTGTCTCCTTCTGGGTAGGTCCCAGGAATCAAACTCAGGTCGTCAGGCTTGGTGGCAGGTACCACAACTAAGTCATGTCACCAGCCTCTCAACAACATTTTAATTTTAAAAACCCATCCCTTTGTGAAGAAAACTAAGATAATGGGTTCCCCTCCCTCTCCCTCCTCCTCCCACCCCTCACTGATTAAACCAGACTGGCTTAATCCCCAGCAAGGTTCTGAGATCCTCCTGCCTGTGTCTCAGCAGTACCAGGGTGGCAGGCACAGGCTACTCCTCCTGGTTTTTACATGGGTGCTGGGGATTTAAACTCTGGTCCTCACACTAGTGCAGGAAGCTCTTGACCAACTGAGCTGTCTCTGCTGTCTCACATGACACTTGATCCAACTTCCAGAGTCTCACTCCTCCAAGTCCCCAGGGGAGGGAGAGGGGAGACCATTTTCTACCACTGGAAGGCGAAGTTAACTCCCCCCATCCCTCCCCCCCCACCTGCCCAGGGAGCTAAGGAAAAGAGGTCAAGGAATGAGAGATTGGCCATGGGATAGTTTCACATAAATGAATAGATTAAAAGCCACAGGCTACTTTGTCAGGGCCCAAACTCAAGCCCACAGATATTGATGCTGAAACAGATGGAGGTGTTCATCCGGGAAGACCAGGGAATCAGCAAGCCGTAGTAGCACCAAGACCTACCTGCTCAGAGCCATGTTGCACCTGACACCTCCGGAATGCGACTCTTCCTAATGGAGCCTTCAGATCTGCTTTTCAGGACCCCAGGGTGGATGGTTAATACCATCTCAGGTAAAGAGCTCAGGGACACACTGTGGGTTCTTAGTTTCTATCTGTGGCTCTCCTACCCTGGAAGATGGGAGGTGAAGACAGTCAGCGCTCACCAGTTCTCCCTGACCAGGTTCCAGCAGATGAACTCCCTACAGTGTAGACACTGACACTCCACTGAGTATGCATGAGGACCAAATGCAGGGAATGGTCTGCTGTCAATCCAACTCATTTGTTTTACGTCAGGCAAATAAGCATCAAAACTGAGAATCAGGACTCGGGAGATGGCCGGTTAAGATTGTGCTTGTCTTGCAATCATGAAAACCTGAGTTTGATTCCCAGAACCCACTTAAAAGGCTGCAATTGTAATCCCAGTGTTTAGGAGGCAGTGACAGGAGAACCCCTGGGATTTGCATGTATGAGAAGGCCACAAGATAACTTTAGACCATTCATCGGAAGCTGTCCATCCTACTTTGAGACTTGGTCTCACTCTGGCCTGGAGTTTGTCAATTAGACCAGGCTGACTGGCCAGCAAATCACACACACACACACACACAGACACAGACACACACACAGACACACACACACACACACACACACAGAGAGAGAGAGAGAGAGAGAGAGAGGGAGAGAGAGAGAGAGAGAGAGAGAGAGAGAGAGAGAGAGAGAGAGAGAGACACAGCCACTGGACTCATCAGGCCCTGCAAGAGGGTTGGGGTCTATAGGGAATTCCTGAGCAGCTCTCTCAATACCCCTGTATGAGGAAGGAAAGGTGGCTATCCCACGATCCAGTAAACTCCACCTGTGCGGATGCAGGCCACTCTAACCCTAATTAAATTTACCATGACGGGGACACGCCATATACACACACTCATGTACATGTAAGCCAAAGGACATGAAAACAGGAAGGGAACTTTGTAAGAAGATGGGGTTCCGTGGAGCAGAGAAGGAGGGAGATAGGAATAGGTGGCGGGTGGAAGGAGGTAATGGGGAAGAGAGAGGGCAATGGGGGGGCAAAATTGACCAATTTACATTGTGTGCATGAATGAAATTGACTCGCTGACTATGAGTTGCCCAGCCCAAATGGGCACGTCTACAATATAATCCTTACACTAAAGCTCACAGAACACAGGAAGAAAGGGCAGAGGGACTATAAAGGTGAGGGTACCAGACATCTACTGTGTGGCAGTGCTTGTCATACGTGACAGGGGAGCCAATGCATGAAATCTTAAAGATACAGTCATTTAAACAAGCTGCACAATGACAACACCAGGTGACATGTCTATACAGGTGAGTGAAATCTGACAAGGCTCCTCCCCAAGGCGAGGAGCTACAGGCAATCCGTGGATGCTGAGAGAAGAGGACTCAGTCATCTAGAGGGATGGAAACCAACAGGTTATCCAATATCAAGTGCTCGGCCCTAAACACACCCATGTGAGCAGCAGTAAATGGAATCAGCAGGTTGGGGGTGGGGGAGGGGTGTGCGCGCTCACACATGTGAGCATGTGTGCATGTGCGTGTGAGCGTGTGTGTGATGATAATTAAAGAAGAGGTCATGGATTTGAGAAGGGGTTGGAGGGTGAGCGTGCGCAAGAGGAGTAGGAGAAGGACAGGGAGGGATAGAAACGATGTAAAGACAGTACGGACGGAGAGACAATACACATGTCTGAAACTCTCAAAACATTAAAAATATACTAAAAAAAAATAAATAAATGTTCTTTCTAAAAAACAAAAAAGGCAGTAGCTAACCAAATTAGGAAGGAAGGAGGAGTCTGGGTAAGTGGGTGTGGCCTTGAAGAGAGCCAATCTAGTAAAGGCAATGACCTTTGCCTTTTGGTGGTGGGGGTTGTTATCCCCCTGTTCTTCTGGTGGAGTGGTGTGGCCCACTAGAGTCCTACACCACCCAGCCCCCCACCTTTTAAGAGTTATTCCTCAACTGCTGTCAGGTTACTTACTGATCCTCAAGGAGAACATGGGGTAGAGGGTGACAGACACAAGACTTAGGGGCTAATCATAACAAGACACAAACCCCGACTCTTTGCCATCTGCCTCCAAACTGTAGGTGTGGCTTGTGCAGAAGATAAGCATCATGGAACTTGTTAGCTAAGATCAGGCTCAGCACAACAAACTGATGGTGACTGGCTTAGTTAGGGTTTGACTGCTGTGAGCAGATACCATGACCAAGGCAAGTCTTAGAAGGACAACATTTAATGGGGGCTGGCTTACAGATGCAGAGGTTCAGTCCATTATCATCAAGGCAGGAACATGGCAGCATCCAGGCAGGCATGGTGCAGGAGGAGCTGGGAGCTCTACATCTTCATCTGAAGGCTGCTAGCAGAATATTAACTTCAGGCAGCTAGGATGAGGGTCTTAAGCCCACTCCAACAAGGACACACCTCCTAATAGTGCCACTCCCTGGGCCAAGCATATACAAACCATCACAGTGACTTACTCAAGATGGCAGCTGGTAAAGCAAGTCCACAGAGACCAGTATTCAGTTACTTTGACTAGCCCAGCCTGAGTGTCTATTACAAAACCCCAACTTGGTCCAAGATGACTGCTGGACTACCCACCATTTCCTTCCAAGCAACAAGGAGGAAGACAGTGGGAAAGGTATCTAAGAAGCCTAGTATGCCTCCTAGCAGTGCCTGCTGTCCTGGGAGCTACCTGCCCAGCCATTCTCTGGACATGGCCTTCCATATCCCATGAGTGGATGTGGTCATGCATTGCTGCTTAGAAAGCTAGAAAAAAAGGTGTCTTGGCTGGTTGCATTGCCTCCGGAATACATTAAAGATTCTCTTCAGAAGGAAGATTAGTGGGGCTTCAGGAATAGAAGGACTTTCCAGCCTACCCCTCCCCATCAGGTCCTGCCCTCTCTGTGCTTCTGCTCACCCCTTGAACTTCCAACCCCTATGTTTGTGAAATGAATAACCTTGGGTCAGGCCAGACATCCTCCCTCTGAGAGAAGATATGATAAAGATTATTAAAATCAAAAGAAAAAGAGAGGAAGAATCATCTTTAACTCCTAGGAAGGAAAGCAAGCTGGTATAGTGCGGGCAGAGGAGGAGGGGATGCTGCCCACCCTGGCTACCCAGCAATGCCAGGCTCCAGGGGAGCAGGCTAATTGTGGGCTCCCTGCCATGGAGCCTTTGGAAACAGAAGAATTCTTTTGAAATGTGGTTAATTACCCCCTACCTGGACTTAAGAAGACACTTTTTGCATCTGAGGCTTTTTCCAAATGAGCCTGGCCTGGATTCCTGCCTTCTTCCCTGGGTGACTAATGGTGCCAGAGGTAAGGGCTGGCAGGGGGCAGGCAGGCAGAGGAAGAGCAGTTGACTTCAGGGTGGCTCCCTTCAGCCTCCTAGGATACAGAGTGCCAGCATGCAGGGACAGGGTGACAAGCCATGGGTCTGTGGAACTAAGGGTGACTGTCACTTACAATGAAAGGCTCTTTTTTCCTTCTTCCAGCACAGCTGCTGCAGAGGATGGCTAACAGCGCGTTGCTGGGGAGGAAGGTAGAGGCTAAGAGGTGGGAGAGAAGGAATGGGCCAGGCTCTGGTCTATGGAGGCAGAGCCAGCCACCACAGCCAGCTCCACAGAGTGCTGACCTGACTGCAGGCCACTCTCAGCCCTGCTCCTCTGCAAAGCCCAGGACCTCAACAGACCTGGTCAACATGACGGGAGACAGGCACGCACCTTAGTATGGAAGAGACCCAAGGAAGGCTGAGGAGATGCTTGCCACAGAAGCTTGAGGAACTTGAGTTTGATCCCCAGAACCCATGCTAAAAAAACCCAACAAAATGATAGACTTAATGATGCATGCTTGTAATGCTGGAGAGATGAGAATCTCTGGGGCTCGCTGACCTCAGACTGGTGGAATTGTATTTGGGGCCAGAGGCCTTGTCTCAAAAAAAGGTGGGTGGTATCCTGAGAAACAGCACCAGAGGTTGTCTTGTGGCCTCCACAGGCATGCGTGTAGATGCCCACACACAGGCATGCAGGCGTGTGCTTGCACACGCGTGCGCGCGCGCACACACACACACACACACGCACGCACACACGCACACACACCATTTTTCCTAGGCTCACATTTCCATAGAGCCTGGATGTGGAGCACAGTGAGATGGAGAGAATATGAAGGGATTCCACAGCACATGATAAAGAACTTCTCAGCTAGAGTAGCCTCTCAGGGGAGGAGAGAGGGAAGAGGTTTTGTAGCATGGGTAGGAGCTCGCTGGGTGGACCCAGAAGGAAGCGCTCCAGTCCTGGGCACCAGCGTGTGTAAGGCGCAGAGGTCTGAAGTAGTGAGGGATGTTGAGGAAAGAGTAACTGGTTGGGCCTCGATGGATACGGGTGTGTGCCAAGGACAGTAACCTGGAATAATACGAGAGAAATGCCTAGTCCTGACTCCTGGGAAACGTCTGAATCATCCCAGGAACTGGAGCAGCAACCAAAGGCTCTGTGGAGCCGCTGATGGTGTTAGCAGGGAAGCACACAATCAGAAGCACATCTGAGAGTGAGCATTCTGCTGTGGACAGGGAAGTAGACTGGGGATAAAGCTTTGCACAGGTGAGTCGGGGGAGCACTACAGAGGTCTGAGAAGGCGATAGACTCCTGAGTCACTGTGAGAGTCCAGGAGCACGGGATAGCAGGACTGAGCAGAAGGTTGTTGCAGGACTTGGGATGGAGACACTGAGGGGGTCTAGGTTGATCCCCATTCATGGCATGGATGGGAGGGCTGCTGGTGGCAATATCATCTGGCTAGAAGAAGTGACAAGTTGGCGTTTTGACATTTCAGTTTTGAAGTGACGGCGGTGGCCAGGGTCGGGGGAGGACTTTATCTAGGAAGTCACTCGGGTGCATTGTGCTGGAGCTGAACCTGAGCTGGTGTGGGTCACCTGGTACGAGGGATTCTGTGGTGCAGCTGGATATTTACATCACAGCCTGGTGTGTTTCTCAGGCCTCTAGGAGTTGAGCCACATCCTAGGAGATTAAGCAAGCCATTTGACAGGCTGGACTCTTCTCTGGGATTACAAAGGAGTTTGGGTGGGGATCCCTAGAGAGAATCATCCTCATTTGGAAGTACGTTGGAACCAAGGGGTATGCTCAGCATGAAATATAAACTTCCTCACTGAACTGTTCACATAGGAAGTTGGCATAGTGGTAAGAAGCTGAGAGTATCCCAGAAGCTGAGAGTATCCCAGAAGCTGAGAGTATCCCAGACACTGAGAGTATCCCAGAAGCTGAGAGTATCCTAAAGAGGCCTCTATCTGAGTGACCTCCAGCCCATGTTTTGCTACAATAATTTAAGAAAGCACAGAACCATATATGGAATATAACATGTCTTTGGCTACTTTGTGTGTTCTTTCTTCTTCTACCCTTCTACACCCCTTTTCTACCCTTTCAACCCCTAACAGTAGATAAGAGGAAAAATGATATTGGGGAAAGGGGGTGATGTTATCATTAGACTACTTCCTGTTGATTAGGGGCATCAAGTTTCTTGGGGTGTTTGATCTTTGCCATCAGGATATCTAATTTCTTCTTCTTTCTTCTCTATGCTCAGCTACTTAATAAGCTGCAAGCAACCAACCAACAACCCAACAACAGCAACAGCAACAACCCAACAACAACAACAACCCCACCTCTCAGGGCCCTAGCATTTATATACCTCTCAAGAGTCTCCAGAGTTCCAAATGTCATACAAACATAGAAACTATCTGCAGCTAGCAAAATCATGCCCCTACTAGAGCACTAGGCAAATCATAGTCAGCTGCTGCGGACAATCTGAAGCAGCCCCATATCCCACACCTGGGATTAAAACAAAACCATATTCTTATAATATTTCTATGTTTTTTAAAGAAGCCAAAACTACAAAATTGTCACTACAGTGGAGAAAGACCAGGACGGTGTGGCAAAGTCGGCAGTGGTGAGGACTCAAGGACAAAGGAGATGGCTAGAAACAGGGCGAGGAGGAAATGGGACTCAAACTTGGAGCCCAGAAATGATAGATCGATGGCCAAATAACCCAAAGGCAGAATGAAACAATGGATGAATGGCTCAAGAGCAGGATGGACCAATGGATGGATGACTTCAGGACAGGCTAAACCAATGAACAAATGATCTAAGGCTAAGCAGGACCAATGAACAAATGACAAAATGAATGCTAATTAATGAATTGTTCAAAGACAGACTGTGCCAATGGATGAATTACTTGAGGGTAGGTTAGACCATGGGATAAATGATCTAAGGACAAGTTAGACCAATAGATGAATGAAATGACACAAGGCTAGACTAGGCCAAAGGATGGATGATCTAAGGAAAGGCTAGATCGATGTTAAGTGATCCAAGGCTGGACCAGTACACAAGCAAGTCAAGGTCAGACTAGACCAAATAAATGATGTATCCACGAACAGGCTAGCGTGGTGGTTCTCAAGCTGTGGGTCAAGACCTCATTAGGGGTCAAATGACTCCTTCACAGGAAAACACAAATATTTGCATTTCTATGCAGAACAGTAGCAAAATTACAGTTATAAAGTAGCAACAAAAATAATTCTATGCTTGAGGATTACCACAATATGAGGAACTGTATTAAAGGGTCACAGCATTAGGAAGGTTGAGGACCACTGGGTTATAGCAAGGGACAAGAAACTGAGTCCTCCAGAATAGCCCTGCTATCTCCTTGGCCAACAGCGACCAGCTGCCTGCTCCTTCTGCTAGCAGACATCTATTTCTATCTGCAGTCCCCTCTGGTGATATCTCTGACGCTGTGCAAGTGGCCCTGGCAGGACAGGTCACTACTTCCTCTCAGGTGGTCCGTCAAGACTGAATTAATCTCATCAGATTTATTGCCTCACACCCCTAGAAATTGCAAAGCTATTTATTCCCCTCTCTAGCTGGAATCCCAAGTCCAAATGCTAAGCCCACTTTAAAGGACACTGCCAAAGTCAAGAGGTTCCTGTGTGACCCAGGTGTGCAGCCCAGGGAACAGACTGTGCTTGCAAAAGCAGTAATGGCTAACTATCAGTCTGGAGTGACCCATTTGGGAAGGGAATGGATGATATCTAAGCTAGGACAGGGGAGGGAGTTCCGGCTTTTTGAAGCCTTCCAGAATGATGGTACATTGGTGTGGAAGGCTCTATTGGGGGAGAAAAGAGGCTACCAGGACAAAGGACTCTGTGATGGGAAAGGGAAGGGCCCTTCTCAATTGGCAGCCTCCCCTGCCACGGCAGAGACCATGGACCAATTATTCCATCAAGTTAGATATTAGAGACTCCAACTTCATTAGAGCTTCGAGGCACATGAAACGTTAATCATGGAAACCTTGATATTCTGCAGGAGAGACTCACTCTGGGAAGAAAAAAACACACTTTCATTTTCCTTTGAGGTTAATAGAAGGCTAATTTGAAAGCACTCGGTTAATGAGAAAGCTAAAAATATACCTGCTAGAGAATCACATGCCTCAGCCCAGGCCCGGTGGCTGCAGCCTCCCCCGAGCACACAGAGCATATGAAGTCTGGAAGAAGCAACCCCACGCACGCAGAGGACCAATGCCTGTACCCCTGGTGGGTCAGAGACTGACTGTTCCTTGGCTACTGCTTAGGTAGAGAGAAGAAGAAAGGAGGCCCAGGCTTGACCTGGAGAGGCCACTGTGTGCTCACCATGTAGAACCCAGGACTGGAGGAGGAGGACTGGGATGCTGGACCATGTTCTCCTCCCTCCCTCCATGACTCAAACACAAGATGCACAGGGAAATGGTGGGACAGTTAAGAGGAAGATCCTCCCGGTGTTGGTGAGACAGGATTCCGTCAGGGATCCCAGAGGCTTACCAAACCACTGGGGGAAAAGTGGCTTGGAATGAAGGAAGGGGGATGGTGGAGTCTGACCTGGCTCTGGCCCCATGAGCTCTGTATGAGCACATGTGTGTAGTTGTGCACATGTGTGTAGTTGTGTACATTAAACTAAAAGAGGAACTAGAGATGTGTCTCAGTTGGAACAGGCATAGGATCAACTCCCAGCATTGCAAAAATCCAGTATGGTGACTCCAGTATAGGTCACACCTATAATTCTTGCCCTGGAGAGGTGGAGACAGGTAAATCATGGGTTTGAGGTACATAGTTGTGAGCCAGAGGCTAGCCTAGACTACATGAAACTCCTTGTTGAAAAAACAACCCACATGTTTGAAACAATGATGCTCTGGTATCTCAGTCTTGAAGCCACTGTCAGCATCTCCTCCAGTGTCTCATTGCTTGGAGTCCAGATGATGGCTGTGGGTTTGAAGCTGTCAAGACCCAGGACTATCTCATGCTGTTGCAAAGACCCTGAACACCTTCCTGCAGAAGTTGCAGGGGTTCAACCCATGATGATCTCCTCATGCCTGCTTGGCTGAAAGATACACAGATCTTTGTCCCCCTATGGCCTAGGTCAGCAACCTAGTGCTATTCCCAAAATATCCCATGAGCAGATGGAGCAGAAACTCATGGGCTGGCATCCCACCCTCCTCACTCCCTCTCCAACCTAAAGTCAACCAGGGAAAGACAGGACCAGGCACGGCCAGCTGCAGGAGGTAGAAGGCAGTTGTGCTCCACAAGGGAACTTGGGGATCCTAAGGAATTCTCTTTCCCTGAACGCCAAGTTTAGAACTCGGAGGGGGCGTTGGCTAATCTATGCAACCAGCAACCGGGGAAACTCGATGTCCCACCCACCCATGGGGGGAGGGGCAGAGATGGGGATTGACTAGGATGTGATGGTTAATCTTGATAGTCAACCTGACAGGATTTTAAGTCCTTGAAGGGACAAGCCTCTAGGCATGCCTGTAAGGGAGTGTCTAGATTGATTGAGACAGGTGGAGCCACCATGAATTCCAGGGCTGGACTGAATAAAAAAGAAAGAGTGGGCTGAACTAGCGTTCATCTCTCTCTGCTTCCTGACTAAGGGCGGGTTACAACCAGCTAACTCAAGCCTCTGCCACCATGGCTTTCCAGCCATGATGAGCCTTGATGTACCTTCCTTTTCTAAGTTTCTTTATTGACTATTGTGCTGTAGCAACAAGAAAGCAACCAATAATTTGGGGAGACAGCCAGGGCCAGGATGGGGATTGCGGCTTACATATCATGACAAGAACACCTCACCTCTTCCAGGGATGCTTGGAGGACACTTGGAGGGGGAAACCTGGAGTCACAGCAGGTGGTGCCAAGCTGCTAGGGGAGGAGAGGAAGCGATGGAGCTGAGAACAGAGAACATACAAGTTGCTTGAGGTAAGGGCAACTGGGGAGGGAGGGGAGGGTGTCTACATGGGTGGAGGGGGAGGATGTCTACATGGGTCCGGGGGGGGGGGGAGGGTGTCTACATGGGTGGGGGGGAGGGTGTCTAAATGGGTGGGGGGGGAGGGTGTCTACATGGGTCCAGGGTGACTAGACAAATCCTAAGGACTGGACCTATGTAACCTCAGTAACTAGCTTCTGAAACTAAATGGCCCTGGGAGCACACGCTGTGGCCCTTCTGGAGCCTGGTTTATCCAGCATCTTTCAGGGAGTAAAGAAAAGGATCCGGGGGAGGAGCTAGAACAGGTGGTTTGCTGGGATTGGTAGTCCCCAGGTGGCACTCAGCTGCCTCAAGCCCATCAAGGGTTGCTTCTGAGGCCTCTAGATTTGCCCTTCCCTTGGGGACTACATACCCACTGATCCCTGGAACTCCAGCCTCCTGGGGAATAGGTCATGATACAGAACATAACTCTGTAATGTGCAGCTAATGTTCTGTGCCCAGTTGTACAGCAGCATCCCCATGGGAAACAGAGGACAGATTCTACCCCTCCCCTACACAACTTCCCAGAAATGGTTAAGAACCCTGGGGTACCTGGAAGGGCCCATCCTTCTGGGAACCAGTCAGGAGAACAGGCAGTCAGACTAGCATCGTGGGCCAACAGCCAACAAACACTCCAGGGTTAGTTCCCACTCTGCCTCTCTCCTAGTAGCTCACATGTTCAAATTCCCTCCAGACCACATCCTGTTCACCCTTCAAAAGATCCTACGGGGGTGTCTTAGTTAGGGTTTTCCATTGCTGTGAAGAGACACCATGACCGAGGCAACTCTTATGAAGGCAAACATTTGACTGGGGCTGGCTTACAGCTTCAGAAGTTCAGTCCACTATCATCATAGCAGGAAGCATGACAGCATCTAGGCAGACACGATGATGGAGAAGGAGCTGAGAGTTCTCCATCTTGATCCAAAGGTAGCCAGGAGTGGACTGTCTTCCAGGCAGCCAGGAGGAGGGTCTCAAAGCCTACCTCCACAGTTACACACTTCCTCCAACATGGCCACACCTACTCCAACAAGGCCACTGTTTCTAATAGTGACACTCCCTGGGCCAAGTATATCACCACAAGGGGTTTAAGGATTTCTTTATAGAGTAAAGAAAAGTTGTCTCTCCAAGATGCCACACTTCCCAGATGGGAACGAACACTCTCCTGACTTGTTCCAGGCTTTCCACCTCTCTGCCAAGGTGCTGAGGAAAGTCAATCCAGCTCTGGGAACTCCTGTGTCCTCCCAGGGATGCGTGGGATTCCCACGTAGGCAGAAGGTGTGGCTGTGCTCCACTGGGGCTCACCAAGAAGACGTGACTGCCTCTGGGTAGGCTCGCAAAGATTGTTCCAAGGAACTGGCTCACAAAACTTGGAGGGAAAAGCTGGCAGACTGGAGATGAGGAAGATGCACTTCCAAGGCAAAGGCCCTGGATGGGAAAATTGCTCCTTGCTCTGGAGAGGCCAGTCTTCGTACCAGCTTTCCTCTGACTGCACAGCCTCGCCGCTTTGTTAAGTCAAAAGCAGGGAACAGTGTAGACCCCCTCCCAACCCTAAGACCTGAATAGTCAGGTCAAGACTGGTTGGCAGAGGATAAAAGTGAGCAGGGGCAGTTGTTTTTCTGGGATTAAGCTCATTTAAGAGGAGGAGGAGGAGGAGGAGGAGGAGGAGGAGGAGGAGGAGGAGGAGGAGGAGGAGGAGGAGGAGGAAGAGGAGGAGGAGGAGGAAGAGGAGGAGGAGGAGGAAGAGGAGGAGGAGGAGGAGGAGGAAGAGGAGGAGGAGGAAGAGGAGGAGGAGGAGGAGGAGGAAGGAGAAGGAAGAGGAGGATGTGGTCGTCTTAGCTTGGCTCTCCCCACTATGGACATCCTGGACCATTAGCCCCTTGACATCTAGCTATATGCCATCTACTCCCCTATATTCCCACCACGCACACCCACACACTAGCTATAGGCACCACGCCCCATGACAAAGACTCAAGAGTGCTGTTGGCAGGATGTGGGGCAGTATCTGTCACTGTGATGGTTATTATTGTCTGCTGTGGGGTACCCAGTCAGGCTCAGCCAGCCAGCCTGAGCTGCCTTCCCCTCCCAACCTTACCGACGAGACTCAAGGAGCATGTCCGATGTGGAGGAGAAACTTAATTAGGATTGGAAAAATGTGAATTCCAAGGCTTATTAAATTCATGATATTTTTACTTACCATGTACCCAGAAATATATTTAGCAAAGCAATTTACACCATCGCTGGCTGATGGATTGTGGTTTTTCTAGGCTGGGTTTTAAGATGTAAATGGGCTCTAATCTGAGCTGGACTGGGAGGCAGGAAATTTCCCCCATTCAGACTGGTCCTTCTGCCCTCCCACCCCCCAGCCTCTCTGGGAATCCTCCCAGGATGGACAAGTGGCTCTGGGCTCCCACCTCTGCTGAGGCTCTTTGAGAATACCTGGTGGAAAGAGGGGTGGGGCAGGAAGCCCAGAGGCAATATAACTCATGCTGACCACCATTTATGGAGGGCTTACCTCTACTGAGCTGAAACAGGAAAGCTCCCAGCCATGTTAAGCTAAGGACTCTCCAGGCACCCTGTTCATCAGTGCTGATGTCCTCTCGGGCTTTTTCTGTCCTGCTCTGAGCCTCAGTTCCCTCTTCTGTACAATGGGGATAATAGCTTGCCACCAGTCACCAGAAGCTTCCAGAAGCCCGAAACCTTTGACCATCTCTGTGTAGGTAGGGAGTGAATGTGTATGCTCCAGTGTGGATATGCACACGTGTGTGTGTGCCAGTGTGCATATGCAGTGTGCATAGCACCAGCAAGGTGCTAAGTACAAGAACTAAGTTTAAAGTTAGGTTATCAATGAGACAATGAAAAAGCACATTAGCTGTCCAGGATCAAATAGCTAATGTCGGGATTCTATAGCTGGAATGGTCACTGTCTTTGTCAGGGGTTCTATTCCTGCACGAACATCATGACCAAGATGCAAGTTGGGGAGGAAAGGGTTTATTCAGCTTACACTTCCACATTGCTGTTCATCACCAGAGGAAGTCAGGACTGGAACTCAAGCAGGTCAAGGAGCAGGAGCTGATGCAGAGGCCATGGAGGGATGTTTCTTACTGGCTTGCTTCTCTCCTGGCTTGCTCAGCCTGCTTTCTTATAGAATCCAAGACTACCAGCCCACAGATGGTACCACTCACAAGGGGCCCTCCCCCCTTGATCACTAATTGAGAAAATGCCTTACAGCTGGATCTTATGGAGGCATTTTCTCAACTGAAGCTCCTTTCTCTGTGATAACTCCAGCTTGTGTCAAGTTGACACAAAACCAGCCAGTACAGTCACTAATATTCTTAACAGCAGGTGGACTAGACCTGGCCTCTTCGGAGTCTTCTGCTTCTATAGTCATCTATGTTTAAGCTTGGTGGGGAGGCAGTTCGAGAGCTTTTGTTAAACCCCCTCACCTCACAGACCCTGAGAGAGCCCAGGCAAGTACCAAACAGCAGAGACTCCACCAGGTCCTGGCTTCCCCCAGGCAGGCCAGCAGCGCTCCCCAGCCCAGCTCCTGCCTTCTGGCTTCTGGCTTTGTGTCTGACTCCCCACTGGGCTGCCCCTGTCTGAAACAAAGGCTCACTGGAGGAAGGCAAGCTACTGGGCTGGAAATTTTATTTACTGAAATAACTTGCCTGTAAGCTAGATTTTAAATGCAAAGCTGCCCAGAGGAAACCATCCCAAATTCCAAGCTCCTGAGCAAGAGCTAGTTTGGGGTGCTCTGGAGACTCCTGCATGGGAATTACTACTTACTAGGAAAGAACAGAAATGGTGGTACATGGCTAAAGCCAGAAGACCCATTTGGGAGGGATCCTAACTGAAGTGCTAAGAACCCAGAGTCCTTTCCTTCCATCACCTTTATTGAAGGGTCAGCTCCCCACCTGTTCCCTCTCTCATGACTCCCAGAACCTCGTACTTCAAATTGACACTTCCACGAGGAAGCCACCCCGATTCCTAAGTAGCATGACTCTCTGTTTTCCAGACCCATGCTAATGCCCTTCTTAATTCTATGGTCTTGTAAGTACAAACATATCTACAGCTCACAGCCTTGACACCAGAAGCTTCCAGAGGCCAGAAAACTTTGACCATCTCTGTGTAGGTAAGGAGTGAATGTACATGCCGTGTGGGTATGCACATGTGTGTGTGTGCCAGTGTGCACATGCATGTGTGTGTGCCAGTGTGTATACACACTTGTGTGTGTGCCAGTGTGCATATGAAAATGGAAGACAGAGGTTGGCGTCAGGCGTCTTTCTCAATTGCTCTCCACCTTAGCTTTTGAGACAGGCTCTCTCACTAAACATGGAGCTCATGGATTCCACTAGACCAGCTGGTCAGTGAGCCCCGGGAGCTACCTGTCTCCATCTCCCATGACTGGGGTCATAGACTTTTGCCACAGTCCCTGGCTTTTATGTGGGTCCTGGAAATCCAAACTCATGTCCTTCCATTGCGCTGTCTCCTCAGCCTCGACCCTTTGTCTTATGTTTTCTGGCCCTCTCTCTATTTCTGCCTGCTGCTTGGTTTGCTTAGTGTATTCCATGACTACCTCGGGAATGCCTGTTGACAAAGAGGTAGACATAATCTTGAAGGGTATTGTTTTTAATAATTTCAAGTGAGAAGAAAATCTTTTGTTAAAACTACAGTCTAAGGAGAATTGGATACTTGGGAGAGTGAGTATTGGCTAAGGGGAAGCCATGAAGACAGAGCCTACAGGTCAGCCCCTCAGTCATTCTACCCCACCTGCCCCTAGCACAACCTCATAGCCAGGTCACCCACTGCTCATACTTCAGGACATGACAACAGCAGCCAGTGGGAGCAAGGAAACAGGTCCATAAGAAAGGCCACCTACTATCCTGGAATGTTCTTAGAGACCCCATCCGGAGCTGCCTGAGAAGGGACCCACAAGCATTATATAGACCTAGAGTTAGGAAACTCGAAGTAACATCTCTCTTCTCCCAGTGACAGACAAAGGGACGATTTCACCAAAGTTCTCTCTGGGGAACTAGTGAGTTTATTGTGCTCCCTCACAAGGCATAGATAAGGGGTTCTTCACAAGGATGTGGGTGCTCCTTCTTCCCAATAGACCACACCTAGAAAACCTTTATGCCCAGCAGCGATGAGGATTCACCCTAGCTATATAGATGGAGCCCCCTACCCTAATCCCCTCTATATATACTTTAGCCCCTTTCCAAGGCCACAAGCAGTTAGAGCAGAGCTAGATACAACTGGTAGAAGGGAGAGGCTAGATACTTGGGTGGGGGGTTCAAGACCCTCCTCAACCTTCCATGAAGGGACATAAACAGTCCACAGGCCCAGCTGGGATGATCCTTTTGCAAGAGGGTGCTGATAAACCTGCCAAGTGGTTGCTTGCCTCAGAGGACAGACACTCACACCTGGCCAGAGGCTGGAGGGCCAAACTCAGTAGTTCCCTGGTGAGAGCCACCTGTGGGGAAGACTAGGGAAGAGGTTTCCTTCACACAACCTGTATCTGACTCCTTGAGCTGTCCTACTTGGGCGCCATGGAGAGATTATGAAATATTGCCACAACTTTGGCTTCCCCAGGTGACCTAATGCCAGTCACAAGAGCCGTGGATGGAGATTGAGTAAGATTCCAACTTGAAGCTCTGGGCCTCCTCTGTTGCTGTTCACAGGGTGTCTTAATCAGGGTTTCTATTCCTGCACAAACATCATGACCAAGAAGCAAGTTGGGGAGGAAAGGGTTTATTCGGCTTACACTTCCACATTGCTGTTCATCACCAAAAGAAGTCAGGACAGGAACCCACGCAGGGCAGGAACTTGGAGGCAGGAGCTGATGCAGAGGCCATGGAGGGGTGCTGCTTACTGGATTGCTTGCTTCTCCTGGCTTGCTCAGCCTGCTTTCTAATAGAACCCAAGACTACCAGCCCAGGGATGGCACCACCCACAAGGGGCCCTCCCCCCTTGATCACTAATTGAGAAAAATGCCTTACCTCTGGATGTCATGGAGGCATTTTCTCAACTGAAACTCCTTTCTCTGCGATAACTCCAGCTTGTGTCAAGTTGACACAAAACCAGCCAGTACACGGGGTCAGTCTCTCACTGAGCCTAGGGTTCCTCACTGCAAGTTCCTCACTGACAAGTGGCCAGCAACCCCCCAGCATCTGCCTGTTTGTACCCCTAGTGTGAGGGATACAGACATGCTCAGTCACACCTGGCATATGACAAGAGTGCTGGGGATTTGAACTCAGGTCTGAGTAGCAAACACTCGGACCCACAGACTCGGCTCCCCAGGCCCTAACGCAGCATTCTAAATCTTTTCTCGAATAACTAAAGTTGCCCAATCTTTCTTGCCACGCCTCCTATTTGTGTTTGGTTTAAGGGGCAAAGTCTGACTGTCCGCACCCCCTGCCCAGGAGAATACCCAGCTCAGGAGGGAAAGAAAGCTAAACACACACATTACAGAGTTAACAACTTAGAGTGAAGCACTCAGGACGCAGAGGAGTTGATTATATCATCGTCGGAGTATCTGAAGGCTGAAGGACATAAATCCATCACCGATGTCAAGCTCATAATTTTGAATAAGCGAGGTCACCTCCCGTGTCCTCCCCAGTAAGCCCACCTGGCCCAGGACCGTGACATTCTACAGTGTGAGCTGTCAGAATCCCACAGTAGCCCGCGCCTCCTCCACGTCAGACCCTTCGCCCTCTGCCATATGGATCCCTTAATCAGCTGTCAACATGCCTTAGCACACCCCAGGAGTCCACACACAGGCAGGCTGATGCAGGATGGACCGTGCCAAGGTCAAGGGCTGGAGGTCAGCTGAGAGAGCCTTGGAGGCAAGTCTTGCATTCAAAAGAAGGGAGACCTATCAGGGTCAACTTCTCCCCAACCTGCATCCCTTTGTGTGGAGACTTTTTTAATTGTCATGCCTGCGGGCAGTGGGTGCTACCAGCATCTGAGGGAGGGTAGAGCTGTCACTCAGCATCCCACAGTCACACAGTGGCCCCATCGCGAGAAGGACCAGGCCACAGGGCTGGCAGCTCTGCTTAAATCTCACTTATTTGGTCACAGGAGCACACATGTAGACCCTTCCGGATGGACCGTGCCTATTCTTGAGGGTCCCAATGCCTAAGCCCACAGCACTGGGGTCAAAAGAACCCAGTGGGCGGAGTTTGGGAGGGGCAGGGACTTGGTGTATGGGTGGAGTGGTACAAATTTGGTGTGCAACAATACTCGATGCGTAATCTATAGAGAGTGGCTTTAAAACGCACGCACACACACACACGCGCACACACACACACACACACACACGTGCACGCAAATTTTTCTTGAGATTTCGAGAATTAATGTGGAAGTGCATCACAGGCTAGCTCACCTCCCCTCTTCCCCTCTGCTGGGCTGAGGCTAAAGAGCAATAGAAGGACACCATGCTTTTGTTCTGTTTGTGTGAGAAGCTGGGCTCTCTGCTGACAATTAGACAGCCTTGGCTTTCAGAAGCCAACAGATCTGGACATAACACACACACACTCACTCACACACACTCACATACACACTCACACACTCACACACACTCACTCACATACACTCACACACACACACTCACACACACATACACACATATGCACACACTCAAATACACACACACTCACACACATACACACACTCACACACACATACACAGTCTCACACACTTACACACACTCACACATACATTCACACAGACACACACACTCATACATACATTCACACACTCAAACACTCACACACACACAGTCACATGAACTCACACACACACACTCATACACACACACTCACACACATACACACTCTCACACACACATACATTCACTTACACACACATATTCACACTCATACACATACTCACACACTCATACATCCACATACACACTCACACATACATTCACACACACACATCCACATCCACACACTCACACACACATACACATACACCTACTCACACACTCACTCGCATACACATACACACGCACTCTCACACGCACAGTCACACGCACTCGCAGACTCACATACACACACACACCCAAGAAAATCTGGGTCCCACGCCTTCCTCACCTACTCCCAGCCAAGCTCTCAGAGCCTCTCTTTTCGTTTTAAAAAGTGGAGTCCAGGTAAGAGAAAATTGACCTCAAAAGCAAGGATATTTCCCAGGATGCCCAGTTTGCTCCAGTGCCACACTGGGAAGTAGACAGAGGCAAATTAGAGTCGTGTTCAACAGCAGTCATCCCAGTGGTAAAATCTCAGTCTTTGCCACAGCTGTGAGGTTCTGCAGATCCGCTCCACACACACATGAACGCGCATGGCTGTGTTGCAATAAAACTTTATTTGCATATGAATTTGATAGCAGTGGCACATACATGGGTTGATATTCCCTAAGAGTTTTGCCCCCACCATTTGAAAAACTGAAAATGGTCTCAGCTCACAAGGAAACACGGAGAGCAGGCTGTCTTTTGGCTCTTGGGCTTTGGTATTATTATTATTATTATTATTATTATTATTATTATTATTACTATTATTATTTTAAAACAAACACACAAAACCCATGATCTCATGTAGCCCAGGCTGACCTCAGACTTACTATGTAACCAAGGATGACCTTGAACTCCTGATCCTCCTCCTACCTCCCGAGTGCTGGAACTGCAGGCATGTACCACTCTACCCAGTTTGTGTAATGTTAGAGATCAAACCCAGAGAGAGCTTCATGCATGCTAGGCTCTTACATCCCCAGCCGTAGTTTTCTGGCCCCTCCTCTAAGGGGCTGTGATTTTTGCCAGAGCCCAAAGAATCCTCCCACCTCTGTGCTCTCGCCTCCCTCTTGAGAAAGAAACTTCAGGTGCCCAGAAGATCCCTGTTCCCTGAGCCAAAAGGTTTAGATGAAGGAATATTCTGCCTTCCTGGGAGCTTTCTGGGGTGCCTTACCCTCCAGAGCTTTAACAACAATGGAGTGGGTAACCAGAGGTCAAAGGACCCATTCCTGTGCCCCTGCCTCAGAACTCCTACAGCTTGAGGCTAGTAACATCAAAGAAGTTTTGTGTAAGCAAGAGTCGTGCCTGCACCCTCTCTCCTGCAGAGAGCTGGAGTAGCCCGGTATCCGAGAGATCCCTGCTAAGCGTGAGGCTGAGGACTTGGTGAGTGGCTTTGGACTCAGGCTTTGTAAATTTAATTCAGAGGCAATGAGGGTTTACCTTTCATACTGTGGCAGAAGCAAATGAGGAGCCCCAGGAACTAAGACAAAAGGAATTCTAAGAGAATGACAGAGCCGCCTAAGGTCTGGGAGAGTGTAAGTATCTAAGCAATATGCACAGACAGTTGGCGGGTGGCAGTTATCCGCTCCCCTGCCTGTTTGAATATGCGGGTTCTAGAAGCCCGAGGAATCCTCAGAGGCCTTGAGGCTTAGAGAAGACTTGGCTGGACCTAAAAAGAAGTCAGCCTGTGGGGATGTCAACTTTGGAATAACCTGGAAACACACGGGCGCGTGCTCACAGACTCGCTTTTCATTCATTCATCAAATATTTATTTCCTGCTTATTATGTTCCACGTACAAGCAAGGCTAGACACTGAGAGAATGGAGTTGCAAGGAGCCCCAGGAGAGAGGAAAGCTATCCCGGAAGTAAGGATCGTCAGGGCAGGGGTGAAATTAGAATCCGGGTGCCTAGCACAGCAAGTGTACACTTTGGCAGAAGCCTGGCTACCTGTTGCCTACCTGGGTCCTGAGTAAACCTGTCCGGCAACTACTGAGTGAGAAAGACATTCAGTTGTCCCACCTCCAACTGAGCGTCCGAAAGAGGATGTCCTGGAAACCCCAGACCGATAAGCACTCAAACTTCACCCAGAGTTTCTACCTCCTTTCTGATTGGAAGTGTCCTCCCCTGGTGGAGACCGCTGCTGAGGGAAGGTAGCAGCCACTGGGCAGGACTGGAGTGGGGGTGGGGAGCAGGGGGCAGGGAGTAGAGGGGAAAAGCAGATCACTGTTACAGCCGCTTTACTCTCTCTGCCCAGGCAGCGCCTGGTCCCTGGCATATGATGGTTTCATGTTTCCGAGGAGGAAGAGAACAAACGCAGAAGATAATTGTAGTGGAACGGCTGATAAGTAACGTTTGGTCTCCTTTTTACAACCATTCCCTAGGGCCCCATTATGGTAATTTTTCTTCTATAACTGGCAAATTGTATAACGAGTCAGATGATAAACCAGCAAGCAAGGCAGAAATTTGCATTTTAATACATCTGCTGGTGCCATCCCCCACTTCAATCTCTGAGGGGTCAGCACCCCTCTGATCCTGGGTCCCCTGGCACCCTGCCCTCTCAATCCTCCCCTTGCTTTCAGTGAGCGACGCCAGAACACTCAATAAATATAACATTTCAAATGGAAGCCCGGAATCTGCTTTCTCGGATATTATGGAAAGTAAACATAAGGCTGGGCTGTAGCCTTGGCCAGCCAGGCCCTCCCCAGCTCCACTGCTTATTGAAGGTTATGCTTACTCAGCAACCTAAGCAGTGCCTCAGTTTCCTTCTCTGTCAAATGTACTGCTCTAATACCCATAGTAGGTTTTATTTTTACCTTTTAATTTCCCTCCTTCGGAGTGCTACAGAGGTGGCTCAGCAATTGAGTGCTTACTGCTTTCTTGGAGGACCCAGGCTCAGTCTTAAACACCCACATCGGGCAGTTCACCACCATCTGTAACTCCAGATGCAGGGATCTCATGCCCTCTAGCTTCCGTGGACACTTGCATGTACAAAGTGCACATAAACTCCCATGAGTACACACATAAGATTTTTTAAAATTGATAATTTCTTAAAAGGCTTTCTTCTGTGTGTGTGCAAAGTGTATGTGTGCATGTTATCGCGTGTGCTTGTGTGTGTGTGTGTGTGTGTGTGTGCGTGTGTGTACGCGCGCGTGTGTATGGGTGCATGTGTGCGTGTGTTGCGAAGGCCAGGTCGACACTGGCAATCTTTCTCATCACTCTCCAGCTTATATTATTTTTAGAGGCAGGGTCTCTCACTGAAGCTGGAGCTCATCACTTCAGCCAGCTTGGCTGGCTCTTAGCCCTAGGAATCCTCTTGTCTCTGCCTCTACAGTGCAGAAAGTATAGATGCTGACCACATCACCAGCTTTTGGATATGGGTACTGAGGATTTGAACTGAACCTAAGTCCTCACCCCAAGCCCTATACGAGGTCCGTCAATGCCTGGTGGATAGCATTTGTGATAAGTATTCATTATTACAATAAATATTAAACTATTATTAATATTTATTGATAAATTGACAAGTATTTCTACATCTTATTAATGGAGATTAATATTAATTATTAATAAATATTAATGCTATTAATTGTTGGTAAATATTAATGATCTAGCTGTGATAGTGATGGTTATAACTACTACTGATAAATAATTAATATCATTGATAATACATGGTGAAAGTGCTAAGGATGATGGGAAGGACTCCTGGGTCCATGGGGCTGTGATTCTATGTGATTCTAGTCAAGACTTATAATGATGTCTGTCCCTGCTTCTCACACATCTGACTGCATTGACACCACTACTTTCCCTTCAGACCCCAGGACTCCTGGAAGGGACTGGGAAACACGTAAGCCAGGACATACACACACACACACACACACACACACACACACACACACACACACCAGTACTGTCCCAAGACTATCCCATTCACCCCATGGCCAAACCCAGTTTCAGTAATTCTAAAACCCTCCATCCATTGACCTGGTAGAGAGAGTACCAACCTGAATCACAGGCTTGACCTTGAAGCTTTGTGGTATCTCCTGTCCCTGTGACGTCAGGAAAGCGAGTTCACTTCCCATCTGCGGTGGGTAACAGAATGGTGTCCACTCCGCAGGGTGGTGAAAGGGTTAACAGAGGCTGTGCCTGGCACCCCGCAGACACCAGTTGAACTTGCCAGTTGCTGACTGCAGAGGATGGCACTTGTAGCCCAGCCAACTTCTCCAAGGTGGTTCCATTTGGCAGGGACGGCCTGTCCTTTCGTGCTCACAAGAGAAGCTGAGTGCAATCCAGAAAAGCCTGCCAAAACCCTGGGATTATTATCTTAGCCCCAGGAGTGAAGTCTCTGGGGATTGGCATGCCCTGTTGTTTGAATTTATTAGGCCCAGGCCCCTCCATCAGGCAGCCGGGGAGAGAAATGGTGTTGTCACAGCGAGGCTTTGTGAGAGTTATTTTTAGAGCATCTCCAACTTTTTGGGCTCATCAGAGGTTCCAAATCAGTGCAGGCAATTGGTTTGTTTTGCAATGGGATGAGGTTTCTCAGTCCATCTCCCCGAGCTGAGATAGTGGCTGCTTTTCCTACACAAAATGAATCACAACTCGTGCTGTAGACACGGGTAGTGGGATCAGATTTGGACCACTCAAGGAATGCATGCTGACCACCTGTTATGTGGCAGATCTGACCTAGACACAACTTTCCACTTGTGTTCCAATGGGGGAGACACAGGGGAATCAAAACACAAGAAGCAGGTGGGTTGCACATTGGAGATGGGTGTTGGGGAACACAGTGGGATTGGGGTGGGGGTCATATTAGATCATCAGTGGGGAATATGCACCGGAGAGTGTAGGTTTCAGTTTTCCAGATCTTTCCTTCAACAGAGAATCGGACATCCTGGCTCTTTGCAAATGTCTCACTACACGTGACTCATTTGGGGCAATAGTACATGTGGCTCCATGGTGCAGTAAAGACTTTGCATGTGTTCTTGAAACTGGAAGTGGTCTTGAACCTCTGCCATTGATGGCTGATTAGCACACCAGATGTCTTAGTTACTTTTCTATTGCTATGACAAAACACCACCGCCAAGGAAATTTAAGTTTTTAAGAAAAGCATTTAATTTGGGGGGTTCATGGGTCCAGAAGGTCAGAGTCCATGATCATTATAGCAGGGAACAGGAAAGAAGCAGGCAGGCAGGCATGGCGGTAGAGCAGTAGCTGAGCGCTTCCATCGGATTCACAAGCATGAGGCAGAGGGAGAGCTAACGGGGGAACGGTGTGGGCTTTTGAAACCTTTTCCAACAAGGTCACACCTTCTAATCCTTCCCAAACAATTTCATGCCTGGGATCCAAGCATTTGAATTTAGGAGCCATTCCTATTCAAACCACAACACCAATTAGGTGAACATGCAAGAGTAGTGTGGACATGCTAGCATGCCAGCCTGCAGCGTAGCCTCAACCATCCCATTCGGGTCACCTCCCAACTGGAAAGCACAGCCGTGACCTAAGATGCTGTAGAGGAACTCCATAGCTTTCCATAGCTGCCGTAATAATTTCCACAAATCTAGTAACTACACACACACACACATACACACACACACACACACACACACACGCACACACGCACACACACACCACACACATACACCACACATACCACACACACACACACGCGCACACATGCACACACACATCACACACACCACACACACACAACACACACAACACACACCACACACACACACACAACACATGCAACACACACACACAACACACACACAACACACACAACACACATACCACACACACACATGCACACATGCACACACATACCACACACACCACACACACACACAACACACACAACACACACACACAACACATACAACACACACCACACCACACACACACACCACATACCACACACACACACACACACACACAACACACACACCACACACACACAAAGCCTCTTATTTCAACAGTTCCATAGATTGGAGGTCTGCATTAGCTCCAGATTTCAGAAGGAGAAAATCAAGCTGTCTTCCTGATTGGCCTTTTACTAGATGCTGTGTGGTGAATCTGCTTCCCTTCATCTAAGTCCCTGGCTAGTTTGGTTTCCTCGTGGTTCTAGGACTAAAGTTCTCATTCCTGGCTGGCCACTGGCTAGTGGGGTTTGCTCTCGGAAGCCAGGACTTCTGTGCTATTTGCATGTGGCCCTTATATCTCTGAAGCAGCGATAGAACATGGATACCTCTCATACTTGAACTCTGACTCTCTGCCTTTGTTTCTGAGGGTCTTGTGTGATCACTCTGGTCTGCCTAGACAACCTGCCTATTTTAAGGCAGCCCTTTTACAATAATACCTAGGTTAAAGTTGGACTGGAAAACAAAAGGCTGGGGGTCTTGGGAAGCATTTTTAGAGTTCTGTCTCTGGCAGCCCACAAGCTATAGTTGTTGGGGTTGTCGGACATGTATTCTGGCAGCAGACATGGCCATTGGGACAATCAGGAGAGGACTGAGGGAGACAATGACACCTGAGCAAGGATACTCTCCTTGCTCTCTCTTTTCTACCAAGTTGATTTGAGATACTCTCCATAGCTTTCCATGGCTGCCATAGTAAATTCCTACAAATCTAGTAGCTACACACACACACACACACACACACACACACACACACACACATCCTGAGCAAGGATATTCCCTTTGCTCTCTCTCTCATTTCTACCAAGTTGACTTGAGCTTCTTGACTCAGCTCTAGCTAGGACTTTGAACGCAGTGCCCAGGACAGGGCAGAACACCACGGTAGAAGCACTTGATCTCCAAGGAGACACAATAAACAGAGAGACTTCAGCACTCAAGACATTCACCCCACAAGCATTGGGTAGGAGAGAAAGGCACTTAGTTATTTAAACCAGTGGACCACGGCTCCCACAACCACACTGTAGCGACATGGTTTTTATCCTAAGACAAGTATACTACAAAGTGAATAGTTGATGAATGCAAGATCCTCCTTCCCCTGGAGCAGTTAGTTCTACCAAATAAATCCTGAAAGATTGCTTGGAAGAGACCCGTGGCCTTAACTTCTGATGTTTGTAAATACAAAAGTTGGTTGTGTGACGCAGAGGGCAGAGGGTGGGCTGAGCGGTAGGAAACTAAGCAACGATGAATGAATGAAAAAGAGATTCATCTGGCTAAAGGCAGGATGGTGAGGAAGGAAGTCTGGGAAGGTTGAGAGAGGTGCGGGAAGATGGACTGTGAGAGCCAAGATGGCTGCAGCATTGGATTCTTCAGCAGTTTGGCCGGATTGCAGAGCGGAGAGCTTTCCTTTCACTAGAAAGGAGCTGGGAGGTGGTAAGAGACATCTGGCTGGTCCCTGACCTGCATGTCACCTCCTTAGTACCTGACAGCATCACATAGTAACTGACCTGGAAAGGCTGTTGATGGATTGACAACTCAGAAGACAGAATCTCTTCCCTTTGCCACTCCCCAAAAGATGCTCCCAACTTCAACAGTGAGGCAAAGACGAATGACCTTCGCATGATGACATGAATCCCCCAAATGTCACCAAGTTGGGTTTCTTATCGTTCAATCAACATTCACAGCGCCGGGTGCAGCGCGACCATAAAAGTGAGTGAGCTATGACTCCCATCATTAAGGAGCTTGCCAAGTTGGAGATGATATAAAGGATGCAGGTGGGAAAACAGGATGAGGAAGGGAAATTGATGAGGACCATGACAGAGTAGAGAAAGCATTCTGAGAATCCCAAGGAGAGAGATTACTTCTTTCTGGGGGTGAGAGGAAAGAGTGGGGCAAGGGCGATTCAGGAAGGAAGGTGGACAGGCAATGGGGAGGATGTGGCTTTTGAGCTGACACTTGATGAATATGGAGGAATTCATATTCCCCAGCTTGCCCTGAGACAAACAATAGAATGCTTCATTGAGAAAATTCCGGAAGTGGAGACTATGAGGAGACCCTCTCCATTGCCCCTTATCCTGACAAACCAAAGCTTCGGGACTGGCAGAGACTTCTGGGACAATCCTCTCCCACCCGAACAACATCTATGACTTCATTTCCAACCAGGGTGAGAGTGGGTGTCTTATTGCCACAAATCCCTCTACCTGCTTCTGCTCTTTGAGTCCCAGCCTGTTGGGGATGTGGTCACAGGCACACCTGTGGACTCCTAGGGACAAACTGGAAGGAGATGAAGATGGTCTTGGGTACCTGCCCATTTGCTGTAAAGATGTCTCCCCTCCCACCCCATTCCCCGCCCTCCAGTCCCACCCAGGCCTCTCCACATGTGCCCAAGACAGCCTTCTTTATAACATCACCCCCTGTCCCCGCTTCTCTCAGCTAGAGAAGGGGAGTGCAGCTCAGAAAGCCAGAAATACAACAGGGTACAGGAATCCTCAGGGAATGACCAGGACCTCTCAAGTTCATGACCTAGTAGGGTACTGAGGGCGTTAGAAGACTCCTCACTTTCTCCTTAACAGTGGGAAGAACTGAAGGAGGGGAGAGAGTCGCCTTGGCCAAACTCTGAGCCTCAATGAACCCTGTGGGGGCAGAGGGGGAGACACCTCTTAAACACCCTTCTCAAAATGAGACAAACTGTTCTCTCCAAAAATCCAACCAGGGACATGTTAATACCAGCCCCTCCTGGGGCAGGGGAAAGGGGGACACACTAATTGACATTCTTGAGAGCTAGTATGGAGAGACACGATGTTCCTTGCTGTGTATAGGAAAGGTTAAACACCGGTGATGCTGGCAGATGCTGAGGACTTGCAGGGAGTGGGGAACTTCTCAGGGTACCTGTGGTTGGGTTTGTGCCCAAGGCCAGTGTACCTTGTGGGATTAACTCTTCCTGTTCCTGCCTGTAGATCACTAGCTCCAGTAGACACACTGGGGACAAGTAAGGACATACACAACCTAAGTCAGAAGGCTGGGTGGTCATCCAGTCCTCCACTACACACACGCACACGCACACGCACACGCACACACACCTGGACCACATTAAAGAGTGGACCCAGTCTCTCTCTGGTTTTCCTTAAAGAGCAGAAAGAGAAAAGTCAGGCCCTGAGTCCTTAGACCCAGATATTTGGGCTCCACAGAGGAGCTGGGTGAGATGAATCTAGGGCCGACCATACTGTTGTGAGAATTCCTTCCCTGGGGAGACTTATACAGTATCTAACCCATCCTCATAAGACCTCAGTGGCAAACCAAAGTATTATTCAACCAAAGTTTCCCCTGGGAAACCGATGACTTTATTGGGCTTATTTACAGAGTATGGGAGAGGAGCTACTGACTGAAACATGAGGGACCCCTGTCCCCTAAAACAACTACACTGGAAAGTCTTCCCCCAGCATGGGCGATGGCCTCCCAATAGCTAGTTGTGTAAATAGAGTCTTTCTCAAATAATCTTCGCAAGTCTATATATTCTGGCACCTCCCTGGATCCTGAGGCTATGTAGAATTAGGGTAGAATTACATGCAAATGCTTGAAAGGGCAGTTAGTGTCTTAGGGGAGGACCCAGTGACCCTTCTCACCCCCTCCTTCCTGAAGGAGTCCCAACAGTCAACAAGCCAGGCCATGATGGCCTTTGGCAGGTACAGCTGATCTGAGAAAGGTGCTTCTGTTTTGCCTGATAAAGGCCACTTTCTACAACACCTGCCCTTTGCTGTGACCCACTGTACACTGAAAGACCTGGAGAGATGTCACCGGAAGTTGCAACTAATCAATCAAAGATGCCATGAATAAGCTTGGGCATACACGGGCCTGTACCAAAATGTCCTCTGTAGCAGGGACAGGCAGCACTAAGCTGAAGGAGGCTCCCAAGGGAACTCGGATCCCCCCATGTGCATCTCATCCCCCCTCACAGTCTGTCTTCAAGCCGAAACAGTGCCTGTGGCAGCCTCGTGCTGCCCCATGCCCAGAACTGCCAGCTCTTGGCAACCAAACTCCAGGATGTCTCTGGATGCTGCCGGATACTTTGATCTCCCCAGTAAATGTCTGGTGGCAGCAGTTTACTATCTAAATGCCACATCCGGAATCTGACAGGGAAATAAGAGCTTGGGTGACACCCAAATGCAGCATCAACACAGATACTCTGGCATTTCCATCTGCCCCTCCATCCCGAGAGGCCCTGCGTGTGACAGAAGCCACAGGCAGAAAAAGTAGGTCACCCTGCTCTCAAATGAAGCGTGTGCTTAGCTACCCGCTCAGGGTCTCGGAGTACTGGGGATGTGAGGACTAAGGACAAGACCAGTCCTTCACCCAGCTTCCCATTGCCACTGGGAGAATGCTGATATGTTTGAGTCTAGGTCAGTGGTACTCAACAGTCTTTGGAGGACTTCACGGGGGGGGGGGGGGAGCATGGTGGGACAACTGGTATCCCAGCACTTGGGAGACTGAGGCAGAAAAAGTACCAGTTCAAGGTCAGTTACAAAGCAAAAACACTATCTCAAAAACTGGAGGGCTGAGAGTGTGACTGAGGGGCGGAGTGTTTGCCCAGCATGCACTGGGTCTAGGCTCATCCCAGGCACTGCATACAAAGAAGGAAGAAAGCTACTGTCTGAGCCCCACCTCCAGCCAATTAAGTGAGGCCTCTGCGGCATTTCCTAGGTATTGTGAGAACATGTATTCTTTTCTGGCAGAAGATGGGCATCCCTCCCCTTTGTAATCCTCCAAGGGGAGGGAGGACTGGGAAGAAGACAGTTTGATCTCACTATTCTTGTCTTTGTCAACTTTGGCAGCCTGGGAAGTCTAGTTTTTATTTCAGTTTGACACAAGTTAGAGTCATTTTGGAAGCAGAAACCTCAATTGAGAAAATGACCCCACAAGATTGGCCTGTGGGCAAGCCCAGGGTGCACTCCCTTGATGGATGACTGAGGTGGGAGGCCCAGCTCACTGCCAGTGGTGCCACCTGTGCTTGGTGGTCCTCAGGACTGTAACAAAGCAGGCTGAATAAGCCATGAGGAGCAAGGCAATAAGCATCACACACAAACACACACACACACACACACACAGACACACACAGACACACACACACACACACACATACACACATACACACACATACACACATACACATATACACAAACATACATACATACACGCATACACACATACACACACATACGCACATACATACACATACACATACACATGCACACATACACATATACACACACATACGCACATACATACACATGCACACACACATGTACACATACACATATACACAAACATACACACATACACGCATATACACATACACACATACATATACATACACACACATACACACACACACTGTGGCCTCTGCATAAACTCCTGCCTCCAGGTTCCTGCCCTCTTTGAGTTCCTGTCCTGACTTCCCTCAGCAACAGAATGTGACCTGACAGTTCTAAGCTGAAATAAACCTCCTCCCCAGCTTGCTTTTGGTCAGTGTTTTATCACAATAGAAACTCTAAGACACAGCCTTATCCATCTGGAGCACCCCTTTCCTCTCCATGAATCTGCATCTGACCCAGATCTCCAAAGCCCAGCTTCAGTTCCTCCTGCTCTGGGCCCCGAAGCATGCCTAGAGCTCCTGCATGCCAAGAGACTCTGTTGCAACCAGTCCTGCTTCTTTAGCTTGCTTCCACGTCCACCTCAAAGCATTCAAAGTCAGTGCTGTAGACTAGCCATCCTCAAGGCGCCACCTCCAGGTAGCCATTAGCACCTGCGAGCCTGTGATCCCTGCAAAGTCCCTTCCAGTCCCACACCTACCAAGTCAGAGATTGAGGTAGGACACGGTTGGTCCTCCAAGCAACACAGCTGCCATCTTCATCAAATGAGCTGCACCTGCTTGCAAGAGTCAATCATGGCCGGGTCTGTAGCGTGTTGACATTCCCTCATAGGCAAAGGAGGCAGAGAGCATCACTGACCCTTCACCTGACAAAGGCCAGCAGCTCCTCCCAGCCATTTGTACGCAATTCTGCCTTAAACACTCATGGCCCTGAGATCCAGGAAGGTGGAAAGCACCAGAATTATATAGGCTATGAACATTAACTGAAAGGGGTTTTATCTATGCAGGCATGGGGGAGCGATTATCCAGGCTAGATGCAGACCTTCCAGTGTGGCTATTTTGGGGTCCCCAGTGGTCCTACCCATAATCCCTCGGCCATGTTTATTTATTAATCAAACTTAACAAACTTGTTGGTTTCCTAGGTCAAACTATGGTGGAACGGTACTTGGGTTTGTCACTAGGACCTTGTGAGGAGGGGTAGATTCTGTTTACATCTCACCAGGGAATAAATCCTTACATCAGGAACCCTGGGGATGGACCGGCAATCTAGGGTCTCACAATCCCTCTGGGAGATGATGTCCAGAACTGCAGTTTCAAGATCTCTACTCTCAGCTGTTGACCCCAGATCCTCAAAATGTGTCCTCAGTCCCTCAGCCTCACCCAGGAAGTGCATAGATGCACAGAAGCTCCGGATACAAGCTTACTCTTCATTTCCACAGATATCAGAACAAGTTGGACATGTTTGAGAAGGATTGTCCCAGTGGAGAACACGCTGACTGACTGTGAGACAGGAAGGGCTGGCAAGCATTGGCACCCCTTACCTTGAGGATGACACCCCAGTTATGTGGCAGGGACTCTCAGCGGTTGCCATTAGCTGCAAGTACAGAGAGATCGGAGTGGTTAACTTAAACCCCAAGGAAAACTAAATGGACAGATGTGACTCTGAGACCATTTTGCCTGGCTGCTGTGATATCAGAAATTTGGGGTGCCTTTGAGCCTAATGGAGGTCTTCTTTTAGCCTCAATTAGCCTCAGTAGAGCTAGGGTCTCCAGAAACTCAACAGCCACCAAAGTTGTTCCCAACCAGTGGCTTTTAGGTTTTTTTTGTCTGCAGGATTTGAAGAATAAAATTCCCAGGAGCTGGAGAGATGGCTCAGCAGTTACAGGTGCTTATTGCTCTTGCAGAGAACCTGGGTTCAGTTCTGAGTACCACGTAAGGTGTTTCACAACTGCCCGTAACTTCAGAAGATATGAAGTCACATGAAATTCTGGCCTCCTTGGGTATCGGCATGCTCATGTATATGTATTCACTCATACACAGACACATAAGTAATAAAACCCTTAAACAAGTCACATACCACAGCGTGTGAGTTTTAGAGACTAGTATGCTATATACCCACAGATAGAAGTTTACAAGAGAGACAAGGCAGAGCTCCTGTGGAGTAGCATGGCTCTCAGGAAATGGGCTGCCTGTCTGGGGCTTTTTAGAAACATAGTAGAAACTAGGGTGAGACATGGGGAGGGGGATGAGCTAATCGGTACAGTCTGGCCACCATGAGGTGTCGGTGTCCGATACCTCTTCTGAACTTCAGTCATAACCTTACATTCTGCTTTGGGTCCCTACCCTATCTGCCCAGTTTCTGCTAACATCATTAGCTACATCTGAGTCTGCCCTCAAAGGTGAAGCAGGAACTAAACTAACCCTCTTGAAAATGATCAGGGGCTGGAGAGATGGCTCTCAGTGGTTAAGAGCATTGACTGCTCTCCTGGAGGTCCTGAGTTCAAATCCCAACAACCACATGGAGGCTCACAACTATCTGTAATGGGATCTGATGCCCTCTTCTGGTGTGTCTGAAGACATCTACAGTGTACTTACATATAATAAATAAGTAATCTTTGGGTCAGATCGAGCTGGACCGGAGCGAGAAAGGGAGGGAAAAAAATATTCAGAACACACTCTAAGACTCCACTCCTAAGAAGTGGCCGACTGAGTTCCACAAGGATGTCATCAAAGCTGAGGGAAGCCTCCGCTCACCAATCCCGTCTCCTGCAAACCTGTCCTTCTTGTCCTTCCCCAAGAATGATCCCCAGAACATGAGCTGGAGACAAATGGCATTGTGGGTACCTTAGTCTAAAGAGTGGGGCTCAAACCACAGGCAGGTATAGAGAGGCAGGAAGGATCCTGGGGGGCGCTCCCTGACACAGTGTTCTTGGGCTCCCTTTGGTGCGTTTCAACAAGTACATGATCGCCTAGTATGTGTGCCAGTCCGAACATTCCCTCTGCCCCTTCTGACCTGTCACATTAAGGGTTATTAAAAATTGATTCAATATGAGTTTGATAGTCAAATGCCAGCCTCTCCTGACAGGTTATAAATAGCTGCTCTGAGTCCAATTTGAGGTTTGGATTTAAAAAAGAAAAAAAAAAAGAAAGAAAGGAAAAGAAAGTAAGCTATCAGCCATCCATCTGTGATCGAGCTGAGCCTCGTCCCCCCACCCCCAAGCCCATCATCAGAGGCCATTAGGATTTCTCCCTACTCACAGAATATTGTGTATGAAGCTTTAATGTCCCCTGGGGAAGTGAGACCATTACAGGGGGTTGGGGAGACGTATTTCCATTTCTGTTCCAACACGCACCAACCTAATTAAGATTTTATAAACATTCACCCAGCAGGAAAACACGCGTACACACTCATACACACCTACATTAGCAAGGCAAATAGAATCTGGATTAAGGGCTTTTCTGGCTGCTTTCTGTCCAGTGTTAATTAGGTGTCTGGTGTGGGGAGGTGTCACACAATGGAATGGTCTCATGTTGGTTCCCTGTGTCTGAGTCATTGGCTGTCTACTCCTTTTCTTGGGAGTCTCAGCTCTGTCTCCTCCCTGCTTCCTTCCCCAAAGCATCTGGTCCACTCTTCTGGCCCTGAGAGGCAGGAAGGGCCTTGCTCCAATGGAACCCACCTCTCTGGTTTCCACTTGTAACCTTTTGCAGGATGCCAGCTATAGTGGGCTTGGCCCTGGTACAACCCTACCTGTGCCATTTTCTAGCTGATTGCACGAGGGTCCTGCCAGCATATTATATACCCCCAGGCACTGGCAACAGAGAGCATAGGCTGCCTATGGTCCCTGGTTGGTTCCTGGAGTGGCAAAGGTGCAGTCTCCCGGACCTCAAGACCTTAGGATGCGTGCAAGGGGCTGCTCATCCCCTGCTGATTTCTGCTCTTCCTGCTGGGGAAGAAGGCTGCAGCTAATTAGCTTCCTCCCTCGTTGTGTGTCCCTGGGGCTGCTGGGGAAACATTGCCTTCACACGTATAGAAAATTAAATCTGCTGTTTTTGAGGAGTGGAGGAGGAAGGAGTTGAGGGGATGTGATTGAGGGGACAGGAAGCTGAGCAAAGAAAGGACAAGAGTCCACCGGACTTAGACTGGTAGGTCTGGTTCCCCTATCCTGCTGGGGAGAAGCTCCATTCTGGAGCAAAGTTTCAAGAACCAGGTGAAACCTAGCAAAACCTAAAGTAGGCTTCTGGGTGCAGGAAGGGCAAAGCTGAGGTGCAGAAGAGGCAGACACACAGTATGTCTGAGTGTGTTCCAGTTTACCACAAAGGCTATCCCCCCCCCCTCCCGCTTGGATGGACCCAGCACTCTGTAGCATTTGTCTGCCCCAAGGGTGGTGTTCTGATCATCCTGTAACATGCATCTCCTCACATGGGGGCCAGGGAGGTGTCACTGGATCATCAAGGTTGATGATTCCATTTGAAAGGGGGTAAACTGAGGCTTAGGACGATGTAAGTAAGACCTTACTCTGAATCTCCCTGCTCTTCTCTGAAGAGACAGAGAGGACATATTCAGTTGTCCCTCCAGCCCAGGAGAGTGAGCTTCTGCTCTTCTGTCTGCTCAGCCAAAGCCAAGGAAATAGATGCTAGGAAAGCAGACCGGCAGCTGGTCAGACACGAAGCCCCTGCTGGCTTCTTTTAATTCAGTGGTAACTGTGAGGCTTAACACTACTGGCTGATGAAGCCACGGGCACCTGCTACAAGGAACTGTAAGACTCCTGTGAGAGACTGCCAGTGAGTCTCCAACCCCGGAACAAACAGACTCCCCAGGTGCCCATTTCTAGGAGAATCACGGATGCAGTTCGGATGCAGTTCTCACTTCCCCAGGGGAAGTTTATAGAACACAGTTGATGGACAGACTCCTAGACATCAGGCTACAGGTGGGGACCCTTGTACATAATGGACACGTCTTAACTACATGTCTTCCTCCTCACCCACATATTCAGAGTCACATATTCCTCCCCTAGAATTTCCTCCCTTCTTCCTGCCACCCAGGAATCCCCCAATTCCTACAAGGCTGTAGGCTCCTAGTGTAGATCATGAACCAACCACATGACATGAAACCTCCACCCTCCATAAGAAGGAGCCCCCCCCCCCATGCCTCCTGAGTCTGAGAGCTCCTGAGAGCTTCTGTCTTGCTGCTGTCTGTCTGTCCTGTCTGTCTATGACAGTGGTTCTAAACCTGTAGGTCATGACCCTTTTGGCAAGCCTCTATCTCCAAAAACGCTTACAGTACTACTCATAGCAGTAGCAAAATTACAGTATGAAGTAGCAACAAGTGTAATCGTATGGTTGGGGGTCACCACAACATGAAGAACTGTATTAAAGGGTTGCAGCATTAGGAAAGTTGAGAAGCACTGCTCTATGGTGTTATTAGCAATTCTAATAAATCTCTTATACTCATAGGACAACCTGCCTCAGTCTTTCCTTTGGACCCCAAACCCCAAAACCTTCCAATAACTTCTCAAGTATCTCTCCTCACATGGAGGAGTCTGCACAGGGAACACTTAGGAAATAGTGATGGACAGACAGCTGGATTGAGGCTGTCAGCAGCTCCAAGATGGGTATGTGATGTCTGGCTGATATCCAGAATTTTGTAGCAAGATGCTAATCCCTCTGGCTGGCACAGATAGCCACCTGCACACCCTGGGGTCCTCAGGGGCCACTACTCTACTCCCCCAACTCTTAGCTGTGGAAAACGCAAAGCAGCCGCCCCGTGAATTAGCTTAAGTGACACTCACTTTGTATACACATGTTTACAACCAGGGCCAGATGGCGACGTGTTGGATCCGGTTCAACTCCACTCGAGTGAGCTTAGCTGAGCCCAGCTTTGCATGCAGCCCAGGGCAGTAGCATAGGAGGGGGCAAGCCCTTCCTCAGATGCCCACCCTCAACCATCTCCTGATCTGAGAGTATGTACTAGACCTCACTAAAAGCTGCCTCGGCTTGCCGGCTGTCAGGGCTTCTTATCAGACATCCTGAAATTCTTCAGACAGAAGAAAGACGCAGAACCCACTCTGATATGTTGGGTTTCTTTCTATTTTTCTTTTTTTTTAAAAAAAAAAAAAAACATAAGTAAATACATAAAGAAATCTCACTTGATGGGAAGGAGCTTGTGAAGAATCACGAACAACAGGGTTTGTGCTGCCAAGTGATTTGGACTGGCAGGAAGAGAGGGTGGGCAGATCATACAGAGCAATTGTTTCCCAAACTCTGAAGGCAGCCTCCAGTGATGTGACAGAGGGAAGGGAGGAGGGAGGGGCTGGCAGAGTGCCTGAGAGCGAGCCCGGGGAGACAGGGAACAGTCTTCTTCCCCCCCTGTGGAGTGACTGGTCCCTGGAGTGTAGCTTCTCATGAGGCCAAGAGGAACATGGCTGCCCAGCTCTGAGGGGCCCAAGCTGAACTGACAGAGTAGCATGAGGAGCTGTGAGTTAGTGAGGGCAAGCCAGACCTTACTTCCCAACTCAACTCACACCCCTAAAACAAAATGCAGTGGGTAAGAGAAAGCCTATGGGAACCAGGTACAACACCGAAAGAAAGAGGGGGGTGGGCAACCAAGGGAAGGGAAGAAAGAAAAAAGAAAGGGAGAGAAGAAGGTAGGGAGAAAGGGAAGAAGAGAGAGGAGGGAAGAAGGAGGAAGAAAGAAGAAAGTGGAAGGGAAGGAAAGGAGGAGAAACAATTCCTCAGGATTTGACATCTCAGGACCCTCAGTCCACAGTAGCTCTGACTATCCACCCAACCTCCCTCCCCAAGCAATGCCTCCCTTCTGTATCAGGAGAGGTGGCTCCGTTTCTGACAAAAAGATTTCCTGGGCTTTATTTTGTCATTGACTTCCCAAAGTATTGCTGAGTCCTAGCTACAGGATGCTACCTGACCTAGGGACTCCATCAGTATTTGCTGAATGAATGAATGAATGACCCGTACCTATATTTATGCTGCTCATGATGGTGCTAACAGGGGTGCCTAGCCACACTCCCCTAGCTAGCTCTCTTCCTCCCCCTCCTCCCCTCCCCCTCTCCCTCCTCCTCCTTTTTCTCCTTCTCCCCCTCCTCCCCCTCTCCCTCTTGGTCCTCTTCCTTTTCCTCCTCCTCCTCCTTTCTCCTCCAGTTCCTGGGACCCAACCCCAGAGTAGAGTGTGCAGGGTGAGGGAGAGACAGACAGCACATCCTAATTGCCAAGCTAATGAGCTGGGACTAAGAAGCAAAATGCAAGGACTATGGGATGGAGGGCGAGGCTGGAGACTCTTCCAGCCATGGTTATTTAGAAGACTCTGAAATTGAGAGTAAGCTGGGTGTCATTACGGAATAATGAGCCCGAATGGTAGAAGAAAGGACTGGCTGGAAAAGCAAAAGAGCCTTGCTCATTCTCCTGCATCAGACAAGAGCCAAGGAAATCAGGTGTCTCAGAAGAGACGGGTTCCAGGCCCAGAGACATGCTCCAAAGCCAATCTGATGGAGATAATGAAGAGGGGAGGGTCCAGATGAGCATCTCTACCTTTCTTCAAAGAGAATAGAGGCAGCCATACCTCAGGCCAAGCTAGCTTCGGCGCATGGCTGCAGCCACCTTTGAGACCCCTGCAGACAACTTGAATATCAGATATCTTTGGTGATCTCTAGGCATGGCCTTTCCTGCACCCTGCAGCCTTCAATCTGAGCATCTATGCCCCAAGTGTAGACAAAGGCTGAGAGCTCCCTATGCCTCCTGGAACCAGCTCTACTGTCCTCAGACAAAGGGCTGGCTTCCTCAGCAGCCGGTGTGGCCTGAAGGAGGAAAGAAGAGCCATGACCCATTCCGGTATAGCACAGTACTGCAGATTGTAGACAACCTCACTAGGTGTGGTGCTCTGAAAGAAAATGCCCCCCCCCCCCCGGGCCTATAGGGAGTACACTATTAGGAGGTGTGGCCTCATTGGAGTGGGTGTGGCCTCATTGGAGGAAGTGTATCTCTGTGGGGGTGGGCTTTGAGGTCTTTTACACTCAAGCTATACCCAGTGTGTCTCAGTCTCCTTCTGCTGCCTGAGATCTGGATGTAGAATTCTCAGCACCTTCTCTATTACCATGTCTGCCTGCACACTGCCAGGCTTCTCACCATGATGACAATGGACTAGACCTCTGAAACCATAAGCCAGCCCCAATGAAATATTTTCCTTTATAAGAGTCATGGTGTCTCTTCAGGGCAATAAAACCCTAACTACTGGCTGGAGAGATGGCTCAGAGGTTAAGAGCACTGTCTACTCTTTCAGAGGTCCTGAATTCAATTCCCAGCAACCACATGGTGGCCCGTAACCATCTAAAATGAGATCTAGTGCCCTCTTCTGGCCTGCAGGCATACATGCAGGCAGAACGCTGTATACATAATAAATAAATAAATCTTTTAAAAACAAAAGAACTCTGACTAAGACACTGGGGATGCTACAATTTGTGCACATGTGCTTGAACTCAGTTCCCAGATGATGACGCCATTTGGGGAGGTTGGGTCCTTTTCAGTATGTGGCTTAGCAGGCAGACACAGGTCCATAGAGGCAGGGGAAATGAATATAGCCAGGGGGATTCCAAGCCAACCACCCTGATTCCTGGTCAGCACCGTGTGATATCGTGCCAGCTGCCACAAGCTCCTATCACCATAGAGCCATTCTCTACCAGGCACCCGATGGATGGATCGTATCCGCTCAAACCATGAGCCCGGAGGGACCCTCCCTCCTGCAGGCCGCCTCTCCAGTATTTTGTCTCAGCATTAAGGAAAGTCAGTGCTACACAAGAATGCTAGCTGTGGCCACTTAGACAGAGCAATGTAGCCTACCTGGACACAGGACTTTTTCTAGAAGTTACAAATCAAAATTAGCATCTTAAAAAAACATCTGGATTTCCAAGACAAGTATCTTGCTTAATAGACGCATATCCCAATGGGACACTAATGAAAAATTATTCACTGTCGGAAATTCCTATTTAACTTGGCATTCTGTGTTCTTAGCTAGCCATTCTGTGATGGCTCACCACTGAAGTCCACTCTCCCTGACATCTGCTGTTCCTTAGAGGCAGATGGGTCCAGAGGACAGTAGTGCAAGGTACTAAAGTGTCTGCTTAGGTGTCTGCACCTAAACAGTGTCTTCAAGGGACACAAAGGTAGATGAAGTCCTTTATCACCGTTGGGCAGCAAGCTACTCCCAAACTTGGTGGCTTAAAATGGCCATTTGGTTATACTTGAGGTGTTCTGGTTTGGCTTCTCTGTTGCTCCAGTAAACACCTGACCAAAAGCAGCTTTGCAAAGGACAGGGTTTATTTGACTTAGACTTCTGCACTGCAGCCCATCACTGAGGGAAGCAAGGGCGGGAACCTGGAGGCAGGAACTGAAGCGGAGTCTTAGAGAACACTGCTTGCAGGCTGGCTCCAGGCTCACACTCAATTACATATACTATCCAGGACCAAGAGTTCAGCCTGTAGCAGGAAAGGGCTATCCCTGACTCTAGGGACTTGGGGGATTCTTCTGGGCATATGCAATGCCTGAGATGCCTCAGTGCTGGAGGCTAGAATCTCCTGGTGGGGTGTTCCTCCCCTGGCCGAGGATTTCGCCTGGAACCACAGCTGAGCTCATTCTTGGCACAGGAGGCCATGATCTACCATTTGAGTTCCCTCAGCTCAAGGCAGCCTCTAGGTAGTGCAGCCCCTTAGAAAGCAGCACCAGGCTACTCATTGATCACATGGCATAGAACCTCCCCCTTCTGAACTAATAATAAAGGACCCCCATGTTGCACATGGGCCTGAATTCTCAGAGTCTGTACCATGCTGTCTGGCTGACTGACTATGGCATTAATCATTCTTCTAAAAGGGACAATCGCCTCAGTGTCCCCTTTGAGTCCCAAACCCAACACCTTTCAGAAATGAGGTCCCCAGTTCACCCAGGAATTAAGGAAAGGAGGGGGTGTCCTTGCAAAGATTTATATCTGAGATGTGATCCCACAGGCTCATGTTTTGGACAGCAGCTAGTGGGAGCTGTTTTGGAAGGTTCTGGAACTTCGGGAGGTGGGGCCCAGCTAGAGGAAGAAAGTCACTGGACTTAAAGGGGATATTATTCTTGGCCACTTTGTGGCTCGTGCTCTCTCCTTCGTGGCTGTCAAGTATGCCCTTCTGTCCTTAACAGACTGACCCTTTTGACACTGTGAACCAAAGAAGCCATTTTTCTTCTTCTCGGATGTTCTGCCAGGTGTTTTGTCCTGGCAACACAAAAATACACCCATCTGCTCTGTGGCATAGACTCTGTGTTTGTAACCCTTGGCAGTAAAGGAGAGAAGTGTTGGGAGGAGCTGTGCAGACAATTCAGGCTTGCCCTGAGGTTGCAGAGGTGACAGTGAAGGGGCCCTGGAGAAGGCCATGTTGAAGTTCAGAGAGCAAAGGTAGATCCACATGAGCCCTAGGCGTGAGGATGGGCAGAGCTCAGACAGAGGTCCCCTACATGTCAAGGGCCTAGTTCTGGCAGATTCCATGACTCCTGGTAAGAGGAAACAGCGAGGGGTGGGGGCGTGCAGAAACCATCGGAAATGCTCCAGGCTGTGGAAGGTTTGCATCGTGCTTCATCAAAATTGTCTGCCGCCACAATTGCATGCGACTGGCACCATCTGCGTTGATCCGACTCACAGTCCCCCAGGCTCTCTCTCCACTCCCACCCATCTGCACAAGAGCGTCCTGGCGTCCCCCTTCTCCACTCGAGAACAATAACATCTGCCTACGGCGAAGCCCCGCCTCCTATTGCTGCCAAAGCCAGATTTGGGACAGAATTCACAAACCCCAGAATGCCTTGATTTGAGGCCAGAGGGTACACGTAGGAACCTCTAGAGAGTCCAGATTGTGGTCAGAATAGAGGGGAGGAGAAGGGGAGGAGCCAAAGGGCAGTGGAAGGCCCCCAGCTGTACAGGACGCATCCCACCCTTTCTGGTCCTACCCCTACTTTGATAGGAACGGAACAACCTTGACTCCAGGCCTTTTTGCCTCCGGCGCCCTTGGGATGCTCCGGGCAGCCTCCTCCCCTACACCTGCCTGTGGGAAGCCAGCTGACAAGCAAGCCCCACTGTTGTTTGCAGTGGTGAGAGGCAGGAGCCACATGGAGAGCATGCCTTTTGAAGCTGCAGTTAATTGGATTTTACAGCATCTCTCTCTTTCCTGCCCTGTCCTTAATAAATGGCAGAGAGGAGAGGAGGCAAGAGGCAGCTGATCAGAGCTGGGAAGGAAGGTTATGACGGTGGCCTCTTCGGGGAAAGTAATCAATGCTGAGCCTCCCCCTACGTTCAGACAGTGCTGAGCTTCCAAGAGGGGCACTGACAGTCTAGCTGCCTCTATTACTAGTTTTTTTTTTTTTTTTACTCCTGAAAAGGTGTCATCTCACCATTACCTACATAATCGTGTGTGCGTGTGTGTGTGTGTGTGTGTGTGTGTGTGTGTGTGTGTGTGTGTGTAACACACGTCCACAGGCATTCACACCCGGCTAGGTTATGCTCTATGCTGGCCTACTACCTGCCCACAGGCCTGGGTGTGCAGGACTCAATCTGCCATCTGTGTTCTGGTTTGGATGGAGTTCTGCTTCCAGCAGCCACACCCCACCAGACAATTGCTTAGCACTGACTGTCCTGCCATGGTTTGAATCTGGAATGTCCCTCATAAGCTTGTACCTCAGATGGTGCCGCTGCTTTGGAGGCTGTGGGATTTCTGGGGATAAGGCCTGATAGGCAGACGTAGGTCACTAAGGGTGGGCCAGCCCTGGCTCTGGTCTAGTCTCCGCTTCCTGGTTAGCCACTGTGTGAAAAGACTGTGACTCACACTCAAGCCGCCACAGATAGTTTGTGCCTCTCCCCCTCCCCCCACCCTGCTATGATGGACTAAGCCCCTTTGAAACTGTGAGCCAAAATTAATCTTTCCCCAATTAAATTGCATCATTCTGGCACTTTGTCACCGTGACACAAAAGTAGGTTGCAAGCCCTTAAGAGGAGGCTACTGCGGTTGTTATACTAAACAGACCCAGGTTCCTGTCAAATTACCTTCTAAATATTTGTAGGCGTGTCCGTAGTTCCATGCTGCTGTCCGCCTCTGTCAGACAGGCTGCCTTCTGCAGTGGGTGGTGTGGTGGCTATCGAGACTCAAGACTAGTCAAAGTATCGACAAGAAGTAACTGTTGAGTGTTTAGCCATGAGTGACCCATGGGTACCACCCCCTCCTAATCTCAGGAAATATTGCAGAAGCGGGGTAGAAAGAACAGAGAAGCCACAGTAAACATGGCAGATACACTCTTGAATCCTCAGCAGCCATGGCTACCTGCACAAAACAGGCTTAAGTTTGGGTCCATTAGCATTGGAGGGAAAGGGGACCTCACTGAGGGTCTATATGGACAGTTAATGTTGGCTGGGGAAAGGAGAGATACTTTGTTTGGTGATGTAGCGACTGGGGAAAGGGGAGATACTTTGTTCGGTGATGTAGCCTCTGTTAAGGTGTCTATGCTCCTATAACAAATCCCACACTCATAGGTAAGTAACCCTACTTACACTCATTAACTTACCATACAAGACAAAACCGAACTATTACATCTGTTCTATGACTGTCCTGGTCTGTCTGTCTGTTCATGCGATCTCATGCTATGGTATCTCATCCCCTCACTGTTCTAGGCCCTAGAAAGAGGTGGCTTGTTGAAGGAGATGCTGGCAAAATAGATTCCATGTTGGAGATGTGTTGACTTTCTTTTGTTTCTTAGCAGAGGTGAGCGGTCGCACATCTGTACCTTCGCCTAGCCCCAGTGGACAGGTGACCTTGAGTGACCTTAGAATGTTGCAATCCATGACATAGGACCAGATACAATGCATACAAAGACCTTTTGAGAGCTCACATGGCTGGTGTGGCCCTCGGAGGCCACTGCCACCCCTAAGAACGTACCCTGATAGACTACTGGCCTGAGGCAGATGAGGTTCAGTAGGGGACCTGATTGCAGCCACAGGCAGCATGGTCAGACAAAGTGAACTAGACTCAGCTGACCTGTAAGGAATGAGTATGTGTGAGAGAGGTTTACAGGAATGCCTTGCTGGGTTCATGGGCCTGTTCCCACTCGACTCTACAGCAGCCATGACTAAATGTGGTATGCCTCGCCCTGCGTGCAGAAAAGCATCCCAGATGAATTTCAAACCAGGTGAAGAAATCAAAGCGTGCGTAAATAGATTTTAAAAGGGCTCAAAGGCAACAGAAAGTGACAAAGACAGAGAACAGGTGGATACAGACCCACGGAACTGTTAAACAGTTCCGTGTGATGAAGCAGATGATACGCAAACAGAAATGGAGCCAGGACACCTGTTAAAGATTACGCTTGAGCCTTGGTCCCCTTTCTTTACAATAAAGAAGCTAGTGCCCATGGAAGGCTGAGTTAGAGTTTCGAGCAGCAGCCTCCCTCAGAAGGAATAGCGGGAGGAGGTTTTGAACCAGAAATCACTTTTTTAAAAAAAAAGAAAGAAAAAAGTCAGGAAAGAAGGAAACAGCTTTCAAAACTCTGGGGCCACATGGGTGGGGAACAGAGAAGAGCAGGGGAGGAGCAGAGGCACAAGGTAGTCTCCAGGTTTCAGCCAGCCGTGAAAGTTTACCCTCAACTGAGGGTAATAGGTCCAGCCCTGAACTAAGACAAGGATGTCATTCAGGCACCTAGAGACTGTTTCTCCAAAACCTATTTTCGTACGTTGGTCCAGGCTGCAAAAAGTTCCTCAAAGACTGCCCAGGGTGAAAGGAAGCCCTGGTTAGCCTTGGCTGGCTGCAGAGCCAGACCCAGCAAGAGCTGAACCACCAATTGATGGGAGCCTGCACTGCCACAGCCTCTGACAGGCTCGTGGCTGGTTGTCATGGCAAACTATCGGGCCTCTAGCTGAGACGCTTCTGTGCCCCCAAGTACCCTGCATGTTCCACTAGACACCAGGACATTGACTAGGGAACATGCTTCCTCGTGACCTCCAGGATCGGAATTGGGGTTTAAGAGACTCCTGAGCTGTGGACAAAAGAAGTAGTCCAAGCTCATGCTCGCTCTCTCTCTCTTGCGTGCGTGCGTGCATGCGCGCACACACACACACATACACACACACACTCACACACACACACCGGAATAAAGACTGAGTATCCTCATTAGCCAAGGGAAATGAGGATTAGAGAAAGGAAGGTCACACAGCAGGTCTGTGTAGAAGATGGAGAAGCGTAAAGCTTGATTGTGATTTTATATTTTAAAAGAAACGCCAAACTACGAAACCGTTTGCTTTTGCTTCCATTTAACAAAAGAGGGCTGTGAATCCAGCTCCCTTTTTTAATTCTTTGAATGAATAAAGAATGAAATGTTGATTCAAGGGGCTTAATTTCTCTGACAAGATTGTCTGATGGTGCTACACAACGCAGGCTTGATTTCACATCTGATTTTGCATTGCAATCCTGAACAGGACATTTAAAAAATATATATGTAAATATATATGTGTGTGTGTGTGTGTGTGTGTATTATATATATATATATATATATATATATATATATATATATATCATCAATTTTCCCAATAGCCTGTTTTTGTCCTCTGAAACCCAAATCTCTCTCTTTTGAAGTGTCTGTCATCTCATCAGCCCTGGAGATTTTCTCTTCAGTAATTGTTAACTGGCTGCAGACGCTAAGCTGTCCCCACTTGCTGGGTGCCACACGTGGGAGTCCAGTCACTCTCCATAATGACTTTGATCAACCTCAGCAAATTCTGCATCTTGTGCAATTTGGAATTGTCTCCCATTATACACGTGAGTGTTGACAACATATGAATGATGCGGACAGGCTGCCCCAAAACCAGGAGGAAGAAGGTTAGATAAACAGGCTGGTGTTAGAAGTATAGAATTCAGGAACCCAGTAGGGTTTACAAAGTCAGCCTAGGTCTCCAGATCCTTGTGTTATGACAGCTTTCATAGCTCTGTGTGTGTGTGTGTGTGTGTGTCTGTGTCTGTGTTTGAATGTGTGTGTGTGTTTGAATGTGTGTGTGTGTGTGTGTTTGAGTGTGTGTGTGTGTGTGTGTGTGTGTGTGTGTGTGTGTGTGTCTCACTACTGTGATGTTTAATATTGATGGTCAAGTTGACAGGCTCTAGAACCACCCATGAGACAAGCCTCTTGGACATGCCTGTGAGGGATTATCTAGCTTAGTTTCATTACAATGGGGAGATTCACCCTACAGGAGACCAGTACCATCCTCTGAGCTGGAATTCTGGATTGGATAGATCTGCCCCTTGACTGTAGATGTAGTGTGAGCAGCCACCTAATCCCCTGCCACCTTGATCCTCACCATGATAGAAGAAACCCTCACAGTGAACCAAAATAAATGCTACCTTAAGTTGCTAGGAGAAGAGGAGAAGGAGGAGGAGGAGGAGGAGGAAGGGGAAGAGGAGGAGAAGGAGGTGTATACGTGTGTGTGCACGCGCACGCACACACGCGCGCACACGCATATGAGTGCAATTTCCCTGGGAAGCCAGAAGAGGGCATCAGATCACCCAAAGCTAGAGTTAGAGGTGATTGTGAGCTACTCAACATGGGAGCAGGACAAGGAAGTCCCACCTTCTGCTCTTCACTGCTGAACCATTTCCCTGCATCCCTTACATTGCTTTAGTCAGGGAATTTCATCATAGCAACTCCAGAAGTCATCAGTACATTAAGTATGCAAGATTGGCCTCAAGCTCCCAATCTTCCTGCCGCACTCTTCGAGGGCTAGGGTTACAGGTATGCACCACCATGCCTGACCCTGTTAGAGCCACCTTTGTTTACCTATTCAGCTGTAGAGGGACTAAGACCATGGGCACTTGGACTACAATATGTAAAGAGCTCCCACAAAGCAATGAGTCAAGAATAGACAGAAACAATGAAAAACACCAAAGGAAACCCAAGAGGTTAATAATAACAATATGAGGAACTATGTAGCTTTGCTGTCAACAAAGTGTAACAAAGCAATATTTGCCTCATCAAGCAAATATTTTTAAATTCTAATTCCCAATCCTGCTAAGCCTGGGAAGAGCTAGGCCTCCCAGCCATCCTTCTATGTTGCTCTGAGGTGTAAATTGGTACAGGCTTTCCAGAAGAACAAATACAGAGCTGTATCCAGCCTTCAAATTATTTCAGCTACATCATTTTTTTTTAACAGGGTCCCATGTTGCCTGGGCATATCCTTACCGCATTCTTAAAACGAACAAAGACTAAATCAAATGTTGATTTTGAGGGCGTCATTTTTCTAGGGGAAAAAAAAAATCTGTCTAGTGGCACAAAACAATATCCTTCTCTTTGAGTGAAGTTAATTGCTTTTCAGCTCTCTCGAAAGTTTGATCTCTCACTCGGAGGCCACTTTGCGCAGGAAATAAAGACTTTTCCTCTCTGGAGGGTCCCCATAGGAAGGGCACTAAGCCAGGCAGAGTTGCCTCTAGGCACCAAACCCACATAGCAAGTAGCTCCAGCCCAGCCGAGGGGCTCTGCTAAGGTTTAAATGTGAAATGTCCCCCACGGGCTCATGCATTTGAACACTCAGTCCCCAGCTGGTGACACCATTTTGGGGAGGCTATAGAATTTTTAGGAGGTAAATCCCAGCTGGAGGAAGTGGGTGGCTGGGGTCTTTTAGTAGGACAGAGCCAGAACAAGCTCTCTTCACTTCCAGTTCTGAGATGTGTCACCATCTCCCCATGCGCCCACCACCGTGGAAAGAGACCCCCATGCCCTCCCCACCACAATGGTCCGTATCATCTCAAACCCTGAGCCAGAATAAAGCCCTCCTCCCTTAAGTTGCTGAGGTCACAGGGCTGAGAAAAGTAACTAGTACAGGCTCCTCCCTGCACAGTTCCTGTCAGTTCCAGGTCTGCAAATCACTCCAAGGCATTGACAAACTGGGTGTGGTCGTGACTATGACAGACAAGTGTCAATCACCACTTGTGTGGTGGGCGTGTCTAGGTGACAGGGCTGGGGAATTTTCTTTCTTCTTCGAATGTCTATGGCTCTCTCTTTTTTTCTTTTTTTCTTTTCTTTTCTTTTCGAGACAGGGTTTCTCTGTGTAGCCCTGGTTGTCCTGGAATTTACTCTGTAGACCAGGCTGGCCTCGAACTCAGAAATCCACCTGCCTCTGCCTCTCAAGTGCTGGGATTAAAGGCGTGTGCCATCACTGCCCGGCATCTATGGCTCTCATTGGTTCTCCTGTGAGCCAGCCTCATGTTTACAGTTTGTATTCATAAGAAGAGATTTCTCCCTTTAAAAGAGACAAAAGAGCGGGGGTGGGGTGGAGAGGTGGGGGGCGGGGCAGGGCGGGGGAGGTGGAGGGGGATGAATAAGGCCAGAAATAGAACCAGGGGAAAGGTACAGAGAAAACAGCAGGGCAACCGGAATGCTAGGTGCTGCAATGGCAGATGAGCCGAAAGCAGACAGCAACAATACAAAATTATCTGCGTGAGAAAAGCATTTACCCCTTGGAGGCAGCGAGATGGACAGGCCTCACGGGCCTGGATGGGACAACTACAGGTTCTCTGGAGAAATCAGTGGGCTGCTGAAGCAACCGTTCCCTGAAGTGTTCTCCATGCGGTTCCTGCATCCTTAAATTATCTTTCTTTTTTAAAGATTATATACATATACATATACATATACCCATACATATACATATACCCATACATATACATACACATCATAGACATATACTAGACATAGATATAGGTATAGGTATATGTATAGATATAGATAGCTATAGATATAGATAGATTATATATAGATATAGATATATCCTATAATTACATCATTTCCTCCTTTCCATTTTCTCCCTCCACCCCTTCCTATGAACTACCTTTCATTGCTCACTCTCAAATCCATAGCTTCTTTTTCTTTTATTGCTGTTCGGGGGGGGGGGGGGCTAGGGAGATAGCTCTGTGGATAGTGTTACCGCACAAACATGGCGACCTGAGCTCCGATCCCCAGAACCCAATACAACCTACATACAGTGGTTCAAGCATCTGCACCTACCTGTGTGAGGTGGAAAGTAGAGGCTGGAGACTATCCAGATGTTCACAATCCAGCTAGCCTGGCTTACACAGCCGGAAAGAGACCCTGCCTTAGACAAGGTGAAAGGTCAAGGGTTGGTACCTGAAGGTTAGCCTCTGATCCCCACATGTGTATGCACAAGCATGCACATATGTGCACACACACGGGGGGTCTCAGATGTTACCCCTCCTGCCTTAGCCGTGTCCTCTGTAAACCTTGGGTACCTGCCTGACAGCATCCTGCAGACCTGGTAGGACTGCTTTCCCTGCAGCCCAGCAAGAAGCCGTGCAGCCTAGGATCTGGAAACTTAGGAGCAAATGCTACTCTGTATTTTGTTGATCGAGAATAAGTGAAATTTGATTAAAAATCCTGTTTAGAATCCCTCAAAAACTATCAATGGTGGTTTCATTCATCCCCCGTAGCAAAGCTCCCTCGTTCCCCCCATTCCCACATGGCTGGCACCCCAGGCTTTCTCTCCCACCTCACTGGGTTCCAAGACTCACTCCCTGCCTGTATTTAGTCTTCTGGCTTCCTTCTTGCCTTGGCTCTTTATTTTGCTCTGTGGGGAGGTGTTCAGTTGTATTTTGTATCTTTGTCTAGTTCCTAATTCTACAGGCGCCTCAGAGCAGGGAAGGGTTGGAGTGGGGGACCTGGGAGTTCACTGAGCACGTCCCTGGGTCTCTTAGTGTTAAGAGTAGGAAATTACAGATGGAATTATGTTGTTTACAGGAAAATCGATGGAACTGGAGATCGTCAAGTTAAGTGAAATAAGCCAGACATGGGAAGACAGATGTCACGTTTTCTTTAATATGTGGGATCTAGATTATATATATACATATGTGTATATATATATATATATATATATACACAAAAGTAAAAGAGAGAAGCATGTGAACAGAGGAAGCAACACGTATGGAGCTGGAGATGTAACTCAGATGTTGAAATGCTTGCCTAGCAAGCACAGAGCCCAGAGGTAGACCCCAGCATTGCCCCCTAGCCTGGCACAAGGTTCTAGTTACACAAGAAGTTGGTCCAATGTCTAAGGACCAGAATTGGGGCATTTTAAAGCCTTTTAAAATTCAATTTTGGAGGAACACACATGTACCAGAGCAAGGGAGAGAAAGTCAGAAGGCAGTATTCAGGGGGCAGGCTCTCTCCGTAGGTTGTCAGGCTTGGTAGCAGGCACCTGACCCTCTGAGCCATCTTGCTGGTCCCAGACTTGGGACTTGTTGGTGCTGATTAGTCCATCTCGGGTTGTATGCCATCCCTGACCCAACCTCAGCAACAGGAAGGGGAGAACCACTCATCACTGGCTTAGCCCATGTCAAACGCTTCTCTAAGCCTGGTGGGAGGAAGGGGAAAGATGAGCCCTTTCAGCAGAACTACAGGCTTGTGAAGGGAAGGGTCCCACAAGAGAAGGAGGGGTGACTCCTACCAGAAAAATGAAAATGGATGTGGGGGCCAGAGACACCTCTCGTCAAGGCCCACCATGCATGGAAGTCTTTCCTTCATGGAGACTGCAGGAAAGAGGCATCTGTCAACTTGTCCAGCTGCAGGGAGCACGGGCCTGTGCTCCCACTCTGCAGGCTAGAGGCTGGGGTCACAGAGAAGCATGGCCATGTTCTGTTAAGGTGTCTCTCCTTGATTGATGTAATTTTTAAATAACTTGGATTTTTTCAGCCCAGATGGGCACAACTCAGGGACTTTAGGTGCCCAAAACACCCAACAGTCACCAAAAGTCAGCCTGAGCAGGGTTACCTAGTGGTTAGAGCACTTGCTACCCTTCCAGAGGGCCCTACATATCTGTTACTTTTCTTTTGTGATGGTAAAACACCATCACACACACACACACACACACACACACACACACACACACACACACACTAAATAAATATTTCTTAAGTCAACTTGGGTCAGTGGCTCTTGAGCTTACTAACTAATACTGATAAAAGTCAAGACAAGAACATGCATGCAGATTAGCAATATATTTTTTAAAAAGCTTTATGGAGAGAAATTGAGAAAAAGTGAGGCAAACTCCCAAGTGTGGGATGGGTCCCCAAGGGGAAAACCTGCTTTTTGTAGAACTTAGAACAGAAACTGGACAAAGACCAAAATAATTTCTGTTGAGACTGGTTCCTTCTCTGTCTTGATCCAAGCCGCTGGAGGATCCACACCTATGAGGCAGGTCTCCCTGGACCAACCAGGGAGATGAACACACTCTGTGCACATGCTGCCTACCCAGCTGAGGGTGATTGACACTCTCCTCTGTCCACCTCTGACTTCCTCTGTTAGCCGCTGACTTCAACTGTCCGTTAGCCGTCACACCCCAGTCCGTGTTACCACGGCCAATCTTGCAGTTGTCTTGCTTGCTGCTGATCAAACTACCCTCTCTCTGTTCTCACACGTGTGTGGCTAGCTTGTAGTGTCAGCATGAAGCGAACTCCTGTCACAGCTTCCAAGATGTGAATATGGGTTACCTCACATTTAACTCCTTGACTTCGGGGTGGTCAGTGTGAGCTCTTTCCTGAACCACGTGGTAGAAGCTTCCTGTGAGAAGCCATCCTTCCCACAGTTGAGCCTGCTGGGACCACCCAAGTTACCTCATGAACACATGAAAGGGGAGCCAGACGTGGGGAGCCGGCCACCTGACCTGAGGATGCCAGCCTTGCTTCTGTGTTTCCTTTGATCTACCCAGTGCAGCTGTCTCTTATTTATCTTCCTCAGTATTCCCAGTTTTGCTATCTTAACCCCAACTTTCACTTTAACCCCAATGTCTGTTGTCACCATAACCTCTGCGATTACCGTGATTTACTGTGGGTCTTTCTCTCACTACCTACAGTGAGCCAGTGTCTGTCTCAATTTACACAGAGCTGTCATCTCTCTGTGTCTGCACATGGCCTTCCCTTGCTATGTAGTCATATCTGGGTTTCTTCCCCTAAGGACGCTAGCCCTATTGTGTTAGGGCCCACCCTGATAACTTTATCTTAATTGGGTTACACCTGTCAAAACTGTATCTCCAAATAGAGTTACATTCTCGGGTCCAAAGGGGTGAAGATTTCAATGTACAAGTTTTGAGGAAGCCAATTCAGCTCACAATGTATATTTAATACAGATAGGGTGGGACGGTATGAGAGTCAGCTTAGGCTGTGTAACAAGACACTGCAGACTATAATGGGGGGGCTGGGGCTGGGGCTGGGGACGGAGGTCAGGGGCTGCTTGAAAGGCATTCTTCTTGCCTTTAAGACAGCTACTTTTTCAATGTGTCTTCACATGACAGAGGGACCAGCAAATCCTCTGGTGTGTGGCCCTACTAAGACACAAATTACATCACACAAGCTCCACTCTCATAACCTCTTTATGTCCTAGTCACTTCCTGTGATGGTTAGAATCACCTAGGAGACACGCCCTGGCGAATGTCTACGGAGGTGTTTCCAGACAGGTTTATCTGAGATGAAAAGACCTACCTTGAATGTGGGAGGCGACGTCCTACAGGCTTAATGAAAACAAGAAAGCGAACTGGGCACCAGCATCCATCTGCCCCCACTTCCTGACTGTGGATACAATATAACCATCTGCCTGGTGTTCTTAACACCATGTGTTCCTCGCTATGATGGACTCTCGAACTGTGAGTCAAAAGCAACCTTTCCTTTCCCTCTCTTGCCGACTGTCACAGAACTGGAAAAGGTAACTAATACACTGCCTGAACGCCTCATCTCCAAATGCCACCACACCAGGGCTGTGGAGGCTTGAATACCTGAGTTAGGAGAAGGGGATAAACATTTTATCTATCAACAAGCCTAGTGAGACTCTTCCATATCTCCTACTGAAGCCCTAAGGCCTCTGCCCCACTCCATTAACCTGGCATATAAACCTTCAACCCTGGTGATTTATAAAGCTACTGCAGATGGAGGACTCCTAAATGCATGCAGAATGAACTCTGACCTCCTCTCCTGCTTACTGTCGATCTTCAGCTAATTTGCAGGCCGCTGACCCCTTCTGCCCAACTTGGTAAAAGTCAAGAATCTCGAGAACATATACATCTCGTTTCCTTCATAAAGATACTGGGCAGGCAGAGATGCCCATCCACATCTCTGGGTTTACAGTGAGCAACTCATTCCTAGACCTTCCCTTCCTCTGAGAGTGCAGAGTACTGCATCTGCCCTCCTCTTGGCTCCTCTGACTGCCTTTGCCCAAGCTGCATCTCGCCATGTTCATTGCCAGAGACTGCCTGGCTTCTCTTAGCACACCAGATGCTGCGGTAGAGCTGGGGGCCTGCGCAAACCAGTTAGGACTCCAGCAGATGATCCAAAAGGAGTCTTATTGGAGGGACACAGGGGACCACAGCCATGGGAGATCTGCAAACATTTCACAGGTAGGTGAGTCTTTATTGATGGAGGAGGAATGTTGGGAAGAGGCAGAAGAAGAGGTGCTGGGAGGTGGACCACACTGTTTGCAGAAAGGTTTGTGTGTGTGTGTGTGTGTGGGGGGGGTTACAGCAAGCTTTCTTTGAGGGTTCTGAGGAACTCACATAGTGGGAAATCTTAACACACTGGGCTTCCTGAGGTGAAGTAGTAAGAGAAACCAGTGTCACCTGGGAGGCAGGGACATCAGATGCTAAAGCCCACATCATTTAAAGGGGCTCCTTAGAAGGAGCCTATGTGACCCTGGCTCTTAGGCTACCCCAATCCGTGTTCAGTCCCTAAATTAACGGAGGTTTACTGAAGGCCACCCTAGAGCAATATTGGAAGGGACAGCTGGGTAGCTTGGGATGACTTGGGTTTGGGGAAGGCACCCTCTTTTCTTTCTGTTGCTGTATAAACACTCTGACTAAGGGCAGCTCAGGGAGGGAAGGGTTAATTTCAGCTTAGCTTTCCAAGTCACAATCTGTTGAGGGAAGTCAGGACAGGAACCATGGATGAAAGCTGCTTACCGACTTTCTCCCTCCAGCTTGCTCAATTAGCTTTCCTAGCAGCCAAGGCTCTCCACAGTGGGCTGGGCTCTCCTCTGTCAATTAGCAGTCAAGAAAATGCTCCACAGGCCCATCTGATCCAGGCAATGCCCTGACTGAGAGTCACTCAGATAATGCTGGCTGCGGCGTCGCAGAGAGAGCTGAGCATGCCGGGCCCACGTGCAGGTCAGTGCAGGGTCCAAAACACTTCACCACAGCCAGGAACTAGCACACCCCTGCTGCTCCCCTTTACTCCGCCCATCGACTAGACAAGATGGAAGGAGAGGACACATGGAGCGGGGAACCTGAAAGAGCAAAGCCATTGGGTTAATGAAGTCTTCTCTATGCGCCCCCCATGCTGTACAATGAATAAATTTGCAGTTACCGTCTTGAGGGTGTGAGAAATGAAACATGGCTTTATTTTACTTAAGTGGAATTCAATCTAAGTCCAAGCCCCATCCATGCGACCAGCAAGAAAACACAACTTTGTTCCATGTCAGGCTCCCTTACTCACCAGGGTCATAGGCAGGAGACAGCTATCCTTCCGAAGTCAAACTTCTGGAGGAGACTGTGTTGTGCCCTGTTCCCATGAGATCTAGCAGCTTCCCAGAATGAGCCCTAAGTTAAGTCTTGGTCCCTGCTGAGGCGTGAAGTCTTGGTTCCTGAACCCACAGTTCCCAAGCCCATATTCCACATCCCACGCCCCACACCCACAGGGCACCTTATGCTTATTGGCTGCAGAGCTCAGGAGGTCCCACCATCTCATTCCAACCAAAGATGTTGTCTTTAAAAAAAAAAAAAAAAAAAAAAAAACCTCCCCCTGAAAAGTCTCAGTGTTGTCTCTGAACATGAGCATCCTGTCCTTGGTGAGCTGAGGCTACCCCAGAGGTAGAGGAGAGAGGTTTTCACAGCTTCTACAATGATCTGGATAAGTGGCCACAGTAAACACGAAGACTACCACTGGGACGGAAGAGTGTAAATGCGAGAGTCCTACCAAATAGCTCTGGACATTCTGATCTTTCCTCAGCAATGGGAGGAGCATAGCAATTAATTCCCTAATACATCACTGTCCAGTGTGATTGGGGAAGGAAACGAAGACCACACAGGCTCATGGGAAGGGAAACGAGCCCCGTTTGCGGCACAGGGAGAGAGCCTCTGCTGCGGGGAGACAGGTGATGCAAAGCCTGGAAGTTTCACAGCAGTTGGCAGAGGAGCCCTGGCCTCGCCGGGTGACTGTTGCACTGTCCATCTGAATGTGCAGACTCAGCTTTCTGGGGGCTGAGTGGCTTCTCGGAGCACAGAGTCCCTCCCACCCACAGTGTGAGCTGTCAGATCTCCTGGAGTGATTTGACAGTTCATCCTACCTCTTCCCTTCGCCCCCTTCGGCCTCCTACCCCCCCCCCCCTTCCCAGGCTCTCCTTCCTCAGCTCCAGCATGGCCTCTTCAGCCTATTTGCTCATGTCTAATGCACATTGCGTGGAACGCTAAGACAGTTCGCTGTGGACGGGGCAGGTACAGCTGCTACCTCCCTGAAACCGAGAGGGCCCAGCAGGACTGCCCCTCTGAGAATCCCTGTGGCCATGGTGATCAGAGACACTGCAAACTCTACTCCCAGTTTCCCAGCACCCAAGTGTGGGACTTCAGGGGAGCAGAATGTAAAGCCTGAGGATTTCTTGCCCCACCCCCACCTCCACGCCTGCTGCTCAGGGCATTTACTGCTCCTGGACCAGAGAACTTATAGCAGCCCACACTTCCCACAAGTACTTCCCTGGTTGGATCGCCAGCTCTGCTCAAAATGCAGCCGCCACCAATGTAAGAAAACCATCGACCTGCCCCAGGCCCCCTCCTCTGGCAATAATAACTGCAATTAACTGAAGGTCTGCCAACATCGATTCCTCACCAGCCACTCTGAGAATGAGAGTGTGCTCTTAGAGCTGAGGACAGGAAGCCCAAAGAAACCACTTGCCAAGTGTGCTCACACTCTAGAGAGTGGAGGAGGCCTCGGATGTCAAATACCCTTATGGGTGGCAACTTTATTACAGGGGCAAGAGGAGGGAGAGCGGGTAGCACCCAGGAATCATTAGCCTAGAGTGGCTTATAGACCCCAAAGAGACACAAACTGAGTCTTGAGCAAGGAAGTCTGAGGCCACAGAAGCCATTGGAAAGGTCTTACATGGTGGGGAAGATGGGAAGCCAAACAGGGACACAGTGGTGGCACACTGTGCAGCCTGCACAGCCTTAGCCAGCTTCGCCTCAGCATTACGGATCAGGTGTGAAGCGCTCCGGAAGCCTGGGAGTGGAGATTGTAAGCCGAAGATCCAATCCCCAGATCCCACATAAAACTATTGGGTATGGTGGCATGCACGTATCATCTCAGCGCTGGGGAAACAGAGAGAGGGATGATCCCTAGGGCTCACTGGCCAGCCACTGGTGAGCTCCAGGCCAAAGAAAACAGTCTCGAAACAAGATGGCTGACATTTCAGAGGAATGACACTTGGATGTTGTCCTCTGGCTTCTACATGCATGTACACACACATGCTTGTGGGCACGGGAGTGCACGTGTGTGTGTGTGTGTGTGTGTGTGTGTGTGTGTGTGTGTGTGTACATGTGGGCGCGCTCACACACACACACACACACACACACACCAAGCTCCCATCTCAAGAGGGCTAAGTTGCCATGTTGTGCTGGCCAGGGTGTCTTTACCACCTCATAGTCCCTTCCTGAGCTCCCAGAAGGTTCTACAGTTCCCCACAGCCTTTGTGACCTGTTGCAGGCACCGCCAATGCCCCGACAAGGCTACCCACATGTACTTGGACCTCAGCACACTTGGCAGAGCAATCACTGGCACTGGTGCAGCTAAGCAAACCAGAGGGACAGAGGAAAGTAATATCCTCGCAGCCTGGGGGGTATAAATAATGAAAGTCGGATCCATAAGTAATTACTTTTTAATTAATTAGGAATGATGAATAGCAGAGACCCAGCGACTCTCAGGCAGTGGTGTTAACTGCAATGGCCTTGTTCTTTTCACTGCTCAAATTGATTTGCTGAAGGAGGAGGCAGAGGAGAGGGACCACCCTGGGTCCGGGAGACCCGAGGAGGAGGTCAAGGCAGGGAGGATGGAATCCAGGAGTCTTGGCCTGGGTGAGGGGATCTCTCCACCCCATCATAAAACCCCTGAGTGATCCTCACACCGCTTCCGAGAAACTTGGCCAATTGTCCTTTCCTCTTCTGTCAACAGGAACAAGTCTCTATCCTGGAAGGATTTCTCTGGGCCCAGCTTGAAACTCTTCAGACTGTTATTCTGCAAGGGCCTGGAGACCTGAAAAGGGCACCCAGCTGTACAGACTGGGAGAGCAAGGGAGGTCAGGTGACCCTGAGGATGGAGAGATGCATGCTGGTTTCCACTCCCCAGTGCCCTCAGCATTGTAAACCCAGACCCCATGCCACCTCATGCCTACAGGATGTGCTAAGCCAGAAGGCAGGGCAGCCCTGAGGGCTGGAGGAATGACATCACTCAAAAGATGACAGATGGCCAACACTACACTTCCCACTATAAAGGAGGCATCACTGGATCGTCAAAATGAAATCAGAGAGTAACTGGGCTCTGCCCCGCCCACTGGAAGCTCCCCAAGAGCTTACTTGCAGTACCCTGGCTGTCAGCATGCATCTGAGGCACTAAAGATGCAATATTAGAATTAAAAAAAAAAAAAAAAAAAAAAAGCCGGGCAGTGGTGGTGCATGCCTTTAATCCCAGCACTTGGGAGGCGGAGGCAGAGGCAGGCGGATTTCTGAGTTCGAGGCCAGCTTGGTCTACAGAGTGAGTTCCAGAACAGCCAGGGCTACACAG